>CM022678.1:9849524-9922024 GCA_012295275.1 Chrysomallon squamiferum
ATCAACAACAGAAAACCCATTAATATGAAACCGAAGACGCGAAGTCATCCAGCACTGAAATTTGTGATCAGGCTCACGGACATTGCTTGACTTGTCAAGACAACTCTGTGTAATTCTGAGAACGTAACATCAGCTGTGGAGAAGGGACTGACACGGCGACAGTGACAACGTGGTCACTCGTGCAGACAGACTCTGCTCTGTCTGTGTACAACTCAGCTGTGTACATCTTCACCCACTTTTGTCCAAGTTGAACACAGACTTTGTTCAGTGAAATCAACGTCACAGCAGTGAATTTGATTCTTGAATCTGTTGTTAAATTTAATTTAAAACTACAAAATAAACTACAGCATAAAAGTAGTTGAGTAACACCTGACACACACACACACACAGACACACATAGCACAAGTATAATCAAGTCCAGAGCAACTTAACATAAATTTTAAAAAAAGTAAATCATAAATTAAATAAAAAAAACAAATATATATATATATATATATATATATATATATATATATATATATATATATAAAAAACAACTAAATAAGTACATAAATAAATAAAAAGTCCTCAGTGAGTTGACACATAGTTGTTTACTTTGGTGTGCTGCACGTGTCAGTTGCTTTAAGCAAGGTTTATAAAGCGATTATCTCAATTGTGTACAAGTTTCTCCAACATCAAACAAGAAGTAAATCCGTAAAGACCAGTCATTTTTCCATAAAATAAACTACACAAATACTGTACTGAAAGAAAAAACAAATAAAATAAAACAAAATAAAATAAAGCAACACAACCACCTCTGTTAAAATAAACGTACTAATTATAAATCGATATATTGTTTTTGTTTTAGTTACAGGAAATTTCTTTTCATCTCATTATTAGCCAATCATAGACTGTAAACTTCAAATAAGAGACGTTGGTATTTTGTCCCCTACTTCTTCTTTCTTCTTATTTATTTATTTATTTATTTATATATTTAACTCAAGGTTCCACTGTATAAATCAACACCATATTACATAACATGGTTTGCGTACTGAAAACTGTTCATGCAGCTGTAACTATCTTTATTTAAAAAGTATTTCAGTTAAAATACATTTATCATGTTTTAGATTTGTTTTGTTTTGATATAATACCGCGTAATAAACACGTAAAACATGAAATTCACCTAACGCGAAAAAATATGTTTAAGTCGTCGACACATTAATATAACGAGCTTTTTATATTTTATTCTATTTTATTATTTCTTTAATTGTTACAAGTCTATAACTAGTACTAGCAGTCCACTGTTTTGACACTGGAAAACCTGCTTAGCGGTCACAACCATTTATTACTATCAACAACAAAACATTTTGTTTCTTGGAAAGGGTCGTGTTACATAGCACGGTTTTTGTAAGTGAAAACTTTTGACTCGTAGCTAAATAAATAATACACTGATCAATATGTGTATTACGCTAGTTGGAAAACAAAACAAGTAACAAATGTGTTGCAAACAGAAAAAATAAACAGAAATGTGCAAAAACAAACAGAAATTTGCATAAAAATAAAATAAAACACGGATTTCAAATGTATCTACGGTATCAAAAGAACAAAGGATGCAGCTTTTTACTTTCTGTTTTATTATTTTACAAGGTAAAATACTTACATTTTCTTCGATTAAAAAAAAAAGGAGAAGAAGAATTATGAAGCAATTTTTATTATTTATCTTTCAGGTCCTTCCATTTTCTCTTTCTCTGCCCGTATTATATATATATATATATATATATATATATATATATCATGATAAATTGTAATAAATAAAAAGAAACAAAAAGAATCTTTGACATGAAAAAGTGATATTAATTTATATTTTCATAATCTGATCGTTAGCAGTGTACAACTAGGAATAAAGTAATTAACTGTTACCTGTTTCGATGTGTCACGTTGTGGGTGCAAATAAACGTACTCGTACAACGGTGTGTGTGTTTGTGTGTGTGTGTGTCTGTGTGTGTGTGTGTGTGTGTGTGTGTGTATGTGTGTGGCTGTGCCTGTGTGTGTGTGTCTGAAGACAGAAGTAACGAGGTAGTAATTTCTTTTGCACTCACATTTATCACAGGTAACCAGTCTCTCAAAAACACAGTAATCTCTCTCTCTCTCTCTCTCTCTCTCTCTCTCTCTCTCTCTCTCTCTCTCTCTCTCTCTCTCTCTCTCTCTCTCTCTCTCTCTCTCTCTCTCTCTCTCTCTCTCTCTCTCTCTCTCTCTCTCTCTCTCTCTCTCTCTCTCTCTCGCTCTCTCTCTCTCTCTCTCTCTCTCTCTCTCTCTCTCTCTCTCTCTCTCTCTCTCTCTTTCGCTCGCTCTCTCTCTGTGAGTGCGCGCGTATATACAGGCAGGCAGACAGGTGTCACAGAATAAGAAAAAGCTAGGTAAGTAGAAAGATGACAGAAATCATATAAACAATCATATGGAACAAGTGACAGATCAGTATGATAATTACAGACTGCAGTGATAAATACGTATTAAAATTATAATTACAGACTACATTGATAAATACGTACTATAATGATACTTACAGACTACATTGATAAATACGTACTATAATGATAATTACAGTCTACATTGATAAATACGTACTATAATGATAATTACAGTCTACATTGATAAATACGTACTATAATGATAATTACAGACTTCTTTGATAAATACGTACTATAATGATACTTACAGACTACATTGAAAAGTACAGACTACGTTGATAAGTAGACACTATAATGATAAGTACAGACTACATTGATAATTACAGACTACGTTGATAGAGGCAGGCAGACAGGTGTCACAGAATAAGAAAAACCTAGGTATGTAGAAATATGACAGAAATACATATAAACAATCATATGGAACAACTGACAGATCAGTATTATAATTACAGACAACATAAATTCGTACCTATAATGATTATTACAGACTACATTGATAAGTACAGCCTACGTTGATAAGACAAGAATTTTATTTATTTTTATATAAATATTTTATTGAAGTTTTGATTGTACAAGTTTTGAGACAGAGAGAGAGAGAGAGAGAGAGAGAGAGAGAGAGAGAGAGAGAGAGAGAGAGAGAGAGAGAGAGAGAGAGAGAGAGAGAGAGAGAGAGAGAGAGAGAGAACAAAACTGGGTGAAAATTTCCAGAGTAAATCAGAGTCTGTTTTCAAGTGAAATCTATTTTGTAATTTAGCAAGTTTAAACGATAAAGTGATTCGTAATAAATAAATAACATATTTAAAGAAAGAAAGTAAACAAATTAACTAAATTATTTACTAAATAAATAACTGATTTTCTGTTTTTTTTAAGAAATGTCTGTGGACCTTCAAATTCAAAACAGTTCAGTGAAACTAACTTAGCAGACAGTTTGAAGTTTACTTTTTGCACCAAGTAAATATTTTTATTTCATTTAACTGTCCAACGTAGACTTTGTTGTCATCACAACAGACAGTTTTATTTTCAACTGGCAGAACAACGACAACAACATGAACCTGCTGATCACGTGATTCAGCAAGACCGGAAGGACTACAGGAAGTCACGTGTTTGTTTATCAGTGATTTTCTTTCTAAACAAAAATATTTTACACATCTATTCGAATAATCACTAACAACAATTTTACTCTTGTCCTCACCTGACACCAGGATGGAAGATACAATAGGATCAAATGTATCTTCTTGTGTTGTTGTGTTAATGGTGTCTGTGTGTTTGAGTGTGTCTGTCTGTTTCTCTATCTGTGTGACTGTGTGTTGTGTTTTTGTTTTAGTGGTGTCTGTGTGTTTAAGTGTGTATATCGCTCTGTTTATCTGTGTGTCTGTTTGGATGGTTGTGGTTATTTCTCCAATGTGTACAGAAATTTCTTTATTTTTATCAGATTTTCTCAGATTTATTTTGAATTCTGCTTTTTCTGTTAGTGAAAGAGATTTTGACAGAAACTCGGAAGTTGTGTTTTGAAGTTTGGTGAATTTTGGAATATTTACTTTTATGTCTGACTCTGATTTTACTTTTAGCAAATATTCACTAAGTTTTATAAACTTTTCATTTTCACCAATCAGATGTTTATGTTCACTAAACAATTTTTCTATTTCTGAGTTTACAAAGTTCTGAGATTTTTCTATTTCTCTTATTAGCCTGTCTTGTTCTTTGTGGACTGCGGCTGTGAAATCTGTGATTAGTGTGTTACCAATCCTTCTGACCTCTTCTGTGGTGTCCACGACGTTGATGTCGACGGCTTGGCGAAGTTGCTCAATCTTATCATCCATTTCTGTCTGAAGAATTTCTTTGTAGGATTTGAGAATCTCGGAAACAGAACTCAGAACTGAAATGTGACCTCCCTTTTTAGCTGAAATAAATAAATATCTGATTACTTAAATAATAGTAATAGTAATAATAATAATAATAATAATAATAATAATAATAATAATAATAATTGAATTAGTGATTAGTAATAATACTATTAATAAAGACATGCATACAATGTGAAGAGTTACAGAATTTATTTTATTTACGAAATGTAAAATCTGAGTAGGAAAAGGTTATAAATAAAATGTCCTCTATTTCTTTATGCTGCAATAGTTAATAAACAGTAAACAGTTTTAGTTAAATGATTAGTGTATTTATTTATTTTTTTTTTTTTAATTATGTAACTCACAAAACTTTGAATGTTCTATTTTGTTAATGGCGTCCACCAGTGACTTGTTCATAGAGAATTGAGCTGCCCATGTTTCCACTGGTTTCGTGCTGTCTGGAATGTGCACATTCTGCCTGCAGAACGGGCAGCTTATTTCTGTGTCGTTGTTGTTGTAATTTGTGCTGATGTAATTCTGCAGGCATTTAGAACAAAACGAATGTCCACATGAAATAACTCTTGGTTTGTCAAACATTTCCAAACACAGATAACACGAAATGTTGTCATCGGAGATTGAAGCTGTTGCCATATCTGTGAATAATAAATATAATAATAATAATAATAATAATAATAATAATAATAATAATAATAAGAAGAAGAAGAAGAAGAAGAAGAAGAAGAAGAAGAAGAAGAAGAACAAGAAGAATAACAATAATAATTATTATTATTATAATAAACACCAAGGAAGACTAAGAAAATATAGAGAAAGAAAAATGTAACTAAGTAATAATAAGAATAATAATAATAATTGAAAACAACTGACTGGAGGTACAAATTACATATTAATTCCACCTCATTTATACGACCAATGGTATATACAAATAAATATATAACATGAGAAATATTTAAACTGCGAATGCAACGGTGTCATATTGTAAATACACTTTATAAACTGTTTATTTATTTAGTCTTATTTGTAAAATAACATACCTCGCACGATAAAGTAATCGTGGAAATGACTTTGAAAATATTTTTAAATATCTTAGATCACCACCACCACCACCATCACCTTCACCACCACCACCACCACCACCAACAACAACAATAATAATAATAATAATAAATTTGACTGCAATGTCAATTTACTCTTGCCGTAGCGCAGCCCGGTTTTTACAGACGACACTTACTGAGCGGAAGATACAAACTCATGTAAAAAAAGGGGTAGAAGCTTTGAAGTTTTCTATAAAACTTTTGTTTCTTCTGATAAAAAATAATCGTGAAATTTTTAAATTGTTGAAGTTAAGTAAACAGGATTAAAATTAACAACTACCTTATCATAGTTTGTGTACTGAATTAATTTATAAAATGCTGGTTAGAGTCTATCACACATGTAGTAATAATAGAGATAGCAGCTAGCTTGTATTTGGACAGAGAAAGGTAATACATTTAGCCGCCAAAATTGTATCGTGTTTAATCTTGAAAAGTGAACTGGCGGTATCAGGTCTTTTCTTAAGATATATAAATAAACTATAAAAATGAAAAACAACATACAAGGTGAATATATGATTTTAGTCACGTGTACACAATAGTGATAAAATAATGATAATATATATATATATATATCTTCTCTATATTAAATAGCTTTATTTCATATTATTTAATATATATATATATATATATTAATGGTTTTAAACTAATTAATTAAGTATATTTTATTAACTGACTAATCTAAACATACTATTTGTTTCTATGCGTGAAAGAGATGAGTTCTTGAATGTTTGACAATGTCATGTCGATTCAATTGACACAGAAATATGATTAAAAATAAAACTATAAGCATAATTGCAACTGTAAATTTAATAAGTTTGATTATTTTTATAAGTGTATTTAATCTAATCTCTCTCTCTCTCTCTCTCTCTCTCTCTCTCTCTCTCTCTCTCTCTCTCTCTCTCTCTCTCTCTCTCTCTCTCTGAGATACACCTGCATATACGTGTGTGTTTGTGAGTGTGTGTGTGTGAAACAAATATCACTGAGTAAAATTATTATTTTCTGTCATTATAATTAAATTGATTTTCCGATATTAATTATTATGTGAAATGTGGTGATAATGTGCAGCTGATTCGCTCTCTGTTTATCTACAGCTTCGTTAATAAATTTACAAAAATAAACGTAATTTATTTTAACATATGTTGCCGCTACTTTCTGTTTTTACTTTTAAACACATTATGTTTTGTTTTCTATCTATCTATCTATCTATCGATATATATATATATTTGTCATTTCGACCTTTTCTTTCCTGGGAAAAATTTATACACACATATATTTTTTCCCAGGAAAGAAAAGGTCGAAATGAAAAAGTCAAATCTCTGTGTTTTGTTCAGTTAACAGTGTCCAGAGAAAGAAAGAAAGAAAAAAACGATCATAAATATGGTCACTGTAAGGAGATAAAATAATACTAAAACTACTACAACAAACAATATTTCCACTACAACTATTACAAGAGAGAGAGAGAGAGAGAGAGAGAGAGAGAGAGAGAGAGAGAGAGAGAGAGAGAGAGAGAGAGAGAGAGAGAGAGAGAGAGAGAGAGAGAGAGAGAGAGAGAGAGAGAGAGAGAGAGAGAGAGAGAGAGAGAGAGAGAGAGAGATTAAATACAATTTACATAAAACAAAATGGAGTTCTTACCAGGTTGGATATTTTCTAACAAAGAGATGACAATGAGGCTGTGTTACCGTGGAAACCAGTTTTCAGTTCTATGAGACAAAGACACAAATACGTGGTGTAATGTACCCGCTTGAAGAGAACTTTGACCATCTCGTGATGGAGATAAAACTCAGGTGAGGTATATAAGTTACAATCCATGGCCTTATTTAGTAAACTGATACTTACATACGTCAAATAAGAAAGATTAGTAATCAACAATAAACGTTTCTTTTCTCTTTAACATGAAATACAAGATCCAGGTCCGGGTTTGTTTAAATAACGGGTGTGGTGTGGTATTTGTATACTTACTTATTACAACCACTGTTACCTGTAATATTACAGCTACTACAACATTTTCATAATATTCTCAAATAGAACGAACAACAACAGCAACAACTATTATTACTACTGTTAGTACTAATACTACTTTTACTACAACTGCTAATAGTACTGTTACTGCCACTACTAATATCAATTCCACTAAACTAGTATTAGTACTACAACTACTTAAACTATAGTTACTATATTTGATAACACTACTTCTAAGTCTAGCACTCCTACTACTACCATTCTGTTACTAGTGCTTCTAATACTAGTTGTTAATTCTACTCTTGTTCCTTCCGCTTTACTACTACTACTACTACTACTACTACTACTACTATAACTATTTCTATAACAACTGCTATTATTGTCTTGTAAATTCAAATTTCTTTATAAATAAGAATTTTTCTTTATTTAATATTAAGAATATCATTTGTTTAATCTATTTATATTTAGTCATATATGTTCAATTCCTGTATAATTAGTTTATTACTAAAACACGTGCTAGCGATAACATGACCTACTCATCTGTTTTGTCAAGAGCAAAGTTTACTTGGTTATCTTAAATTTATTAGCTAGAGATACACGCAGTATAAGTCATCTTTGTACCCACACACACACACACACTCACACACTGAAATATTTTTTTCTTTAATGTTAATCTTATAATGATAATCTGAGATGTTTTTAATAAATCTCTCTCTCTCTCTCTCTCTCTCTCTCTCTCTCTTTCTCTCTCTCTCTCTCTCTCTCTCTCTCTCTCTCTCTCTCTCTCACACACACACACACACACACACACACAAACACACACACTTAGAATAAATAAAGTAATAAAGAAATAAAGAACGCATGATTTTATGAGAAAGCTGTGGAAGATTTTTCTTCGCAGATGTTTTTGTTTATTTATTTATTTACTGTTTTTTAATATTATGATTCTTATTGTTTTTAATTTACTTTTTATTATTATATTGTCTTTATTATTATTATTATTATTATTATTATTATTTCTTTATTTATAACATTTCTTCTTTTTCTTTCTTCGTGATTTTTAAAAATTATTATCGAAATTATTTATTTATAATTATTATGGTTATTTTTCTTAATTTCATTTTTAGCTCAAAAATGAATACATTATAACTGTCCTAATTTGCAAAATCTGGGTTAATTGTAAATACATACCTGAGATGATCTTACAGGAAATTACTTCTTTGACAGACCGTATCTTGTCTGCGGCAATGGACAGGAAACCACATGTTGGTCTCAAACCACAATTAATTTCTACAAATTATATAATTATTTTTGTGAGAAACAAACAGAGTAATAACTTGATTAATACTGAATAAAATTAGGTTCGTGTGTGAACTATTTTTACTTTATTAATAAAGTTCAATTTTCTTGTTTTAAATATTATAAATAAATAAATAACTAAACAAACTAATAGGGCTGTTTGAATAGCTATTATATTGAACAGAAAAGTTGTTTATTATTACTTACTTTCTATTACAGGTATATTTCCTAAATACTTGCTTTCTTTATTTTATTTTATTTTTTATTTTTTCATTTTTGTAATACTGATTAACTGTTATTTCTGGATAATTTGTCTCAGTTCAGAAATATATTGTTCTTGGAGCTTATTAATTTCACAATAAATCTTAATAAAAAAAAAAAAAAAAAAATGATAGTTTTCAATTATATTTTATTCTGCTGTATTATATTTATGATCTACTGGATCAGTTACTGAATACGTAAATAAGAGTGGATGAATGAATTGATGTTAGCATGGATCACGAATTTTCAGTGTTGGACTGATGATACGTCTTATTATGTGGATCATGTTCTATAAGCAGTTAAAATTTGTTTCTTCTTGTGTTATTATTTTTAGATAAACAATTTCCTTTTTGTGAGTTCTCAAGTATTTCTCTACAAATCTATGACATTGTAATTATTTGAAATCTGTTGTAACTGTAAAAACTGCAGTGGACTGAGTTCCAATATTTTCTTCGTTTTGATTGAGATCTTTTATTTGATTCTTGAAAAATTCATTATATGTTACTGATAATAATAATAAAAAAAAAAAAAAAATAATAATAATAATAATAATAAATATATAAATAAATAAGTATTTTGGTTTTTAAAATAATAAACTGAAATATAACTACCTGTCAGTTTTGTAAATCCACCTAAGTTAAAAACTAAATCTCATCATATGTGTAGCAACACTGGCTGCAATATAAAATACTACTCATAATTTAGATATATTTTGAACATTTGATTATATAAATATTTGGAGAAAAAAAGAAAAAAAAAAAAAAAGACTTTTCCACGTACAACAAAATCAATTTGACAATTCTACTTTCATTCCCAAATTTGTTCTCGGTCATATATATAATCTTGAGATTTGATTTCTCAGTCATGAAGTTCATAAAAATTAAATAATCCCCTATAGTTTTAAATAATACAGTAACAAAAATTAACAGTATTTATTAAAACTGATGGTTTTGCAAGTATATACACACCAAAGTACAATATTGGCTGCTTCAGAGATATAAACAAACAGTAAGAGAAGGTAAACCTATTTTCATGTGAGCATCCATGTAGAGATTTTTATTTTCTCTTGCACTGACCCAACACAGCTGATCTTCAGATGATTTTCTGCAGTCAGTTCAGTTTAATTTAAATAGGTATTAATAACAATAAACACAAGAACAAGAACATAAATAAATAAATTAATTAATTAATTAATTAAATGTAAAAATCTGAAATAAGAAATAAATAAAATACAACATAATAATAATAATAATAATAAAAATTCACACAAATCCTCCAACAATCCCCCTACAATAAATTTTGTTTTATTGTTAATATTAACTATTTATTATTGTGGCTGTTGTTGTTATTCTTATTCTTTTTCTCTCTCTCTCTCTCTTTTTTTATCTGTTAAGAAATGTTTGGTTTTTTTTAATCATTAATTAAATAATTAATTAATTTTATCATTCTACCCTTTGTAATGAATCTTAACTCATAACGAAATAATAAATAACCGAAAAAAAAATAATAATAATAATAGAAAGAAATACCCGGCTATTTCTAAACCACACCTGAATCTCCATTTTTCTATGGCTCCGACTGTAGTCATAATAAAGCTTTTTATTGTACTGCTAGAACAACAACAACTAAATAAATTAATTGATTAAAATATAAAATACAAACAAACAGCATCACTTCGCCATCATAACAAGACGCCAGAGGATAAAACAGCAGCTAAAATATTTAGTCACTGTTGTTTTCTTACGATGCGTGACAGTTTACCCAAAACAATAAAATAATAACTTGCAAGTACAAAGATTTTTATTGTTGTTGTTGTATTCACACTTTAAAATAATGAGACGGTTATAACCTTAATTGTATTTCTCAGCCTCTTGTAACAACAATACGACTGTGATATGCAATAATAATGATAAATGAGTTGGTCGAGCTATAATTTCTGAATAACGTTTGTAAGGTGGGGAAAGTTACTAACAATTAGTAATTGTTAACAGTGTAACAACTCGCTCTGAGTAGTTGGTCAAATTCAGACTAAATTACTTTTTTAATAATTGTGTGTGTGTGTGTGTGTGTGTGTGTGTGTGTGTGTGTGTGTGTGTGTTTATTTTATATTAAAAATCCATAACTTTCGAACAATTTGACTCACAATTTTAAATATTTTGTTTCTGAAATCAGGATAAAAAGATCTACAGTTATAATTAACAACACCCCCAACAACAAACAACAACAACAACAATAGTATAGATAAAGAAAAAGTAACACTGATAATCAAAATAACTGAAAAATAAATATGTTTAAAAAGCTATGACATAATAAAACAGCAAAAAAAAAAAATTTAAAATAATAAATTTAATGATATGAAATCACATAAACTTTAAATGTGTGTGTGTGTGTGTGTGTGTGTGTGTGTTTTAATGTTGCCGTTGTTGCCGTTGTACCGGCGTTGTTTCTAACGTTATTCCAGTACACTTCATTATTCCTTTTGGTTTTCTTTCCGTGTCCAATATATACTAAAATATATTATTATTATCTCTGCTAATGCCGCCGTCGTTGGCGTCGTAACGTTCTGATTATTCTTTTCCTTTTTGATTAACTATTATTCATACTTTAATGATCAGCTCGAGAGTGGTGTTACGGGTTCTTGTTTCACAGAATGATCTGGCGACAGACGTACGTCTAGCGGCAAGGTTCGTAACACGTCGTCAAATAACTCGAGTCCCGTTCCTTGTTATAAAAGCCCGAAGGTTTGTTTGTTAAGGATACGACAGCCACGCCCACTGACCTGTCAGAAAGCGTGCCTGACGTAGTCGTGCCTCACAACAGCTCGCTCTGATTAGCATGTTAAATTTTTCCATTTCCATGTATTACGGCAGAACAGATTGGAAATGTGTTGTTAACTCACAGTGCAGAAACTACGTCGTGTCTGTGGACAACATGTTCCAGCCGGCAGAACTGATGCAGCAACAACCACGCGGCCGTTTCATTCCAGTACATCCAAGAGAACCGCGATGACGTAGGATTTCATTTCAGTAAATCCAAGAGAACTGCCATGAGTAGGATTTCATTCCAGTACATCCAAGAGAACTGTCATGAGTAGGATTTCATTCCAGTACATCCAAGAGAACTGCCATGAGTAGGATTTCATTCCAGTACATCCAAGATAACTGTCATGAGTAGGATTTCATTCCAGTACATCCAAGAGAACTGTCATGAGTAGGATTTCATTCCGCTCCTAGGACGTCAGATGAAATTGAGAGATCTGCTCACAACGCTGCACGCGCTGTATTCCTCACCACACGACTCAGTCGTTTTTATTTCCCAGTACACTCAGAGTATTTGTCGTCTGTAGCCTAAACTAGGATTGGCTTCAGAAAATACTGAAAACAGTGATGTACAAAAGGTGGCAAGTCGTGCTTCAGCCCTTCCGATGATGCCGCTGGACAAAGTTGAGGATGTTTTGACACAGTTGCCGACAGTCCCCAGAATGAAAAGGTAACATTGCTGATGGACTACGTCACTAACACCTGGATGAAAGGGACCTGAACTCCAGAAATGTAGAAACACTTTGGCAATGACTGTCACCGAACAAATAACCACTTGGAAGGATGGCGCCATGAAATCAATCAACTCGCACAGAAGAGTCATCCGACCACATCGAGAACTTTAAAATAAATCACCTTCGTTTGCTTTTCTTTTTCATTTTTTCATCATTTCTTTCTTTCTTTATTTATTTATTTACTAATTTGTTTCTTTATTTGTTTATTTATTCTGTGTTTTGTTGTTCTCTCATGATTGTACTTCTCTTTGAATATTTAATTTCAGGTACATTTTGTAACAATTGTAGTCTCCGTTATTGTCATTATTGTACGTTTTGCGTTCAAAATGAATCGTGGAACTGAATTATGGAGACAATTAATGTATTACTGAAATTTGAATAAAAATGTTATGCTATTTTTATAGTGAATAGTTTGTTGTATTAACATATACAAATTAACATACAGAAAGATAGACACACAGACATACGACGTAAGGATAGATTTACACCAGAGCGTTAAAACTTAGGTATATTGTTGTATATCATTTTAAAATTTTAATTTGTTTTATTTATTTGTAATACCAACAACATATCCACTGAAACGAACTCTTACTGCTAACAAGTGCATTGTGGTACAGAAAGTAGTTCATTGTTACCTTTTGACTCACACACTGTCAACCAGGTAAGAGGGAATTTAATGAGTACAGGGACGTAGATAGATCCTAATTAGTATACAAGTTTTTCTACGTCCCAAAGATACAGTGACAGATAGATTAACAAGAAATCCCGCGACGTAGAATTCATTTTAGCACCATTTATACAAGCTTTTCTACATCCCAAAGATACAGTGACAGATAGATTAACAAGAAATCCCGCGACGTAGAATTCATTTTAGCACCATTTATACAAGCTTTTCTACATCCCAAAGATACAGTGACAAATATATTAACAAGAAATCCAGCGACGTAGAATTCATTTTAGCACCATTTATACAAGTTTTTCTACGTCCCAAAGATACAGTGACAGATAGATTAACAAGAAATCCCGCGACACAGAATTCATTTTAGCACCATTTATACAAGTTTTTCTACGTCCCAAAGATACAGTGACAGATAGATTAACAAGAAATCCCGCGACACAGAATTCATTTTAGCACCATTTATACAAGCTTTTCTACATCCCAAAGATACAGTGACAGATAGATTAACAAGAAATCCCGCGACACAGAATTCATTTTAGCACCATTTATACAAGTTTTTCTACGTCCCAAAGATACAGTGACAGATAGATTAACAAGAAATCCCGCGACACAGAATTCATTTTAGCACCATTTATACAAGCTTTTCTACATCCCAAAGATACAGTGACAAATATATTAACAAGAAATCCCGCGACGTAGAATTCATTTTAGCACCATTTATACAAGCTTTTCTACATCCCAAAGATACAGCGTCATATATATTAACAAGAAATCCCGCGACGTAGAACTCATTTTAGCACCATTTATACAAGGTTTTCTACGTGTCAAAGATACAGTGACAGATAGATTAACAACAAATCCCGCGACGTAGAACTCATTTTAGCACCATCTACACAAGTTTTTCTACATCCAGGGCCATACGATGACAAATATATTAAGGTGGTATTTAATTGAGTTCTCTACAAATGACGTTACTTTTAATGTTACTAGCTGTTTTTATGAATACAGTGTGACTGATATGTAATAACGAATATTTTGTACAGAATACTATTACAGGGATGATTTTTACACGGCATAATGGAAAAAGAGTTTTGTAGTTTACATGATGTTTTAGATATTTTGATATTTAGGATTTCTTCGATAATATAGTTACGCAGATCTAAAACGCTGTAAATTACAATAAAAGGTGAAGCAGTAATATTAACCGAATATTTTAAACAATTCAGCTGTTTCCAGACTAACGTCTTATTAACATAACTAGATTACAGACGAGGTTCCTAGAATAAAAGTGAAAAACATGCTGGATTACATTGATATAAATAAGAAATTATACTGATAATTATAGTTTATGTCGATAACGTTTATTTTATTCGGACACTGAAATTATAATTACTCCTCATCCTTTCACCACCTATTAAAACATATTATTGTAATTTCTATTAATGTCGCCGTCGTTGCCGTCGAACTGGCGTTGTTCCTAACGTTACTGGTGTACTCCTCATCATTCGTTTTCGTTTTTTATTCGCTGTTATTCTTATTTTCTGGCCGAGCCCATCATATATTAAAATATATTATTATTATCTCCATTAATGTCGCTGTCATTACCGTCGCAACGGCGTTGTTCCCCATGTTCTAGGTGTACTTATCCTTTTTCTTTTGCTTTTTATTAACTATTATTCATGTGTTTTTAGTGTAAAATCCTATGTTAAAAAGTATTATTACTATTCTATTAAATATAACTATCGTTGCTAGCTTTCAACGAGTATTTCTCATTATTCTTTACGGCTTTTTTTTTATTAATTCTTCGTCATACTTTCTGAGCGGGCGCATCATCTACTAAAATATATTATTTTAATTTCTATTAATGTCGCCGTCATTACCGACGTAACAACGTTGTTATCAATGTTTTCGGTGTATTCTCCTTATTCTTTTGCTTTTTAATAAGTATTATCCATACTTTCTTGATGTCCGCATTACTATTTGTGTTAATATCGCCATATTTGCCGTCGTAACGGCGTTGTTCCTGGCTTTGTTGGAGTACTTCTAATAATGGAAACAAAACTGACTCTTTATAAACTTAATGAAGTTAACATATGGTAGTATTGAAATATTTTGCTCTACATCATTTTATAGAATTAGCCGAATTCATCGAAAAGTTGTAAATCAAATTTCTCTTGATATTGCATATGCATTAATGGTCTAAGGGAAATAACCTATTTAACCTGTTTGTAAAATACAAGAGAGAGAGAGAGAGAGAGAGAGAGAGAGAGAGAGAGAGAGAGAGAGAGAGAGAGAGAGAGAGAGAGAGAGAGAGAGAGAGAGAGAGAGAGAGAGAGAGAGAGAGAGAGAGAGTATTTTTACTTATCTTTATGAAAATAAAATGACGGTTTAGCATATAAAAGACATTTCTTTTGAAGGTGACCAATATGTTTACACTACTGACTGATACTCAGTTTTTTTTTTTTATAGGTCTATACTTTTGATTAAATAATATTTTTATTAAACCCTGTTATAATCAGAGAGAGACGATATTTAATTATAATAATTTCATTTCTTACACCTACAAACAATTTTATAAAGAGAGAGAACAATACTTCCTAATCGATTATTCTATTAAAATGTTTTTATTGTATCTAGAGGAAAGAAGTTCTAGACATGATTCTGATGTTTAGTTAGTTTTCTTCAAATCACATGGTAACTGTATGGAGAGTATCAGAGATCCTGGGGTATCTCTAATATTATGCAAACAAAAGTATCAGTCTGTAGTGCAAATTATTGGTCAGCTTCAAACGAAGCGTCTTTTAAATCATATTTCTAAGTGAGCAGCTGCTGACTGTGTTTCCTTCAGTCTTTTGTCTAAAATATTTAATAATTAATTATTTTACTAATGTTTGCTGTTACAGTTTCTTTAATGTAGTAATATAGCATATAGAAAAATATTGATTGTCTTATTCTTACCAAATTTACAGATTTAATTAATATTTGAGAAACAAAACGAAAGTTGACAAATTTAACAATTACTTTATTTTGTAACATGATTACATTATTTAGCATTAATGTACTATTAATGGAATGACATACGCCCTTTGTGACAGAATCACAAATGACCTTTCTCTCTCAAGATGTTTGTTTTTCTGGAAAGAAGAAAATGAGAAACATTTCTCTACCATATATCTACCTTATCTAACATAGTTCTTGAATAAAAGGCAGTCTACAAAAAACAAGACATTTTTGATATTTAAAAATGTTCACCTCTTGAAACCTAATAAACCAGAATCTTTCCATTCTGAAAACTGGATTTTCTTTCTAACCTATTAGTCTTTCTTAACATAAAAAATGCAATAATATAAAATTAATATTTACTTTGATATAACTTTTCTCTCTCGTAAGATATCTGCTTTGCTTTTGTATAAGCAAATATTTCTTATTTAAAATTTCATTTATCATCAATAATAGACGTGGATTAAAAGGTGTTTGTAAAGTGTCATGCGAGGTCACGATTACGTCATTACTTTTACATACTATACCATGTTAAACAAGTTTCTGAGGTGAAGATAATGTTAATTCCTTTTCAAAATAAATAAATAGAAAAAAAAAAGAAGAAACAATTCAGGAAAAGGGGACGATTTTGAAATGAATATAAAATATAATATTATTTCCGTTCATTCTACATTTTTGCCTTATAAACTGCGCTGCTGGATAAGCTTAATGTTTCTTTTCTCTTTTTTTAATCGTTTATTATAAATTATTATTATATATATATATATATATATATATATATGTATATATATATATATTTTTCTAATATGTGGCAAAGTTTATACGAATAAAAATATGACTGATTAAAAAATAACGTGTTATTTTCTTTATCTGCTCGGCGTTACGCAATGTTAATCAGTGAGATGTTGACAGTTTACATTTTATATAGACTAATTATCAGTATAATTAGAGAGATGTAACATATTAACCTCACCACTTCCTGTAAAACACCTTTTCTTTTAAAATCTCTAAATAAGAGAATTTTACTCTCATAGCATCTCTGTAGTTCTAGATATTATGCTTGTAATTATCACATTAAAAAGTAACAGAAAACCACATTGATCTCTCTCTCTCTCTCTCTCTCTCTCTCTCTCTCTCTCTCTCTCTCTCTATGTGTGTGTGTGTGTGTGTGTGTGTGTGTGTGTGTGTGTGTGTGCACAGGATGTTTTCAAATTAAGGTTTTTAAATACAGTAACCAATATGTTACCGGTTAATCATTTAATTCATATTTAATTTGGATCAGAGTAGATAATTTGAGACTGCTCGACAGAATTTACGTTTTTATTTAATACCAGCTGTGCAGCTTATACGAATAAATTCAGTGAAAATTACGTTCTATCTTAGTAACAGCACCACTTTTAACATCGATATTTTATTAAGTTTACCTCTGTTTTGCATCATAACAATTATTGATAGTATATATAATTTCAGTATATTTTGGATACAGACAGAGGAATATTATCGGCTTTTACAGAAAAATTTGGATACTTTTAATAACAGTAAATATATTCGTTCAATTTCAAATTAACTTTGAAAACTGCGATCGTCATAAATCTACCTGAACATCATTTATTATCAAATTATAGACAAAATGAATTGATTCTTATAAAGTAAAATCTCAGTTTTCAGCATCACACAAAGCTTTTTAGTGTAATCTGTTCTGTTGTTGATCAAATATCACATTAATCTGGATCTGACCTTTTCATTTTATAACGGCATTCAGCAATCGATTTGTAAATTCAGAAATAAATAACTGTTAATACTGAACACGTGAGAAGGTACACTTTACTTGAATCATAAAATTTGATTTTCTGTAGCTAACGACATTAAAATTAAAATTCACAGGGACAAGCGAAATTTTCTATTTGAAAAAAAGGCGACGTAATTCAAGTTAATACATAAAACCAGCGACGTTTATATTATAAATTAATACTGAGTGAAAATAACGTGATGTTTTATTATGTTTACCACTGTTTTGTATCATACACAATGCTGATACTTTCACCCATATTTTATTCTACTAAGAGAAATCTTATATAGTTAATATAATTTTAAAGTTACATCATAGAAAGCATACATGGCCTCCTGAACTAGTGTTTTATGAGATATGAGGATGTTTTTAGTTAGCTAAACGGAATTGATTCATCCTGTTAAAACATAGCAATGTCTTTACTATTATGCAAATCTTAATGTTTCTTAATGATTATTTCAGGCATATATTATTTATACTATATCATTCTATTTTTGGTTGAATCTCAGTTTATTCATATAAAACTGAAATCTAATTTGTTTATAGAACGTAAACTCTGTCCAGCGACACAAATTATGTCTAGAAAACGACACCGTACGTCAAAGTTTCGCGTTTTAGTAAATACTCAAATACGATTTTTATCATGACTTGACACCGATTTTTGGAAGAACAAAACTGGACAGCAGAATTTTTACTGAAACACGTGTTATCCAGTCAGTCAGCGAGATGAACCATTTATATTATAAGATTATACAATTAGATAAGTTCTGTACATATTCGGCGCTGTTACAGATTAATTCTTAATCAACTGTTGGGAGACTGTACAAGGATTCTATTATCCACTGTTAAAATAAAATTCATAATTAGACTATTAATGTTCAACTAGGAATAATCTGGAGAGAAATAAGACGTAGCGTTAAAATTGAAAACGTGAGAAGGATGGTGAAAACTGAGTTACATTTACTTGAACAAAAGCATTTTTTACAGGGACAAGCTAAGTTTTCTATGAGATAACACGCAAATTAATTAACTTAATTAACCAAATATTTTCAGCATATACAGACCCTGTCCTAGTGAGATAAAATATCATCGCTGCATTATTATGAATGTTTTCTGCAGTGGTTATAACAAATTTACTGAAGTTATAATTACAGCCACACCTATACTTATCTCTACAATCTGAGAGTTAGATAGATAGGTAGATAGATAGATAGACAGACAGACAGGTAGATGGATAGAAAAAAAAGACAAAACTGAACTGAGTAATTAAAATGACCAATAAAAGAAAAGATGTTAAAAGCGATGTTAATATGATAGTATATTATAACGCATGTACAAACATTTTTTTACACACTCTCATTTGCCTATGAAATGTAAAATGTCTATCTATCTCTATATCCATCCCTAGCTATCTTCAGTGTATCTATCCGTCTACTTCTTAACTACACACATAAACACCATCTCACTGACATCAGCTCGTGTATATAACTATCCTCTAAGGCAAACACATAAACCAAACTCTTTCTTTTCTCTCTCTGTGTGTATGTGTGTGTCTAATCTATCTATTTATCTATTAAAACTGTTTCTTTGTCTATAATGACGACAGTAATAATATCTGACATAACAACATTAACGATAAAAACGACAACAATAACTACAATAATACTAATTAAAACGATAAATAAAATAATAATTAATAAAGAATACTGAAACAATGGAAAAAGAAAAGAGTAAGAAAGGAAATAAAATGATTATTTATATTTATTTTAAAGAAACAGTTACATTAAATAGAAATAAAAAAATAATATATAGGTTTAAATAAAATCACTTTAGTAAATGTAGTAAATTCAGTGTATTTGTATTCAGCAGACTTAATATGTCACTAATAATATTTCGTCTCTTCTGAGTCTTTCTCATTAATTGAAAAAAAAAAAAAAAAAAAATTCCCTGTGAATTCCTTTTATATATATATATGAAGTTATTTACAAATTATTTTTATTTGAAATTTTTTATGTATTTGCAGATATCCAATACACCATATTTAGGATATTATTTGAAAGCTATTTAATAATAAAAGTTTAAAAAATAATAAAAGCAATGTCAGACCGTCAAAATATTTTAAATTCGACTAACAATTTCAAATAGAATACTTATGGTAGCATGGACAATCAGGAACGATTACTCGTAACGGCACAAAGTACGCCGAGCCCACGGAAACTTCCGATGGAAATCCAAGATGGCAGCTTCGAACGCCGCTCTGTGTTTACAACTTTAAAACACGTATTCCTTCATAATGCAATCAATTCTATATGGATTATTAGAGGTAATTTGGGGAAATATGTCATATAACCAATGCCGCTTATATAGACAGATGTCTGTTAATGAGTAGTAATTGCTGCAAAGGTCGAAATATTTTCTTTTTATTATTATTTTGTGTGTGTGTGTGTGTGTGTTATTTTGATATCATGCCTACTTGTACTCATTTCGTACTATTTGTTTTCATTTATTTTTGTATTATTATTTTTGTATTATTATTTTTTGTTCCCAGTTATTACTACGACGTCGCCAGCCAGAAAAAAAAAGCGTACAATAAACAACAACAACAACAACAACAACAACAACAACAACAACAACAACAACAACAACAACATAATAATAATAATAATAATAATAATAATAATAATAATAATAATAATAATAAAATAAAGAGTTTTCACTCTCATTGGCCGATGAATATTACCATAATGTGAACACTTATTCTGCTAAAACTCCATAGCGGACAGCTCTGAGTACGTTGTTGTAAAACAGCATTTGAAACCATTTTATAATTTTTTATTTTAATATTTATTTCAATGCATTAGAGGTGGTACAAAAAAAATAGTTATAAATGCCTCACATTTTTCATAGGCTGGTGATAACGAATTGTTTTCAATTTACAGGTGGAAACTGTCAAGTCCATGTCAGATTTTGTATTTCTTTTAAAGACTTGGTCAAAGACAGAGGTTTTCAAATCTCACTCCCTCCCTTACAGTGCAAGGCAGGTCAGTGCTGAAGATTCAGAGGAGTATTCACAATTTTAGAGATTTCAGCTTTGAGAAATATTAGTATGGTATTTGTATTATTATTGTTTCATTTTCATTTCATGTTTGTTTTGATTACCTTTAACATATTTTGATCTAATCAATGCATTCTTGTTTAGTATTAGAAAATCTTTCATAAAGAAATATTTTCACTTATCTTTATGAATTTAGATTATAAAAGACACTTTTTAAAGTTGACCAGAATTTTTTATTTACTATTTGTATTGATCCAGTATTTAGAGATCTAAATTTTTTATTTAAATTATTTGTTATTTATTACAATAACACAGATGATGTTTTATAATAATTTCTTTCTAACATTACAGACAATTAAACACAATGGAAAAATACTTCTAAACAGTTATTCTATTAAATTTCATTATTGTCTCTACAGGAAAGAAATGATTCTGGAATCAGCTTCACTTGCAAGAATATGGAGAAGACTATAAAGGTTATATTATGGATTTTTCTTTCCAACACAGTTTCCAGACAGAGAAAATGTTGACACTACACATCAGTGTTGATTGATTATTCTCCAGTAGTTAACAGTGGATGATTCTTGGTTATTATGGAAGAGAACAAAAAACTTCCACTGTAGATGACAGTGCAAAAACCTCTGTGTGGTTCTACGTTTCAAATTAGTGCAGAACAAATGAAAAGATGTGGATATTTACATACAAATGATATTTACATACAAACAACAAGCAGGTTCCAGCTTAATGTTGTTTTCATGAAGAATATTAGAAGTTATCTTGAGAGCAACCATTTGAAGAAATGGAAAGGTGAATTACAGAGATATGAGACTGACTGTCTGATGGGAGGTTAACAGGTAAAGAGATAAACAGGAAGCTACACAGAAAGAAAGAGACAGAGATTGATAGACTGATAGACAGTTAGATAAGTAGAAGTTAACAAGTAAATTGACAGATGTAGATGAATTCAGGCAGATAGACAAACATGCCTATCTATCTATTCTGTGTTTTCTTCTTTCTGTCATGTGTGTTTGTGTGCCAGGCTGAGAGTCGAGACAGACAGATGTACACAGTAAAATACACAGGTTGTGATGTAGCTGTGTAGGCATAGTTAGATATGTAGTTAGGCAGTGTGACTTGGAGTTGGACAGATCATTGATCGCTGGTTATTAATGTCCTGCACATCCTGTCTCAAGTTATTAGTGTAGTTCTGCTTATGATGTTGCACTTACTATTATTAGTTAGTCTCATTTTCAGTGTGCGCATCTTCTATTGAAATAGATTATTATTATTAACATTAATGTCGTTACTGTCTTTATTATTTTGCGCTTTTTATTAACTATTATTCTTACTTTCTTAGTGTGCACCCCATATTAAAATATGTTATGGTTATATTATTCTATTTCTATTAACGTCACCATCAATACCTTTGTATCTGCATTCTTCTTCATTTTACTGGTGTACTTCTCTTTATTCTGCTGTGCTTTGTATTAATAGTTATTCTCACTTTCTGTGTGTACATCCTGTATTAAGAAAGATTATTCTTATTTGTATTAACGTTGTACCTGCTTTCTTCTTGATCATATTGGTGTATTCTGTTGCGCTTTCTATTAATTAGTCTCGCTTTCTGTGAGCATTTAAATATATTACTATTAATGTTGCTGACATTGCTGTCATACCTGCGTTGTTCTTAATGTTTTGGAGTACTTCTCTTTTTTATTTGTATTACTTGTGACAGGGCTAATCCTGTCTCAAGATATATTATTATTCTTTGTATTAATGCCGCCATTGTTGCTGTTGTATCTGTGATCTGCTTGATGTTACAGGTGTACTTCCACTTATTCTGTTGTATCTGTGTTCTGCTTGATGTTACAGTGTACTTCTACTTATTCTGTTGTATCTGTGTTCTGCTTGATGTTGCAGTGTACTTCCACTTATTCTGTTGTATCTGTTCTGCTTGATGTTACAATGTACTTCTACTTATTCTGTTGTATCTGTGTTCTGCTTGATGTTACAGGTGTACTTCCACTTATTCTGTTGTATCTGTGTTCTGCTTGATGTTACAGGTGTACTTCCACTTATTCTGTTGTATCTGTGTTCTGCTTGATGTTACAGTGTACTTCCACTTATTCTGTTGTATCTGTTCTGCTTGATGTTACAATGTACTTCTACTTATTCTGTTGTATCTGTGTTCTGCTTGATGTTACAGGTGTACTTCCACTTATTCTGTTGTATCTGTGTTCTGCTTGATGTTACAGTGTACTTCCACTTATTCTGTTGTATCTGTGTTCTGCTTGATGTTACAGGTGTACTTCCACTTATTCTGTTGTATCTGTGTTCTGCTTGATGTTACAGGTGTACTTCCACTTATTCTGTTGTATCTGTGTTCTGCTTGATGTAACAGTGTACTTCCACTTATTCTGTTGTATCTGTGTTCTGCTTGATGTTACAGTGTACTTCCACTTATTCTGTTGTATCTGTGTTCAGCTTGATGTTACAGGTGTACTTCCACTTATTCTGTTGTGCTTTCTGTTAATTGTTAGTCTCACTTTCAGTGTGCACATCTTATATTAAAATATATTATTATTATTTCAAGTAGTGTTGCTTTCTTTGCCATTGTAACAACCTTGTTTCTAATGTTATTCATATACTTCTCATTATTCTGTATCTCTTTTTATTAACTGTTATTGTTACTTTGTTAGTCTGTGCATCCTATTTCAAAGTCTGTAATACTTATTTCTGTTAACTTTGCCGTTATAATAAAAATTGTAATTTTAAAAGCCTGAATGTTTTTTTTTACAATTAGTATAATACAGACTGTTGGTATTAAGTATTTAGTTAGATAGATGTGAAAATTCCTGAAAATATTCCTTACAGATTGAGTCTTTCATACTTTTCACAATGAGACACACAGTTTATTATTACCATCATGTTAATTTCACATTTTACTGTCAGGATTTGATTTATGACATTTTGACAGTCACATATATTATTATTATTATTGTTATTATTATTATTAATATTATTGTTATTGTTATTGTTATTGTTATTTTTCTAAAGTTTACTTTTACTTTGATTTATGGTGTTCTAGAGATCAGTGATCAGAAAGTGAAGGAGGCCCTATTGAGGTTAACATGTAATATCAGTTTATTCAACAAGGTAATATGAAGTTATATTGGTTTAATTATCAAAATTAAATAAAAATTAAATAAATAATTTCTTCATAACTAATTGTTTAAAATGAAATTATAATAGTAATTTTAATCATTATTTTGATCTCAGACTTTTTACATTATTAAACAATGTGATATGATTAATTAATCATGCTAAACATCATAAGGTTAAATCTTTGTAATAGTTTAAATTAATGATTTTGTATTTTATAATATCAGTGTCCAAAGCCTGTACCTGACATTGGATCCAAAAAAAACATTTAGTTAAATTATGTGTTATTTAGAAATCTGGAAATGTACAAATATCTCAATGTTTCTGTATATTTTGGTAAAAAGATAAAATAAAATAAAGATATTTTTATTAATAATTTAGAAATACTGATCTCTGAACTGTTGTCAGCTTGCCATCACATGATTTTACATCAAGAACAAAATAACTGTAATTTTTACTATTGCAGAATTCTCAGTATCCACACACACTTCAACATTTTACCATTAGTAAACAAATATAGCTATATATTAATGTTTTTATTTGTTTTCAAATAATATTTACTATTTTAGGATTCTCAATGCCCACATATATTTCAACATGTCTAAGAGATTTCACAATGGTGTTGTTGTTGTGTGACGCTGGTGCCAATGTCAGCTCTCCTGTCTGTGTCAGCAAACACTACTGGGTAAAGTAATTATAACAATTTTACCATTTGAATTAGCTTGAACATTTAAATAAAGACTGTTTTATTACCAGTATCAGAAGTTTGAAATTTACTTAAACCAGTGTCACTGTAAAATATTCTGAACAGAAGTGTCCCAGTAGATTGTTCTGTATGATTTATTAAGTACAAACAGTTCATAATACTATATTATTACACTTCATAACAGTATATTGTTATAACTGTATTAACATGTTTATTTATATGTAGTTATGTTAATAACAAAATTTAAGATGATAATCAAGGACTTGCTCATGTGAAAATGTTGAAATGATTTTCATTTCCTGGTTTTACCAGGATCTTTGGTTTTTTAGGTTTTCAACATAAATAATATGGAAGATTCTAGAAAGTCACCCAGATTTCAGTGTCAAAATCAGGTGAGCCTGTCATTACTCAGTAGACTATGACAAAAACAAAACTGTAAACTATGAATTAATCTAACTACTGTTTAACTTCATAGTGAACTTGGTTATCAAGTCTTTTAGGTTTGTGCTGTAAAAAAGGGTCTACAGCTATTTGGCTGAAACCAAGAACTAGAGTGGGTGTTTTGTCATCAGTGGTAGAGGTAGAAGAGCTTCAGTCAATAAACAACATGGAGGTAAAATGTAGAAAGACAGGAAAAGGAGAAGAGCTTTTCATGGAGCAGATTACAGTTAGTATACAGAATTCAACAGATTTCATGTTGATATTTCAAACTGTGATTATTCTGATGAGCAGAAGAAAAAGTTAGAGAGAATACTTAGCAAATACTCTGATGTTACTTAACTGATGTATTTGGTAAAGATGACCTTGATTTGATGTTTACTGACATTGTAAAACATAACATACATACAAGTGATAACATTCCAGTGTCACAACCGTACAGAAGAATACCACCCCGTCAGTATCAGAAAGTTAAGGAGCTGATCAAGAAACTTATGAAGCAAGATGTAATTTGACCCAGCCATAGCCCGTATTGTCCTGTTGTTATAGTCAGGAAAACAGACAACACAATTAATGTGTGTGTGGTCTACAGGTGGCTGAATACTAAAACTAGAAAAGATTGTTTTCCATTATGTAGAATAGATGAATCATTAGATGCTTTGTATGGAGCAAAATGGTTCACTACACTGGATATGGCCAGTGGATACACCCAATGGGAAGTTCCAGAGACACCAAAGGACCTGATGTTATTCTGGGGGTTTGCCAGTTAATGCAGATGTTATGTTAAGGGATTATCAGTTACTGCTGGACCTTTGCATTCTTTGGTGAACAGGTTCCAAATTAAGAAAAATCAAACATTGTTAAAGGGTGCTTGGGATGAGAGTTATCAAAAAGCTTTCAATACTTTAAAAGAGAAGTTAACTTCAGCTTCAATATCAGGGTAGCTGATTTCAGTGAACCTTTCATTGTGGAAACTGCTGCAAGTTTTCATGGTGTGGGAGAAGTACTGTCACAGGAGCAGAATGGGCAAAGGAAAGAAATTACATATGCTAGACAGAGCTTGAGACCCACTGTGAGAAACATGAATAATTACATGAAGTTAGAGCTCGTTGGTCTGAAATGGGCTGAGACTGAAAAGTTTAAAGATTATCTCCTTGGACACAAATTTACAATCTATACAGACAGACAACATTCCAGTTAGTCGTCTTGATAACACAAACTTACATGCAGTGGAAGAAACATGGGCATCTCAGCTGGCACAATTTGATTTTGATGTGAAATATCGTTCAACACAATAAGAATATCGATGGTCTATCCAGGAAGAAATTTCACAGAATGACATCTACTTCAGTGGAAGCTGCTTTGAGAGATACTGCTAGTAGTACAGAAGTTCCACAAACAATGAGACAAGTTATAAAAGGTGGTGGAAGAAAAGTCACACAGTAAACTGTAACAGTGGAACAATTTAATGAAACTATGGAAGCCACAACATCATCTCCCAGCTTTAGAAGAACTAGCAGTGATGCAGGCAACAGACAAGTTAATAAGCAGATTGTTGCATTACATGGCTACCATGCAGAGCTGAGAGAAGATTAGAATAATCAGGTTTCTTCACAATAGGATGGATTATTTCCAGAAAACAAAGTCCTTTACAGAAAAGTAAAGGACCCCAACTTTGCAAGTATGAAGCAGACTGTACTACCAGGAATGATGAAGAAGAAAGTTCTGCATAGTTTACATAATCAGACACCAATGTTTTGAAAGAAGCATGAGTCTTATTAGAAGATGTAACAGGCCTGCAATGCACACAGATGTGGAACAATGGTGTAAAGAGTTTGAAAGGTGTGTGATAGCTAAACTGCCACAACTCAAACTGAAATACCTTTGGGACTATTAGACCTCATGAGACTTGGATTTCACAGTGCTGCAGCCATCTTCAAGTGGCAAAGAAAATGTCTTAAACATGACTTTATATTTTCTAGTATTTATTTTGTTTGTAACATTAAAAAGTTCAAGAGACAGACAGAAGAAATATCATCACGTTCCTTCCTCTCTACAAACATAAATACAATTATAATTAATAAATACTGTCTTACACTGACTTAGAAAATATCATTTTGTTCTGTAAAACAGAAATGTCTGCAGATTGTGTTGAATGGTTTAATTATCTAAATCTGTTGCATTTTCTAGATTCAAGGATTTTCTGTCTGAAATGTTTAATTACGTGTGCACACATGGACAGGAAGACACATTTCACTTTCTTTTATAATGGAGCCAGAAACAGTCTGATGGAAGCACTAATGTGATTTGATTCTGTGCCTACCCACACTTCATACACTGACTTACACATTGACTAGTGAGAAGTGTTTGATAATCATACTGAAAACAGTCTGATGGAAGCACTAATGTGATTTGATTCTGTGCCTACCCACACTTCATACACTGACTTACACATTGACTAGTGAGAAGTGTTTGATAATCATACTGAAAACACAGCAGTCAGTTTAATTCATAGTTTACAGTTTTCTCTCTCACTTTATTCCAGTGATTAACCACTGTCAAATAAAATACTTGATAACCAATTTGACTAGAAAATAAAATAAAATAAAATAAGGAAAGAAAATAATTATGAAAAGCAGCTAAAAATATATAAATAGATGACATTTCTCTTCAATAGAATAGCTATTGAATCAGATCTGTTGTTTTACTAATTACTCATTTAAGTTTTTTATTATATTTAAAATAACTGAATTTAACTTTAAAAAATGCGAAAGTGTAAAAAATAATAATAATACAATAAACATATTAAAAACTGATCACACATAATCCTAATTTTCATTTAGAATTTAACAGTTTATAAATTCTTTAAAAAATTATTCCAATATCTGTAGAAATTAATGGTGGTTTGAGACCATCATGTGGTTTCCTGTCACAGTACAAGATGCAGTCAGTTGCGGAAATGATTTCTTGTCAGATTAAATCAAGTTTGTTGTTACAATGATCAATGAACATTACAAATACATAAAATATATTCACTGTTTAACCGAATAAGTCAGGAAATCCTATTAAAGTATAGATTTATTTACATATACGTATATTGTGTCTGTATTATAACCATTGTAAGAATATAAAATAAAATGTGTTTCCCCACTGTTTTTGTTAGTTATTTTTGACAAATCTTTTAAATATGTTTTTTTCATTCATTTGAAAAACAAATTCTGTTATTTTGATTAATTATTAATGGAGCTCAGTGTGGAATGGGAAACAGTGTAATGTTTCAGGGATAGAGTGACCTCTGGAATTATTCTGGATTCTTGTTTATTAGCAAACTATTAATCATGTATATGTATATTATAAATTTTAATAAACTCGTATACTTCTATGTTATATTTACAGATGACTGAACTTCCACTGCAGTCCATGTTGGCCACGATGTTGATCATGTCAGTTCACGTGACAGAATTCTCACATTGTCTCCATGTTGTCTGAGCAGAATGTTCTCTACAGACCAAAGGTTGAAACTGCTGTTTTTTATAGGTGTCAAAGATATAATTAAACTAATACTACAGAAGAAAAAAAGTAAAACAGAAAAGTTATTATTAACAAATATCTTATATACAACATTCTATGTTTTGGAAATAAAAAAATAATAATAATAAAAAAGATAAAAGGAAAGTGAACTCTTTATTATTAAAATCCAAGAAAAAAAGTATCCATGATAAATAAAATAAATTCCTTTTCTGTCCATCCAAAATCTTATTTTGTTTATTTATGGTGAACAGTCTTGTTAATTACAATGTTTGTCAAGTTTACCACAAAACTGAAGAAATGTGTAGCTTGGCATTTTTGCTGATTATGAACTCTAAAAATTATAAACTTCTGAATTTTTTACAAAATAACAGACAAGCAGATAATTTTCAAGAGATATCTTAATGATGATATAAGATGTAATATTTAAATTGTGTAAAATGTATTTATTCTGACTAAATAATTTGTAATTTTAATGCTTTAAGTAACTTTTAAATAATAATTTGCTATTCTTTCCAATGATAAATGTTATATATTTTTTTAGTAAATCAATTTTATTTATTAGGGTTATCAGTGATAAGTTTTGTTTACTACTTTTACAGGATAAACAAGCCCTTGCTGACCAGAAAAGTTCTATCAGGCCAAGGATGACCACTTGACCAGGCTTGTAGTACAATTCAGTGAAGAACAATCATTTCTCCAGTTCTTGCTGTTAAAAAGAAATTTGTACAAACTCAGATGAGTTCAAGTGTTTTGAAATCAGATGCTGAGTATAATGGACAGGTAATTCAGTTTACAACTAGATTTTATAAACCGTAAAATATAAATCATTTAATGTCATATGAGAATATTTTAATATTATTATTATATATAATTTTCTTTTTTTAAATAATGATATCTGTAGATGCAAAGAAAAAGACAAACTGTGACATTGATATAGCAGTTGGGAGAAAAGGACTGTACTTTAGAAAATGTATGTTCAAAAATTAACACATAAAGATTATTGATCTTACTTGTCAATTTTTATAAAATATATTAATTTATTTACTTAATTAAAAGTAAAATGGATGTTACTGCTTTAAGAAAGAAAATACATATTTTTTTTTAAAACATTAATCAAGTATCTGAGTTGATTTTTCAAACTTGTATTAAACACACATTTCCCCAGACAGTGAAAAATAGAGGTCCAACAAGAACTGTTTAAATAAATATAATTAAACTTTATTTTATTTCAGTTAAATTAACTGTACTTATTATTGGTTGAAAACATTACTTCAGATTCAAATGATAAAATATAAAATTATAGTGGGTCTTGTTAAAATGTTTGAATGTAATATTTTATATTTCAGACACCACAGAAAGCTATTTACAAGTATTGTTATCCACTGAATCTAAATGACTTGTCAAGTTTGCCTCCAAGTTCTTCAAGTTTTCTGACTGTACTGAACTAAGTAAACAGAAGATAAAACATCTCCACAGTAAATATAAAGAACTGAATAACTGAATAAAATAACATTTTAAAAACATTACTTGTGTGGATCATGGACTGTTCTTATTGAAGAAATTATAATATTGTGATACTGAATTTAGATTCAAAGTTACAATGTTGTTCATGAAAGATGTAATCAGATATATTCAGTATACAGAATGTTTGAACCAGACACAGCACCAAGTACAGACAAGTCTGTGAAAAAAGAAGTTACTTTTTTTTTTTAAATGATTTAATGTCAGAAATCCTTGATTACTGACTTAAAACAAAAGTACACACTTCATATTAAAAAATATTTGGTTTAAGGGAGATAATTTTTTTTAAATTTAATTTTATATTTTTAAATAATTTTTTTGAAAGAACAATGTACTTAATCATCTGCTCAAAACTTAAATACTAAGAGTTTTGGTAAAGATTTACCCTATAAAACTTTGTTAAAACATAAAATGGAATCAGTTGTGTAAACCTGTGTTTGCCATGTATTTGTTGTTTGGAAGATAAAATCAGAAACTGAAAATGTTCTTAATCACTAATTTGCAGGCTTCATTATATGTCAAGTTATTTATTAAGTTTTATAGTTTTTGTAAACAAATGTCTTGGTATTCTTTTTCTTTTCTATGTTGTATATTTTATTAATATATTTATATTGATCACTAGAAATCTTGGTATTTTTGTGTTTTATAACCTCTCAACTCTTTAAAACTTCATGAAATATTTAAAACAATTTTTAATTTGAAACTTTGAAACATTTTATATCATGGTTTTCTAAATTTTTAATGAACAATTTTGGCAAAGTTTTTCTAAACTTTTATTTTTCATTTGAAAAAGTAGTTTTGATGTAAAACTTTGTTTTCTTATTGAAATAAGTATTTCAAATTATTCTGGTTTTTGTGTTTCATTTTATATGTATTGTTTTAGCAAGCTTTTATTAAATTAGAGGGTGAGGAATATTTTTATTTATATAGTTTTGATACAATAACCCAAACTTAGTATATACTGAGCATTATAAATTCGTATACACTAATAATATCATTTTATACTTGTTAATAATTTTTTATTCAATACTTAAGATAATGTTTATTTAACACTGAAAATCAGTGAGTAAGAAATCAAAAATTGTTAAAAACACAAAAAAGATAACAAAACAAACCCTGGTTGGTACAGCTAACTTTATTTTCACTGTTGTCATAATTCATTTTTAACAACATTATGAAAAAATAATAATAATAAAAATCATGTTTGACAACTAATAACCATGAAGTGTAATTAAATAGATATTTATTCATTCATTCATTCATTCATTCATTCACTCTGTATCTCCTTGTTAATTTACTGCCTCCACCTTCTTCATTCACTTCTTTGTGTAAAAAACATAAAACATTGAAACAACAAATAAAACACAAAACAACACAACACAACAGAAATGTAGAAACACAACACAACAGAAATGATTAATTGTTTACATATTTTAATAATTATAAATTACTGAAAACCATGCAGAATAAGTAATACAGTTTTTTAGGTAACGGTGATAATATTTTATTAATTAACAAGTTTTGTTTTAATTTTTAAAATCTATACAATGCTAGAAAAACATTTTAATTAAGTTCTTTCATTTTTTTTTTTTTTTTATTGGGATTTTCTGGGGGTTTTGAGTATACAGATTTATAATGATGAAGTAGAATTTAAGGAAATAGAAATAGAAAAGCAGAAAATACTTGACTTTTGTCAAAAGTTGATTCTGCATAACATGCTAAGTACATTTTAAGTAAATTAGATAAATATTATCTTGCAAAACAGACAAAAATTATTAGCTGTTTTAACAGTTTTGTGAGTTTTTTAGATTATTAATAATAATCAATAAAATATTAAAAACAAGAAATAACAGTAAAAATTCTAATCTACAATCCACCTTTAATTTTCTGACTGGATTCTTTAAAACTGAGTGTTCCATTTGTTTTAAGACAACTCACTAATCTTGAAAAACAAGAAAATATCAGTAAAACCTGCCATTGAAGAAGAAACAAAATAAATAAGAAAATAAGAAAATATAGAAATAATTATTTAAAAATTTAAAAACAAAAGAAGAAAATAAAACAAGAAAAGCACACCTAAAATCAAACTGAAAAGAAGAACAAAATGGATATTTCAGAAGCATATCAGACAAAAAGAACAAGTTACATGATAAAAAAGTCTTTAAGCTATTACAAATTTAATTTTTTTTTTCACAGACTAAATTAAAATTAAAAAACAAAAAGAAATTAAAGATCTAAGAAAACAAAACAAAAAACAACAAATCAAACAACCAAAACAAAAAAAATGTGTAAAACCCATGAAAATAAATAAATAAATAAATAAATACTAAACTGCAAATTATTAAAATATGTATTTAATTGCAAAGATAGGATTCAACAGCACATTTTTAATAAAATGAAGCAAACCTAAAATTTTATTTTACACTTAAATCACCATCCACTCAGATTTTTTATTTTTAAAATAAGAGCTCCAAAATTATTAAAAGTTAAAAGAAAAACACACACACAGTCATATATAATAATAATAATAATAATAATAATAATAATAATGATAATAATAAAAAATAATAGTATAAATTAATTATAACAGTTAAAAGGAAGAAACATTTTTAAATTTGCAATGTAACAAACTAAGAAATGAAAATATAAAAATAAAATGACTGGCTGAGAAAGAAAAATAAAACACTAAATAAAATAATATGTGTATGTGTGTTTGTATATTTAAGTGTGTGTGTGTGTGTGTGTGTGTGTGTGTGTGTGTGTGTGTGAAGTAAATAGAGACACATTAGAAGTATAAATAATTACCATTGAATTATACACACAACTGCACACATTAAACTTTCAGAACCAGGACAAATAACAACAAACCCACCTATAAAAAAAAAAACATGGAAAACATAAAAACCACTAACTCAAATGATTCTCAAATGATTCAAAATGAAAATTAGGATTTACAAAAACAGCAGGCAGAAAGGCCCAATTTGAATTTAAAAAATGAAAAAAGTTGACCAGAAGCAAAAGGTGATAAATAAGAAACCAACAAACACTGACTCAGACAAAACCCTGAATGGAAAATAATAACAACCCATGGAAAGTTTATTTTGGGATCAACACAAAACTCTTAAAGACTTTTTGTTCCACTGTAACCATCTGGGATCAACATTTTCTTACTGGGAATTACCTACACAATCCTGAAACTCTGTCTCAAAAAACAGTAAAAAAAAATCAACAACAACCTGAAAAAAAAATGAGTGAAAAAAAAAAAAATCCAAAAATTTTTTAAATATATCACAAAAATACATTACCAGGATAGAAATAAGAAATTAAAGAAAAAAAAATGTTTACAACAAGATTCATTCACAAACAAAGCCAAGCTAGTTAATGTCAGTATATGGAGGGAAAAGCAAGCTACTGGACCACACTTACCTTTAACAGAAAACCTGCCATGACAACAATTACAACTACCAACAAACAGAAATGAGGTCTCATTTACTTGTGTGGCCTCTGACAGAACTGGTGGCACACAACCAAATGTACACAGTGATACAGCTCAAGTCATTAGCATGCAGCTACTGCAGTGTCCATCACATAGAAACCCCAGCCAGTCCTGATACCTCGCAAAACATGCAAACTTTCAGCAACTACATGAAGAAAATTATAAACAGAGCCCCAAAAAATAAATAATTTCAACAAAAGAACCTCCATTAACACAAAACATATCTCTCACATGATAAACACCTAACACAGGGCTTTCCATTCTTGTTTGTCTTAATGATGTTACATTCACCTTCACCAGTGTGTCCAGTTCACCACTGATTTAACACTAACAGCAAACACACTGCAGCACTGAGTCAATGGGAAGTTCTAAATGAGCTGAATTGTGACCACCTCCCAATTTCAATAGCAAGAAAACCTTCTCCAACAACTCAATATTTACATCAAAATGAAATTTCACCAAAGCAGACTGGGAAGGATTCTGCAAACATGGAAACATCTTAAACTAAAAAACACAAATGAAACAGACACACATTGCACTTCACATTTACAACTCAGCTGTCACTGAACACAAAACTAAAACCAAAAACTGCACTGACAAAATATCCACTGCATGGAGGACCGAGCTTATTGGAAATCAATAAATACAGAAGACAGCATATAAAAACCCAATTTAAAAAAAAATAAATCAATCTACACTTGAAAAATACAAAATAGTCAAAAACATTAGTAATAATACATGGTATTTTTAATGTAACTTGGTAAACAGGAAAGATAACAACAGTCTGGAAACTTGCATAAACCTTACAAATACCATTCACTACCAGTCAACAACAGACCAGTTACACTAACATCACACATGTAAAACCCTTGACACACTGGTAAAACACACACCTGAACAAAAATTTAATCAACAACAATTTAACAAGTAAACAACATAACACTACAACAGTTTACTAAATTCTATTCAATAAATAAAATAAAAAGTAATTACATAGATGTCTGGTGTGCAGGCAGATCTCTAAACAACCAAACACAAACAAACATAAACAACTTGAATGACTGACTTTAAACTGAAAGACAAAGATTTAACTTAGACAGCATGTCTCCTTTCTAATAAAGTAAAAGAAAAAAAGAAAGAAAGATAACAGCAAAATAACACTAACAAATAGATAACCATTTATTAACAAAGAAAATCATTCCAATTTTTGGTAGTCACATTTGACACCCAGCTTCGGATGCCACATCCTGAAGATAATTACATCTTGTAAAAACTTTTACCAAACATCACACTGCCTGACAGTCTCGTGTTAGAATAAAACATACAAACATTAAAATACAGACAAAAACCTACACACACTAAAATACTGTGTTAAAATCCACTCTCAGTAACAAACATCTCATGAAGGATCTAGGCCCTGATCAACCCTTTAAAACTCATCTTTCACTACAATCTAGTTTTTAAACAACAGTCAGCCATCTTAAAATGGAGACTGGAGTGTGAATGTTGCAACCAGCAAATAGTAAACAAATAAAATAAAAATTAGTTACACCTATTATCATCAAAACCCAAAATTTTCAAACTACAAAAAACCAAAAACCGACTTAATCAAAATCCACAATCTAAAAATCAATTTCAAACACAAAATCATTTTAGTAACAAACTAATAACAACAACATTATCAAACTCAGAACCAGCTAGTCCACCAATCTAAACACAATCAAATTCAAACACATAATAAACACAACACCAAACTTTAGCTGTGGAATTTCTGAAACCATGAAACATTACTTATTTCTCTGTCCACATTTTTCCAGTGACCACCTAATGCTACATAACATTTTCTATGAATTAAAACTGAATTTACACTTAAAAACATCTTGATAGCAACAGTTTAAAAAAAACTGAGAGCCAAACTTTAATTCAAACAAATGTTTGACTAAATATTTTAAATAAATTCAAAACATAAAATAGCACAGAAACATAGGTTAAAAAAAAAAAAAAAATAGCATACACAGTAACAAACAACAAAAAAAGCAAATACACAATACAAAATAATTATATAAATTAATTAATTAAGAGATTAACTGACTCACCAGCTGATAGATTTCTAACACAGAACTTCAGAACATATTTTAAAAGTTCCACATTTTCTTGACACAAGGAAGTAAACTGGTTCTGGCTGGAGTGGGCTGTTTGGAATGTGAACTTTTTGTACTGACAAGTCAAACTGAAGAAGACAATTAGCTTTTTCTTAAAAATGAAAATGAAAACAAAATTTAAAATAACAAACAAAAACATACTGCAATATAAAATCAATTAATCTAAGAATTAATATAATATCCTTAAAATTATTTATTAAAATTGCAGATTATTCAAATGAATTCTTACCCTGTGCAATAGCAGTCTGTTGATACTCCCCCCAAAGTGAAGATTTAGTCTCACATGCAGAAAGATTTTCAAATTACTCCCTTTGAATCCTGTGACTGACTCAGACAAAATTAGTCATAATCTTGAGGAAAATGCTTCAGAAATTGAACTATCCTTTCTCTGTCTTCACATGTAAGGCTTGTGAATTACTTTTCTTCTGCCAGATTTCTTTTCTCTCTCAGAGTTACCCCATTCAGTCTGCAGTGCTGTGAGTTTGTTCTGACTAATGCTGTAAAAAAGCAATAAAAGATATAAGCAGACATCAGTAACCCCCCACACACACACACACACATTCAAATGTCCTCTATAAAAATGAAGGAGAAATTACAAATTAACTGCTGCTTAAATAGGAAAAAATACTAATGAAAAAACCCATACAAATTCTCTCTGCTTCACTGGAGTGCTTTGAAGAACTCCCAGAAGTATCATATCTTTTTCAGCAGCAAAACAAAAACAAAAAATCTGAATTCTTATAATACTTATACAATGGTTAATTATTTTAAATAACTGTCCTAATTCAGATGATAACATTTTTTTTTTTTTTACAAAAATCATTTTAATGAGTCTTGTTTATCCAGATAAAATATATTACAATTGATTTAACACTTAAAATATTCTGATTTCCAAATATAATTCTACAACTGTCTCTAACATGAATAAATAATATTAATCTAGAAGAACTTACTTTTTCTATAAGTTATAAAACAAGAGCCATTATTAATAATTTTATAGCAAATATTTATTTCACATGAAAGGTTTGTTCGTAGTTCGATAAATTGAAAGTGTCGGCTTACCTTAATTTGTCAACATCTAAAATGAAATACAAAAATTCTTTATTAATTAAAATAGCCACAAAAATTTAGTCCTAGTTATACAAATCAGCTGGTAAGACAGTTTCAAACAAACCTTGACAAAAATGGAATAATAATAATAATTTATAGTATTACATAATTGGAATTTTTTATAGTAATAGGCTTGGATTTTTCAAAAGAAAAAAAAATTAAAGGAAAGCAACGTGAAATGACAGTGAGTAAAGTTTAGCGTGTGACAAAAATAAGAAAATCAATGACTTTCCTCTATAAAATATGCAGCCGTTCAACTTTTCTTTTTAGTATTTTTTCTTTATTTCTTTCTTTATTTTATTATTTTATTTTATTTTTATTTATTTTTTATTCCGGGTAAGTAATCCTACCGGAAGTGAAAACGAAAAACAACTGGAAATGCAATGTTATAGAGTTATCTTCCATGATAATTTGTTCCGTTAACCAACCGATAATTTGTTACGTAACGCTCTAAAAGTTCGCTAAATTTGTTTGTTGGCTTCACTTTAGCCAATTAAAGGAGGAATTGAAAAGGAAAAACAACAGCAAACAATTAGTTACAGTGTTAGCCTATGATACTTTGTTCCGTTAACCAACCGATAATCCTTTAACGTAGTGTTTATAAATAGATGTTGGCAAATAAGACAAGCCGATACGTCCAACTTATAGAACTATGGGCAATCGTTTTATGTGAAATAAATATCTGAGATACAATTATTATAAAAGTATTGTCTTGTGTTATAACTTATAGAAAAAACAGGTGACCCAAATAATATTTTTTGGGGCGACTAACCATAATATTTCTAAAATCCCAGTCGCCTAAACGGAACTTTGGTCACATTTGGTGACCTGGCAACTGGCCATTTCGAGTCCTGCATAATTATCTCTCATATTAAGAAATCTGTTTGTAATATAAATTGTTATTTTAATACTGTTTAAATATTTCAGTCAGATGATGTGACTAATTGCTTCTCAGAAAAATGTCCTCAGCTATTGGATTCAAAAGATATAGTGACTACTGAACTACCGCATGTAAAGTCTACTGTAACATTGTCTGATGATCTTCCAGACGACACAGAACGTAGACCACACTGTCATAGCCGCAAAACAGCATTAAATCCTCCTAAACATCTCCCCGATAAGGAGAACCAGTTTTGTAAACCGTAAGTGAGAATGTTGATCCAGTGATCACTTCTCCCCTTCCATTTAATTGTGGTCCTTGTACTGAGCCAGAGCGGGATGTGAATATGACAGCTGATGCAGAAGAGATAATATATATTTGTCTGTGTTTGTGTGTTATTATCTTTGGAAACAATAAATGTTGTGAGCTGATATTATTCTATTGTAGAAATAATATTTAAGCGCATTTTAGCTATTTTCTCACAATAGTCTTAGAATGATAGAAGACACTCAGAACAGCTCTAATGAAACTAAGAATAGCGTCAGACATATATAGGAAGCTTCCATTTTTCAGAAAATAAAAACAAAATAAAAAATAAAAATATTAGGGTGTTGTTCTAGTTGTTAGCTGTTGACAACGGGGTGACTTTAACGACTACGGTGTCTGCTTCATTGTTATACAGATTAATACTGGTGGAGCGGTTATATTAATATCTAATGTAATAAGAGAACTTCAGGTTTAATAAGAAATGTAAAGTGTATTACACTATAGAACTTGCCCTGATGTACACCCTTTTAATGAATGTAATGTTAAATAGATTATTATAGATTATTACAGATTATAATCTGATATAAATATACGATATTAATAAAATATGAGATAAACATTTCTCAACATACTTAACCTACAAACTGTAAATATCACTGATCATAATTAATTCTCATCATTTTCCTTTTATAAGTAATTAAGCGGCTTATTTTCATAACGCCATGTAGAATTATCATTTGTAACTGTCAGTAATGTCTAATAGATTAACTGTGGTTATCACTATTTTCTGTAGTATAATATTTAAGTTCCACGTACAGTAAAATTACACCTTTCTATTATACGATTTAGAATGAGTAAAGTAAAATATCATGTTACGTTTAATAAAACGGACACTTCATAGCGGTATCTCAAGTTCGTTGCACAATGTTCTGCTGTGTTTGTGTTTCAGTGAAACATGTTCTGCTGTGTTTGTGTTTCAGTGAAACAGGTTCTGGCAAGTTATAACCTAATTCCTCATGACGCTGAAAATGTAGATCAGAAATCTCCTCATAAACATGATCATCAACATTTGAGTGAAGATTCTGATTCTCCTCCATAAACCTGAACTCTCTGACTTGCATTCTGGAACAAGTTTCAGCCACTTTCTCTTTTCTTTCAACACAGAAACATGCTGATGTTTAGTGATGATATATGAGTGACTCTCTCAATATCTGACTAAATTTCTAAAAAAAAATAGAATTAAAATGAAATAAAATAAATAAATAAAAATACAAAAAATATAAAAAATAAATATTTTTTTTACAAATAAAATAATAAAAATAATAATAACAATAACAGTAATAATAATAATAATAATAATAATAATAATAATAATAATAATAATAATAATAAAAGTAATAGTAAAAATAATAGTAATACTCATACTAATACTAATACTAATAATAACAACAACAACAACAACAACAGTATTAATAGTAATTTAAAAAAAGAACAGTGTTTTATGCAACTAATATTTACTATTATTCAGGTTAACAAACATTTTTGAGTTGTCTGTAAAAAGTGAATTATTTTGTACTATGTTGATATTATACACATTATTTATATTATACAGACATACAGATAGGTGGAGTAATAGACATACAGATAGGTGGATTAATAGACATACAGATAGGTGGATTAATAGACAGACAGATAGGTGGATTAATAGACATACAGATAGGTGGATTAATAGACATACAGATAGGTGGATTAATAGACATACAGACAGGTGGATTAATATACATTCAGATAGGTGGATTGAGAGTCATACAGACAGACGGGTGGATTAATAGACATACAGATAGGTGGATTAATAGACATACAGATAGGTGGATTAATAGACATACAGATAGGTGGATTAGTAGACATACAGACAGATAAGTGGATTAATAGACATACAGATAGGTGGATTAATAGACATACAGATAGGTGGATTAATAGACAGACAGATAGGTGGGTTAATAGACATACAGATAGGTGGATTAATAGACATACAGATAGGTGGATTAGTAGACATACAGATAGGTGGATTAATAGACATACAGATAGGTGGATTACTAGACATACAGACAGATAGGTGGATTAATAGACATACAGATAGGTGGATTAATAGACATACAGATAGGTGGATTAATAGACATACAGATAGGTGGATTAATAGACATACAGATAGGTGGATTAATACACAGACAGATAGGTGGATTAATAGACATACAGATAGGTGGATTAATATACAGACAGATATGTGGATTAATAGACATACAGATAGGTGGATTAGTAGACATACAGTTAGGTGGATTAATATACAGACAGATATGTGGATTAATAGACATACAGATAGGTGGATTAGTAGACATACAGTTAGGTGGATTAATAGACATACAGATATGTGGATTAACATACAGACAGATCAAGAAACCATATAATAATAATAATAATAATAATAATAATAATAATAATAATAATAATAAAAGCCACAAACTGTAAAAGAAGTAATACATTTCCTTTTTTTTTTCTTTTTTTTTTTTTTTTTTTTTTTTTTTACTTTCCTCACACAAATGGCGGTTTCACAAAAGCGGAAGGTTTTAACAGTTAAATAGAGCTATGCTCAGAAATTTATAAAACAGTTTTATAACCAGAACGGTCAGAATTTAATTTTATTTATTTATCTATTATTATTATTATTATTTTATTATTATTTTATTATTATTATTATTATTATTATTATTATTATTATTATTATTATTATTATTATTATTATTATGATGATATTTTTCATATATATTATTTTAGTTATTTTGAATTTACAAACTAGGTAATAGAAGGACATCAAGCGACATATTGGATGTTAATGATTCGGTGTGTTTCATTAGACCGACCAGAAAAATTGTAATTTTCTTCCAACATTTCATGACGACAATCACATACACTAAAATAAATAAAATAAAATAAATAAATAAAATAAGAAAATTACATTTCAGATTAAAACAGTTTGAAACAGAAATTTCACATTACGGGTGTTTTATTTTTATTTATTTATGTATTTATTTATTTATTTATTTATTTATTTAGTTATTTAGTTATTTATTTATGTGTGCGCGCGAATGTACCGGTGCCTGTGATTTATTAAAAACTGGTATAATACACTCACTATACATACACACACACACACATACAGACATACACAAATACATTCATAACCACACAAACAAGCACGGACACATGCACGTAGACATACACAAATACATACACACATAATACACAAGTACGCACATAATACAAACACACAAATAATACATACAGATATACACAAATACATACACAGTTAATACAAACACACATAGACATACATACAGACATACACAAATACATACACATATAATACAAACACACTGAAGATATACAGACATACAGACATACACAAATACATACACAAATAATACACAAATACATACACAAATACGTACACACATAATACACAAATACGCACATAATACAAACACACTGAAGATATACACACATATAGACATACACAAATACATACACACATAATACACAAATACACACATAATACAAACACACAGAAGATACCCATACATACATAATACAAACACACATACACATACATACAAAGCTCAACACTGGTACAAGAACTGATTCTGGGAATGTTTATTTCAACTGCTTTGTTTTAAATAACAGCGTTCAGGTTACGTCTGGGTTTTTTTTTTTGGTTTTTTACTGCACAATAAGACTTCAGTAGAAGCTGAGGAATTACTGTTTCTTTGGGATTGCATGTATCAGCGTTATTTACAACTGAGTAGCTTGTGCTATCAACATTGATTACAAGGGTGTCCGGGGTGTCTCCCCGAATATTCCCCCTCGGATATATCACCCCAGTCAAGTTCCCCGGTCATTCCCCTCATGATTTCCCCATAGGTCATTTCCCCCCGTGAAAACCCCCTGTCTACCTGTTTTAACTGTCAAATGTCATGCGTATAGTCTGAGTCGTTAACAAGGTTTTTGAAGCGGCCAAACATCTCTTAAATTTGAGAATAATGAAAAAGAATAAACTTCTCTTATTTTGTTTGTTTATCTACAAACTTAACTGTTAGAGCCGCGTGTTGATCCAAAGCTCATGTCAACAAACTACAGTCGTCATCCTAATACCTGGCTGTTTCTGGATGTTGTGAAAAACAGAACAATCCATCAACACTGTAACCCTGCACCAGATACTTGCCAGAGAAGCTCCACCCCTCAGCGTCACGTCTACAGACACACCACCCAGCGGCTTCAGACTCTGGTCACAGAATACGGCAACAGAGATCGCCTGGATTATTTTGTAATTATACGTATTCAGTAAGATATTTATGTGTGTACAGACTTTCACTGGAAATACACAATAACTGCAGATATGTATTCTTTCCTGTTTACACATATTTTTAATTATACTGTTTCGATTTTGCTTCACTGCAACAGAGTTATTGCTTAATCTTCTTCCATCTAATTTTGTTTGAGCAGAATCTTAGACATCAGATATTGCATCAACAGATCAGTACATCACTTGAATGTCACTTTTTCCCGCAGGTTGATTTATTGATATGTTGTATGTGTTTTATTATTATGTAGTCTACGGCCTGAGTGTAAGTAACGTTCAGTTCAGTTCAGTGTGCATTTGTGTTTGTGAAACGTGTCTGTGTGCGTACGTGACTCACTCTTTCATCGATGAATCAATCAATCAATCAACGAATAAATATGTATATAGTAAAATATTTATTACGAGATTGCTGTTGTTTTTTTGTTCGATTTTCTTCATTTCCGTATGCGTTATGCATGTTTAATGCGTACACGGATAGTACGAATGAATGTTGGCGTGTGTGTCTGAAATCAGTGTCTGTGTCTTCCGTTTTCTGCCTTCCAGTTTGTATCTTCATCTCCTGTCTTTCCTTTGGATCGTATCATTTTACAGAACCGTATTTTTGTAGTTTTACTAATTTCTCTCTCTCTCTCTCTCTCTCTCTCTCTCTCTCTCTCTCTCTCTCTCTCTCTCTCTCTCTCTCTCTCTCTCTCTCTCTCTCTCTCTCTCTCTCTCTCTCTCTCTCTCTCTCTCTCTCTCTCTCTCTCTCTCTCTCTCTCTCTCTCTCTCTTTTACTGTCTTCATTCTTATTTTCAAATTTGTATTCCTATCTGTCCGTGTTTATAACCACCACTACCACAGCTACAATTTATACTACTACTACTACCGCCACTACTGCTACAATTTATAATACTACTATACTACTTCTACTATTACTACTACTACTATTACCGCTGCCACTGATACAATTTATACTACTACTACTTCTACTACTACTGCTCCTACTATTATTACTATTGCTAACAATAATAACATTTAATATAAAAATAATGTAATACAAATGTCTCAAGCCGTTTTTACCATAAACCATTACACGATACCAAGCAGTTCAGTCTTTCAAGAGTTTTGTACTTGACAGGCATTGTCAGCCACTGAACAGATGAGAAAACGTATTACTGTTATCATTGTTAATATTATTATTATTATTGTTATTATTGTTATTATTATTGTTGCTGTTGTTATTATAATAATAATTATTATTGCTGTTATCTTCATTGCCGTTATTATTATTGCTACTCTTTTATTGTTGTGTTTTTATTATTGTTATTATTATTGCTGTTATTATTTTTACTATTGCTGTTATTATTATATTATTATTTTTGTTGTTGTTGTTATTATTATTATTATTATTATTAAAACGTCAAATATTAAATCAGTCTTTCTGTTGAAAAATACAAAAATGTGTTTTAACTAATACTAATACTACTAATAAAATAAAAAATAATTACAGACTGTAAAATTATTAGCTAAAAGAATAAAACGGATAAAACATACTCGTATTTTATTTTCTGAGTGTTTAGCATGGGTTACACTAGTAAATAATTTTAGAAACAAAACGTTTCCCTCTCTATCATTTTGCTTCTGTGTTTTTCTTATTAGTGTTATGTGCAGTCGTCATAGCAGTCGTAGTAGTAGTAGTAGTAGTAGTAGTAGTAGTAGTAGTAGTAGTAGTAGTAGTAGTATTGGTAATAAACAGCAAAAATAGCATTCGCAATATTGGTACAAGTAGTAGCAGTATTAGTAGTGGTAGTAATAGTATTAGTGGCTGTAATAGTAATAGTGGTTACAGTAGCAGTAGTTGTGGTGGAACTAGTATGGTGGACATTGGAAACAACAGTCGTTGTGGTAGTCATAATGTTATTGGGGTGATCGTTATCGTAGTGTGCTAGTAGATGCAATGTTGGTGGTTATGTTACTAATAATGCTTCATATATATATATATATATATACACACACTCATCCACATACATACATACATACATTGAGACACACACATACTCGCATACACAGAGAGAGGTGTGTACACCCATAAACACATACAATGATGTATATACAAATTATACATCGCTCACACATAAAAACACACGTTTCTCAAATATTAAAGTGTTTCACTGTGCATTAAACATATAAGAAACAAAGTTATATTTTGTTAGCGCCAAATCAGTCTTAGCACATTGTGTGAGTCCATTCCCGAAAGATTTCATCAATGTGAATGACGCTGTATTTAGTGTTAACATTTAGTATTATGTGTGTGTATCTATGTAAGTGTATTTTGTACGTGTTTTATCTACATTATCTACATTATGTGTATCAGTGTGTGTGCATCAAAATAAGTATACTTTTGACTTTTATCTACTTTATGTGTATCACCCTGTGTGTATTGATATAAGTATTCTTTGTGCGTGTTTAGATTTTTATTTACTTTATATGTATCACTATGTGTGTATTTATATAAGTATACTTTGTGCGTATTTATTTACTTTATATGTATCACTGTGTTTGTATTTATATAAGTACACTTTGTGCATGTTTTGACTATTTATTTAATTTATATCTATCACAGTGTTTGTATTTATATAAGTATACTTCTGTCCGTGTTTTGACTTTTATTTACTTTATATATATCACTGTGTTTGTATTTATGTAAGTATACTTTTGTGCGTGTTTTGACTATTTATTTACTTTATGTGCATCACTGTGTGTGTATTTATATAAGTATACTTCGTGCGTGTTTTGTCTGTTATCTACTTTATGTGTATCACTGTGTTTGTATATGTGAGTAATCTTTGTGCGTGTTTTGTATGTTTTCCTCCATGATATGTGTTTGACAGTGTGTATATCTATATCAGTATATTTTGTATGTGTATTTATCATTATCACTGTTATATGTGTAATACTATGTTTATCAATTTAAGTAAACATTGTGTGTGTTTTATATGTTCATTCTATGTTTGTGTCTGTTTGTATCTATATAAGTAAACTTTGTGCATGTTTTGTATGGTTTCTTCTGTATTCGTATCACCGTGTGTGTATCTATAGAAGTATATATTTTGTGTCTACATATCTATTACGTATACAGCTCTGTATATCTATCTAGGAATATATTGTTGTTGTTTTTTTATGTTGTTTTTTTGTTGTTTTCGGGGTTTTTATGTTTTGTCCTACATGGTATCTGTATTGCTGTCTATATCAACAGTGCAATTAATAATAGTAATAATAATAATAGTATTAGCAGTTGTAGTAGTAGTAGTAAAAATAAAATAATAATAATAATAATAATAATAATAGTTATAATAATAATAATAATAATAATAATAATAATAATAATAATAACAACAATAAGAAAAAGAAGAAGAAAAACAAACATGTCAGCACGTACGTGTTTGTGTATTTTGTGTAGGTAAAATTATTACAGGTAATGTTCATATTCGTGCTCTTATTGTTATTGCTGTAAAATAAATAAACGGATCCAAAAATAGTAACAACAACAAGAGCAACAGCAGCAACAATAACAACAATAATATCACTAATCAGACGCAGAATAAACTAAAACAATAATAAGTAAATAAAAAAAAATACTTCAGATCGCAGTTCCGCCCATGTGCCCCTGCTACGTGAATATTGTGAATTGTTCCCTACTTAAACTAACTTGAACGTGCACACTAAATAAAGATGAAACATGATCGCTAATACCCGGATTCTGTTTTGTTTTCTGTTTTTTGTTGTTGTTTTTTCCCGGCTTAGAAATTTTCGTTTGTGCGGTTGTTTCTCTGATTTTATTTTTATTTTGTGTGTGGATGTGGTGTATGTGTGTATGTATGTATGTAAGTGTTTGTAATTGTGTATGTGTGTGTTTGTATGTGTGTATGTGTGTTTGTGTGTATGTGTGTGGATATGGTGTGTGTGTGTGAATGTGTGTATGTGGGGTATGTGTGTATGTGTGTGCAGTTGTGTGTGTGTGTATGAGATGTCTGCGTATGTGTGTGTGTTTGTATGTGTGTGTGTATGTTGTGTGTGTGTATGTGTTGCTGTGTGTGTTTGTATGTGTGTCTGTGGTGTATGTGTGTGTGTTTGTATGTATGTGTGTGTGTTTGTGTGTGAATGTGGTGTGTGGGTATGTGTGTGTTTGTATGTGTGCTTGTGTTTGTATGTGTCTGTGTATCTGGTGTTTGTATGTGTCTGTGTGTGTTGTATGTTTTTATGGTGTGTGTATGTGTGTGTGTTCTTGTATGTGTGTGTGTGGTGTGGGTGTGCATGTGTGTGTGTACGTGTGTGTGTTATTGTATGTATGTGCGTGTGTCTGTATGTGGTGTGTATGTTTGAATGTCTGTATGTGTGTGTGTATTTTGGTGTGTATGTGTGTGTTTGTATGTGTGTGGATGTGGATGTGTGTGTGTTTGTATGTGTGTGTGTTTTGTATGTATGTGTGCATTTGATATGTGTGTATGTGTGTGAATGTGTGTGTGTTTGTGTGGGTGTGTTTGTATGTGTATGTGTTTGTATGTATGTTTGTGTTTGTTTTGTGTGTATGTGGTGTGTGTATATGTGTGTGTGTTTGTATATGTGTGTCTCTTTGTAGGTGTGTGTGTGTTTATATATGTGTTTGTGTATGTGGTGTGTGTGAGGTGGTGTGTGTGTGTACATGCGTGTTTGTGTGTATGTGTGTGTTTGTTTGTGTGTGTTGTATTTGTATGTGTTTGTATGTGTGTATATGTATGTGTGTGTATATATATGTGTGTGTGTGTATGTATGTATGTATACCTGTGTGTACGTATGTGGTGTGTGTGTATGTATGTGTGTGTATGTGTCTCTTTTTTCTTCTTTCCTTTTATTTGTTTCTTTGGATTAAAAAAATAAATAAGTAAAAAATTAAACCTGACTTCATGTCTAACAGAGAAATTTATAAAATATGTGAAGCAGAATAAAAATGTAAAAGTTGGAAACTTTTTTACCACACGTGTACCGACGGCGCGCACCTTTTGCACGTGTTGAAACATTTCTCCCGACCCTCGGGCAAAGTGTCACAGAGCTTTTTCACATGTTTAAAATGCTAGGGATCTCCAAATCAATAATCTGTATTAGCTGTTAATAATAAATTTATAATAAATCTCAACAGTGAACCGCTTTGTTCTACACTGATATTATACACATTAATTATATTGCACATACATACATACATACATACAATTAGGTGAATACATAGGTAGCTATACAGACAAAGAGATCATCACACAATTTAAAATAGTTTTAAAATGTAAATGAAATAAAGACAGAAGAATTTTATTTATTATCATATAAATATTTTATTACTGTTTTGAGTGTACAAGTATATTATAAATAGCACAACATTATTCCAAATAAACTACTTTACAAAATAATAGAATAGTTTAGATGTAAGGAGAGTGAGAGAGAGAGAGAGAGAGAGAGAGAGAGAGAGAGAGAGAGAGAGAGAGAGAGAGAGAGAGAGAGAGAGAGAGAGAGAGAGAGAGAGAGAGAGAGAGAGAGAGAGAGAGAGAGAGAGAGAGAGAGAGAGTTAAATCACAAAACTTGGTGAAAATTTCAAAAGTAAAATATATGTTTTAAAGTGAAATATATTTTGTAATTTAGCAAGGTTAAACGATAAAGTAATTGATAATAAATAAATAATATATTTAAAAATAAAAATAAACAAAGTAAAGAAATTAACTAAATTAATTACCTTACAGTAAATAAATAGCTGATTTTCTGTTTATTTACAAGAAAGAAATGTCTGTGGACTTTCAACTTCAAAAGAGTACAGTGAAACTAACTTATTTTTATTTCATTAAACTGTGCCACGTAGAGTTTATTGTCATCACAACAAACACACCAAAGTTTCGACACTCCATCCTGGCGTGTGAGGATGTCACGTGTAATGTTACCATCTCGAGACAACTGAACAACACAATTTCTAGTTAAACTACAAACAAAAATATTTCCCTCCCTGTCACATGTAACACCTGTCAAGCCTCTCAGTTTGTCTGAATCACGTGACTTCCATTTGACGTCACCTGATGAAGTCACACACAATAAACTGTCTTGTCTCTTTGACACAACAATCAGACATTGATCGTGAACTGTGAGAAACCACGGACTGGGGATCAAATCTGTTGAGATAGAATTAATGAGCTGACCACTGTCTGTCAGTATGTCCAAGCACTGATTGAACAACTGACCAGTGACCGCGAGATTGTTGCCAGGTAACACAGAGATAAACTCATACTTTTTACCAGTTGTAATTGTTTTTATCAGTTTGAAGTTTTCCAAATTTAAAAACAATATTTTATTTTCACCTGGCAGAGCAACGACAACAACATCACCCTGCTGATCACATGACTCAGCAAGGCCGCATGGACCAGTGGAAGTCAAGTGTTTGTTTATCAGTGATTTTCTTTCTAAACAAAAACATTTTACACATCTATTGTTTCCTTCACTAACAACAATTTTACTGTTGTCCTCACCTGACACCAGGATGGAAAACACATCAGCATCATCTTCATTTTCTTGTGTTTTTGTATTAATGGTGTCTGTGAGTTTGAGTCTGCCTGTCTGTTTGTCTATCTGTGTGACTGTGTGTTGTGTTTTTGTGTTAATGGTGTCTGTGTGTTTGAGTGTGTCTGTCTGTTTGTCTATCTGTGTGACTGTGTGTTGTGTTTTTCTTTTAATGGTGTCTGTGTGTTTGAGTGTGTCTGTCACTCTGTTTATCTGTGTGTCTGTTTGGATGTTTGTGATTATTTCACCAATGTGCATAGACATTTCTTTCTTTTTGTCGGATTTTCTGAGATTTATTTTGAATTCTACTTTTTCTATTTGTGAAAGAGATTTTGTCAGAAACTCGGAAGTTGTGTTTTGAAGTTTGGTGAATTTTGGAATATTTACTTTTATGTCTGACTTTTCTTTTATCAAAAGTTCACCCAGTTTTATAAACTTTTCATTTTCATCAATCAGATGTTTATGTTCACTAAACAATTTGTCTATTTCTGAGTTTACAAAGTTCTGAGACTTTTCTATTTCTCTTATTAGCCTGTCTTGTTCTTTGTGGACTGCGGCTGTGAAATCTGTTATTAGTGTGTTACCAATCCTTCTGACCTCTTCTGTGGTGTCCACGACATTGATGTCGATGGCTTGACGAAGTTGCTCAATCTTGTCATCCATCTCTGTCTGAAGAATTTCTTTAAAGGTTTTGAGACTCTCAATGAAATGTTGCCTCCCTTTTTAGCTGAAATAAATAAATAAATAAATAAATAAATGATTAATTATCATATTAATAATAATAGTAATAATAATAATAATAATAATAATAATAATAATAATAATAATAATAATAATAATAATAATAATAATAATAATAATAATAGTAATAGTAATAATAATAGATTGAGTGCTAATGTCATGCTATTAATAAAGATATGCATACAGTTTGGAGTGTTAATGAATTTATTTTATCAACTAAATGTAAAATCTTAGTAGAAAAATGTTATATATAAAATGTCCTCTATTTCTATATGCTGCTATGGCTAATACACGACATAAATAATTTTTAGTTAAATAATCACTTTATCTGTTTTAATTATTTTATTGTAATAGACCTAAACACTGCTGACTCACAAAACTTTGATTGTAGCTGATCATTAATGGCGTCGACCAGTGACTTGTTAATAGGAAACTGAGCTGCCCACGTATAAACTGGTTTCGTGCTGTCTGGGATGTGGACATTCTGCCTGCAGAACGGGCAGCTTATTTCTGTATCGAAAATGTCCATACATAGACAGCAAGATAAGTTATCATCGGAGTTTGAAGCTGTTGCCATATCTGTGAATAATAATAATAATAATAATAATAATAATAATAATAATAATAATAATAACAGTGAAGGCTAAGAGAAACTAAGTAATAATAATAATAATAATAATAATAATTGAAAACAACTGACTGGAGGTAAAATTGCGTATTAATCCCAGTTAATTCATACGACAAATGATATATACAAATAAATAAAATGAAATGATAAATATATAAACTTGGAACTATAACACTGTCATTTTATAAATGCACTAAATAAACTGTTTGTTTATTTATTTATTTAGTCTTATTTGTAAAATAAAAATGCATTACGAACTTGCTAAATTTAACCTTGTGACCTTTAATCTTAATTTTAGAAGGAAGACGACAAAACTAATATTATAAACGAAGTCGGCTGTAATAAATTGTATGAAGCAAAGAAAAAAATCACCAAAAAACCCCAACAAACTCAACATATGTGAGTATCCATGAATACTGCAAGGTAATATAGCACACCACTACAAAAGAAATCGTTTCTCGCAATGTGACGAGCTACTTTTCTTGAAAATCACATAGCTCGCACGATAAAGTAATCGTGGAATTGACTTTGAAAATAATATTTTAAAATATCTTAGAACACGAATAATAATAATAATAATAATAATAATAATCATAATAATAATAATAATCATAATAATAATAATAAATTTCACTCTTTAGTCTTAAGAAATGAAAATTTTAAGAGCTGAAAAAATGTCTCCGATTGCTCGTCTGCAAAGTCAATTTACTCTTGCAGTAGTGAAGCCCGGTTTTTACAGACGACACTTACAGAGCGGAAGATACCAATTCATGTGAAGAAGTGGTAGGAGCTTTGAAGTTTGTATGTGTGTATGTGCGTGTGTGTGTACAAATTAAAATAAAATAAAATCAGTTTAGCAAATCGGAACGAATATCAATAAATTAGCGACATTATTACACTGCAGTACATTGTATAACTGTGCTATCAACTTGAACTTACAGTGACATTCAAATGAATTCATATTTTATTATATTTATTATTATTTTTTAGTCTTTCTTTGTTTCTTTTCTTTCTAATTATATTTGTTTGTTTTCATTCTATCGCTTTTATATCCTAGTTTGTTGTTGTTGTTGTTGTTTTTTGAGAGAGAGAGATATTGTATTGTATTATTGTAAATTAATAAATAAATAAATAATACTAACAATGCTAAAAATAACAACAATGAAAGTTAGGTTGTTGATGATGATGATGATAATAATAAGAGAGAGAGAGAGAGAGAGAGAGAGAGAGAGAGAGAGAGAGAGAGAGAGAGAGAGAGAGAGAGAGAGAGAGAGAGAGAGAGAAAGATTAATTACAATTTTTATCAAACAAAATGGAATTCTTACCAGGTTGGATATTTTCTAACAAAGAGATGACAATGAGTCTGTGTTACCGTGGAAACCAGTTTACAGTTCTATGAGACAAACACAAATACGTGGTCTAATATACCCGCGTGAAGAGAACTTTGACCATCTCGTGATGGAGATAAAACTCAGGTGAGGTATTTCAGTTACAATGCATCACCTTATTTAGTAAACTGATAACTATTTACGTCAAATAAGAAAGATAACTAATCAACAACACACATTTATCTTCTGTCTTTAACATGCAATACAACATCCAGGTCCGGGTGTGTTTAAATAACGGGTGGGGTATGGTATTGGTATAGTTACTTATTACAACCACTGTTACCCGTAATGTAACAGCTACTACAACATTTTTGTAACACTGTCACTGCTGTTAACTTGTATTACATTTTACAAATAGAACAAACAACAACTACTACTACAACTATTATTACTGCTGTTACTACAAATACTACTATTACTACACCTGCTGACAGTATTGTTGCTTCAAGAGCTTTACAACCACTACTAACTATTGTTACTATATTTGATAATATACTTCTAATTCTACCACTGCTACCACACTATCAGTACTTCTCCTATTACCTACTACTGCTAGTATTAGTACTATTATCAATGCTACTACCCTTCTGGTACTAGTTCTAGTAATACTACAGTTGTTAATTCTACTCCTGCTGTTAACGCTTTACCACTACAACTACTACTACTACAACTACTACTACTACTACTACTACTACTACTACTACTACTGCTGCTGCTGCTATTACTACTAGTACTATAACTATTTCTATAGCAACTGCTATTAGTGTTACTGTCTTTATTGTCTTGTAAATTCAAATTTCTTGATGATCTAATTTTTCTTTGTTTAATATTAAGAATATCATTTGTTTAATCTATATATATTTAGTTATATAATGTTCAGTTCGTGTATAATTAATTTATTACTAAAACACGTGCTAGCGATAACATGACCTACTCATCTGTTTTGTCAAGAGCAAAGTTTATTTGGTTATCTTAAATTTATTAGCTAGAGATACATTCAGTATAAGTCAACTTTACACACACACACACACACACACACACACACTGACGCATTTTCTCCTTTAGTATGCTGAATAATGACTCTCACACTTAGATTAATAACTAACTAAATAAATAAAACAGAACGCATGATTTCATGAGAAAGCCGTGGAATTTTTATCTTAGCAGATTTGTTTCTTTGTTTCTTTATTTATTTATTAATATTATGATTTTTACTGTTATTATGTTAATTTAAATTTTATTATTATTTTGTCTTTATTATTATTATTATTATTATTATTATTATTATTATTATTTTTTTTTTTTTTTTTTTTGTTTTTGATATGGCATATTGCCCGTATTGTTCGTATCTGTTGTTATATTGGCAAGTTTTAATTTCACTCAAATAATAATAATAATAATAATAATAATAATAATAATAATAATAACAATAACAATAATAATAATAAATATAATAATAACAATAAAAATAGCAATAATAATAATAATAAAACAATTATAAATAAAAATACTACTGCTACTACTACTACTACGACTACGACTACGACTTCTTTAACTACTACTATTACAACTGCTATTGGTTTTATTTCATTCTCTGGTACAACTAGCACTACTGCTACTATTAGTATTATTAATAGTACTAGTATTACTACTACCAGTATTACGACTACTATTACTAGCACTACTACTACTACTACTACGACTACGACTTCTATTACTACTACTATTACAACTGCTATTGGTGTTACTTCTTCCTCTGGTAATATTAATAATACCAATTCATCGACTATTTTATTACAAATACTATTGCTTTGGTTGTATGTAAAAGCTAGATTGTTCTATAAATTCTAATTTTATTTTGATAAAAATGTTCATCGATTGAAATTTCCATAGTCATTTATTTTAATCTAATATAATTTAGTTCCATTGAATTAATTTTAATATATATTGTAAATTCAAACGACCACAGTTTGAAATATTTGTTATCTGGGTTGAGTTTGTGTAACGAACTTGTTATCAAAACACGAGTGAGCGAAACAAGACCTACTAATCTGTTTTGTCAGCACTAAAGTTCACTTCATTGTCTGAGATTTATTCCCTGGAGATAAAAATTTTATATATATATATATATATATAGAGAGAGAGAGAGAGAGAGAGAGAGAGAGAGAGAGAGAGAGAGAGAGAGAGAGAGAGAGAGAGAGAGAGAGAGAGAGAGAGAGAGAGAGAGAGAGAGAGAGAGAGAGAGAGAGAGAGAGAGAGAGAGAGAGAGAGAGAGAGAGAGAGAGAGAGAGAGAGAGAGAGAGAGAGCTTTGTGTTTGCTTAACTACATTCTTTCGTATATCAGTTGTGTCCCAAACATTGGTTTTAGCTGAGATAAAACAATAATAATATTAATAATATTAATAATAATAATAATAATAATAATAATAATAATAATAATAATAATAATAATAATAAATAAATAAATAAATAAATAAATAAATACATAAATACATATATTAACGTCCCTACTTTAAAAACAAACATGCAGATTATGCAGGTTATATTTCAGGAACAGACCGCCAAAGCGAATAAAATCACCTTCTGGTTTGATTTGAATCACTAAAAGATGATTACTTTGGTTTCACTATCATCAGTTTAGACAGAACATTTCTAAATCAGAGAGAGAAACACTAAACGTTTTCGATTATCTCCCCTCCTATGTAGTTCTGCTATATAAACAAACATGTTTCTGCTGTTTTCAAAATTCTAAAACTGTTTTTTTCTTTTTCTTTTTTAACTTCTTTTGGTACGACTAAGAAAATGTGATAGTTTTCAATTCTACATTTTACTATTGCTTCTACTAGTATTACTATTGCTGCTATTATTTCTAGTTATACTACTACTACTAATTCTATTACTAACTGCTGCAACATTATCTGTATCAGTATTTCCACAATCACATCTATTACTTCTACTATTATTTCAAAACTATATAAATAAAAATATTCCTCTCAAATATTTCTCGTCTGATGAAAATGCTAGCTACAAATATGTAATGAAAAACACAAAACAAAATAATTTGAAATATTTATTTGAACAAGAAAAAGAAAAGATCAACATCAAAACTACTTTTCATATGAAAACTTTAATTTTAGAAAAGCCTCAACAAAATACATAATTAAAAATTTAGAAAAACATGGTCTAAGATGTACCTGAACTTTCAAATTAAAATGTATTTAAAATGTTTCAACAGGTGTTAAAGTGCTGAGAGTGCTATAAAATATAAATGTACCAAGATTTCTGATTGTCCAGTGAAAGTATATTAATAAAACAAAACAAAAGAATACCAAGACATTTGGTTAGAAAAAAAATGTAAGATGTACTAAACAACTTGTCATACAATGTAATCTGCAAATTAATCATTAAGAAAATATCTTCCAAACAACATATCTTCTTCCATTTTATCTTTTATTAGCATACTTTTTCATAAATCTTTACCAGTACATTCATAAAAAATAATCATAATAATAAAATTATCTCCCTTGAGCTATACAATTTGTAGTTTTTTTTAAAGCAGTAAATCAAGGATTTCTAAATCAGTCATTTTTAAAAATAATTTCTTTTTCACACACTTGACTGTCTGGTCCAAACATTCTGTCTACTGGTCTATGTCTGACTGTATCTTGCATGAATGACACTTTGAATCTGAAATCACAGTTTCACATATTTATAAATTCTTGTGTAAGTGCAGTCCACATAACAGGTAACTGTTTTTTTTTTCAGTCCTTCATATTTGTTGTGGAGATATGTTATCTTCTGCTGATTCTTCTGTTTAATTTGTTCAGTACAGTGAGAAAACTTGAAGAACTTGGAGATAAAAACAACAAGTCACTTAGAATCAATGTCACTTCTCACATTTTCTTTCATTCTCAAAACAAGCTTATGAAAAAGGACCCTGAAGAAAAAAATAAAATAAATATTATTAATTAAAATAATAGTCAGAGTTGTATAAACAATAGTATACAATTTACCATGAAAGTAGATATGAGTCAAATGGGATGGGTTATGACTTAATTATTTTCATGACTTTTTACTTACTGTTAAAAAGCTATTTATTCCATGGACAAAATCAATTTACTTTAGCACTGATTTTATTTTATTTCACTTTATTTCATTGTGAATCATTTAATTTATTTCAGTTCAGCTCAGTTCTGTTCAATTCATTTATTGTATTGTATTGTATTTCATAGTATTTGATTTTATTGTATTATTATTTCGTTTCATTTCATTTATTGTATTTCACAGCACCCCACTGCATTTCATTTAATTTCATTTCATTGATTTCACTGTATTTGCTTTGATTTCCTTCAGTTCACTGTTTCTATGTGTATGTATATGGAGGTTTGTGTGTGCATATTTTAATGTGTGTCAATCTTTGCATGTTCATGTGTTGATGTGTGTGAATCTTTTGAGGTGCATGTGTTGATGTGTGTGAATCTTTGGAGGTGCATGTGTTGATGTGTGTGTGTGTGATATACTAATATTTATATATATCTCTACAAGTAATTTTGTCAGTTTCCCATTTATAACTGTTACCTGTGTAGACTCCATCTTAGTAGTTTTAGTTCTGAATGTAAATATTTTCGAATTACATTCATTTATAACTGAAAGAATGAAACAGATAAATTATATTTCAATCATTAACAACAATTAAACTTTCTCATACATTTTGACAAGTTTCTGAAATTACTCAAATATTATTTACACGGAAATTATTTCTAATATATGGATTAACTGAAATTTAAAATTCATAAGTTCTGAGCATTTCTAAAATTAATCAAGTTTAAGTTACACAGAGGTAACTATTATTAATAAAATTTATTCATAAATTCTGACAAGTTTCTTAAACACTATTAACGGCTTTGAAATGTTTCTTAATTCCAGAAATGAGACGTTTAACTTAACTTTTTGAATAGCACAAAAGCTACTAATGCAAACATAAACCAGAAACTGATTGACTGAATATATAAAGAGCATGACAATATTATTAAAAATCAAAAAAAAGATAATGATAGAAATGCTGACCATTCAGATTCAAAGAGATAAACTCAAAATATGAATAAACTAAGAATGCTTGAAGTGAACAATTTAACCTGAGAACCAGATAGAACTGACTCACCTGAGCATGTTTTGTTGTCTGAATTCAAGGTAAACATTTCTACACAAACACTGCTCCACTGTGTCATGCACCCTGCACCCCTGTTCACACGAACTGTTCACTGCAGCACTGTCACAACTGAACATAAAATAGTTTTATAACTTTATTATATTTTGTCACAACTAAAATAAAATAATTTACAATTTTATCACATTCTGACACAAATGAAAATAAATTAGTTTATAATTTTATAAAATTTTGACACAATTAAAATAACAAGAACAGATGTTGCTTTTCTCATTGTTAGTTCAAGAATGATACAAAGGATTCATTCGACTATAAAAAAAATGATATTTTACATCAATGAATCAATTAATTAATTAATAAATATCTGTTTAATAATAGTTTAATTATTAGTTGTCAAAAAAAAAGTTTATTTTTATTTTGATTATTTTTAATTTTTTCATAATGTTCTTGAAAATTAATGAGACTCAAACTGCAAAAATAAAGTTAGCTGGTAACAAACAGGGTTTGTTTTTGTTTCTTTTTTTCTTTTTAATTTCTTAGTCACTGAAAGCTGATTATCTGTTAAATACACATTCTCTTAATTTTGAATAAAAATTATAAAAAAATTATTATATTTATTTATTTATTTATTAATTTTTAATGCAAAACAAACTTAACTGTATGACAGCTGTATTAATTAACTCATTTCTCAGTTCAAAACAGCTATTCTGTTTTCTATGGTAATTAAAATCACAAAAATATGTAAAAAATTCATCAATCATTTGTATCATTTAAGTATTTTTTAAATGAAAAGGACTCATTGTTATACTATTTATTAAGTAATAGGAAATCATTTGTAAGATTTAACTATTTCATAAATAATAAGAAATCATTTGTAACATATAACTATTTATTAAGCAATAAGGAATTATTCATTGAATATAGCTGTTTATTATATAAAACATTATAATTAGAACTTGTTACCAATTTTTTTAACATTGTAAATTAACTATTTATTAAGAATATATTCTACTTACCTATACATTCAAATGATAGGAGACTGGTAGGCTTTTACAGTTGCTGTTTGCTTGACATGAAATTGTTGAAACACTTACATTCATCTCTGTTGTTTTCACATCACACACCACCCAGCCAGCTTTACACTGACAATGGTCTGAGAGGCAAAAATAAAATTTTAGTGTTAGAATTTTTTTATAAAACAAAATTTACATTAAAAATATATTCTAAATATCATAAAAACTGTATAATTTTATAGAATAAGTTGCTTCAAATTTCAAAAAAGAATTATATTTTTTCAATATTTGAAAATTTATTTTTACATTATTGTATTTTGTAATGAGAAATTCTGTTTACTAACAAATGTTCTCTGGTCATTTTCAAGTTTCTTCCCAGTCAGACAGGAACAAGTGAATCCACTGATTCTATTAGTACAAGTACCAGTATACTTAGTAATCCTAACATCAGTTGATTTACACTCATTTAGATCTAAATAATAATAATAATAATAATAATAATAATAATAATAATAATAAAGTAAAAAGCTTGTTTCAGTATTTGTGAAACCAAGGACTTTTTAATCTGAGACAAGTCTTGCACTTTTTGCTACAATTCAAAGAAACAAAAATGCTAACCTTTCTCATACTTTTTCAAGTAGTAACCATAGTGACATAAACTGCCTTCAGCTTTATGACAAATCTGTTCCCATATCAACCCTGACTTCTACATTCTCAGTCTGAAACAAAAGTAATTTATTGTTTGAAAAACTTTTTTTGACTTGTTTCTTTTTTCTTCATTTTTTTTTAATCAGTTTTTTTATGTCAATTTAATATTAATATGAAATGCATTAAAAACAGCATAGTTCAAAAATGATAATGACTTTTTTTATTGTTTTAAAAATTAAATAAACAAACAAAAATTATAGGAGTAATTAATGATAGATATAAATCGCTGTCTTTTCACTGTTAACTCATTGTTCACTTAAACTCTCTCTCTCTCTCTCTCTCTCTCTCTCTCTCTCTCTCTCTCTCTCTCTCTCTCTCTCTCTCTCTCTCTCTCTCTCTCTCTCTCTCTCTCTCTCTCTCTCTCTCTCTCTCTCTCTCTCTCTCTCTCACTGTCTTCATTCTTATTTTCAAATTTGTATTCCTATCTGTCCGTATTTATAACCACCGCTACTACTACTAGCACTACTACTGCTACAATTTATACTACTACTACTACTAGCACTACTACTGCTACAATTTATACTGCTACTGCTGCTTCAACTACTACTACTATTCCACTTGTACTATTACTACTACTACTACTACTATTACCGCTGCCTCTGATACAATTTATATTACTACTACTACTGCTTCAACTACTACTACTATACCACTTCTACTATTACCGCTGCCACTGATACAATTTATATTACTACTACTACTTCAACAACTACTACTACTATACTACTTCTACTATTACCACTACTACAATTTATACTACTACTACAGCTATTACTACAACTATTACTACTATACTACTTCTACTATTACTACTATCACTATTACCGCTACTACTGCTACAAATTATGCTACTACTACTACTATTACAACAACTATTACTACAACTACTACTATACTACTTCTACTATTACTACTACTACTATTACCGCTGCCACTGATACAATTTATACTACTACTACTTCTACTACTACTGCTTCTACTATTATTACTATTACTAACAATAATAATATTTAATACAAAAATAATAATAATAGAAATGTTTTTAACCATAAACAATTAAACGATACCAAGGAGTTCAGTCTTTCAAGAGTTTTGAACTTGACAGACATTGTTAGCGACTGAACAGATCAGAAAACTTATTACTATTATTATTATTATTGTTGCTTTGTTATATTTATTATTATTATTATTATTATTATTATTATTATTATTATTATTATATTATTATTGCTGTTATTATTATTTTTGTTATTGCTGTTATTATATTATTATTTTTGTTGTTATAATTATTATTATTATTATTAAAAGGTCATATATTAAATCAGTCTTTCAGTTGAAAAATACAAAAGTTTGTTTTAACTGAAATGTTACATTGTCACTAAAACTAATACTACTAATAAAAATAATAATTACAGACTGTAAAATTATTAGGTAAAAGAATAAAACGGATAAAACATATTCGTATTTTATCTTCTGAGTGTTTAGCATGGGTTACACTGGTAAATAATTTTACAAACAAAACGTTTCCCTCTCTATCATTTTGCAGCTGTGTTTTTCTTATTAGTGTTATGTGCAGTCGTCATAGCAGTCGTAGTAGTAGTAGTAGTAGTAGTAGTAGTAGTAGTATTGGTAATAAACAGCAAAAATAGTATTCGCCATATTGGTACAAGAACTAGTAGTATTAGTGGCTGTAATAGTAATGGTGGTTACAGTAGCAGTAGTTGTGGTGGAACTAGTATGGTGGGGTATTGGAAACAACAGTCGTTGTGGTAGTCATACTGTTATTGGGGTGATCGTTATCGTAGTGTGCTAGTAGATGCAATATTGTTACTAATAATGCAACAAATATATTTATATACTGAATAAAAACGAAACATAATCGCTAAGACCCGGATTTAAAACATCGATTGTGTTTTTGTGTCTTATTTTTTGTTGTATTTTCCTGGCTTAGCAATTTTCGTTCGTGCGGTTGTTTCTCAGATTTTATTTTTATTGTGTGTGTGTGTGTGTGTGTGTATATGTATGTGTTTGTGTGTGTGCGTGTGTGTGTGTGTGTGTGTGTGTGTGTGTGTGTGTGTGTGTGTGTGTGTGTGTGTGTGAGTTCGTCTTTTTTCTTCTTTCCTTTTATTTGTTTATTTCTTTCTTTGGATTAAAAAAATAAATAAATACAAAATTGAACCTAACTTCATGTCTAAGAAATTTATAAAAGATGTCAAGCAGAATAAAAATGTAAAGGTTGGAAACTTTTTTCAAACACGTGGGCCGACGGTGCGCACCTTTTGCACGTGTTGAAACATTTCTCCCGACCCGCGGGGAAAGTGCCACAGAGCTTTTTCACATGTTGAAAATGCTAGGGATCTCCAAAACAATAATTTGTATTAGCTGTTAATAATAAATTTATAATAAATCTCAACAGTGAACTACTTTGTTCTACACTGATATTATGCACATTAATTATATTATACAGACAGACACGCATACAGTTAGGTGGATATATAGTAGCTATACAGAAAAAGAGATCACGAAACAATGTAAAATAGTTTTAAAATTTAAATTAAATAATGACATAAGAATTTTACTTATTATCATATAAATATTTTATTGCAGTATTGATTGTACAAGTATACAACATTATTTCAAATAAACCACTTTACAAAATAATATAATAGTTTACATGTAAGAAGAGAGAGAGAGAGAGAGAGAGAGAGAGAGAGAGAGAGAGAGAGAGAGAGAGAGAGAGAGAGAGAGAGAGAGGTTAAATGACATAACTTGGTGAACATTTCAAAAGTAAATCTGTTTTAAAGTGAAATCTATTTTTTAATTTAGCAAGGTTAATTGATAAAGTAATTCATAATAATTAAATAAAGTAAACAAATTAACTAAATTAATTACCTTACAGTAAATAAATAACTGATTTTCTGTTTATTTACAAGAAAGAAATGTCTGTGGACTTTCAGCTTCAAAACAGTTAAGTGAAACTAAGCAGACAGTTAGAAGTTTACTTTTTACACCAAGTAAATATTTTTATTTTATTGTTAGTTAACACGCAGAGTTTGTTGTCATCACAACAGACAAAGTAAGCACTGTACAGTCGATCCTGGCGTGTGAGGATGTCACGTATAATGTTACCATCTCGTGATAACTGAACAATACAATTTCTATCTCTACTACAAACAAAAATATTTCCCTCCCTGTCACATGTAACACCTGTCAAGTTTCTCAGTATGCCTGAATCACGTGACTTCCATTTGACGTCACCTGATGACGTCACAAAAAATAAACTGTTTACATTTCTTCTCTTTGACACAACAATCAGACATTGATCGAGAACTGTGAGACTGCACGGACTTGGGATCAAATCTGTTGAGATAGAATTAATAAGCTGACCACTGTCTGTCAGTATGTCCAAGTACTGACTAAACAACCCTCCACCAGTGACCACGAGACGGTTGCCAGGTAACACAGCGATATAGAGATACACTTTACCAGTTGTAATTGTTTTTATCGGTTTGAAGTTTTCAAAATTTAAAAACAATATTTTATTTTCACGTGGCAGAGCAATGACAACAACAACATCACCCCGCTGATCACGTGACTCAGCAAGACCGCATGGACCAGTGGAAGTCACGTGTTTGTTTATCAGTGATTTTCTTTCTAAACAAAAACATTTTACACATTTATTGTCTCTATCACTAACAACAATTTTACTCTTGTCCTCACCTAAAACCAGGATGGAAGACACTGAAGGATTTTCTTTATCTGTTTGTGTTTTTGTGTTAATGGTGTCTGTGTGTTTGAGTGTGTCTGTCTGTTTGTCTATCTGTGTATCTGTGTGTTGTGTTTTTGTGTTAATGGTGTCTGTATGTTTGAGTGTGTCTGTCTGTTTGTCTATCTGTGTGTCTGTTTGGATGTTTCTGATTATTTCACCAATGTGCACAGACATTTCTTTCTTTTTGTCAGATTTTCTTAGATTTATTTTGAATTCTGCTTTTTCTATTTGTGGAAGAGATTTTGTCAGAAACTCGGAAGTAGTGTTTTGAAGTTTGGTGAAGTTTGGAAGATTTGTTTTTATGTCTGATTCTGATTTTTGCTCTAATAAATGTTCAATACGTTTTATGGATTTTTCATTTTCATCAATTAGGTGTTTGTGTTCACTAAACAATTTGTCTATTTCTGAGTTTAGAAAGGTCTGAGATTTTTCTATTTCTCTCATTAGCCTGTCTTGTTCTTTGTGGACTGCGGCTGTGAAATCTGTGATTAGTGTGTTACCAATCCTTCTGACATCTTCTGTGGTGTCCACGACGTTGATGTCGACGGCTTGGCGAAGTTGCCCAATCTTATCATCCATCTCTGTCTTAAGAATTTCTTTGTAGGATTTGAGACTCTCAGAAACAGAAGTAAGAATTGAAATGTGATCTCCCTTTTTAACTGAAATAAATAAATAAATAAATGAATAAATAAATAATAATAATAACAGAATTAGTAATTAGGAATTAGATTATCAACTAAATGTAAAATCTGAGTAGAAAAATGTTATAGATAAAATATCCTCTATTTCTTTATGCTCCGCTGGTTAATGAAACAACAAATATTTTTAGTTAACTGACAGTGTATATATTTTTTTAATTTATTCTATTGTAATGATGAATCAAAACAACACTGCTGACTCACAAATCGTTAAATGTTCTATTTTGTTAATGTCGTCCAACAGTGACTTGTTTATAGAGAACTGAGCTGCCCATGTTTCCACTGGTTTCGTGCTGTCTGGGATGTGGACATTATGCCTGCAGATCGGGCAGGAGATATGTGTGTCGTTGTTATGGTATTTTTTGCTGATGTCATTCTGCAGGCATTTAGAGCAGAAATAATGTCCACATGGAAGTTCTCTTGGTTTGTCGAAAATTTCCAAACACAGAGAACACGAAATGTTGTCATCAGAGTTTGAAGCTGTTGCCATATCTGTGAATAATAATAATAATAATAATAATAATAATAATAATAATAATAATAATAATAATAATAATAATAAAAAACCGACTGGAGATAAAAATTACATATTAATTCCTCTTAATTCAAACGACCAACGGTACATACACATCTATAAATGAAATGATAAATATATAAACTTGCGAATATAACACACATATTATAAATACACTAAACAAACTGTTTGTTTATTATTTACTTACTCTTCTTTGTAACATAAAAGTGCATTATGAACTTGCTAAATTTAACCTGGTGACGTCACTCTTTATTTGGTTAGGAAGACGACAGTCTGTTGTGAATTGCGGGCGACAATACTAATATAATAAACTAAGTCAGCTGTAATAAATTGTATGAAGGAATGAAAAAATCACAAACAAACCGCACGAACAAACTAAACATATGTGAGTATCCATGAATGCTGCAAGTGAATTTATCACTAGAAAAGAAATCGTTTCTCGTAATGTGATGAGCTACTTTTCGTGATAATCACATAGCTCGCACGGTAAAGTAATCGTGGAACTGACTTTGAAAATGATATTTTAAAATGTCTTAGAACACCACCACCATCAACAACAACAACAACATCAACAACAACAACAATAATAATAATAATAAGTCTTGAGAAATGAAAATTTTAACAGCTGAAAAAAATGTGTTCGATTGTTCGATTGTTCGCCTGAATACTGCAAGGTAATATAGCACACCACTACAAAAGAAAATTTTCTTGAAAATCACATAGCTCGCACGATAAAGTAATCGTGGAATTGACTTTGAAAATGATATTTTAAAATATCTTAGAACACGAATAATAATAATAATAATAATAATAATAATAATAATAATAATAATAATAATAATAATAATAATAATCATAATAATAATAATAATCATAATAATAATAATAATAAATTTCACTCTTTAGTCTTGAGAAATGAAAATTTTAAGAGCTGAAAAAATGTCTCCGATTGCTCGTCTGCAAAGTCAATTTACTCTTGCAGTAGCGCAGCCCGGTTTTTACAGACGACACTTACTGAGCGGAAGATGCCAATTCGTAAAGAAAGAAGGGGTAGAAGCTTTGAAGTTTTTTATAAAACTTGTATTTCTTCTGATAAAAAGTAATCGTGAAATTTTTAAATTCTTGTGGTAAAGTAAACAGGATTAAAATTAGCAACTACCTGAACATAGTTTGTGTACTGAATTAAGTTATAAAATGCTGGTTGGAGCCTATCATACATGTAGTATTAACAGACATAGCAGCAAGCTTGAAGTGTGACAGAGAAAGATAATATATTAGCCGCCAAAATTGTATCTTGTTTAAACTTGAATAGTGAACTGGCGATATCAGGTATTTTCGTAAGATATATAAATCAACTATAATAATAAAAAAACAGCATACAAGGTGAATATATGATTTTAGTCACGTATACACAATAGTAATAAAATAATAATAAATATATATATCTCTTCTCTTTACTAAATACCTTTATTTCATTTTATTTAATATAAATATATATAAATGCTTTAAACTAATGAATTAAATATATGACTAATCTAAACATACTTTTCGTTTCTATGTATTAAAGAGAGGAGTTCTTTCACTTGACACAAAAGAGATATGATTAAAAATAAAACTATAAGCATAAGTGTAACTGTAAATTTAATAAATTTTATTATTTTTATAAGTGTAATTAATCTAATTTCTCTCTCTTTCCTGGATACACATGCATATACGTGAGCGTGTGAGTATCACTGTATAAAGTTATTATTTTCTGGTATTATAATTAAACTGATTTCCCGATATTACTTACTATATGAAGTGTGGTGATAATGTGCAGGTCATTAGCTCTCTGTTTATCTACAGCTTCGTTAATAAATTTACAAAATGTAACATAATTATTTGAACACATGTTGCCGCTACTTTCTCTTTTCAGTTACAAACGCATTATGTTTTGTTTTATATCTATCCATCTATCTATATCTATCTATCTATCTATCTATCTACCTATCTATCTAACCTATCTATCTATCGATATATATATTTGGCATTTCGACCTTTTTTCCCCAGGAAAGAAAAGGTCGCAATGTCAAAGTCAGATCTCCGTCTTTTGTTCAGTTAACAGCGACCAGAGAGAGAGAGAAAAATTAAAAGAGAAACGATCTTGAATATGGCCACTGTAAGGAGATAAAATAAGGTTTTATTTCACTCAAGAACAAAGGAGTTTTTTCTTCTTCTGCTTCTCTCTTTCTGTTCATTTTTTTTCTTATATATAGCTTTTCAAGTCTCGATTCCTGTTTGGAAACTGGTTCTGATAACATTTTATTTGTTACTGAAGCAAAACTTATTATGTTGTTTGTTTGCTGGTGTGAACAAGTTACGAGTGTTTTATAATGACAGATTTATTCAGGAGACCATACTCCACATAGAAGGCTGATGTATATAAATCGACTTATTAAATAACGAAATAAAGTACATTACAATTAAACAAATACAACACAAACGTACAACTGGTCATAATTTATGTCAGTATTTAAGTTGTATTTGTCTGTATTTTTATATCTCCGTGTGTGTTGCGTGCGTGCGTGTGTGTGTGCGAAACATATGCCTTTGATGACACAGATTACACTGCAAGTGAGAAAAATATCTAACTGTAACCCGCTGTCAAAAGCTTATCAAAGCAAGGTCAGAATTTCTAGGTTCAGTAAGCTCTATTTCATAAAAGGGCCCACCGGACTGTGCAAAGATTCCTGTAGATATCAATGAAAGAATCGAAATCAAAGAGCAAGAGAAGCCAGCTCAGACTGACACATTTTAAAATATTCTTTTTTCTAGTGTTTATAGTTGTTTTTATTATCTCTATTTCATATATAGATCACACTATCTTAAGTCTATACAATAACTATTACTTTACTAAAACTGTCTACAGCTAGCAAACAGAAGAGAAATGTAACTACTAAAACACATTAATACTACAACGAATAATGCTACAACAGCCACTGCAAAAACAAATACTTCAACTACAACTACAACTACTAGAACAACTGCTACTGCAGTAACTAATAATTCTAATACATCTACTACAACAACTAATACTGGCACTACAAATACGACAACAGCTAGTACTGCTTCTATGACGACTGCAACAATTAACAATGTAACTACAACTACAACGACGAATCTGTTACAACACGTACTACTGCTACTAGGACTGCTACAACAACTAACAATTCTACTACAAAGGTAACTGACATTATTACAACGACTATAACTGCTACTATGACTACTACAACAACTAGCAATTCTAAATCAAGGTAAACTTCAGATCTGCGTCCATAAAAGCCTATAAGAAACTCTTACATTGTTTACTGTTGAAACAGAGATATGAATGTGCATTGTATGTATCTATATGTGTGTGTGTGACTGTGTATGTGTGTGAGTGTGTGTGTGTGTGTGTGTGTGTGTGTGTGTGTGTGTTTGTGTATAAACAGAGAAATAGATATATCTGACTGTTTACTTGTAAGTGTTTCATAATGTCGTGTCAGTTCAGGGATGACAATAATAACAAAAAATATATCAGTTTACAAGTGCAATATTAAAACCAGTTTCTTAACCTGGTGAATGATCAGAACATTTATGAATTAAAATTGTATACTTACTTTTACTTATGTAGATTACTATGTAATAACCAGATATCTCTTGAGTTTTCATTTCCGATACAGATTCCAGACCAGTTATCGATATAGCTCGGGAACCAATTTCAGAATTTTGTGGTTTTCTGTACCAACGCTTGATAACGATATACTTAAAATATAAAACTGTTCAGTACACATTAGGCGAAGTTATTTCAGTGATTGGCAAGTTAAGTGATGTACCTTTAACGATTTCCTGTTTTAAAGGTGTATTCTGAACTCGTGCTCAATTTGCTAAATTAATTTATTTTAACTAATTTCTTCTAAAAGTTTCCACAATACTTTCGCTTTAAATCGCTAATTTCCAAACACTAAAAAATACAGTTGCTATGTATGAATCGCTCAAAATGTAGTCACTAAAGATCTCGACACTTATAATAAAATAAACAATGATAACTAAAAATGATGAGAGTATTTAACGAGCAGGATAATACAATTTTATTTTTCTATAGGTGAGTCCTGACCTAAATTTTTAATATGTCTTTTTCATTCGTTCGGAATTGTTTTTAAAATAACGCTATAAACGCCATAATTCAGGAGCAACAGACACAGGAAAAGATGTGTTATTACTTGATATACAAAATAGTCATTCGTCAGTGCTACTAGATTATCTGAAACCTAACACATAGTATATGTGAAGACTGCGATTAGCCATTGAAAAAATCAGGGAATTTTGTAATTAAATATTTTTTTCACTAAAATTTAACATCGGAAAAAAAAGAAGATAGACATTCATGGAAAATTTGTATGCAGTAAACAGTAAAAAAAAAAAAACTACAACAAAAAACAAACAATTGAAAGTCTTAATTTTTATAATGGCAACCAGGAGGATTACAAGAAAGTGTTTTATCTTGGAAAATCAAAACTTCATACTGTAGAAAGTTAGAAATCGAAGAAACATCGAAGAAACATGTTATATTCACAACAATTGAAGACTAAGTATTTCATTCTACCACAAGCAATATGACAGAATATTTGCAACCATTAAAATTATTTGACTGCATGGTTTTCCCAGTTTTTCCATATGGTAGCGAAATTTTGAGATTTGAAAATTTGTCATTACTGGAAAAATTATGTAAACACTTTATGAAATTGTTATGACCTGTAAGGAAATCTGCTCCATTGTACTTATTAAAGGAGAACTTGGACCTTATCCAGTTTATACCCAGTTTATATGTCAAAGTAAGAATGATTTTTTACTGGTATCGAATGATCACGGGAAAGCAGTCTATGTTTACATCTCTAGTGGACAGACTATTACTGAATGACGTTAACAATAACATTCTTAATCACAAATAAATATTACATGTTAAACCTGTTCTCGACGATTTTGCTTGTACACATTATGTATTCACAGTTTAATGGTATCTCTAGTGGTTCCTTATTAAAATAATGTATTAACAAAGGCTTATAGATCAGTATTTACAATACTTGTATTATGTCATTGATTTCTCACCCAAAGCTTCAAATGAAAACTATTTAAAAATGCTGTCACATTCACGACATATTTCAATCTTACAGAGAGAATATACTGGTGGCCATTGTCACGGTTCAGACTTTCAAATCATAATCATCCTATTGAAAAAGAGAATATGTCCATAGTGTAATAACTATGATATTGGAGATGACTTGCATTATATATTTACATGTATGTTGTTGTTTTTAAGAACGAAAGCAAACGTTAACTTTCTCAATCTAAACGAAGAATTTATAAGTTTTATAAATGATTTAACTCCATCAAAGCTGGTGTCATTAGCAAATTTTCTATCTTCTCTAATCTAATTATGAAATTTTAAAATCCTCTGGCATTTAATATACATTGATATATTGTATATATTATATTATTACGTACATAATTGTAAATCCACGATCTTGCCATACTTGTTGTAATTGTTACAGTTATATTAAATTCTGTCTCTTCATAATGTCGTAGATTACGGCCTGAGTGTAAATAAAGATCAGTTCAGATTTACTGCTCAGTGCTTGCATAATGGTGTATCCTAATCGGGAGCGTGCGACGCGAAAGTTTGAGCTAGTCGAGCGATAGGAATTGTTTCTATTTCTTGTTAAAACGAGCGCCTGAAATATATTAACCAATCACAAACAAGATTATTTCACCATAAAATGAAAATGGAAGATGAACAACTCATCCATCTCGTGCAGAAGTTACCAGTACTTTATGATTTTTCTTTGTCAACGTATAAGGATAATAATAGAAAAAAATAAAATGCCTGGAAGAATACTGGAAAAACTCTAGGTTAGCCTAACAAGTAATTTGTGTGTGTTTTATTAATAACATGCATGTCTGAGCTTCTTGGAAGGTCCAGTCCTACCCAGGGTGAGGGGGAGGTAGCTTTACATTAAGATGAGAGAAACTTTTAGTTTTAAAAATGATACTGTCGCTACGATCGCGTCTGCTTAGGATACAGCTTTAGGGTACAACATAATGGAAACCCGAAATGTCGCCATAATGGCGCTCGGTAAATTGCATGAGGATCACAAAATCTGTATATAATCATGTTGCTTGCCGTATGTTGTAATTATATATATACAATAAATTACTTAGAAAAAAAAGTTAACCGATTTCATGTACAATGGAATGTTTTATATATTTTGCCTGTCTGAATAATAAAAATATTAATCTCTATTCATGTTTCCTGAATCGATGTATCGTATCGGGGTTCTTATATCGTAATACGAGTCTGTGTAGTTACAACTCTTGTGTATATGTGTGTGTGTGATGTGCGTCCGTGTGCGCATTGAAGCAGATGGGCAGAGGCAGAGAAGAAGCTAAAAATAACTAATGATTAACATATATACCCCACTGTATCTTCGTTGATCCTCCGTTTTAAATATTTTATTTGTGAAATAAAATCTAGCTGTTTAGACTATTTTTTAAAACCAACCACAAGTTTCTCTCATTGTGTTTGCGTATGTGTGTATGTGTGTGTGTGTAAAAAAAGTAAAATAAAATAAAATCAGTTTAGTAAACCGAAGCCAAAATAAATAAATGAGCGACATTATTACACTGCAGTACACTGTATAACTGTGCTGTCAACTTGAACTTACAGTGACCTTCAAATGAATACCCAAGACGTCGATGACATATTTTATTCTATTTATTATTATTTTTTAGTCTTTTTTTTTTTAATCTAATTTGTTTGCTTTCATTCTATCGCTTTTATATCCTAGTCTGTTTTGTTTTTTGAGAGAGAGAGAGAGAGAGAGAGAGAGAGAGAGAGAGAGAGAGAGAGAGAGAGAGAGAGAGAGAGAGAGAGAGAGAGAGAGAGAGAGAGAGAGAGAGAGAGATTAAATGCAATTTTTATAAAAGAATATGGAGTTCTTGGATATTTTCTAACAAAGAGATGACAAGGAGGCTGTGTTACCGTAGAAACCAGTTTTCAGTTCTATGAGACAAACACGCAAATACGTGGTCTAATATACCCGCTTGAAGAGAACTTTGACCATCTCGTGATGGAGATAAAACTCAGGTGAGGTATTTCAGTTACTATCCATGGCCTTATTTAGTAAACTGATAACTATTTACGTCAAATAACAAAGATTACTAATCAGCAGTGCACATTTATCTTCTGTCTTTAACATGAAATACAACATCCAGGTCACAGTTTGTTTAAATAACGGGTGGGGTGTGGTATTGGTATAGTTACTTATTACAACCACTGTTACCTGTAATGTAACATTTACTGCAATATTTTTGTAACATTGTCGCTTAACTTCTGTAACATTTTACAAATAGAACAAACAACAACAGCTACTACTACAACAATTATTACTACTGTTACTACACCTGCTGACAGTATTGTTGCTTCCAGAGCTTTACAACCACTACTAACTATTGTTACTATATTTGATAATATACTTCTAATTCTACTACTGCTACCACACTATCATTACTTCTACTATTACCTACTACTTCTAGTATTAGTACTATTATCACTACTACTACCATTCTGGTACTAGTGCTACAATTGTTAATTCTTGTCCTGCTGCTACAGCTTTACTCCTACAACTGCTGCTACAGCTTTACTCCTACAACTACTACTACTACTACAACTACTATTACTACTACTGCTACTACTACTCCTGCTGCTGTTACTACTACTACTATACTAATTTGTCTTTGTTTAAGAATATCATTTGTTTAATCTATTTATATTTAGCTATATGTGTTCAACTCGTGTATAATTAATTTATTACTAAAACACGTGCTAGTGATAACATGACCTACTCATCTGTTCTGTCAAGAGCAATGTTTACTTGGTTATCTTAAATTTATTAGCTAGAGATTAACTCAGCACAAGTCAACTTGACACACACTGAAGCGTTTTTTCCTTTAGTGTGCTGAGTAATGCTAATCTTACATGTTTTTAACAAATCTCTCTCTCTCTCTCTCTCGCACACACACACGCACACACACACACACACAAATACACTTAGATTAAATAAATAAATAAAACAGAACGCATGATTTCATGAGAAAGCTGTGGAATTTTTTCTTAGCAGAGTTGTTTCTTTCTTTCTTTCTTTATTAATATTATGATTGTTATTGTTATTATTTTAATTTAATTTTTATTATTATTTTGTCTTTATTATTATTACATTTTATTTTTATTATTATTATTATTATTTTTTTTTTTTTTATGTGGCATATTGCCCGTATTTTTCGTGTCTGTGTTCAAATTGGCAAGTTTCAATTTCACTCAAATAACATTATTATTACTGCCTTTGTAATGGGTTTTAAAAATTAGACGTGTCAAATACTACTACTTCTACTACTACTACTACTACTAATAATAATAATAATAACAATAATATAATTATTATTATTGTTATTAAAGCAGAGGCGTTTCTATGATTTAATAAGGGTACAGACTAAAACTGATATCAAATATTTCTGTCTCCAACAATCTGCTGACCGCGTGACTAA
>CM022678.1:9924524-9937278 GCA_012295275.1 Chrysomallon squamiferum
TGCTAAATTTAACCTTGTGACGTCACTCTTAATTTGAGAAGGAAGACGACAGACTGTTGTAAAGTCGGCTGTAACAAATTGTATGAAGAAAAGAAAAAATCACAAAAATAACCCAACAAACTAAATATATGTCAGTATCCATGAATGCTGCAAGTTAATTTAGCACACCACAAGAAAAGAAATTGGTTCTCCCAATGTGACGAGCTACTTTTCTTGAAAACCATATACCTCGCACGATAAAGTAATCGTGGAATTGACTTCGAAAATGATATTTTAAAATATCTTAGAACACGAAAAAAAAAAAAAATAATAATAATAATAATAATAATAAATTTGACTTACTTAGTCTTGAGAAATGAAAATTTTAAGAGCTGAAAAAATGTCTCCGCTTGTTCGTCTGCAAAGTCAATTTACTCTTGCAGTAGTGAAGCCCGGTTTTTACAGACGACACTTACTTAGGGGAAGATACCCATTCATGAAAAAGAAGGGGTAGTAGCTTTTAAGTTTTCTATAAAACGTTTGTTTCTTTTGTTAAAAAATAATCGTGATAATTTTAAATTCTTCTGGTAAAGTAAACTGCAGGAAAAGTAATAACTAATTTAACATAGTGTGCACTCAATTAATTTATGGAATGCTGTTTACAACCTACGACACATGTAATAATAATGGAGATAGCAAATGGCTTGTAGTTGGACAGAGAAAGATAATACATTTAACCGCCAAATTGTATCTTGTTTAAACGTGAATAGTGAACTGGCGGTATCAGGTCTTTTCGTAAGATATATTAATGAACTATAATAATGAAAAACAGCATTCAAGGTGAATATATGATTTTAGTCACATATATATCATAATAATAAACTAAAACTATATATTCCTTCTCTATATTATATAGCTTTATTTCATTCTGTTTAAAATAAACAAATAAATAAATAAATAAATAAATCATATTAACGATTACATTTATGTTATTTTAATATTACATATTGTATTATTTGACTAAACCAAGACAGAGCAATTCTCAAGTGTTTGGTAATGTGAGGTGAATTCAGGTATACACAAACAGTGATATAATGCAGACATTCATAACAAGAAAGAATGCAAATGCAGGCGTTAAGAGAATTATTCGATATGGTAGAAGCCGCTTCTTAACCGATACTGTACTGAATCCATTTTTAGATGTTGTTTTAATGTAACATTTGTAGCATTTATAAAGTTATAGTATACTTTTACATGTTTATACAGTAGAATGTAAAACAGTATAAAAGAAATCAACTCTCTCTCTCTCTCTCTCTCTCTCTCTCTCTCTCTCTCTCTCTCTCTCTCTCTCTCTCTCTCTCTCTCTCTCTCTCTCTCTCTCTCTCTCTCTCTCTCTCTGATGTTCATACACAGAGTAAAAACAGACATAATAACAGGTCTGCTCAAGACCAAACATTTTTGTTGTTTAATCTTGAATAGTGGACATAATAATAATAATAATAATAATAATAATAATAATAATAATAATAATAACAATAATAAAATGAAATAAATAATAATTTTTAAAAAATAAAGTAAAAGAAGAAAGAAAAAGGAAAGAAAGTAGGTAAAAGGAAATAATGTAAATTAACATTAAACAGAATCTAAATGTTAATATTCTCTGTCGTGTAGTTAAATTTATTTCACAATCTAACACTTAATTATTACATACAAAATTGTCATTTATCCATCTCTATTATCTACCGCATTTCGGGATGGTAACATTTATCAGTAGTTTGACCAAATAAGGTTTTGAATATTTTTAATCTTATAATAAAGTGAAGCCCGCTTTACAGGTTTGTTGGACAAAAGAGAAAGACAATACACTTCTACAACCAAAACAGAACGTGTATAAATATACAGGCGATTACTGATACTTTTATTTATAACAAATATGAATAATGAATAGCAATGAAAAACAGGTTACAAAGATAACCTATGTTTTTAGTAATCTTTTTCTTCTATATATCAGACATCTTTGTTATTGTTATCACAAAAACACACACACACACATGAATGAAATAAAATATATCACAAATATATGCAAACTACAAGTATAATTGTAACTTGTAAATTTAATAAATGATAAAATACAGTAAAATTTATTGAAATTAAAAATTATTAAAACTAATAAGAACTATAAAAACTTTATTTGTAAAAACAAAATTCCTAAATCAGCCTTATTTTACCTATTCATAAATCTTAATGTCTTAAATCTAACTATTAGCCAATTCTCACCCAGATTTGTTATTATTATTGAACTATCTCTCTCTCTCTCTCTCTCTCTCTCTCTCTCTCTCTCTCTCTCTCTCTCTCTCTCTCTCTCTCTCTCTCTCTCTCTCTCTCTCTCTCTCTCTCGCTGAGATACACATGCATATACGTGTGTGTAATCTCACTGAGTAAAATTATTATTTTAAGACAGTATAATTAAATTGATTTCCCGATATTTGTTATTATGTGAAATGTGGTGATAATGGGCAGCCAATTCGCTCTCTCTTTATCTACTTCGTCAATAAATTTCTGTTTTTTTGGTCACAAAGGCTTTGTGTTTTGTTTTCTTTTGTTTTATATATATATATGCATATGTCATATGAAAAGTGAAAACAAGGTGAAATATCCGACGCTTGTTGAGTTAACGTCGTCGAGAGAAAAACAAAAATCTTGAAAACGGCCACTTAAGAAGATTAAAGATGAGATTTTGTTTCACTGACGAACAAAGGTATTTTTTCTTCTTCTGCTTCTACCATTTTATTTTTATTTTATTTTATTTTTTTATTTATATAGCTTTTCAAGTTGCCATTCACCGCATAACCTAATTTGAAATTTGTTCAAATAAAATTTTATTTGTTTACTGAAGCAAAACTTACTGTGTTGTTTGTTTGCTGGAGTGAACGATAAAACAAGCTACAAGTGTTTTATAATGACATATTTCTACACGAGAACATACTCCACATAGAACAAATAATAAAGATAAATCGACTTATTAAATAAAGAAATAAAGTACCTTCCAATTAAACAAATACAACACAAACGTACAACTGGTCACGTTTCAACATAATTGATGTCAGTATTAAACTAATTTCCCGATTTCACATAATATAATATGAATTTAATCAAATGTATTTCCAGATCTAATAGTCGACAGTATGTGCAGATATTAATATTTCTGAATGTAATTTATGTACTTATACAAGATGTTTAAGTTACACACCTTCACAAATATACACACACATCCACACACACAACACACAGACACATAAACATACACACATATACATACAGAATACAACGCATTCAAACAGATTCACGCACAATACACACAGACATAAAACCACATGTTCAAACCCTACATGTTCAGTTTAACAGAAGTTTACATTCTGTTTGTTTACCGAGGCGAAACATACTTGACTCTGTTTAGTCACGTTTTGAATTCAAGCTGTCATAAGTGTATGACCAAATTAATTCAGATGCACACCAAAAGCATTAATTATACATAAATAAATAAAGTAAAATAATAAAAACAATTAACAGATTTATTGTTATCCGCAGTAGTATACTTTTGGTGATAATCATAGTAAAAGTATTAGTAGTAGTAGTAGTAATAGAGTAGAGTTAGTGTTAGTATAAGTATTAGTATTAATATTAGTAGTTGTTGCTTCTGTACAATCTTTTTATCATTTATTTATTTATTTATTTATTTATTTATTATTATTTGAGTAGGTTTTTTTTCGCAAGATAAAATAGAAAAATAGCTTAGCAGATGATGTTTATTCAGTTCGGGTCAAACCTCTATGTTTGTGATTATTAGCATTCATATTTCCTGAATATTATTACTTTAGAAAAATTAATAATTAGTGGTGAAATGGTATATAATACACAACAGTAAGCCCACATCTATGATTTAACTCAGGTACGGACCTGATACTTGTAAGAACTTTTTTTTTTCTGTCCTGGCTGAACGACAACAATCAGCTGATCACATGACGCAGAACCACCGCGTGACACAGATAAAATGCTACGTCATCAGAAATAAATCTTGTTTAATTTAATACTGAAGTGCTGGGTATCGAATGTTATACTGACTACAGAGGAATGTGGTTTCCACAGATTACACTGCAAAATGACAGAACCAAAACAAGTGAGAAAAATATCTAACCGTAACCCGCTGCCCAAAGCTTATCAAAGCAAGGTCATGATTTCAATCTTCAGTAACCTCCATTTCATAAAAGGGCCCACCGGACTGTGCAAAGATTACAAAGTATTATATTCCTGTAGATATCAATGAAAGAATTGAAATCAAAGAGCAAGAGAAGCCAGCTCAGACTGACACATTTTAAAACTTTCTTTGTTTGTTAAACAAAACTCGCCATAGCTTATTATTACTAAAATTTAAAAACTACCTTTAAGAGTTCGTCATCGCGTATTTTCCCGTGAAAGAGGATTTTAATTATTTAATATTAATGGCAGAAATGTATCTACTAAAACACAGTAATGTTATTGATAATGCTACAACAACCACTGCAACTACTGTAGTAACAAACAATTCTACTTCACCTACTACAACAACTAATACTGACACTACAAGTACTACGCCAGCTACAACTGCTTCTATGACTACTACAACTACAACGACGAACAATTCTGCTGCAAGTACTACAATAACTAATACTAAAACTACTACAACAAACTATTTCCACTACAACTATTACAACACGTACTACTGCTACTAGGTCTGCTACAACAACTAACAATTATACTACAAAGGTAAATGATATTATTACAACAACTACAACTGCTACTATGACTACTACAACAACTAACAACTCTCAATCAAAGGTAAATGATAGATCTGCGTCCATAAAAGCCTAAAAGAAACTGTTACTTTGTTTATTGTTGAAACAGATATGAATGTGCATTGTATGTATATCTATATGTGTGAGTGTATGTATGTATGTGTGCGTGTATGTGTGTGTGTGTGAGTGTGTACTAATTTGTGTGTGTGGATAGAGAGACAAATAGATATATCTGACTGTTTACTTGTAAGTGTTTCATAATTACGTATCAGTTCAGGTATGATGAATATTAACATAAAATATATCGGTTTATAATTGCAATATTAAAACCAAACATTAACCAGTTTGTTTGTTTTTTAACCTGGTGAAGGATCAGACAATTTATGAATTAAAATTGTATATTAAGTGTTACTTGTATAGATTACTATGTAATAAATAGATATCTCTGGAGTTTTCATTTCCGATACAGATTCCAGACCAGTTATCGATATAGCTCGGGAACCAGTTTCAGAATTTTGTTGTTTTCTTGACCAACGCTTGATAATTATATACTTAAAATATATTGGCAGGTTAAGTGATGTACCTTTAAAGATTTCCTGTTTTAAAGGTGTTAACAAAATGATAAAAAATATATTCATAAAGAAAATATTGTATTTTATTTCATTTATTTTATTTTATTTATATGGAGCATTCAGAACTCACGTTCAATTCTCTAAATTAATTTATTTTAACTAATTTCTTCTAAACGTTTACACAATACTTTCGCGTCAAATCGCTAATTCCCAAACACTAAAAGAATACAGTCATTCTATTGTCAGTCGCTCAAACTGACAATCGCTATGTATGAATCGCTCAAAATGTAGTCACTAAAGATGTCGACACTTATAATAAACTAAACAGTGAAAACCAAAAAGGATGACAGTATTTAACAAACATATTAAAATAATTTTAAAGACATTTTCTAGAGTTTTATTTTTCTATAGGTGAATAATTGGTATTTTAATTCATGCGGAATTGTTTTTAAAATAACGCTACAAACGCTATAAACGCTATATAAATGTTATTTATTACTTCATTATCTAAAACCTAACACTTAATATATGTCAAGACTGCGATTAGTGAAGGAAAACTTAGAGAATTTGTAATTAAATTTTTATTTCAGTAAAACTTAGACATCGGAAAAAAGTTAGAAAAAAAAGAAAGACATTCAGAAAGACAAAAATATTTAAGCGGGTATTCATGATAAAGAAAATAGTAGTTTTAAGAAATTTTATTTTATCTTATTAATACATATGCATTCTCGATATAAGATATATACATAGCTTGATATGATGTAATCACAGCTTTCAGAAAAGTTATTTGATCTCATTTACTGATAATTCGGTGTGCAGAATCGGACTTTAGGAAAACATAATTCAAAATCATATAAATGGTAAGTGTTTCCAGGTAATTTACAATATGTATCAAAATATTAAATCTTGTGTCATAACTCATTAACAGACTGGTTCCACTGGTGTGTGGGTATTAGACAAGGCGGGTATTTATCTCCGTTGCTATTCTCGTTGTATTTGTGACTTGTTCAGTGATTGTTTGATACATCCATCAGTTGTTCTGTTTGTTTTATTCAATGCCGATGAGACTGTAGTCTTTGCAGATAATTACAAGACCTGCAAAAATCTCTAAAAAAAAAATTATTCTTACTGCACTAAATGAAAACTAACAGTAAACTATAAAAAACGAAATCTTAATTTTTAATGGCAACCATAAAGATTACAAGAAAGTGTTTTGCCTTGTGTTGATACTGTAGAAGGTGAGAAATATCTCGCTATTATTTTTCACAAATGGAATAAATCGCTAAGGCAACTAATAAGTTATATTCACAAGCTATGTATTCCATTCTTCGACACGGAAGAGTCATATTTCCATTGAAAGTCTTAATTTTTATAATGGCAACCACAGAGATTACAAGAAGGTGTTTTATCTTGGAAAATCAAAGATTGATACTGTAGAAAGTTAGAAATATCTCGTATTATTTTTCACAAATCGTGAAACATGTTATATTCACAACAACAGAAGACTAAGTATTTCACTCTCACAATATGTCAGAATATTTGCAACCACTAAAATTATTTGAATGCATGGTTTTACCAGATTTTCCATATGGTAGCGAAATTTTGGGATTAGAAAATATGTCATTACTGGAAAAATTATGTAAACACTTTATGAAATTGTTATGACCTGTAAAGAAATCTACTCCATTGTACTTATTAAAAGAGAACTTGGAGTCATCCAGTTTATATTACTGTCAAAGTAAGAATGATTTTTTACTTGTATCGAATGATCACGGGAAAGCAGTCTAAGTTATCATTACTAGTATAGACAGACTATTACTGAATGATGGAAAAATGTGCATTAGAAAAGAGAGTATGTTCATTATGTCATCGGAGATGAGTTGCATTATATATTTACAAGCAGTTTTTGAAGCATCAAAGGAACCGTTTTCGGTCAACCTAAACCATGCAAGCATTTATAAGTGTTCTAAATTATTTAACTCTAAAACAGCTGGTCACCTTAGAAAACTTTATATTTTCTGTAATCTAGTCATGAAAATTTTCAAATCTTTTGGCTGATATCTAGATATTATTTCATTATTACCTACATTATTGTAAATCCACGAACTTGCCAAACTTGTTATACTTGTTACAATTATATTAAATTTTGTATAAATGTATCCTCATATGCCGTAGACTACGGTCTGAGTGTAAATAAAGTTCAGTTCAGTTCAGTGAACAGATTTGTTGTATCGTCAGCGTATTTCAAAGTTACCGCTTTCATATGACATGATTTATCTGGTGTGTTTTTTCTTCTTCGCCAAGTTAGTGCAAACCCGAAATGTCACCAATCTGGCGCCCGGTAAATTACAGGAGGATCGCACAAATCGCGATTTATAATCTGGCTGGCCGCCATTTTTTCTGCGTATTGTAATTATATATAAAATAAATTATTAAAAAAATAAATAAATAAATAAATAAATAAATAATAAACTAAAAATAATAATAATAAATAATAAAAAAAATTAAAATAATATCTGTGTGTGTGCACGTCCGCGCATGCAGATGGGCAAACGGGCAGTGAAGTATGATTTATCCCAGCGATTTATCCAGAACTGGTTTATGTTGTCGTTGCTGCTGTTTTTTTCATTGTAAATTACAGCTACGGTTTATTCGGATGTCGACTGTTAGCTGGTGTCCTATGGTTTCTTTGTTTTTTTAAACCAACCACTAATCCTCTGTGTGTGTGTGTGCGTGTGCGTGTGTTTGTGCGTGTGTGTGCGAGTTTGGTAGCTCTTTATTCGTGAATATGTTTCCCTATAGCGTGTTTATCTTTGTTTGTTTGTCATGTTCTCAACTTTCAGGTAAATCAAATAACTTTATTATTAAACACTTGATATCGATATCAAATATTTCTGTCACCAACAATCTGCTGACCACGTGACTGACACAGATAAGATACTTCTTAACATAAATCTTCTGTTATCTTTGTTGGTATTCAAGATAACACTAGTTAGAGAGGAAAAAACTTGATTTAATCGCTGAATGAAATTTGAAATATTTAAAATAAAATTCAAGTAATAATAATAATAATAATAATAATAATAATAATAATAATAATAATAATAAAACAAATATAAATAAAAATACTACTACTGCTACTACTACAACTACTATTTCGAGTGCTACTATTTCTACAGCTGTTAATAATACTTCTGCTGCTACAGCTACCACTACCATTAAAACTGTTGTTAATACTACAACTACTGCGATTATTACAACAGTTGAAAATATTACTCCTGCTACAACTACCACTACTGCTATTATTAGCATTATTACTACTACTAGTATAATTACTACCAATATTACGACTACTATTACTATTACTGCAACTACTATAACTACTACTATTACAACTGCTGTTGGTGTTACTTCTTCCTCTGCTAATATTAATAATACCAGTTCATTGACTATTTTATTACATATACTATTGCTATGGTTGTATGTAAAAGCTAGACTGTTCTGTAAATTCTAATTTCATTTTGATAAAAATTTTCATCGATTGAAACTGCCAGAGTCAATTCTTTTAAGCTAATAAAATTTAGTTGCATTGAATTAATTTTAGTATATTTTGTAAATTCGAAAAGTTCTACGACCACAGTTTGAAATATTTGTTATACGGGTTCAGTTTGTGTAACGAACTTGTTATCAAAACACGAGTGAGCGAAACAAGACTAACTAATCTGTTTTGTCAAGTCTAAAGTTCACTGCGTTTTATCAGCTTTATTGCCTGGAGATAAAATGTTTTACTTCACACACACGCGCGCACACACACACACACACACACACACACAGAGAGAGAGAGAGAGAGAGAGAGAGAGAGAGAGAGAGAGAGAGAGAGAGAGAGAGAGAGATTATTTTAAATTTAATTTTTAGAGAGAGAGAGAGAATTCATTATTTTAAATTTAATTTTTATCATTATTTTGTCTTTATTATTATTATTATTATTATTATTATTATTATTATTATTATTATTATTATTATTATTATTATTAATATTATTATTATTATTATCATTATTACTATTATTTTAATGTGGCATGTTGCCCGTATTTTTCTATATCTGTGGTCATACTGGCAAGTTTTAACTTCAATCAAATAACTGTATTATTTCTGCCTTTCTAATGGATTCAAAAAATTAGAAGTCTTAAATAATAATAATAATAATAATAATAATAATAATAATAATAATAATAATAATAATAATAATAATAATAACATAATAATAATAACAATAACTAATAATAAAAACAATAATAATAATATAATTATTTTTATTGTTATTAAAACAGCGGCGTTTCTATGATTTAATAAGGATACAGACTAAAACTGATATCAAATATTTCTGTCTCCAACAATCTGCTGACCGCGTGACTGACACAGATAAAATACTTCTTAACATAAATCTTCTGTTATCTTTGTTGTATTCAACGTAATACAGTGTACAGAGGAAAAACATGGTTTATTCGCTCAATACAATTTAAAATATTTGAAATAAAATTCAAATAATAATAATAATAATAATAAAACAAATATAAATAAAAATAATACTTCTACTGCTGCTACTAAAACTACTATTACTTGTGCTACTGACACTACAGCTGTTAATAATACTTCTGCAGCTACAGCTACCACTACCATTAAAACTATTGTTAATACTACAACTACTGCGATTATTACAACAGTTGAAAATATTACTCCCGCTGCTGTTAGTGCTACAATTACCACTACTGCTACTATTAGAATTATTACTACTACCAGTTTTACGACTACTATTACTAGTACTACTACTACGACTACAACCTCTTTAACTACTACTGTTACATCTGCTATTGGTGTTACTTCTTCCACTGGTAATATTAATAACACCAATTCATTGACGATGTTATTACAAATACTGTTGCTAAGGTCGTATGTAAAAGCTAGACTGTTCTGTAAATTCTAATTTTATTTTGATAAAATGTTTCATCGATTGAAATTGCCAGAGTAATTTCTTTAATCTAATAAAATTTAGTTGCATTGAATTAATTTTAGTTTATATTGTAAATTCGAAAAGTTCTACGACCACAGTTTGAAATATTTGTTACCTGGGTTCAGTTTGTGTAACGAACTTGTTATCAAAACACGAGTGAGCGAAATAAGACCTACTAATCTGTTTTGTCAAGTCTAAAGTTCACTGCGTGTATGAGCTTTATTCCGTGGAGATAAACATTTATATATATATATATATACATAGAGAGAGAGAGAGAGAGAGAGAGAGAGAGAGAGAGAGAGAGAGAGAGAGAGAGAGAGAGAGAGAGAGAGAGAGAGAGAGAGCTTTGTGTGTTTGATTAACTACATTCTTTGGTATATCAGTTGTGTCCCAAACATTGGTTTTAGCTGAGATAAAATAATAATAATAATAATAATAATAATAATAATAATAATAATAATAATAATTAATAAATAAATAAATAAATAAATAAATAAATACATGTATTAACAGTGATAAATCATGAAGTGACATCCCTACTTTAAAAACAGACATGTAGATTATGCAGGTTATATTTCAGGAACAGACCGCCATTTAGCTATTTTTTCGTAAAACAATGTCGCTATTTATAGCGATGTTTATAACAAAGAAATTTAACTGACACAGATAGCTGTGATTATTACACTGTTAAATACTGTTGAAATGTGTTCTACAGTTGTCATAAAAACGGTGTAAATGTGCGTCATCTCAATCATTGTTTGTCCATAAACAGAACCTAAGAAAATCTGAAGTAAGTGATTTAATAAACTTTTCAAAGCGAATAAAAACACCTTCTGGTTTGATTTGAATCACTAAAAGATGATTACTTTGGTTTCACTATCATCAGTTTAGACAGAACATTTCTAAATCAGAGACAGAAACACTAAACGTTTTCGATTATCTCCCCTCCAATGTAGTTCTGTTATATAAACACGCACGTGTTTCTGCTGTTTCCGCCATTCTAAAAAATTTTCTTTCTTTCTTGTTTTTAACTTCTTTTGGTACGACTAAGAAAATGTGATAGTTTTCAATTCTACATTTTATATAATAAAAGAACTGTTTATAAATCTTAGTAAGACTTAAATCTAACTGTAAACCTACCCTTAGCCAATCCCCCCCAGTCTTTTTATTGTTGTTGAATTTAACTGAGAGATAATTATATTGATAGAAGATAATGTCTTAGATCCTAACAATTATTTCTCTCTCTCCCACATGAATGATTTTCAGTATCTGTACATATATATATTATCATTCGATCTGATTTTGTAAAAAAATAGGATTTGCTCCCCTGATTTGATCCTCCATCATGTTAAAGCATCCTTGTATCTATTTATAACACAACACACAGAAATGAAACAAATATGAAATATACTGATCATTATATTCTGCAACGGGAAACACCCACATTATATATCCCTGTGCAGTGTTTATAGTATTCACTGAATATTTACATAACAAAGAAATTAATAATAGATCCAGTATTACAGTACTCCCTCAATTACTTATGCTATTGTTATTTTCATTACCTTCTACTAGTATTACTGTTGCTGCTGTTATTTCTAGTTATACTACTACTACTACTAATTCTATTACTAACTGCTGCAACATTATCTGTATCAGTATTTCCACAATCATATCTATTACTTCTACTATTATTTCAAAACTATATAAATAAAAATATTCCTCACTCAACTATTTCTTGTCTGATGAAATTGCTAGCTACAAATATGTAATGAAAAACATAAACCAAAATAATTTGAAATATTTATTTGAACAAGAAAAAGAAAAGTTGAACATCAAAACTACTTTTTCATATGAAAAAGATAATTTTAGAAAAGCTTCAACAAAATTCATAATTAAAAATTTAGAAAAACATGGTCTAAGATGTACCTGAACTTTCAAATTAAAATGTATTTAAAATGTTTCAACAGGTCTTAAAGTGCTGAGACTGCTATAAAACATAAATGTACCAAGATTTCTGACTGTCCAGTGGAAGTATATTAGTAAAACAAAATAAAAGAATACCAAGACATTTGGATAGAAAAAAATTTAAGATGTACTAAACAAGTTGACCTATAATGTAATCTGCAAATTAATCATTAAGAAAATATCTTCCAAACAACATATTTTCTTTCATTTTATGTTTTATTAGCATACTTTTTCATAAATCTTTACCAGTACATTAATAAAAAATAATTATAATAATAAAATTATCTCCCTTGAGCTATACAATTTGTAGTTTTTTTAAAGCAGTAAATCAAGGATTTCTACATCAGTCATTTTTAAAAATAATTTCTTTTTCACACACTTGACTGTCTGGT
>CM022678.1:9937478-9972394 GCA_012295275.1 Chrysomallon squamiferum
GGATGATAGAAATATGTACAAATATACAACTGAGAGATTCTCATGTAGACAGGCAGGTTTATAGAAAGAGATTTTTATTGGACTTTTGAAACCAGATTTAAAAATGTATTTCAAAATGACAGTAAATTTAGGAATAAATGACACTGCATGGATACTGAAAATTTTTTAATATTTTAATAAATTGAATTGTAAAAAGAAATTACCTTGAAAGATTGAGTATATTGAAAATATATTTAGTATTCTTAGCTTTTAGGAATTATTTCACTATTAATATGTCATTGATAATTCCAAACAAACAGCTTTCTGTCCACTGCTCTATCCCTGTGTTCATTCATAATAATGTTATCTCCAAAATGTCCTTATTGTGTCTCCCTAATATGAATTTACTTGCCTGCCAGTATGTCTGTCTATCTGTCTATCTATAAAACACACATATACCAACATAAGCACTCTAATCCACTTACTCATGTACAAACACCCATCCTCTCTCTCTAACACAGGAACTTACTAACACTTTCTTACTCATATGCATATGCATATCATATTATTATCTCAGTATTAAGAAAACACATATTCACACACACACACACATACATACATACCATGTCTAACACACTTAGCTAGATGAATGTGACAGTGTAGGAGGGAGACAGGCAAATACAGATGGTCAAGGAAGGATGAAATTGTCTTTGTCCTCCCAGTATTGGTCAGTTCTATTTGACAATATGTTTAGTTTTGAAAAATGTACATTCACTTTAGTGTGAACACTGTCAGTGTATATTAACAGAGAGTCACATTTTGTTGGATTGTTCTTATTTACAATCATCTAAACATCAGCTTTTTCAAACTATGGGCTTATCTTGATTCTTTTATCACTTTATTCTATATACATAATGAACTGCTTCTAAGTTAGTTCTCAGTAGACGTGGATTTCACTCAACATGCAGTGTTGTTTATACACATCAGGATGCACAGAACTCACTGAAAATTTACATGAAGCATTTAATAAAGATCAGTAACTCACTGTACATCTTATTGAAACTTAAAATATTTATTTGTCAAAATAGATTATTTTTCTGTTCTTAATACCATTACCTTTTAATTTATTTTATAATGATTTAAATCTGTTTTATTAACTATTTGCACTTTTTGAAGAGTAATTAGTGATATTTAGAGGTTGTTAAATGTACAAATAGTGAGAGCGAATGTGAGATACTGATTTGTGTTCACAGACATCTTATAAAGTACACACAAACACACTCTATGCTGTCACACAGTTAGAACAAAATGTTTTATATTTCAATATATCATCCTGTCATTAATCACATTTCTGCCCATCCAACTACACGTGCTTCTATTCATTTATTCTTTCATTCATCCAGCATTTATCTCATCCAGTGAGTTATTCTATTTGGATATTATGTGAATGTATCATCCCTCCCTATCTCTAACCAGGCTAACCGTTTTACTTCATCCATTTATATCTCTTATTCATCATCCATCCATCTTTCAATCCCATATTTCCACATGTATACATGAATCCAGTGATTAAATTAAGCACAAAGAATCTATTTTTTTTTATCACAATCACATGAAGCTGAAACTTTCAGTTTGTCACAAATATTGTCACCTGTGATTGAAACAGACTCCTGCACTTGTCCAGGCTGCTTATTTGTATAAAAAATAAATACATAAATAAATAAATATGAATGCATGTATAAATAAATAAATAAAAACAAATAAATAAATAAATAAACAAATAAATAAATAAATAAAATGATAGTGACAGGCCAGGAGTTGGTTCATTTAGCTTGGAAACAGGATATTTGAGCTGAACACAAAGAGTGTTTAATAAACAAGTGTTTAGCAGGTTGATAATCAACAACTCCACCCAGTGTTTCATACACACACACATACATACACACACACACACATTCATACGCACACACACACACATACATACATATACACACACATACGTACACACATACACATACATACATACATACATACACAATGCACAAATACATATATACATATATGTATATACAAAGTATCACACACACACACACACATATAATGGGTAGGCTACAGACATAAACAGTCTCACATAAATACATGTACAAATGCACTTGAACAAACACATATACAACATATACCCCACTTTAATACATACAGACACAAAGTACACAAATAATTGCATATTTACTATTACTGTAATACACATGCACATACATGTGCTTATATGCAGAAAAATATACAAACACATAAACAGTCAAGTTTTAATCTAGTCACATATTCATATAGACAGATATACTCACCAACAATAACTTGTATATTATACACATAATATGCAAACACAGACTAACATACACACACAAACACACTGTAGTTGACATATATCATTCACACTGAGAGTATCACAGACACTCTATGTATCTCTTCTTTCTGATTAACAAACCATCTCTTTCTATGTCTCTAAATTACTGTCTTTTACACTCAGTTTTTGAATTACTTGCATACTATTGCTTTCAACCACAATGTAACTTTGTTATCTTAAGTCTGAAACAAGTTATAACCTTTTATATAAATATAAATATCACACACACACACAGACACAAACTCAGTCATAAAAACTCACAAAGACACTGGATGTGTAAAAAGATAGATAAATGAAAGGATAAATGAATAGAGACACATAATAAAATATTACAGTAATGACTTTTGTTCTCAGATGATCTCTACAGACTACAAACTAATCAGTGTTTCAGTGTAAACTAACACTGCATGTCTCTCTATACACAGACTTAAACTACTAAGTCAAAGGTTACCATTCTACTTCTAGTTATCAATATAACATTACCTCAAGCCTTTAATAATCTTAATAAATAAAAGGCTTTTAATCTGGAAACCCTTTCTGTATTTTTTCTATTTATACTCACTACTCCTAGTCAAAGACTGTCATTACATAATAATAATAATAATAATAATAATAATAATAATAATAATAATAATAAATAATAGTAACACTAATAATAATAATAATAGTAATAGTAATAATAATTGCAATAGTAGTAATAATAATAATGACAATAATAATAATAATAATAATAATAATAATTGTTGTCTTTTTCTATTCATTAAAATGAGTTTCAAACTACCAAGTAAAGAGGTGCACATACACATGCATATACACACACATGACTACAAACTCTTAGATACTTTTAATTCATGACTTTGTTATTTAACAACAAAATGAATTAACATTTGCTAGTATAAGGAATGAAACATTCAGATATTGTGAATTTTTTTTCTTCTTTAATATGTAAACATAATAAAAAAAATTTAAAAACAATTTAATATAAGTACATTATACAGAACTTTGTAAGAGCCCCAACACAAAAAAATAAAAAAGAAAAGAAAATAAAAGAAAAAAATAAGTTTTGGTTACAGGAGAGATACAATATATTTGCTATCATTCCAGGAAGGGCCTCTATGGAACTTTAATCCATAATGTATCAAAGAATTTGTATTACATTTTAGAATGAACAAGAATTATTATTTGTTTCTCACTTTTAATACAACAAAAGACAAATATTGAATAATAATATATCTTGTAAAATGCATATAAAGTTGTATAAAGAGAAATCAATATAAACATGTAGGTATGTTCCAAGAACACTATATTTCAACTTGCATCTGTTAGTATGTGATAAATAATTAAAATATAAACAAAATATTTACAGTGGATTCTATAAAAACAGGACACTAGGGTAATGCCATTTTAGACTGCACACTTATAAAGATTGAAACAAATGGAATTTTCTTATTACAAATGTCACTGTCAAGGTTTTAGACTTATTGCAGAGCTATAAAGATTAAAATAATATAAAATTGGAATATTTTTTTAATTACAAATGTTAAGGTTTTAGACATATTGCAAATTTATAAAGATTAAAATAACATAAAATTGGAATATTTTTTATTACAAATGCTACAGTTAAGGGCCTTTCAAGTCTTAGCAGAGAAATAGTATGGCACTGATGATATAATAATATATAATAATAATAATAATAATAATAATAATAATAACAATAACAATAATAATAATAATAATACTTGTTTTTTTTATATACAGGAAATTGCCCTGATCTGCAACTATTTGTATGAATTACTATAACTTTTCTTAGAATTCAAAGTTTTCCAGATTAGTTCCAAAACAGAAAATTGAAACAGATTTCCAATGAAAAAAAAATATATATATTAACTTTGAAATTTAAAAAAATATATATTAAATCACAAAAAAGAAATAAAAGAGAATAATTAAAGATATGTTTCTTCAACTTTTCTCTGTGATTTGAACAATTAGGAATTAAAATGTGACTGAAATTTAACAAATAGTTACACAGTAAACACTTTTTATATAATTGTTATTATTTTTAAAATATTTTTAAAATTCTCATTGTTATTGGAATAAAAAATATATCAAAAATGTATCATTAAGTTCCATTCAAAAGAAAAAAAGAAAAAAGAGAAAGAACACTGAAATAATTTACTTTTATATCTAAAAATAAAATACAAGCAGAATTATTTTTCATACAGTAAGGATGATAAAATGAGAAATACAGATATTTACAATCAGACATAGTATTTTCATGTATATCTTCAAATGTCTATCATAAATTACTTCATGTCCAAAAAAATAATGTTTTTTTCTTTTTTTTTTTGTTATAAATAAATGTTAATTATCCCTAATTAGATCATTTTAAATATATTTATACAACAACCCTTGATTTACCCTGATTTAAATATGATAAGGAAAAAAACTGTTGTTTTTGTTTTGTTGTTTAATATAAAAAAAATTCTAATTACCCCTAATTACATAATCTTCAATTATATTTAAATTGATTACCCCCAGTAAACCCTTGATTTTCTCCTGATTTAAATAATAAATTAAAAAAAATAATGTTGTTGTTTGTTTTTTTGTTGTTCTTTTATAAAAAATTCCAATTACCTCTAATTACATAATTTTAAATATAATTTATACAATGATTACCCCAGCAAACCCTTGATTTTCCCATGATGCAAATATACAGAAAAAAGGGTTTTATTTTAAAAATTTATAAAATTCTAATTAGCCCTAATTCTAATTACCCCTAATTACATAATCTTCAATTATATTTACATTGATTACCCCCAGCAAACCCTAGACATTCCCCTGATTCAAATAATAATAATAATAATAATAAAAAAAAAAAGTGTTGTTTTGTTTTTTTATAAAAAATTCTAATTACCCCTAATTACATAACTCTAAATATATTAAACCCTTGAATTTTCCCCAATTTAAATAATATGACAAAGAAAAAATAAATGTTTTTTTTTTTTCTTTAATTTTTAAATTATTTTTTTAATAAAATATTCTAATTACCCTAATTACATAATTTTAAATATGTGTACACTGGATGTTCTGAAAATATTGACAATGCAGTCTCTTGGAGATCACTGAGGTTTCAAAATTCAAATTAGATTGATTTTATGATCTTACAGATTTTCTCTTGAAAGTGTTGTGCTTTCTCTGGACAGGGAAGACTGTGAAGTAATAGGATTCTGGTGCTCTAGTTAATCTTTTCTGAAAACGTGTTTTACAGCATTTTCAACTGAAGTGCTGGCTGAGGCAGCTTGAATTCTGTTGTCTAGGATCCTACAACAAAATATAATATTCATTAATAAACTAAACATAAAATAAAGTCCAAGTAGTATTTTTGTTGTCAGCTCTAACTGCATTTCACTGTCTTAGCAAGAAGAGTTTTATTTTTTTCATACAATATTAATACTAAAAATAATTGATTAAATATATTTAAATTCTTAATTTCAATCAGTTTAATATTATTTTTTAGCTTTGATATAACAGGATTAAAACAGCAATACATCAGTAAAAGAGCTTATAAAAAATATTGTTTTAATATATTGAATAATTATGTAACTTGGTAAAATTTGATATTTACACTATGCTTTAGTCCAGTTTAAGATGACTGCCAGGAATATTAGGTAAATAAACATTTTAAACCTATATAGTATTACAACAGACAGTAAGAAAATGGTTTTCTAATTCGGATTCTACTTGAAATACTAACATGATGAAAATACATTTGAGATTATTCTGAAAATCTTTAATTAATGTTATCAATCATTATAGTTACATCATTAATAACAAATTATTTTATTAATTAAAACATTTAATTGTAGTATTCTTTCCTGCCACTTTAATGTAATTTAATTTTTTCCATTAATGAAATATATTTTGTCTTAAAAATAAACCACAATTATCCTATGAATTCAGGTAATAATTACAATAATGATCATGACGGTATATTTTAAAATGTATTTAAAACAAAGACAACATTACACATGCATGTGATAAAATACGAAAAGAAGATAAATCTTTCAAGCCAATTTATGCATCTATACAACCTTTCAAATCCGTCAAAATTCCATCCGTTATACCAAATTTCAAAATACTGTAAATATCTTTAGTGCTACCAAATGAAGTAATAAATGTTTGTATTTCAGTTTAGAGTGAGATATTTATAACAGAAAATTACAAATTTATACAAATGTTCTGTTCACTACTCTATTAGGCTGGCATGCAAATTATTACAAGGTTTACACTGATTCTATTAATTTTCAGTGCATCAGTTTACAAAAACACAAATATATTATATTTTCATGTATGATGCTTAATTCAGTATAAGAAAAAATATTTCAGTTTTGTGAATCACTGAAGAAATATTAAAAACTGAAATAAAATGGAAAGGTTTACAATGAATAATGTATTTAAATACCTGCTGGACAGCACCAAATACTTCAACTCTACTGGAGACTCAAGCTGCTCTTTGTTCCAAACTGTCAATTTGACTTTGTATTTTATCAACAATTTCTTGAATATTTTTATCCTTAACAAGCCGATTTAATTTCTGAAAATATAGAGTTTAAATCCACACATTAGAATACTGGTTTCTTCTATTCCTATAAATACATGTGATACCCAGATGAAAGATCATTCGGTAAAACCTAATAGAAAGATTATTGAGTAAATACTGGTATTTCCTTGTTGTAAAACGGTTCAATAAATTGAGTCAGCATGAATCAATATAATTATAGTAAACTAAAATTTGAAATATAACCTTGTTTAAAATCTTTTGTTTTGTAATCTAATGAGATTTAATAATGCAGTTATCAGTTCAAATTATTTACTGAAAGATAATTTAAAGCTAGAGAGATAAAAAAAAAATCTAAAATAAAGATGAATTAAAGCTAAAGAAGAATTTTTCATTCAGAAACACCTTCAACAAAATTAACATAGATCTGTTTTTCTTTATGAACTGATTTCACAAATACCTCAACTTCATTCCTTAAGACATGTACTTCTTGGTTTTTGGGTTTGTTTTTTTCAAGTTTTTCTCCTGACATTTTACTGTTGAGATTGGTGACCTGGTGTAAGACTCACCAACTTAAGAATTGTTGTAGTCTGACGTGGTCGGCTTCAATGTCCAGGTCACCGAAATTGAGCTTTTCATCAGCAATACTTTCAACTACTCTGAGTCAGAGTCACATTGGTTTGAGGAAATAAATAAATAAACAAATAAATAAATAAAAAAATGAATAAAATACTTAAAAAATTAAAAAAATACTGCTACTACTATATTTACTGCAAACTTCATGCTACTTTTATTACCAACATTACTATAACTAATATTTACTATTATTCATGATTCAACTAGGGTTACTGTTATTGAAATAATACTCCTATTACTAAAATTACTATCTATTAATAATGAAAGTGACATTTTTGCTCTCTTCACTATTACTCCTACGTCAGTATTTCTTTATACTAATACAATTACTACAACAACAACTATGACTACTGTTACTACTACTATCTCTGCTGTTAACCTACTCTTCTTGTTATATTTATCATAACAATTTCTCTAAAAACAACTACTACTACTACTTTTGCCACTACAACCAGTAATCTGACTACAAACAGTTTTTTAAATCACCATGAGTCTCACAAGATACATTACTATTACAAAGCTATGGAGACAGCATCATCAGATAAAATATGGCCAAGATCAATTCTACAACATTACTTTAACAAGCAGTATTATTACTCTACAAACAACTATTGCTGTAACAACTACATTACTACCACAATGGCAATGACTAATACTATTACTATAACAAACAGTACTATTATTTATAATGCTATAAGTACTAATGCTGTAACAACTACATTACTACCACAATAGCAATGACTAATACTATTACTATAACAAGCAGTATTATCAATAATGCTACAAGTACTAATGCTGTAACAACTACATTAGTACAACAATAGCAATGACTAATAATTTATTACTATAACAACAACCTCTGTAGATGCTCCTGTTCTGCCATATTTTTGATGACATTTCTCTCCTGTGGTGAGCTCACAGAATTAGCTTTCATGTGTACAGAGCAGTTTCTGAAAAACAAGTTTTTTAATTTATTTACCTTTGTAGTTATATATATATTTACAACAAAATAATCAGGTTTATTTGAATGGAAGTGTTGTGTTTGTGTGTGTTTAAGAAAGAGAGAGAAAAACATGATATAAAATGCAGTGATACAAGATTCTAATGTATGTGCATGTGTACTTACTGATATATGTTACAAAATGCAACTTCCTACATTAAATCAAATTAAACTTCATTAGGTTTTGAATAATGAGAAAACAAACTTAAATTCACCTGTTCAGGTTTTTTTCCTTCTTTTCCAGTGGCAGCAGTATAAACTTTATCCTCAGTGCTGGACAGCACCTTCTACTGAAACAACTTCACTAGCCAACATCAGCACATCAATTATGAGCATTTCTGAAAGAAAAAATACAAATAAAATAATAAAAATAATAAACTGTTATAAATAAATAACTAATGTTTCTGTTATTATTAAAACTTAAATTGTACTGGTACCAGTTACTGGATTATTCAGACACAAAGGGTTGTGGGATATTTTTGATATACTTTGCATAATCATTATAATGATAATGATTAAAATGGTAATAATTTAAATAATTAAAAAAACAATAGCAAATAAATGATTATTATTATGCTATTTTGCAATCAGTAAAGAGTTGTTACTATAAAACTGATAAAACTGATTTAATTGCTGTTCAGTTATAAGTGTCTAACCAGAGAACAGTTTAATTATTTCTAATCAAACTGTCAGTTAAATGTGACTACTTTTAGTTTTTATGGGGAACAGTTTGTGTGTGTGTGTGTGTGTGTGTGTTTGTGTGTGTGTGTTTGTGTGTGTGTGTGTGTGTGAGAGAGCATGCACATGCATGCAGTATTCTAATTTTATCATGGAACTCATGACTGGCCTGTACAGAGCTACACTGGGTTACTTATAGTATTTCATGGAATGATGTCAGTATTGTGTTAATTAGTTAGCTCTCCTGTCTCTAAAACTAGAACTGCTACAGCATTAAATAAAAAAGTGGAAGAGTATAAAGTTAGTTATATGACTTTCAAGAAAATTTGATTAAAATTAAGTGCCAAAAACTTTGTTTCCAAATAGTTATGAACAAGAACTAGCATAAAGTTATCATTTTAATAAACAAACAAACAATTAAATAAATTAATAATGTAACAATAAAAAAGAGAAGAAAAAAAGAAGAAAACCAAAAAAAACAAATAAGTAAATAAATAAATAAATAAATGATGAACATCTAAATATTAAGAAATAAATAAATAAATAAATACATAAACAGACAGACAAACAAATAAATAAATAAAGACATATATAACCAATAACTAAGTAAATAAAGATATAATTACTCTGCTGTTGTCTGACTCGCTCTCCAAGGCCTGTGTCACGGTGATGTCATCAAACGTCAACATTTTGGACAACAACGATTCTTCAGGCTGTAATTTAATTTAATAAAAACTAGAATATATTTAACTCTCAGTTAAGTGTTGTAGTGATGATCTGAATAACCTGAATTTTTTAATTTATTATTGTATATGTACAGAAATCTAATATATGTATTTCGAAGTAATTCTTTCTTATGAAGTTTAAATAACAACATGATTATTGTTTTTATCTTTTTTTTACATTATGAACTCATTCTTGTAGTATTTACCTTTCTGATGCACCTGAAAACATCTACTGAGACCCTTTGTAAATGTAGATAATCCCTTTCTTATTATATTAATCTCCTCTGCATAATATCAAAAATATTTATGATATTTCCATATATGCTGTACTCAAATGACATGCTTGCCACATATACATATATATATATAAAACAACTACTATACACATATATATATAAAACAACTACTCTATACATATATATTTCAAAACAGTAAAATGCATACTCTTTACATGGTATCATGTTTATATCCAAGTTTGTTTCTTTCAGTATTATTACTACTATAAACTAAGTAATTTGGAATATCATGTTATATAGGGTAAGAATAAAATAATAATAACAATGATACACTTATTTGTAACATGAAATCACATAATCCTAGGTGTATCTTCTGACATATGAGAGAGAGAGAGAGAGAGAGAGAGAGAGAGAGAGAGAGAGAGAGAGAGAGAGAGAGAGAGAGAGAGAGAGAGAGAGAGTCTGATGGCCATCTTTACTTCACAAATATCAGTATTAATCTAACAAGAAAATGTTGTACCATGGGTTCTATTATTAATACTAGTGATTAATTTAATCTTATCAATATTAATACAAATAATAAATTTCCGATTTTAAGATTTATTATTAATTATAGTAAATTTACTTCGAAATACATATATTAGATTTCTGTACATATACAATAATAAATTTACTAATGACAGCAATAACTTTACTAAACTTCCTATATTTAACAATATATTTACTATTACTAAAATTGTTAATACAGTATTAATGCTATTAGTCAATTGGCTAATATTACTAGGTATTATTAATATTAGTGAATTTGCACATACAATACAGTTATAATATATACATTAACATCAGTAATGAAATCTGCCAATATAAGTAGTAAGAAATGTATAAATTTACTAAAAATATAATTAACAGAAGTACTGCAAATATGCTAACATTATAAAGATACCAATAATATTAGTATTCGCAAAAGTATAAATCTGCTAATAACATCAGTATTAACAAAAGCTGCATATCACTGTAATGCAAATTATAAAATCACACATACAAAAGACACACAGTGTACTGTAAATTTAAATGCATTACCATTCCAGTTCATTTAAAATCACACACACACACACACACACACACACACACACACACACAGTGTACTGAACACCAAAAATTCACTGTGCAACTGTATTTTAAATTTAAAAAACATTACCTATATGCACTCTGTATTTTAAATTTAGAAACAGATCATACACATACACACAGTATTGTAGATTTAAAAACAACTCACATACACCGTGTTGTAAATTTAAAAATACATCACACACACACACAACACACACACACAACTGTATTGTAAATGTAGAAACACTACAATTGCTGTACAATTTAAAAACACTAAAACACACACACAGTATAATGTAAATATAAAAATAACAAAAGACACACACAGTATAATGTAAATTTAAAAACTACACAAGTGCACAACTATATTCTAAATCTAAAAACACATTACACACTACACACTTATGCGTACACAGTATTGTAAGAACTACACACCTATGCACACACTCTTTTGTAAATTTAAAACACTTACTATGCAGTAATTTATACTATTCAGAACTTTCTTATACTAACTATACAAATAGACTATATTGTGATAAAATGTTCAAAATGGCAGAAAACAAAAATCACAGATTACAGTATCTGGAGTGTAGATATTGTTTAGATATTAATCTACATTCTCTGATCAAGTTTTTATTTCATTAATCCATGGCAGTACTGGTATCAGCAAACTGAATGTGTCAAATGTTTATATTAATCAGTCAACATTACTGTAACAACCTATTGTTTCCTAACACCAACATAAAATCAAGAACATTTTAATTTATTTATTTATTATTTTGGCTTTAAAATGAATTTTTTTCTGAATTTACTCAACAAACAAAACAGTGAATATATCTGCTATATTATCATTAAAAACCCAATATAAAGTCCTGAAATTTGCTTTTGCATATTTTCTGAAACCATCCACATATTATTTTGTTTTAATAAAAATGTTTAATTACCCCTAATTACATAATCTTCAATTATATTTAAATTGATTACCCCCAGCAAACACTTGATGTTCCCCTGATTTAAATAATAAATTAAAAACAAATGTTGTTGTTGTTGTTTTTTTTATATAAAAAATTCTGATTACATAATTTTAAATATATTTATACAATGATTACCCCCAGCAAACCCTTGAGTTTCCCCTGAGGCAAATATAAGGAAAAATGTTTTTTATTTTTTTTTTTATAAAAAATTCTAATTACCCCTAATTACATAACCTTCAATTATATTTAAATAATAATAATAATAATAATTTTAAAAAAAGTGTTGTTTTTTGTTGTTGTTTTTTTAAATAAAAAATTCTTATTACCCCTAATTACATAATCTTCAGTTATATTTACATTGATTACCTCCAGCAAACTCATGTTGTTTTGTTTTGTTTTGTTGTTTTTTTTTATAAAAAAAATCTAATTACCCTAATTACATAATTTTAAATATATTTACATTGATTATCCCAGCAAACGCTTCATTTTCCCAATTTAAATAATACAAAAATTAGATGATTGATTAAAATATTTAACACCTCTATGCACTATCACATTAATTTTAGGTTATTTAGAAAAATGACATTCCATAGCAGTGATGAATCTCTATTCCTCTTTCAGACTCTAACCAAAACAAAACAGACAGAAATGCATTTAACACCACCTTCAAAAATAAAGTTAGACAGAATGAGATACTGACCAATGAGTATTACAACTAAAGGTACAACCAGACTTGCTAATCTTAATTCATTGTCCAAAATCCCACAATAAAGGACAATTCATTATTTATTAACTATATCAAAACAGACATGAATGCTTTTCAGTCCTGATAACAACATGTTAATGTCATTCTGCATCAGGTAGCTGAATTCAGTCATTTTGATTACATATTGCATTACTTTTCTGGGACAGCATAGAACTGATTTTCTACATCTAATTTTCAATTTGATTAAAAATATAATTTTATAATCTGGCTTCAACAATAAATTTATCCAGAATAATAATCTTTTAATCCCAAAAGATCAAGAGAATTCCAATTAATTACAAATATTTAATTGCTAACATTTTAAAATGTGATGATATAATTGATTCAAACCACAAAAAAGTCCTTTATACCTACAAATCTTTTTGTTATATTTAAAAAAAATATATTTTTTTTATAACATTAAATGACAGCTGAATAAATTCATAAAAAAAAATTGTTTGTGAATATCATTCAGTTCATTAGCTAGTTTATGTATATTATTCTAAACAAAACAAAACTGCAGTGATTAAAATGCTGAAGTGTTATCTTGAACTGAACTGAACTTTTATCACCTACAAATCTGTAAGTATGTCTATTAAAGTTAACAGATTTGAATCGCGAATGAGGAAGTGATGCAGCTGATAAAAAAATAATAATAATTGAATAAAATAATGCAGATACTGCAACACTAACACAGAAACTAATCAACTCTGTGTCATCTCATATATAAAGTTTTGACTTGTAGGAAACAAGAGTTGTAATGACAATGACAATATATAACATAATTACCACCAACTTCATCACTATGCATTTTTCAGGAATATCATTGAATTTCTATAAAACATAATCAAGAAATGAAGTGCTGGTTTAGACTGGTTTTTGTTTTATTTTAATTATTATTATTGTTGTGGTAGTGGTGGTTGTTGCTATTATATATTTTCAAATAAATTGCTATTTTAGCTGATAAAGAAAAAAAGCAAACAAAAAAAAATTAAATATTTAATTTTCAAGCAAACTACATAAGTATAAAATCTACTTACCTAAAAGGTCTTCGTGTGTCTCTTAACCGAAGCTGGTCAATAAAACCCCTGAAATGCTGGACATCACAGGATCCAAACTTTGTGCTGGTGGTACGATAGCTATATTTAAACAACTATCTTGTTTCATGTACGAGTCACTGTTTCCTACTATTTGTTCAAGATCGGGCAATTTTGTGGATTTTGTACAGTCCCCTTTTTTTAGCCAGATTTATCTAAATAAACAAATATAGAAAGAAAAATTAATAAAATAAAAATAAAATAACTATAAATAAAAAATCTAAATCTTAATGTACATTATTTAAATGACTGTTTTTTTTCCCAATTCCAGGCTAGGAGCATATGATTAATTTGCACAATTAAATCTTTGGGAAAAAAAATTTCAGACATGGAAAATTATTATAAATTATCAATGAATTATACTTTAACAATGTTTTAATACTGGCTTTATTTATGTGCATATGATGGTAACATTCAAGAAGCAGCAAAAATAACTTTAAAAAAAACTAAATCCTTTGCCTGAGCAAACTTACAGTTAATGGCCACTGGCCATTACAAGCCCTGCATTCATATTACACACGTACTTACACACATTACTGTTATTTATTATTATAAAACATGTTGATACCACTTACTTTAGAACAGTGCTCTGTTTTATTGACTTCCTCTGACTTTGTATCAGATGAATTTGTCAGCTTCAGGGTTTTTTTCTCAAAATCACCTGCAAAACCAGAAAGAGATTTAAAATTATAATAGAATTATATCTCATAGGGAAAAAACAAAAACAAATTTATAAATAAAAATTAATGAAAGGCTTTTAATCCCAAATCTGCACTAATTACTTCTGCTAGTTAGATTCTTCAATAGAATGAAGGTCAGATCTGTAGCTGATGGATGCTATTAATTTAAATGTTATGATAAACATGCAGAGAAGTTTTGAATGCCAGTATTTAAAAAAATTAATAATATAAATAAATTGAATATTAAAAATAAAATTAAAAATTAAATATAAATAAAAAGATACAAAGATAAAAGAGATAACAGTAAAGGAAAGTGAAGATAAATGAAAATTCTCAAATTTATAGTGAAATAAATCAACATTAAAACAAAAATCATTGCATAATGCAGAACAGAATTGTTAAAAGTATTAAACTTGATTAAAAAAAATGTGAAAGATTAAAAAAAAAAAAAAACCAAAACATGCAAATTTAAAGTAATAGAAAATCAAAACTTCTGTCTTAAAGCTTGCAATTTGAAACTTTTATTTGCAGTTGTAAAATTAATGAAAGTAAAAAATAAACAAATAAAGTATTTTCTAATAATCTAACAAACTCAAGAGGCAACATTTCACTGTAAATATTATAACCACATTGATTAAAACAAAAAAGAGATGAACACAGAAATTATTTATATTTTAATTACAATGAAAATAAATTTCAACTTTACAAACAAACAAATAACAAAACACAAAATTGTAAATACCATGTTTATTATAAAAATAATATTAATGTATTGCTGTCTAAGTATTATTTCTATGAAATCTATGGAAAAATAAATAAATATATATTCAAAATAGCTAACCTGAAATATATTTTATTTGATATATTTATTGAATTATATAAACAAAACAACTCCCAGTAAGATATAACATGGAATTAAACAAACAAACAATTACATTTTCTTTGATATATTATTATAAAATTACTTTATGGTGAAAACTAAAATGTGAGTATGAAAAAGGAGTATTTATTTCCTAATTAAATCTTAATAAAAAAAAAAATAAAGAAAATAACTGTCCTTGAGCTTATACTTTGAAGTTATATCACTTGATATTATTAAAATTCTATATTCTGCTGGAATTTTTAAAAAACTTTTCATATTTTATTATACTGTAATAAAATTGATGCTGACATCTGTTTTAAAAAGATTATTTTGATTATTATTAAGTTTTGCTATGTTTATGCAAGTCATAACTTTACTTAAAAACTGTTAAGGTTTATTATGTCAAAAAGTGCAAGAGTTGGTAAAATTTTAAATTTATTTATTAAAAAGACATATATTTCCTTAATTGTTAAGAAAAACTATATGATATAAAAATAGTTTCTCTTAAAACAAAAAAATGGAGTAAGTTAATAATAATAATAATAGTGAAAATAAATAAATATATGTGTATTGCTAGTTAATATTCTCAGTAACAGTAACGTGTTAACAAAGAAAGTGAAAGTATGTTTGTTATAAATCTAAAAATTTAACTATATTAAAAACAAAGTGTTTTGTTTAACTGATTAGAAAGCTCATTTTTATTTTTATTAAGACCAATAGTAAATAAATGAATAAAATGTACAACAATTAATGTTTTTACTTTAGTAAAAATAAAGAAGGAAAAATGCCTATTGATAACCAAACTTACAAAAACATATTTCTTTACAATTACTGACTAATGATCACTTAAAATTAATAAATAAAATAAAAACAAATTTTCACTATAAAAATAACCCATTAAAAAAAAATCTTATTACAAACAGTGTGTTTTTTCATCATTATTCTTATCTATTAATTTTATTTTACTGTGATCATGTGTGAAAACATGATAGCAAAACATAATTAAAACTTTACTTACCTTTTCACCGCTAACATTTCCTGCATTTTCAGCTGGCTTATTGTCATCCATTCTGAAACACAAATAACACAGTAATAAATCCAGTAAGTCAGCAGGTAATTTAAATATTTTGGAAAAACACAAAGAATTACTAAGAAATATATTTAAAATAATTTTAAAAATAATAGTTAAAAAAAAAATCATTCATCGCAAATGCAGCTTGATGCTTTACGGAGTTCACTGACAGGTTTCATACAGCAATGTGGTCACAAGAAGGGAAGGACCTCTGCCTGTTACATTTACTGTGGAACACTGAAATACAAATTCACTACCTAGATCTTGTTGTTTTATTTCAAGCAGCTGGATATCACCATGACGACAACGACAAATGAGTTGAGAAAAGAAAACAAAGAAATAAAAGAACACTTAGCTACCTTGTCAAAGTATTTGTCATTGTGATGTTTATTATGGGTTTATAAACTGTGCTATTGTCACCTTGACCATCACAGTATTATGACTACTTATCAAGCTGACTGTTCTCATGCAGACTGCATAATCTACATCTATGTATCAATTCATCATCTATCTGTTCATCTGTCAGTGTTTATAGACATTTTTAAAACTTTTTATTAAAGTTAAAATAAAGCATGTTTATCACTTAACCTGTTCTATAATTCTAAATATACAATGAGCTTCTCTTCAAAGTAAATATTTTGAAACCATCTCTCAGATTCAGTTATCTGGTATACCTTTACCTCCACCCTATTTTCTCTAATACATTTATTTAGAAATGGCACTTACCTGGAAACCCATCCATATTTCTTCATGTCTACTGGGCTTCTTGTTTACAATAAAAGTTGACATAACCTTTATACCTGTTCTTTTCAGTATCAGTCTGTGATGTAGATAATAATACATCTCCTTAATTTCAGGTCTTCTCACTTCTTCCTTTTTAATAGAAAAAAAAAAAAAAGACATTAATCTTCACTTTTCACTATGGACTGTGCTTTTTATAAAGTTAAAATTGAGATTTAATGTGCTGCTTTATCAGCTTTCCAAAAACTTAAATAAGGAAAAAGTAATAACACTTTAAAAACAAAAAATATATATATATATATTTTTTTTATTAAGTTTCACATTAATTATGGAAATTATTAACTGTGAAGAATGTATATTTTACTCAATTTACTTTTTCACTGTTCATTATAAAATTATTATACTCTTATTAATAATTTTTTTGAAATAAGTTTTTATTTTTTATTCTGAATGAAACTGGTTTGGAAAATCAATATTTATATATTTTCCATTGTTAATAATGAAAAATACATAGATTGTTCAGTATTAATTTTCATATTGAATTTTTATTTATTTATTTATTTTAAATTTTCTGAAATAATAATAATAATAATAATAATAATAATAATAATAATAAATCAATAAATAAATAAAATAAAATTTTAAAAAGTTTGATTAGTTTAAATTTCTGTTGTTTAAGAAAATGAGAACTGATATAAACACTACAATCTTAGAGGTCCTTAGGTCCGAATAGTGAGCGTTCCCAATCGTTTTTCTTTTTCTTTTGTTTGATGCCTACCTTCGTGTCATTAACATAATTAATAAGTGAATATTTCTTATTAGCGAATTCAAAATGATCTGTTATCGTTCAATAGTAAACGAAGATTAAAATGTTTTTCTAGCACACGCGAAGTGACGTGCGAGTCGGAAATGAGTCTCGATTACGATATTAATTTCAAGTCATCTAAAAGGAAAAAGACTACCATGTTTCAAACATTTCGGAGGCGAAGACAAAATAAAAACCTTTTTCTTTTTATACTCTTTAATACTGTTAAATCTCGTTAAAACATTAATCTCTTATTTCTTCAGGTATATCTAATTATCACTGTAAGATTGTCGTTTAACTAACAGAAAACTACATTAATTTCTCCTGTATGTTTAACATATTTATTTTTAAAAAGTCTTTTGCTACCATTACAGCCGTTTATACGAAAAAACTAATATTCAGATAAAGAATTTATTTTTTTATTATAAATACATTAGCTTACTTTATCACATTCAGTAAAAATTTTCAGCCGGTAACTTGATTATCACCTACTGAATAATTTAGTATTTTATATTTTCATTAACTATTAACACCTTTATTTTTGTTTATTTATTTATTTATTTATTTTTAACACAACATTGATTTTCCTTAGCCTCACCACCAACAAAACAGACACTGAGAGTGCTGTGAGTAATCGCAGTTATGATTGTTTTATAATAATAATAATAATAATAATAATAATAATAATAATAATAATAATAAATAATAAAACCCAATAACAAGAAATTGTTTTTATAATTTTATGTTTATATAATTGTGAAAAACAAATTCTTGTTTTCTCTTCTTCATGTTCTTCTTCGTTGTCTTCTTCTTTTTCTTCTTCTTCTTCTTCTTATTATTGTCATTATTATTGTTATTGTTATTATTAATATTATTATTATTATTGTTATTATTAATTGCCCAGTATTATCAGTTAGTTACTAATATTGCTACTTCTGCTATTACCACTGTTACTACTGTTATTCTACTACTGAAAAAATAGTGACTTTCAACACACTAAATATATTACAAATATCTATTTACCACTATGTCTGTTACTGCTATTTCTACACATGTTAATGCTATTATTTTTTTCTATTACTACTATTACTACTACTACTACTACTGTGGTGTCTGCAGTTATTTACTAACTCCTCTTATTGTATTTACTACTACTATTCAACCTAAGCTAATTCTACCACAGTTATCACTATCACTGTTAATGCTGCAATGACTACTACTAGTACTGTTACTACTAATACTACAACTATTACCACTATTACTACTCCTAGTATTGTTACGAATTCTGCTGCTGCTGCTCCTACTGCTACTACTACTACTACAACAACAACTATTACTACTGCTGCCAGTGCTACTACTACTGTTACTACTACTAAAACTAATACTAAAACTGCTACAACTACTGCTGTGTCAACTACTATAACCAACAGTACCACTGTTACTACTAGTTCTACTGCTAGTATTACTACAACTACTACAACAACTACAACTACTACTACTGCTGTTATTACTATTACTACTGTTAAAATATTATGATGTCTTCTACCTTTTTCATTATATATATATATTTTCAATTTATTAACTTTCTTATTTATTTATTTATTTATTGATTTATCATATTTTCTGAACTTTTTCTTTTTTCCTTTTCTGCTGATAGTTAAGATACAGTTACCAAGTTTGTTAATACTGTTTTTCATTTATTTCAGGAATTCCAGAATCCAAATCGGACACAAGTTCTGTACAGGAATTAAGTCTGAACTGCAGTTGTTTCACCAGCCAGCTGTTGGAGTTTCTGGTAGAGTGTTTCCATGGAAAACTCCTTTCTTTGAAAGATGTGGACACTGGAAATAATCCTGATCTTTGTGTATCTGTCATTGACAATTTAGTTAAACTTACTTCAGGTAATTGTTTTTTATTAAAGTAAACACTATTTTTTGAATATTATAAATTTTAAATAATTATTCTCTTTTTAGCTCTCTCTCTCTCTCTCTCTCTCTCTCTCTTCTCTCTCTCTCTCTATCTCTCTCTCTCTCTCTCTGATTCCATCTCTGACTCTTTTCTCTGTCTCTCTCTTTCTGTCCATATCTTATCTTCTGCATATTCTATCTGTAAATATCTCTTAGTTATTATTTTCTTATTTCTTTCTTTACCCATCTTTATCAACCTCATTCTATTAACACTCTCTTCAAGCTGTATTTTCTTTGTCAATCTGTGTGTGTGTGTGTGTGTGTGTGTGTGTGTGTGTGTCTGAAGTCTGTCAGTGTATATGTCATCTGTTGTTGGTATTTAGAGTTAGTGGGTGTGTTTGTTTCTGTGTTTCTTTATTTGCTATGTTTTTCTCTATCTGTTTTTTTTTATGTGTGAATATGTTGTGCTAATCTGTGTCTACAGGCAAATATGTACCTAAAAGAGAAATCTTTAATATTTTTTTTTCATTTTTTTTTTTATCAAGATAAATCAAATCAAAGTTCTGTTGAAAGGCTGATGTAAGCTGATTGACTACCAAAGAAACTGGACACAGAGAAATATGTCAATTTAAGAAAAGCAAAGCTCAACTCAAGTACTTTTGGACAATTGCCTTTGTTGATGTCACTGACTCAGCTAGCAACCATTAACTCAGATAGGTGGAGAATGGCTGGTGAGATGCAGTGAAAGCCATTTGTGGTCAGTAGTAGCCATTTGATTCATTAGAAGTAACTGTTACTGATTTTAATTTTGTAAATGTTTTTAAATAATTATGTAATTTGATTATTTCTGCATTATGAATATAAATAAATTAACACATACACACAAACACACACACACATAACCAATAACTTCCTTAAAATATAAATTCTGTTTATAAATGAAGTTTCTTGGTTAAACTGACTCTGTTACTCTGTCTAATTTTAGAAACTCTACCAAACAGTCATGTGACAGCTTTAAGGTTGCTCATTGGCTGATGCAGACCTTGACCCTGCTGTCAAGCAATCAGAAATCCTGCGCACCTGCTCAAGCTTTCATCCAGTTGGATTATGGATGTGTTAATAACACAGTTTGCAGAGTCCATCTTGAAACAAAAGAAACATCCACTTAGTGTTCTTGATGATGCTGTATGTTTTCTTTATTTATCTTATTACAGTTAATGCTATTTTCTCTTTTTTTTTTGTTGTTCTTTATTTGTTCTTGTTTGTTTTGGTTGTTGGTCTAGGTATATTTTTATATGATGCAATTTTCATAAGTGTATAAAGAATACTTTTATAAATGTTATTTTAATTCTGAAGAGATCTGACAATATTATCACCAGAAATATGTTTCTTTATTATTCTGTGTTTATTTTTTTTATTTACCCTACTTTTTCTCAAATTGCATTTATATAGATAGATAGCTATAAGCAAATTGCTATCTGATAATAGTGTGTGTGTGTGTGTGTGTGTGTGTGTGTGTGTGAAGAACTATTTTGTGTTTCAGTGCTTGGTACAAAATACTCAGACCTGTTTTATTTAAATTTAAGATTGAAACTGACGGCTCCCTTAGTCTTTGTTTATACCACCAAGGGAAACAACTCTGAGTTAAACGGCTTGAATATTGGTGAAAAACTATTTAGGTAGTAAATTATTTTTATATTTTTCAGTAAAAAAATGTAATTTTTTTATAAAATTAAATTAGTTTTTAATACAAAATAATAAAACAGAAGCTTGCATATTGTTTGAGATTATTATACTTATTTTTATTACTACACACACACAGAGGAGGAAAATAAGACTTCTGAATAGCATCTTGTATTTTATATTAGTAAAGAGTTTTCAGTTCTGTTATTGTGACAGAGATGTAATTAATACCTAAAACATCAACAGCAACTTTTAATGTGGTGGTGACAGTAGCACATTTCATGTCAGACATTGCCAGACGCATAGCAATCAGCTGTTTGAAGACAAATGACAGACCAGCTAGACTTGTTACTGTCTTAATCTAGTATGCTTATCTTGTTTGGAATCCCATGCTATTAGGTATCTCTGTGACTCAAAGCACTACCTACCTCTTTAACTGCCTGTTGCATTAATGTAGCACTAAGTCTGATGAAAACATCTTCATTTGATAAATTAGATGGACAAACTTTCTCACCTGTGACCTGCTTGTTAGTGATTGTTGGCAGCTTTTATTTGTTTCAATTTTTACCTTTTGTTGCATGCTGAGACTGTCTTAACGTTCCCCCTGGTAGGTTTTGTGCACGGGAAGGTGGTGCTACATCATTAACAAAACTTGATTTGATCATCATCCTCGCTAGATGATGATGTTATATCTAACGCAATATATTTGTCATTGCTTGCATTGTCTGACTGTTGTTAAATTCATCTTTCTGGTTGAATGTAACATGGCTCTGTTTCATCTCCGACCTGTTCACCACCCTGATGTCATTGTCATCTTCCAGAGGACAAGCTTTGTATTACCTTCCATCCTGATCCAGCTTTTCAGTGACTCTGTACAGTTGACTTCTCCAGTGATCTTGAATTTTTTTTCCTGCCCTGGATGTTTCCAAACATCGGATAAAATGGTGAAAAGCCAGTTGTAGAGTGAGTTGCAGCACTGTAATAATAAATAAGCTGAGATATGTACTCAGGCCATTTTTTCATACAATCATTGGAAATTGTGCGGAGCAGATCATGCAGTGTCCTGTTGAATCTCTCACACTGACCATTTCCTTCAGGGTGATGTGGAGTGGTTCTGCTCTTTTTCACTCCATAAAGAGTACATAAACTACTTGTTACCTCCAATTCAAAGTTTCTACCTTGATCACTGTAACCGTTCTGGCGCTCCATGTCACTGAAACCACTCTGAGTATGTTTGCTATGGTTTCTGGTCTTTCACAGTGAACTTGGTAAAAACATCAGTCATGACTAAGACATTTTCTTTGCCACGTGAAGATGGCTCCAACACTGTCAAATCCATGGCTACAATCTCAACAGGTCTGGTAGCAAAGGTAGTTTCAGTTTGAGTTGTGACAGTTTATTGACTGAGGCTGTTCTGCCTCTGTCACTGATGACAAAACACCCACTCTAGTTCTTGGTTTCAACCAGAAAGCTGTAGACCTGAAACGGTTCATTTTGAACACGAAGTGGAGTGTTTATCACCATAACATTCACAGGTAAATGTCCCGACTTATCTTCCATTTGCTCTATCATTGAATAGGCACCCAAATTGTGCTCATTGACTGAAAAATAGCATCAATTAGAACAGCAGATTCAACTGGAATACAGACTGGACGTTGTCCACTAACGCTTTTCGTCTGTTTGGCAGTCTGTAGATTAGATATCTGACATTTATGTACAGACCTGTTAATCAATTTCCTTAAGAAGTGTTTACCAAGGTCTTTAGCAAGCAATTCTCTACATCGGCTAAAGCAAACACTGAACGCTGGTGGAGAAGTAGTTTGCTGAATTTGTTGCTGCTTCTGCTGCTTTGAAACAGCTTCCCATACTTCTGCTAGCGGATGATGTGTTGATGGTGAAGAAGTGATAGCTGCAACCACAGTTCTGGATGTTTCTTTGTGTTTTGCAGTGCTGGAACACCCCACATCTTCTGACAGTTTAAAGGCTTCGTCCTGTAACTGAAGAAAGGTCATGCCATCCCTCTGCTGGACTAATTGTTTTAGTTCTTTCTTGTACACTTGGGTCTCTCACATTTTCACCTAATTAATGCAACAAGGTATTATTCTTATCAGGCACCATAGCTGGTTTTTCCTGTACATCCTATCTAATAATTCAGAAAGACAGTAAGAGAATTCTCTCAGTGATTCGACTTTTTTCTGTGATCGATAAAAAAATAACTTTTGAAGTTCATGCCACTGATGATCTTCTTCAAAAAATCTTATAACATCCGAGACCACTTCTGGATTTTCGTGGTCTTGTTGTGACCTCAACCTAATTTCTTCTTTTGCTTCACCTTCTAAGTGAGCTGATATAAAACTAGCCTGCTCCTTTTCTGCAAGGCTCTGATGCAGAAATGCCCTTTCTACCTGATCCCGAAAATCTCTAAATTTGAGGTCATTGCCTGACACATTAAATTTACTCACCTTTATCTCATTTCTGATATAAAATAACTGAGTCATAGGTTTATTACTCTTACCTTTGGTGCTGCTTTCACCTTGTTTAGGACTCAGCAATTCCTCACTAAGTTGTTGAGTCACAGCCCTTTCTTCCTGTAAAGCAGCCTGCAATTCTGCCACCTGATCTTTTAGCTTTTTAGTTTTCGCCATTTTGCAAAGCTTTATAAATTAAAGTCAGCTGGGAATTCAGTGATGTGTTACAAAAAGTGAATTACACCATGCTCATGCCAGCAGCCAGTAATATATTTTCTGTCAATTTAAACTTTGTTTAAATTAGTATTTTAATATGTGGTGCTTTTGGATTACACATTTACTTTACTTTGAATTCATTATTACACACTTAATGAAATAACAAAATAATTTATCAACTAATTTTCTTTTAATTCAGTATTTCAAGTTTTAACTATCAGATTATAACTGACCTCTCCAAGAATCTTTATTTTAAATTTACTTCCTAAATTTAGATGCCCTTAATTGCTGCCACTCAGGGCTGTTTACCTCACATGTTATCTAAGCCAAGGCTACTGACCATCACTGGACATTACTGGGTCCACACATGTAAACAACTGGTCATGTGAAAGTCAACTTTACTGACCCCAAACAGTTACACGCCTCTTTATCTGATTATAGTTTGTAGGGAAATTCCTCAGATCATAACTTTCACAATTTCCCCATTAATCCCCAGTTACTCATATCAGTCTTAGTTTACATATTAAATGTTAAAACAGTTTGACTGAGTGAATACCAGTATTGTTCAGTTAATTAATACTAAAACTTTAAGTAACATAAAACTGTCACCAGTCATTCGTTCACATTCAAACATTTCACAATCACCTACCTTTCATTGTTTGTGGCCAATAATAACAATTTACATTTAAACACAAAGTGAAGCAATACAACAAAACAGCAACACAATGATATCAGTCTTATCCACCACACACAGTAATTATAATGCAGAGGATTGTCTCAAACATCTTTCTCCCTTGCCTGATATTCTCTCTTCTCTCTTGAACTCTCTTTCACCACAGTCACACCCTGTACTGACCAGTACTGGCAGACTGTTACTGTCCTGGCTTCCTTAAGCAAGCACCAGTGACAGTGTTTACCATATATTAATGTCCCAGGTGTCTTGGAGGAATTTCCCAAGTACTTTACATGTAAACAACAAGAAATAAACCTCAGACATGTTAATGGTGTTGATCTATCTTTAGATTGTGCATTTTGAGTTCAGTCCCTCACAATAATAATAATAATAATAATAATAATAATAATAATAATAATAATAATAATAATAATAATAGTAATAATAATAATAATAATAATAATAATAGCTAACATAGTAGGATAGTGATAATAAAAGCTAATGTAGTAAAGGAGTTAATATAGCTGTAGTTGTAGTAGGTAGTAGTAGAAGTAGTAATAATAACTAGTTTAGTAATAGTAGTAATAATAATAATAGCAGCTATGTAGTTTTAACAGAGTGCAGCAGTAGGAACAGTTTAGCTGTAGTTGCAGTAATCACTTAGTAGTTTTAGTTCCAGTAAGAACAGTAGCTGCTTCCTTTTTTAAATTTGAAATTCAAGAATTTTAAACATTTTTGTATTAATATTTTTTTCCTATCAGGGAAGGAGGGACTGTTGTCAGTATTATCAGTTGTTGGGAAGTCATCACCATTGACAACATTGTATCTTAACAACCAGAAGAAAAACTTAAAAGAAAATGAAATCGAAGAACTTTTCACAAAGTTGTTTGCTGCCATTGATAATAAATAAATTCATTTTAAAAAAACAACAATAAAAAGAATCAAGAATAAATAAAAATAAATAAATAAATAAATAAATAAAACCTAAAACCTCCCTACTGTCCTAACCCTAACACTAACCCTAATCCTAATCCTAGTCCTAATCCTAATCCTAACTATAACTCTAACCTAAGCTAATCTAATGGTAAAAATAAGAAAAAAAGAAGTAATACTAAATAAAAGGGTTTATTATTGTTAATGCTGTTGTTGTGTTGTTTTCTTTCTGAATTATTTATGTAAATTTAATTAATTTTAAGGTCTCACTGTCAAGAAGTCAGGGGAGAAAGTTGAATCATCTTGTAGTTGTCTCCCTTCAGTTGCAGACAGCTTCCTGATTAAACTGACAGCACTTGGAGGACATCCTGGTAATCAGTTATATTTGTTTTTTATTTTTAACATTTATATTGTTCATATTTATTGAAATTTGTCATCTCATTTATTTATTTTTTTATTTTGCTCTAGGAATGCTGGGTAATATGATGCACTGTCCAGCCATTCTCACAGATAAAGGAACAGTCAACTTCTGACACTGACACTAGGTGATGTCCTTGACATTGCAGCCGTGTTGAGAGGTCATGGTGAGTGATTATATAGTTTAGTAATGTTGAATCTCTCTCTCTCTCTCTCTCTCTTATTTATGAATATTTATATTTCTCTCTCTTCTCTATGTTCATCTCTCTCTCTCTCTCTCTCTCTCTCTCTCTCTCTCTCTCTCTTGTTCTTGTTTTCTTGTTTTTTTTTTTTTGGGGGTTCTTTATAATTCTTGATTGTTAATATATTTAAATGTCAACTTATTATTTATATATATTGTTTTCTTCTTCTTTTAGAATCCTGTTATTTAATTGTGAATTTTATTGTTAGTAATCTTATTTTGTATTATTATGGTACTGTACCTTTTTATTGTTAATATAATGTAATTTCTTATTATGATTATTATTTTAACCTTTTTTTATTATTATTTTATATATTTGACTTATTACAATTACTATTAATATTACTATTGTTATTAGTCTTATTATAATGTATTTTTGTTATTATTACTACTACAACTGTTACAAATACTACTGTTGTTTCTATTGCTGTTACAACTACTACTCCTACTCCTCTCCTGCTACTACTACTGTTACTAAAACTACTACAACTACTACTACTACTACTACTACTACAACTATTACAAATACTACTGTTGTTTCTATTGCTGTTACAACTACTACTCCTACTCCTCTCCTGCCACTACTACTGTTACTAAAACTACTACAACTACTACTACTACTACTACTACTACTACTACTACTACCACCACTACTGCTATAACTACTGCTACTGTTTCAATTTGCCAGGATCCAGTTACTTGTTCAAACAGTGGAATAGCATGGATACTGATGTCTGATTGTGTATGTGTAGACAAGGCTATAGATTACTACAACAGAGGAGAGGTATTCCATTTAAATCATCAGTGTTTGACTAATTATATATAAATGTAATTTGATTTACCTACTACTCCCAATTAGTGTTTGACTAATTATATATAAATGTCATTTGATTTACCTACTACTCCCAATTAGTGTTTGACTAATTATATATAAATGTCATTTGATTTACCTACTACTCCCAATCTGTCAGCTTCTCTCACTCTTTCTGTGTGTGTGTGTGTGTGTGTGTGTGTGTGTGTGTGAGTGTGTGTGTCTCTGCCTAATCCTATTAACTATATATCTGTTTACCAGTGTCTACAATAACCTTTCTGTCTGTCTGTCTGTCTGATTGTCTACATCATCAACCTACCTATCTACCCAATATCTACCAGTCTCTAAACAATGTTACTTAATAAATACATCTATGTATCTCTGTATTCTTGTGTTTTACATTTATCTCTTTCTAACTTTCTGTCTGTTTGTAAGTCTGTGATTTTATCTAACTTAGTCTGTTTGTCTATCTAAATATCTACCTATATGACTATCTATATGTATGTATGTCTAAACATATAATCTGTAAATATACGTTTTGACAATTTGTTCTGTAAATATTTCTCCCAACTGTACCACTGTTCTTTAACACTAACAGTGATTATTATGAATAATTAAAAAAATGTTTTTATTGTTATCTAGGCTGACTGGTCATAGAGTCAAGAATTAACATTAAAGTTGATGATGTTAAAAGTACAGAACTGCAGGTAAAACTCAGGTATAGTGATGATGTCATTGTCTTTTTATTTCTCTCTTACTGTCTCTAATTTTCTCCTAGCCTGTCTGATTCTCTCTTTCACTTTCTTTCTTCCTTTCATTTGTCTTTCCCTGTTCACAAAGTGTATATGCATAATTATGATATCTAGGTTTAAACAAAGTAGTTGGTTTTTGCCTTGATGCTCATGGAAAGGCTCACATATAACAAAATACTACTACTAATAATAATAAAATAAAAATTAATGGTAACTGATAAAAAATAAAAATAAAAATGAATACGAATGAATGAATGAATGTTTAAGGCCACCCCAGCATGTAAAGTATATCAGCTACTGGATGACAAAGACAGATAAATATAACAATACAAACTATACAAACCAATACCTAATTACATTAATATTAAATATTGAAATGTTTTTCTCAGACAAGAAGTGGAGAAGAGGATGAAAGTGAGACAAGCTGAAGATTCAGCTCATCCTGAGCTAATTGTGCAGAACACAGAGGAGTCATGGAAACGTCACACTTACAGATTAGCTCACCCTGTGTACACTGATGGTAGAATGTGGTGACAGTGAATGTGTAGCTTATCTGATGAAAGAAAATTGTTTTCAATTACAGTTCTATCAGGTACATTCTGAGAGAATAGTATTTTCTCTTTTCCAGTTTGTATGAGGATAAAATAATATTATTAATAATAGATTCAGTGTTTTCTGACATATTTTCTTTTGTGCTGCTTGTCTGATAATAAATAGGTATTGTTAATAATATATCCAGTTTTTTATCCTGATTATAGAGGTTAAGTTTTCTATGCCACTCTGTATTTTCTGTAATGTTAATTCCACTTCATAGAAAATGATTTTAAAACTGTTCTATAGAAAGTTTTCTGACACAAAGAATGATAATTTCAACCATACAACTTAACTGATGATTTTTGCCTCTATCCAGTGTTCTGATACAGAAAATAATAATTTCTACAATCCTGTTTGTATGATTTTTTTAATGCTCTACTCAACATTTTCTGATACACAGAATAACATGACATGCTGTTAATTCACACACTGATATTTATGTGCTGATAAAATACACGGACCAAAGTTTATAAAGGAAATCATATTTTTATTAGATTTGTTTTTTTCAGAGTTTGTTCTTTATCTTTGTTGTTTTCATTGGCCAGTTATTATAAGAAGTGTTTTTGATAATATCAGTTATTATTTGTTAAATTGATGTTCTGCTCTGTATGTGTGAGGATGTATGTCAGTATGTATGTTGGTATGTCTCTGAATATATGTGTGCCTGTGTGTGTTTGTGTGAGGATGTATGTCAGTATGTATGTTGGTATGTCTCTGAATATATGTGTGCCTCTATGTGTATGTGTGAGGATGTATGTCAGTATGTATGTTAGTTTCTCTGCATGTGTGTGTGTATTTGTGTGTATGTTTTGGTGTATGTATGTGTATGTGTCAGCAAATATGTTGGTATGTCTGTGTGGGTTTTGCATAAGTGAATGTGTGTGTGTGACTGTGTATTTCTGTTGTTTGAGTATTGTAATGTTTGTATGTGTGTTATTTTCGGAATTTGTTTTGTGTCTTTTACTTGTGTATATGTGATATATGTATATTTACATATGCACAAAACAGAACATAAACTCAGCAGATAAAGCATTAAATCAATTTATTTAGCACACTTTAATAAAAAAACTTGTCTAGATTAATTTTTAATACTAGCTCCTGTCAAATAAAGTAATTAATTATCCAATGTAATAATTTGAAACAGGTGAAAAAAAAAAGAAAAATATCTTTTTACAATATTTTTGTTTATAATGCACATGTACAAGTTTTATGTTTTTTATAGGCATTTTCAATTAATTAATTTTTATATTTGTTAAAATTTTGCTGTTGAATTTGATTTTTTAATTCATTGTTACTGTTTCTTGGTAAATAAAAAAGAGATATAAAATTGTTTTCAGGGTGTTTATTATTAGTGATTTTGTTTTTAATTTGGGTGGAAAACTGTATTTGCTTTCTTTCTTTATTTCATATCTTTTAACAATATAAATAACGTTTTAGCAAAATAGAGTTATTTCCCTTATATTATGAAAATTATTATCCATGGTCAGTTGCTTATAATATAAAATAATAATAATAATAATAATAATAATAATAATAAACTAACAAATGAATAAATAAATAATTAGTTTATGTAAACTAACAAATGAATAAATAAATAATTGGTTTATGTGTGATTAAAAAAAATGTAACTTTTTTTTTTTTTTCTTCTTACGGGGGTCTTCATGACAAATTACAAAATAATACTGAAATGATGTGTATACTTTGTGAAGGCAATTAATGTATAAAATTGGGTCTAAGAATATTTTGAATTGTAACTCAGTTCTCAACATATAAATAATAGTTGCTGGAAAAGTTATACTTATTCTGAAATATTACTCAAAAGGAAAAGAAGGAATATATATATCTATGTAGAAGTAAACAAATTTTCCAGTCAACGAAATGATAAGGAGTAATTGTGAATGAAATATTAAATTTTTCAAGTTAAAATAAATTTTAAATGGAATACCAAGTGTTGTTATCAAATATTTATTTCATGGAAGACTCAAAAATGATAACTGTAATAATCTATTTAAATATGTACAGAATTAAAAACTAAAAAATATTGTGTGTGTATGTGTGCATGCTTGTGTATGTATTTGTGTGTGTGTGTGTGTGTGTGTGTGTGTTTTGTGTTTGTGACTAAACAAGCACACATTTACACTAATATACACAAACACACACACAAACAACAACATATGTTTATATTAATTTCTACATAGTTTATAATGTGTATTTATTAGTATAAAACATCTAATGTCTTGTTTATCAATTACTTAGAAAATTCTATTAAACTGTATTTATTACTAATTTCATCTCAAGCAAATCAAGCAAATATTTAAATTCAAAAGTAATAATAATTGTGTAAATTATCAGTTTATGTCTAGTTGAATAAAAATTGGAGGCTTTATTTTTGAAAAAGTTGAATAAATAATAAAATAAATTATATTAAAATTATATAATAATAAACTACAATAATCACAATAATAAATTAATAATAAAATTATAAATAAATGAATAAATAATGTAATAATAAAATTACAATAATAACGATGACAGTAATAAATAACTAATTAATAATACACTTTTATTAATATTACTGGTAACTAAACTAAGAATATATATATATATATATATATATATATATATATATATATATATATATATATATAATTACTATAAAATTATTTTTTAATAATCCACTAAATGATAATAAAATATTGTTGAGACAAGTTAAATTAGTTTTTTATTTTATTTATTTATTCTTCATAAAGTGAGGCTGATGCATAAAACATAAGAAATATGGAACTGGAGGTCGTACCCACGACGCTCCCCGATTTTCTAGTTTCAGTGTGTCTCATATTTCTGAACTAGAACTAACTCGCAGTAGCTCAATGGGAATTTCTTACTAAATTTTAATAAATGTATAAATTTCACACTAGTGTACACGTGTAAAATATACTTACTGGTATAAACAGTGTCTCAGATGGATACTAGAACTAACTCGCCTAACCTAATTTTCTTCTTACGATAACTTTAATAACACAACAGTATTTATCACAAGTTACTAGCAGTAAAATAAAAAAAGTAATGTGAGATTTATTTTAATAAGAAAACTACAGATAAAATGTATAGATAAAAAAAAAAAAACGAAAAAAAAACAAAAACACTTACTGCAATAAAAAAAAAAATAAAAACTGGTAACAGTGTCTTCAATGGATAAAAAAATAAAATTTATTTTGTTTCGACCTATTTTTCTACATATTAAGAATAAAAACACAGTAATTTTTATCCTTTGGTTACAGCATGTTATGGATGCCCGGAAAAAGTAACGTTAGATTTATTTTAATAAGAAACTACAGATCAAATGTATAAAAAAAACAAAAAAAAAAAAAAAAAACGTTACTGCAATAAAAAAAAAAATAGAAATGGTTCTAAGAACAAAAAATATAACTTATAGATATTTTTAATATTACTGAAACTTTGTTTTTGACTCTGGAGAAACATTTACAGATTAAGACGAAATGGAAAAAGGAAAAGCCTCTAACATCAAAGCATCAGAGGATGACCACTGCTGAATGAACACAAAAGTTCAAACTTTTCAAAATGTGTCTCTGGAGAAACATCACAGAGCAGAAAGACCAAGGACATCAACATCAGCATCAACCACCACTGCTGAATGAACACAACAGACTGAAACTTCAAAATGTGACTCTGAAGAAACATCACAGAGCAGAAAGACCAAGGACATCAACATCAGCATCACTCACCACTGCTGAATGAACACAACAGACTGAAATCAGATCAGTCTGGTCTTTTTACCTGGTCCTGTGTCATCAACTGACTGTAAAATGGTGGAATCTGCTTCACACTCGTATCCAGAATTCTGCCACAATAAAACAGTTCAGTTTTATTGTTCAGTCTATTAATAGCAATATTAGACTCAAGTAGTTTTTTAAATAATATTTTTACTTTAATTTATATATGGAAAAAAAAAAAAAAAAAAAAAAAAAAGAATAGAAGAAATCTTAATCAAATATATTCTTAATTGATTTAAAAAAGTAATACACATATACTGTTGTCTTTCAAATACAAGCTAATCTACTTGGGTCAAATACTTCAAATTAAAATCTTTAGTAAGAAACACACAAACACACACACACACACACACACACACACACATAAAACACAACTTTAATGAATGTAATATAATTCTAACATATAATTCTGCATGTATGAATAAACATATTCCTAAAATTTGGTATCTGTGGAGAACAGCTTCTACCTAAACCTACATTCAGCAGCAAGAGTTAATTTCAAAATTATCAAGGAAATCCTAATGGTGATGTAAAGTAAATGATGATAACACAAAGACTGCAAAGTAATCACGTGAAGCAAGTGAGTGAGATGCAGGATGCTGGGCGGATGTTGTGTTGTTCGTTGCGCCAACTAGCGGGGGCTTATCTGAATCTCGCTCGTAACTCAGATTTTGGCTCGCTCCTCAAATCGACTGCTCTTAACTCGAAAACCTCGTAAGTTGGGGCACTCACAAGTCGAGGTAGCACTGTGTTTTATTTTTCTGTTTTTGTAATATTCACTGTAACAAAGCTCTGGCAGTGTATAAAAATACAACATTTGTTCTCAAGCCTCAGCAATATCTCTGTGTGAGTATCTTGAAAAACTGTGAGCTTTTGTCAGAGCCACTTTTACAGTTGATCCTTCTAGAACTGACCCTGCAGTTCACATAGTTTATTCATTTACTTATTTTTAAAAATTCAAATTCTTTTTTTTTTTTTTTTAAATTTAAAAATAACCATATTTATTATTGAAACAAATACTGAAATGCAAATTTAATTCTGTATCGTTCGTAAAATCCACAAAAGAGTTTCCATAGGTTTAAGTGCATCTTCTCGAGTTTTAAAATACACAAAAGAATTTGCATAGGTTTAAGTGCATCTTCTCGAGTTTTAAAATACACAAAAGAATTTGCATAGGTTTAAGTGCATCTTCTCGAGTTTTAAAATACACAAAAGAGTTTGCATAGGTTTAAGTGCATCTTCTCGAGTTTTAAAATACACAAAAGAGTTTCCATAGGTTTAAGTGCATCTTCTCGAGTTTTAAAATACACAAAAGCGAAATCTGTCAGTTTGTTTACTCTCTCAACACAGTCTTCCTTTCCAACTGCTCTGCAAAACACTTCTCTAACTTCTCTCCAGTCAGAACTGACAGCACATTTCTAACAAACAGTGTGCGAACCTGGAAAACGACACCATTCAAATGTGCACATCTTAAATCATGATCAGTCAGTACTACCACTACTAAATAATTTTGTCTTTAAACAACATTTAACAACTGAAATTAATCGATTTCAGTTTATTCTTTTAATCCAAAAATAAAGAGCTTACTAAATAAAATAAAAAAAAAAACAACAGATAAAAAGTAATCACGTGAAGATATAAAATGTATTACGTAATTGGACAGTGATACATTTTCTCAAAGTATTAAAAGTGTTTCACTGTCCATAGAAGATGCAAGAAACAAAGTTATATTTTGTTAGCGCCAAATCAATCTTAGCACATTGTTTAAATTCATACACAAATAGAGGTTCAAGGTCACAAATTCATTAATTAACAAGAACAACAACAACAACAATAATAAATAAATAAATAAATGAATAAATAAATAAAAAGAATGAAATAATAATAATAATAATAATAATAATAATAATAATAATAATAATAATAATGATGATGATAACAATAATAATAATAATGATAATTATAATAATAAATCACATTTCTCTTTAATACAAAACTTATTTCGTTATTATTATTATTATTATTATTATTATTATTTAATAACAGCTGTTAATTATATTTAAAATTTAACTTTACAAACAATGAATATTTAAAGTAAAAGTATTATAAAATACTTAACATATATATA
>CM022678.1:9972594-9980094 GCA_012295275.1 Chrysomallon squamiferum
TGTACAGTTCACAGTTTTCAAGAAATAATCTGTCCCATTGTCAGATTAGTGTTAACAACCCAGATTCTTCTAATTTCCTCTCAGCTCTGCATGGTTTCCTACCTCTAGCCATGTCTCAGCTGTCTCTTTATTAACTTGTCTTTTGCCTGCATCACTGCAAGTTCTTTAGGCCTCTTCACCATCACAATTCCTCTGTCAGGAACTAATTTGCCTAGTGCTTCAATGTCGAGTTCAGTATATCCACAGTAGAGAATATCCAATCCATTGGCAGCCCTAAGTGAGAGCTATCCTTGACTTGCAAGGAGCTGAATACCAAGTGGAGCAAAGTTGTTGTTGAAGAAATCCTCAGTTATCATAATTACCACTGACCCAGTATCTAACAAACAATCAACTTGGACTCATTGTTTTAGTTCTTTCTTCAGTCTCTCACATTTTCAGCAAATTGGTGCAACAAGGTATAATTCTTGTTGAGTCGTTGAGTCAGACTTTCTTCCTGTAAAGCAGCCTGCAACTCTGCCACCTGATCTTTTAGCTTTTTAGCTTTCGCCATCCTGCAAAGCTTTATAAATTAAAGTCAGCTGGGAATTCAGTGGCATGTTACAAAAAGCAAATTATACCATGCTCATGCCAGCAACCAGTAATATATTTTCTGTCAATTTAAACTTTGTTTAAATTAGTATTTTAATATGTGGTGCTTTTTGATTATAAATTTACTTTACTTTGAATTCATTATTACACACTAAATGAAATAACAAAATCATTTATTCTACTAACTTTCTTTTAATTCAGTATTTCAAGTTTTAACTATCAGATTATAACTGACCTCTCCAAGAATCTTTATTTTAAATTTACTTCCTAAATTTAGATGCCCTTAATTGCTGCCACTCAGGGCTGTTTACCTCACATGTTATCTAAGCCAAGGCTACTGACCATCACTGGACATTACTGGGTCCACACGTGTAAACAACTGGTCATGTGAAAGTGAACTTTACTGACCCCAAACAGTTACACGCCTCTTTATGTGATTATAGTTTGTAGGGAAATTCCTCAGATCATAACTTTCACAATTTCCCCATTAATCCCCAGTTACTCATATCAGTTTTAGTTTAGATATAGTGTTAAAACAGTTTGACTGAGGGAATGCCAATATAGTTCAGTTAATTAATACTAACACTTTAAGTAATATAAAACTCTCACCTGTCATTTGTTAACATTCAAACATTTCACAATCACCTACCTTTCATTGGTTGTGGCCAGTAATAACAATTTACATTTAAACAGAAAGTGAAGCAACACAATGATATCAGTCTTATCCACCACACATAGTAATTATAATGCAGAGGATTGTCTCAAACATCTTTCTCCCTTGCCTGATATTATCTCTTCTCTCTTGAATTCTCTTTCACCACAGTCACACCCTGTACTGACCAGTACTGGCAGACTGTTACTGTCCTGGCTTCCTTAAGCAAGCACCAGTGACAGTGTTTACCATATATTAATGTCCCAGGTGTCTTGGAGGAATTTCCCAAGTATTTTACATGTAAACAACGAGAAATAAACCTCAGACACGTTAATGGTGTTGATCTATCTTTAGATTGTGCATTTTGAGTTCAGTCCCTCACAATAATAATAATAATAATAGTAATAATAATAATAATAATAATAATAATAATAATAATAATAATAATAATAATAATAATAATAATAATAATAATAGCTAACATAGTAGGATAGTGATAATAAAAGCTAATGTAGTAAAGGAGTTAATATAGCTGTAGTTGTAGTAGGTAGTAGTAGAAGTAGTAATAATAACTAGTTTAGTAATAGTAATAGTAATAATAATAATAATAGCAGCTATGTAGTTTTAACAGAGTGCAGTAGGAACAGTAGCTGTAGTTGCAATAGTCATAGTAGTAGTTCCTGCTTCCTTTAAACAAGTATTTTAAACATTTTTTTATTAATATTTTTTTTTCCTATCAGGGAAGGAGGGACTGTTGTCAGTATTATCAGTTGTTGGGAAGTCATCACCATTGACAACATTGTATCTTAACAACCAGAAGAAAAACTTAAAAGAAAATGAAATCGAAGAACTTTTCACAAAGTTGTTTGCTGCCATTGATAATAAATAAATTCATTTTGAAAAAAGAACAATAAAATAAATCAAGAATAAATAAATAAATAAATAAATAAATAGCCTAAATAAGCCTAAACGTCCTAACCTAAACTAGTCCTAATCCCCTAACACCTAGTCCTAGTCCTAATCCTAACTATAACTCTAACCTAAGCTAATCTAATGGTAAAAATAAGAAAAAAAGAAGTAATACTAAATAAAAGGGTTTATTATTGTTAATGCTGTTGTTGTGTTGTTTTCTTTCTGAATTGTTTATATAAATTTAATTAATTTTAAGGTCTCAGTGTCAAGAAGTCAGGGGAGAAAGTTGAATCATCTTGTAGTTGTCTCCCTTCAGTTACAGACAGCTTCCTGATTAAACTGACAGCACTTGGAGGACATCCTGGTAAACAGTTATATTTGTTTTTTATTTTTAACATTTATATGGATCATATTTATTGAAATTTGTCATCTCATTTATTTATTTATTTATTTTGCTCTAGGAATGCTGGGTAATATGATGCACTGTCCAGCCATTCTTACAGATAAAGGAACAGTCAACTTCTGACACTGACACTAGGTGATGTCCTTGACATTGCAGCCGTGTTGAGAGGTCATGGTGAGTGATTATATAGTACGTAGTATGTAGTAATAACAGTTCACAGCTATCTTTCTATCTGTAATAACAAACATCACATTCTGCTTATTTATGAATATTTATATTTGTTTGTCTCTCCCACTTGAAGCTTCTCTATGTTCATCTCTCTCTCTCTCTCTCTCTCTCTCTCTCTCTCTCTCTCTCTCTCTCTTCTTCTTTGTTTGTTTTTTTTTTGTTTGTTTAATTTTTTAATAATTCTTGATTGTTAATATATTAAAATGGTAATTAATATTATTTATATATATTGTTTTCTTCTTCTCTTTTTAGAGACCTGTTATTTAATTTTGAATTTTATTGTTCTTTTTTTTTGTATTATTATGATAATTCTTGATTGTTTTTTAAATTAAAATTATTTTTATTATTATATTGATTTTATTGTTAGTAATCTTATTTTGTATTATTATTGTTACTGTACTTTTTATTGTTAATATAATGTAATTTCTTATTATGATTATTATTTTAGCATTTTTTTATTATTATTTTGTATATTTGTCTTATTACAATTATTATTAATATTACTATTGTTATTAGTCTTATTATAATGTATTTTTGTTATTACTACAACTGTTTACAAATACTACTGTTGTTTTACTCTATTCCTACTCCTCTACTCCTCTCTACTACTACTACTACTACTACTACTACTACTACTACTACTACTACTACTACTACTACTACTACTACTACTACTACTACTACTACTACTACTACTACTGCTATAACTACTGCTACTGTTTCAATTTGCCAGGATCCAGTTACTTGTTCAAACAGTGGAATAGCATGGACACTGATGTCTGATTGTGTATCTGTAGACAAGGCTATAGATTACTACAACAGAGGAGAGGTATTCCATTTAAATCATCAGTGTTTGACTAATTATATATAAATGTCATTTGATTTACCTACTACTCCCAATCTGTCAGCTTCTCTCACTCTTTCTGTGTGCGTGTGTGTGTGTGTGTGTGTGTGTGTGTGTGTGTGTGTGTGTATCTGCCTAATCCTATTAACTCTATATCTGTTTACAATAACCTTTCTGTCTGTCTGTCTGTCTGATTGTCTACATCTACCTATCTACCCAATATCTACCAGTCTCTAAACAATGTTACTTAATAAATACATCTATGTATCTCTGTATTCTTGTGTTTTACATTTGTCTCTTTCTAACTTTCTGTCTGTCTGTAAGTCTGTGACTTTATCTAACTTAGTCTGTTTGTCTATCGAAATATCTACCTATGTGACTATCTATGTGTATGTATGTCTAAACATATAATCTGTAAATATCTGTTTTGGCAATTTTGTCTGTAAATATTTCTCCCAACTGTAACACTGTTCTTTAACACTAACAGTGATTATTATCAATAATTAAAAAAATGTGTTTATTGTTATCTAGGCTGACTGTTCATAGAGTCAAGAATTAACATTAAAGTTGATGATGTTAAAAGTACAGAACTGCAGGTAAAGGTCAGGTATAGTGATGATGTCATTGTCTTTTTATTTCTCTCTCACTATCTCTAATTTTCTCCTAGCCTCTCTGATTTTCTCTTTCACTTTCTTTCTTTCTTTCATTGTCTTTCCCTGTTCATAAAGTGTATATGCATAATTATGATACCTAGGTTTAAACAAAGTAGTTGGTTTTTGCCTTGATGCTCATGGAAAGGCTCACATATAACAAAATAATAATAATAATAATAATAATAATAATAATAATAATAATAATAATAATAATAAAATTAATGGTAACTGATAAAAAAAAAAAAATAAAAATGAAAAAAAAAATCCTTTCATTTGTAATTATGTCTATTGGTATCATGTGCTTATAAAATTATGTCCATTATTTTTGTAAAATGGATAGGAATGAAAGCTTATCTTTAAATAACTGAAATTTTTGATAGCCATTGTTTTTACAAACTATACAAATGAATGAATGAATGAATGTTTAAGGCCACCCCAGCATGAAAAGTATATCAGCTACTGGGTGACAAACAAAGATAAATATAACAATACAAACTATACAAACCAATACCTAATTACATTAATATTAAATATTGAAATGTTTTTCTCAGACAAGAAGTGGAGAAGAGGATGAAAGTGAGACAAGCTGAAGATTCAGCTCATCCTGAGCTAATTCTGCAGAACACAGAGGAGTCATGGAAACGTCACACTTACAGATTAGCTCACCCTGTGTACACTGATGGTAGAATGTGGTGACAGTGATTGTGTAGCTTATCTGATGAAAGAAAACTGTTTTCAATTACAGTTCTATCAGGTACATTCTGAGAGAATAGTATTTTCTCTTTTCCAGTTTGTATGAGGATAAAATAATATTATTAATAATATATTCAGTATTTTCTGACATATTTTCTTTTGTCCTGCTTGTCTGATAATAAAGCATATTGTTAATAATATATCCAGTTTTTTCCCTGATTATAGAGGTTAAGTTTTCTATGCCATTCTGTATTTTCTGATATAGATAATGTTAATTCCACTTCATAGAAAGTGATTTTAAAACTGTTCTATAGAAAGTTTTCTGACACAAAGAATGATAATTTCAACCATACAACTATAGAAAGTTTTCTGACACAAAGAATGATAATTTCAACCATACAACTCAACTGATGATTGTCGCCTCTATCCAGTGTTCTGATACAGAAAATAATAATTTCTACAATCCTGTTTGTATGACTTTTTTAATGCTCTACTCAACATTTTCTGATACACAGAATAACATGACATGCTGTTAATTCACACACTGATATTTATGTGCTGATAAAATACACAGACCAAAGTTTATAAAGGAAATCATATTTTTATTAGATTTTTGTTTTCATTGGCCAGTTATTATAAGAAGTGTTTTTGATAATATCAGTTATTATCTATTAAATTTATGTTATGCACTGTATGTGTGAGGATGTATAAATATGTATGTCAGTATGTATGTTGGTATGTGTCTGTATTTGTGTGTGTGTGTGTGTGTGTGTGTGTGTGATTTGGTGTATGTGTGTATATGTCAGTATATATGTTGGTATGTCTGTTTGTGTGGGTTTTGCCTAAGTGAATGTGTGTGAGTGTGTGTGTTACTGTGTATTTTCTAGATGTCTAGATTAATTTTTGATACTAGCTCCTGTTAAATAAAGTAATTAATTATCCAGTGTAATAAACTGAAACAGCTGTAGTTAAATTATTTTTTCTTTTTACAATATTTTTGTTATTTGTTCATAATGCACATGTAATTTGACAGTATCAGTATTGTTTTTTATAGCCATTTTTAATTAATTAATTTTTATATTTGTTACAATTTTGCTGTTGAATTTGATTTTTTAATTCATTGTTACTGTTTCTTGGTAAATAAAAAAGAGATATAAAATTGTTTTCATGGTGTTTATTATTAGTGATTTTGTTTTTAATTTGGGTGGGAATCTGTATTTGCTTTCTTTGTTTATTTCATATCTTTTAACAATATAAATAAAGTTTTATCAAAAGAGAGTTATTTCCCTTATGTTATGAAAATTATTATCCATGGTCAGTTGCCTAAAATATCATAAATTAATAATAATAATCATAATAATAATAATAATAAACTAACAAATGAATAAATAAATAATTGGTAATATTAAAATAGGTTTATTTCTGATTAAAAAAAATGTAATTCTTTATTGTTTTTTTCTTACTGGGGTATTCATGACAAATTACAAAATAAAACTGGAATGATATGTTTACTTTGTGAAGGCAATTAATTTATAAAATTGGGTCTAAGAATATTTTGAACTGTAACTCAGTTTTCAACATATACTTATAGTTATACTTATTCTGAAATATTACTCAAAAGGAAAAGAAGGAATATATATATATATATATATATATATATATATATATATATATATATATATATGAAATGATAAGGATTAATAGTGAATGAAATATTAAATTTTTCAAGTTAAAATAAATTTTAAATGGAATAACAGCTGTTGTTATCAAATATTTATTTCATGGAAGACTCAAAAATGATAATCTATATAAATATGTACAGAATTATAAACTAAAAGCTATTGTGTGTGTGTGCATGTGCATGCTTGTGTACATTTGTGCATGTGCATGCTTGTGTACATTTTTGTATATATATGTGTGTGCATTGTGTTTGTGACTAAACAAGCATACAATTACACTAATATATACAAACACACACAACAACATATGTTTATATTAATTTCTACAAAGTTTATAACGTATATTTATTAGTATAAAACATCTAATGTCTTGTTTATCAATTATTTAGAAAATTCTATTAATCTGTATTTATTACTAATTTCATCTCAAGCAAATGAAGCAATATTAATTTAAATTCAAAAGTAATAATCATTTTGTAAATTATCAGTTTATATCTATTTGAATAAAAATTGCAGGCTTTTTTTTAAAAAGTTGAATAATAAACTACAATAATGACAATAATAAATTAATAATAAATTTATAATTACGTTCCTCACACAAATGGCGGGTTTCAGAGAAGCGAAAGGTTTTAACAGTTAAATACAGCTATGCTCAGAAATTTATAAAACAGTTTTATAACCAGAATGGTCAGAATTTAATTTTATTTATTTTTATTTATTTATTTTATTTTATTTTATTATTATTATTATTATTATTATTATTATTATTATTATTATTATTATTATTATTATTATTATTATTATTATTATTATATTTTTCATATATATAATTTTAGTTATTTTTACAA
>CM022678.1:9982594-9993894 GCA_012295275.1 Chrysomallon squamiferum
AATCTAATCATGAACCTTTTTTCAAAACCGCAGGTTGATTTATTGATATGTTGTATGTATTTTATTATTATGTAGTCTACGGCCTGAGTGTAAGTAACGTTCAGTTCAGTTCAGTGTGCATTTGTGTTTGTGAAACGTGTGCGTACGTGACTCACTCTTTCTTCGATGAATCAATCAATCAATCAATGAATAAATATGTATATAGTAAAATATTTATTACGAGATTGTTGTTGTTTTTTTGTTCAGTTGTCTTCATTTCCGTTTGCGTTATGAGTGTTTAGTGCGTACACGGATAGTAGGAATGAATGTAGGCGTGTGTGTCTGTATGTCTGTGTGTCTGAAATCAGTGTCTGTGTCTTCCGTTCTCTGCCTTCCAGCTTGTCTCTTCATCTCCTGTCTTTCATTTGGATCGTCTCATTTTACAGAACCGTATTTTTGTAGTTTTTCTAATCTCTCTCTCTCTCTCTCTCTCTCTCTCTCTCTCTCTCTCTCTCTCTCTCTCTCTCTCTCTCTCTCTCTCTCTCTCTCTCTCTCTCTCTCTCTCTCTCTCTCTCTCTCTCTCTCTCTCTCTCTTACTGTCTTTATTCTTATTTTCAAATTTGTATTCCTATCTGACCGTGTTTATAACTACCGCTACCACTGCTACAATTTATATTACTACTACTGCTTCAACTACTACTACTACTATACTACTTCTATTATTACTACTACTACTATTACCGCTGCCACTGATACAATTTATACTACTACTACTTCTACTATTACTACTACTGCTACTACTGCTACAAACTATACTACTACTACTATAAACTATACTACTACTACTACAAACTATACTACTGCTATTACTACAACTACTACTACTACTATACTACTACTACTATTACCGCTGCCACTGATACAATTTATAGTACTACTACTTCTTCTACTACTCCACCTCCTATTATTACTATTACTAACAATAATAATATTTAATACAAAAATAATGTAATAAAAATGTTTCAAGCCGTTTTTACCATAATACACGATACCAAGCAGTTCAGTCTTTCAAGAGTTTTGTACATGACAGACATTGTCAGCGACTGAACAGATGAGAAAACTTAATACTGTTATTATTGATATTATTATTGTTAATATTATTATTATTGTTATTATTATTATTATTATTGTTACTGTTATTATAATAATTATTATTCTCAATAATTATTATTGTTATTTTCAAATTTGTATTCCTATCTGTCCGTGTATATAACCACCGCTACTACTGCTACAATTTATACTACTACTACTATACTACTTCTACTATTACTACTACTACTATTACCGCTGCCACTGATACAATTTATACTACTACTACTATACTACTATTACCGCTGCCACTGGAACAATTTATACTACTACTACTTCTACTACTACTGCTCATACTATTATTACTATTACTAACAATAATAATATTTAATACCCAATAATGTAATAAAAATGTTTCAAGCCGTTTTTACCATAAACCAAGCAGTTCAGTCTTTCAAGAGTTTTGTACTTGACAGACATTGTCAGCGACTGAACAGATGAGAAAACTTATTTCTGTTATTATTGCTATTATTATTATTATTATTGTTGCTGTTGTTATTATAATAATAATAATAATTATTATTATTATTAATATTATTGTTAATATTATTATTATTGTCATTATTATTGTTGCTTTGTTATTATAATAATAATTATTATTATATTATTATTACTGCTGTAAGTTTGAATTGTTGTTGTTGTTATTATTATTATTATTATTATTAAAATGTTAAATATTAAATCAGTCTTTCTGTTGAAAAATACAAAAATTAGTTTTAACTGAAATGTTACATTGTCACTAATACTAATACTAATACTACTAATAAAAATAAAAATAATTACACACTGTAAAATTATTAGCTAAAAAACAAAACTGATAAAACATACTCGTATTTTATTTTCTGAGTGTTTAGCATGGGTTACACTGGTAAATAATTTTAGAAACAACACGTTTCACTCTCTGAAATGTTTCAGCTGTTTTTCTTATTAGTGTTATGTGCAGTCGTCATAGCAGTTGTAGTAGTAGTAGTAGTAATACTAGTGGTAATAAACAGCAAAAATAGCATTCGCAATATTGGTACAAGTAGTAGTAGTAGTAGTAGTTGTAGTAATAGTATTAGTGGCTGTAATAGTAATGGTGGTTACAGTAGCAGTAGTTGTGGTGGGTATTGGAAACAACAGTCGTTGTGGTAGTCATATTGTTATTGGGGTGATCGTTATCGTAGTATGCTAGTACATGCAATATTGGTGGTTATGTTACTAACAATGCTTCATGTATATAAGCATTCTTCGTGCTTGTTTTATCTTTATCTCCTTTATGTGTATCAGTGTGTGTGTGTATATTTATGTAACTATATTTTGTGCGTGCTTTATCTTTATCTCCTTTATGTGTATCAGTGTGTACGTGTGTATCTATGTAAGTATACTTTGTGCGTGTTTTATCTTTATCTCCATTATGTGTATCAGAGTCTGTGTGTGTATATATGTAACTATATTTTGTGCGTGTTTTATCTTTAGCTCCTTTAGTGTATCAGTGTGTGTGTGTGTATCTATGTAAGTATCCTTTTTGCGTGTTTTATTTTTATCTCCATTATATGTATTAGTGTGTATAACTGTGTGTGTATCTATGTAAGTATACTTTTGTGTGTGTTTTATCTTTATCTCCCTTTATATGTATTAGTGTGTGTATGTGTGTGTATGTATCTATGTAATTATATTTTTGTGCGTGTTTTATCTTTATCTCCATTATGTGTATCAGTGTGTGTGTGTGTATATATGTAAGTATTCTTTGTGCGTGTTTTATCTTTATCTCCTTTTATATATTGTGTGTGTATAACTGTGTGTGTGTGTATGTAAGTATACCATGTGCGTGTTTTATCTTTATCACCGTTATGTGTATTAATGTGTATAACTGTGTGTTAATGTAAGTATACTTCGTGCGTGTTTTATCTTTTATTATCTTTATGTCCATTATGTGTGTATGTGTGTGTGTATGTGTATGTATGTATGTGTGTGTGTGTATGTATGTGTATGTATGTGTATGTGTCTATGTGTATGTGTGTGTGTTTGTGTGTATGTGTGTATGTGTATGTATGTATGTGTTTGTATGTGTATGTGTGTGTGTATGTGTGTCTTTGTGTATGTGTGTGTGTGTGTGTGTGTGTATGTGTGTATGTGTGTGTGTGTGTGTGTTGTGTGCATGTGTGTGTGTATGTATGTGTGTGTGTGATGTGTGTGTATGTGTATGTTTATGTATGTGTGTGTATGTGTGTGTGTGTGTGTGTGTATGTGTATGTGTATGTATGTGTATGTGTGTATGTATGTGTGTGTGTGTATGTGTATGTATGTGTATGTATGTGTGTGTGTATGTGTGTATGTATTTGTTTGTATGATGTGCTAGCTGTTAATAATAAATTTATAATAAATCTCAACAGTGAACTATGTTTGTTTGTTCTACACTGATATTATACACATTAATTATATTATACAGACAGACATACAGTTAGGTGAATATATAGGTAGCTATACAGACAAAGAGATCACGAAACAATGTAAAACAGTTTTAAAATTTTTTTTAAAAAGACATAAGAATTTTTGTCACAGAGCTTTTTATTATGATATAAATATTTTATTGCAGTTTTGTTTTACATTACAAATAAAGTATCACTAAAAAAATATACAAAATTTTAAAATTAAAATTAAATATTTAAAAATTTATATATGTAAAAGAATAGAGAGAGAGAGAGAGAGAGAGAGAGAGAGAGAGAGAGAGAGAGAGAGAGAGAGAGAGAGAGAGAGAGAGAGAGAGAGAGAGAGAGAGAGAGAGAGAGAGAGAGAGAGAGAGAGAGAGAGAGAGAAAGAAAGAGATGAAAAACTTGGGTGAAAATTTTCAAAAGTAAATCAGAGTCTGTTTTAAAGTGAAATCTATTTTGTAATTTAGCAAGGTTAAACGATAAAGTAATTCATAATAAATAAATAACATATTTAAAAATAAAAATAAAGAAAGTAAACAAATTAACTAAATTAATTACCTTACAGTAAATAAATAACTGATTTTCTGTTTATTTACAAGAAAGAAATGTCTGTGGACTTTCAACTTCAAAACAGTTCAGTGAAACTAACTTAGCAGACAGTTTGAAGTTTACTTTTTACACCACGTAAATATTTTTATTTCATTGTTATCAAACTTCCACGTAGAGTTTGTTGTCATCACAACAGACAAACCAAGGACTGGACAGTCCATCCTGGTCAGTGAGGATGTCACGTGTAATGTTACCATCTCGAGACAGCTGAACAACACAATTTCTATTTCCACTACAAACAAAAATATTTCCCTCCCTGTCACATGTAACACCTCCCAAGTCTCTCAGTTTGTCTGAATCACGTGACTTCCATTTGACGTCACCTGATGACGTCACACAAAATAAACTGTTTTCTCTCTGTGACACAACAATCAGACATTGATCGTGAACTGTGAGACTGTACGGACTGGGGATCAAATCTGTTGAGATAGAATTAATGAGCTGACCACTGTCTGTCAGTATGTCCAAGCACTGATTAAACCACCACCAGTGACCGCGAGACGGTTGCCAGGTAACACAGAGATAAACTCATACTTTGTTTACCAGTTGTAATTGTTTTTATCAGTTTGAAGTTTTCCAAATTTAAAAACAATATTTTATTTTCATCTGGCAGAGCAACGACAACAACAACATCACCCTGCTGACCACGTGACTCAGCAAGACCGCATGGACTAACAGGAAGTCACGTGTTTGTTTATCAGTGATTTTCTTGTTAAACAAAAACATTTTACACATTTATTGTTTCAATCACTAACAACAATTTTACTCTTGTCCTCACCTGACACCAGGATGGAAAACACAAAAGGATTTGTTTTATCTTTTTATCTTCTTGTGTTTTTTGTTAATTGTGTCTGTGTGTTTTGTGTGTGTGTTTCTGTCTGTTTGTGTGTTTATCTGTGTGTCTGTGTGTTGTGTGTTTTTATGTTAATGGTGTCTGTGTGTTTGAGTGTGTCTGTCTGTCTGTCTATCTGTGTGTCTGTTTGGATGTTTGTGATTATTTCACCGATGTGTACAGAAATTTCTTTCTTTTTATCAGATTTTCTGAGATTTATTTTGAATTCTGCTTTTTCTATTTGTGAAAGAGATTTTGTCAGAAACTCGGAAGTTGTGTTTTGAAGTTTGGTGAATTTTGGAAGATTTGTTTTTATGTCTGACTCTGATTTTTCTTTTAACAAATTTTCACCAAGTTTTATAAACTTTTCATTTTCATCAATCAGATGTTTGTGTTCTCTGAACAATTTTTCTATTTCTGAGTTTACAAAGTTCTGAGATTTTTCTATTTCTCTTATTAGCCTGTCTTGTTCTTTGTGGACTGCGGCTGTGAAATCTGTTATTAGTGTGTTACCAATCCTTCTGACCTCTTCTGTGGTGTCCACGACGTTGATGTCGACGGCTTGGCGAAGTTGCTCAATCTTATCATCCATCTCTGTCTGAAGAATTTCTTTAAAGGTTTTGAGACTCTCAGAAACAGAACTCAGAATTGAAATGTGGCCTCTCTTTTCATCTGAAATAAATAAATAAATAAATAAATAAATAAATGTTTAAATAATTAATTAATAATAATAATAATAATAATAATAATAAGAAGAGAAGAATAATAATAATAATAATAATAATAGATTGAGTGCTAATGCTATTAATAAAGATATGCGTACAATTTGGAGTGTTAATGAATTTATTTTATCAACTAAATGTAAAATCTGGGTAGAAAATTGTTATAGATAAAATGTCCTCTATTTCTTTATGCTGCGATGGTTAATAAATAAATATTTATAGTTAAATAATCACTGTATCTTTTAAAATTATTTTATTGTAATCGACCTAAACACAGCTGACTCACAAAACTTTGAATGTTGTATTTTGTTAATGGCGTCCACCAGTGGCCTGTTAATAGAGAACTGAGCTGCCCATGTTTTCACTGGTTTCGTGCTATCTGGAATGTGGACATTCTGCCTGCATATCGGGCAGGAGATATGTTTGTCGTTGTTATGGTATTTTTTGCTGATGTAATTTTCAAGGCATTTAGAACAGAACGAGTGTCCACATAGAAGACTTCTGGGTTTATCGAAAACGTCCAAACAGAGCGAGCACGAAATACTGTCATCCGAGTTTGAAGCTGTTGCCATATCTGTGAATAATAATAATAATAATAATAATAATAATAATAATAATAATAATAATAATAATAGTAGTAGTAGTAGTAGTAGTAGTAGTAGTAGTAGTAGTAGTAGTAGTAGTAGTAGTAATTCCACTAAATTCATACGACCAATGGTATATACAAATAAATAAATGAAATGATAAATATATAAACTTGCGAATACAACACTGATAATATTATAAATAAACTAAAAAAACCTGTTTGTTTATTTATTTATTTAGTCTTGTTTGTAAAATAAAAGTGCATTACGAACTTGCTAAATTTAACCTTGTGACGTCACTCTTAATTTGAGAAGGAAGACGACAGTCTGTTGTAAATTGCGGTCGACAAAACTAATATAATAAACGAAGTCGGCTGTAATAAATTATATGAAGCAAAGAAAAAAATCACAAAAAAAAAACACACCAACAAACTAAACATATGTGAGTATCCATGAATACTGCAAGTTAATTTATCACACCACTAGAAAAGAAATCGTTTCTCGCAATGTGACGAGCTACTTTTCTTGAAAACCATATACCTCGCACGATAAAGTAATCGTGGAATTGACTTTGAAAATAATGTTTTAAAATATCTGAGAACACGAATAATAATAATAATAATAATAATAATACGAATAAGAATAATAATAAGAAGAAGAAGAAGAAGAAGAAGAAGAAAAGGAATAAATTTGACTTACTTAGTCTTGAGAAATGAAAATTTTAACAGCTGAAATAATGTGAACGCTTCTTCGTCTGCAATGTCAATTTACTCTTGCATTAGCGAAGCCCGGTTTTTACAGACGACACTTTCTGAGCGGAAGATACCAATTCAAAAAAAAAAAAGGGGTAGAAGCTTTGAAGTTTTCTATAAAAGTTTTGTTTCTTCTGATAAAAAATAATCGTGAAATGTTTTTCATTCTTGTGGTTAAGTAAAAAGGATTAACATTAACAACTACCTTAACATAGTTTGTGTACTGAATTAATTTATAAAATGCTGGTTAGAGTCTATCACACATGTAGTAATAATAGACACAGCGGCTAGCTTGAAGTGGGACAGAGAAAGATAATACATTTAGCCGCCAAAATTGTATCGTGTTTAAACTTGAACAGTGAACTGGCGGTATCAGGTCTTTTCGTAAGATATATATAAATAAACTCTAATAATGAAAAACAGCATACAAGGTGAATATATGATTTTAGGCACGTACACACAGTAGTAATAAAATAATAATAAATATATATCTCTTATCTGTATTAAATAGCTTTATTTCATTTTATTTCATTTTATTTAATATATATATATATATATATATATAAATTTCCGATCTAATAGTCGACAGTATGTATACATATCAATATTTCGGAATGTAATTTATGTACTTATACTTATCTCGCTCAGTCGGTATAAATGCTAACATACAAATAATAAAATATATAAAGAGACGCTTTTCATCTAAGAAAAGAAAGAAAGAAACTTTTTTCTACATACGTGTGTATGTATGTGTGTGTGTGTGTGTGTTATATCTGTGTAACAAATCTCAGTGAGTAAAAGTTATTATTTTCTGTCAGAGAGACTATTAGTATTAGTATTATATTTTGTATTTATATTTGTTTAAAGTTTCAATAATAAACTAGCTGGAATGGGTGTTTCTTACATATATCATTAATCACATTGAATAAAATACTCGAGCGAAAAGGAAGATGTTTTAAGTTACACATCTACACAAACACAAATACACATACATACATACACACACACACACACATATACACATACATACCTACACCCACACATATAGACACACACACACATACACATACATACAGAATACACAACGCACACAGTCACAAACAGAACACCAACACACATACACACAATGCACACGCACACACGTGTACACACTGACACACCAGTGTTCATACACTAAATGTACAGTTTAACAGAAGTTTACATTCTGTGTGTTTACCGAGGCGAAACATACTTGACTCTGTTTAGTCACGTTTTGAATTCACGCAGTTACACTGTCTACAGAGGAAGGTGGGTTTCAACAACAACAACAACAACAAAAAAATCGAACATATTTTATAATATTACAAAATAAAATAAAAACAACTCAATTATTTACGGGTGTTGGGAAAGCTAATTTAAAAAAAGGAATCAGTCAACTGAAACGTAGTTGGAGAAGAATAATTATATTACTGTAAGTTTTAAGTTGTGCATGTCTGTGTTACTGTCTCTCCGTGTGTGTGTGTATGTGCGTGCGTGTGTGTAAAACATATACGCCTTTGATGACACAGATTACACTGCAAAATGACAGAACCAAAACAAGTGAGAAAAATATCTAACCGTAACCCGCTGTCAAAAGCTTGTCAAAACAAGGTCAGAATTTCGAGGTTCAGTAAGCTCTATTTCATAAAAGGGCCGACAGGACTGTGCAAAGATTACAAAGTATTAGATTCCTGTAGATATCAATGAAAGAATCGAAATCAAAGAGCAAGAGAAACCAGCTTAGACTGACAAATTTTTAAATATTCTTTTTTCTAGTGTTTATAGTTGTTTTTATTTTCTCTATTTCATATATAGATCACACTATCTTAAGTCTATACAATAATTATTACTTTACTAAAATTGTCTACAGCTAGCAAACAGAAGAGAAATGTAACTACTAAAACACTGTAATGTTACTGATAATACTACAACGAATAATGCTACAACAGCCACTGCAAAAACAAATACTGCAACTACAACTACTAGAACAACTGCTACTGTAGTAACTAATAATTCTACTACAGCTACTACAACGACTAATACTGACACTACAAGTACTACAACAGTTTTATGACTACTGCAACAATTAACAATGTAACTACGACTACAACGACGAATAATTCTGCTGCAAGTATTACAACAACTAATACTAAAACTACTACAACAAACAATATTTCCACTACAACTATTACAACAGAGAGAGAGAGAGAGAGAGAGAGAGAGAGAGAGAGAGAGAGAGAGAGAGAGAGAGAGAGAGAGAGAGAGAGAGAGAGAGAGAGAGAGAGAGAGAGAGAGAGAGAGAGAGAGAGAGAGAGAGAGCTTAAATCCAATTTTTATAAAACAAAATGGAGTTCTTACCAGGTTGGATGTTTTCTAACAAAGAGATGACAATGAGGCTGTGTTACCGTAGAAACCAGTTTTTAGTTCTATGACACAAAGACACAAATACGTGATCTAATATACCCGCTTGAAGAGAACTTTGACCATCTCGTGATCGAGATAAAACTCAGGTGAGGTATTTCAGTTACAATGCATGGCCTGATTTAGTAAACTGAACAGATTTGATAACACTACTTCTAAGTCTAGCACTCCTACTACTACCATTCTGTTACTAGTGCTTCTAATACTACAGTTGTTCATTCTACTCCTGCTGCTACTAAAGATTTACTACTACAACTACTACTACTACTGTATCTATTTCTATAACAACTGCTGTTATTTATTATTGTTTTGTAAATTGAAATTTATTTATGATCAAATGTTTCTTTGTTTAATATTAACAATATCATTTGTTAAATCTATTTATATTTAGTTGCATATGTTCAACTCGTGTATAATTAATTTATTACTAAAACACATGCTAGTGATAACATGACCTACTTATCTGTTTTGTCAAGAGCAAAGTTTACTTGGTTATCTTAAATTATTAGACAGAGGCACCCTCAGTACAAGTCAACTTTCTACACACACACACACACACACACACACACAAACACACACACACAAACACACACACACAAACGCACAGACACTCACACACTAAACAAACACAAACACGTATATGCAGGTGTATCTCAGAGAGAGAGAGAGAGAGAGAGAGAGAGAGAGAGAGAGAGAGAGAGAGAGAGAGAGAGAGAGAGAGAGAGAGAGAGAGAGAGATGCTATTCGGGCATATGCAGGATTAAGTTATAACAGAATAAACGTAATAGAAAATAGACACAACATAACATAACGTAACAAAACATAACATAACATAACATAATATAATATAATATAATATAGGAAGCATAAAAACAACAAATTATTTTCACATTAACTTACATTTTCATAAGAAAATAACGAACTCGCACTTTCTAAAAATAGATCTTGGAATTTCCATATCATTTGCGAGGACTCAGTGTTTTCTGTGTAACTGAGTGGACTGTATATAAACGAGTTTTATCACTGCTGGAGAAAATTCTGAAAAATAATAAAAATTCACTGACAGAGACGTTTAGTTATTACATTTGTTTGTTTGTTTATTATTTTGTTAACTGATTTTTTCTTGCCCACATATTTGTTTGTTTATTATTTTGTTAATTGATTTTTCTTCTTCATATTTGTTTTTTTAAATTTTGTTAATTGATTTCTCTTCATTTTTTCTTACAAATACTATTTCTATTCTTACGAGTTTTTGTCAACTACTGTTACCATTTCTATTACACAACAACAACTACTACTATTACTATTGCTATTACAGCAACAACTACTACTACTACTGCTACTACTACTACTATTATTATTATTATTATTATTATTATTATTATTATTATTATTATTATTATTATTATTATTATTATTTTATCGTGATAAAAGACGTAGTTGATACAAAACAAACATTGTTTATTTAAGCATATATCAGAACAGACTCACAGCGAACGCACACTGAATTATCTATGTACTTAGGACAGACAGACAGACACAGAATTATCCCAGGTAGAGATCATCACCAGGTCTACACAAATAACCTCACATCCTAACAGCAGAGTTTTAATCTAATTATATCTGTGTGTTTATAGCAGTGACTTCTTCAATTTAGTTTTAAATCAGTTTTGGAATTTCAAACAGTCATTATTATTACTACTACTGCTGCTGATGCTGCTGCTGCTACTACTACTACTACTATAAATAATAATAATAATAATAATAATACTGCAGTAGTATTTCACGTATTGTGTTGATTTTGTTATGTAATATAGCAA
>CM022678.1:9994094-10019477 GCA_012295275.1 Chrysomallon squamiferum
AAATTATAACTCTTTTTTTTCAAATTAATGATTATCCACTTATCCAAAAAAAACTGCGGTTATCTAACATAAATCTGGACACATAAAATAATTTCAATAAATAAAGCATTTAATGTGATAAGATATAATTAAAATGTTACTTTAATGTGAATTTGCTTCTGTTTATTTTATAAAAGACACAGGAGTGAAATTATATACTTGAAATATATCTTGTAAATTTCCACAGTTAAATGTAACTAAAATAAACTTTTAATATCTAGCAGATATAATAAAAATAAAAGAAGAAAAAATATATATACTGAAAATAGCATAAGAAAAATACTGGTTGGACACATACTTGTGTGTGAGTTTTTATTTCTGTGTATGAAAACAAGAACTGTATTTGTCTTTTCTGAACCTGGCTACAGCCTCAAATGTACTGATTCCTTCATCACATCAAAGATGAAACTTGAAAGTGTTTGAAATTCTAAAGTCTTCCCACATCAACAACAAGGACATCGTCTGTTCTAGAGCTGTGAGGATGATGGCAAAACCTGCCTCATGTCCAGTTTTATACATGACCCTCAACTGTCTTGTTACTGCCTTCAAAACAAAAATAATATAATAAATTAAATTAAATAAAGATAATAAATGGAATGTCGAATGCAATACAGCACATTATTAAGATTAGAGTATTGTTATTCTTAAGTGTATAACGATAATAAAATACCATGAAAAAATAATTAAACAAACAGAAACAAAATATAATAATAACAGTAGTAATTAAATAAATAATTAAAAAATATAATATCGATGAAAAAATAAAACATTGAATACAGCTTCATAATGAAGTTCATTATGACATCTACAAAACTTTTATTGACAGTTTTAATGTCTTTTTTATTTAGTTAAATTATATTACACTTCATTTTACACCTTCACTTTTCTGTTTTGCAATCAAATATAATTCTTTAACATGCATGAGTAATATTAATCCACAATATTTTATTTTATTTTTATTTATTTGTTTATTCATTATTATTATTAAGAATCCTGAAGATTATTTATGTTACCTGCAATAAAACTAATATTAGGAAAAGAAATAAAACTACACAAATTATGCATATATGCATTATTTAAAAAAAAAATAAAAAAAATAATAAAAAATAAAAAATTAAAAGAATCATTATAATAATAATAATTATAATATAATAAATTTTAAAAAAACTTATGACAAATAAAAAAGGTATTCACTTTCTCCAACTAATGAAATTCCAAAGCCTTTGTTAACAGTAACAAAATAGAACGTCTGCCTGTACACTTGTATACAGTCACTGATCGACGAGTGACACAACTTGACCTTTAACCCCACGTTTGTATCGTGTTCTAAAATGTGTCTGCACTTCCTGAACTCTGCCGTAAAAAAAAAAAAAAAAAAAAAAAAAAATTAGTAACTACTACTACTACTACTAATAATAATAAATAGCAAATTAAAAAAAAAAAATACAAAAACAAACGGAGATAGAGAGATAATGAGTAAGAAAGGAAGGAAGGAAAGATAAATAAAAATAAAATAAAAGAAGAACAAAAGATAAATAATAATAATAATAATAATAATAATAATAATAATAATAATAATAATAATAATAAGATGAAGTCGATGAAGAAGATGATGAACATAAATAAATAAATAAATAAATAAATATTACTAGTAATTTTGTCAGATGAAAAATCAGAGGCTGGCTAAGTTTAGTTAACAATGAACAACTCTTTTTCGCTTACTTGCAGAAAATGTAGTGTTTCACTACACATCCTCCGACCCCGTACATTCGTATCCAACAGAAATGAAATTGTGGAAACAGACTGACATTTGAAATGGTTTGACACCTGCAAATCATTCTAATATCGTTTTGTACGCGAACACTCGTTATCGCCGTATAAAGCACGAAGTGTAATAACGTTAAAAGTGGGTCAAGAGTTCACTCGCTGAAAACCATGTTTGTTTCACGAGCTTTGCGTGCGTCTTTTGTCCCAGTTTCAACAACTGATTTTATTTAAATACGGCGACAAGAATTTCCGTACAGCATGAGTGAAGAAGTATTAAGCTTTCAGAAAAAAAAAAAAGACGAAGAAGAAGGAGAGAAAAGAAAACCAAAGGGTGACGTAGAAATAACGAGTGTTATAAATTGTAATAAAATATAAAAATAATAAACATTGTGTTAGAAAATATTTTGTCCTGATTGGGGTTAGTGTGTTCTTGACGCCTGCAATAGTATGCATTATTTAAAAAAAAAAGTAAATCATAAAAAAAAATAAAAAATAAAAGAATCATTATAATAATAATAATTGTTATAATATAATAATAATAAATTAAAAAAAAAAAAACTAATGACAAATAAAAAAGGTATTCACTTTCTTCAACTAATAAAATTCCAAAGCCTTTTTCAACAGTAACAAAATAGAACGTCTGCCTGTACTCTTGTATACAGTCACTGATCGACGAGTTTGTGTCGTGTAGTAAACTTTGAACTCTGCTTGTAATCCTTTTCTTTTTTAAAGAAAGAAAAAAGCGTGTGTTATTGTAGTTAAACTACTGAATTCGTCGAATCGAACATTTATTTCTTTGTTAATTTAAAATATAATAATAATAATAATAATAATAATAATAATAATAAATAATAATAATACGAAATAAAAATAATAATTTAAGAATAAAAATAAAGTAAAATAAGAAAGAAAAAGAAAAGAAAGTAGGTAATAGGAAATATTGTAAATTAACATAAAACAAACTGTGTAATAAATCAAAATTTATTTCCCAATCTAACACTTAATTATTATATCGAAAATGGTGATATTTCCATCTCTATTTATCTACAGCATTTCGGGATGGTAATATTTCTCAATAGTTTTACCAAATAAGGGATTGAATATTATATCAACACTGTTAGTAGAATATTATATCAACACTGCTTGAAAAATGTATGTAACACAGTTATTTTGTAAGCATTTTAATTTAACACATGTAGCAATTACCAATTAAGGTAATTGCAACATGTGTTACAATGGCGTTACATTCAATTATAATTTTTAATTTGATATATATATATATATATATATATATATTTCGTTCAGGAATAAATGAGAATAGCGTCTCTGAATAAAACCGTCACAGTTTTTTCATCTTTTCATAAAGTGAAACCCGATTTACAGGTTTGTTGGACAACAGAGAAAGATAATACACTTCTACAACCAAAATAGATATTGATTAAACTTGTATGGTTACATAGAGACGACTATCGATCTTTTTTATAAGATAAATGTATAATCAATAGTAATGTAAAACAGGACACAAAGATTAACAAACGTATGCTTTTAGTCACGTTCGCATAATAATAATAATAATAATATTTTTCCTCTCAGTATTAGATACCTTTGTTTAGTATTGTCAAAACACATAAACACACACACACATACGCACAAACCCCTCCCACACAAATATATGGTTATTAAACTAATTAATTCAGTACATTAGTTGCCAAATCTGAACATATACTCTTTATTTCCATGCATGAATGAGGGAATTTACTGTATATATATAATTACAAGACGCAGAAAAATGGCGGCAAGCAAGATGATAAATCACGATTTTGTGATCCTCCTGCAGTTTACCGGGCGCCATTTTGGCGACATTTCGGGTTTCCATTATGTTGTACTCTAAATCTGTATCCTAAGCAGACGCGATCAAAAACGACAGTCCGAAACCAATTATTGATCTATAAGAAAAATAAAACTGCTAGAAAATGCCTTTAAAATTTTACTAATATGTTTGTTAAATACTGTCAGCTTTTTTAGTTTTCATTGTTCATTTTATTATAAGTGTCGAGATCTTTAGTGACTACATTTTGAGCGATTCATTCACAGCAATTGTCAGTTTGAGCGACTGACAATAGAGCGATTGTATTCTTTTAGTGTTTGGGAATTAGCGATTTAAAGCGAAAGTATTGTGGAATCTTTTAGAAGAAATTAGTTAAAATAAATTAATTTAGGAAATTGAGCATTTTTAAAACAGAAAGTCCTTAACGGTACATCACTTAACCTACCAATCATTGAAATAACTTCACGTAGTATGTAGTCGCTCAAACGTCATTTAACAGTTTTATATTTTAAGTATATAATTAAAAAGCGTTGGACCAGAAAACGAGACAATGCTGAAATTGGTACTCGATCTATATCCATAACTGGTCTGGTAGATCTATCGACGTTGTATTAATATAAGTTGCGTTTATTTTTGTAAATTATTAAATAGTGCTAACATAATATTCATATAACATAACATGACAATTTATTGACGAAGCTGTAGATAAACAGAATGCTAATGCACTTCATCTCCAGATTTCATATAATAATTAATATCGGGAAATCAGTTTAGTTATAATTACAAAAAATTATAATTTTACTTTATGATATTTGACACACACAAACACACACACACACACGCGCACGCTCACACACACACATTCACACACATGCAGGTATATATCTAGAGAGAGAGAGAGAGAGGGGGTTAAAGTAATTACAGTTATTAAAATTTATTACATTTTCAAATGTTACAATTATACTTCTAGTTTGGGTATATTGGTGATTATTTTTAGTAAACGTGACATTTAAAAGATGTGCCCCATATCTCTCTAGTGTCCACCTGAATGAACCTGACATTGTCAAACACTTAAGACTTGTTCTCTCATTCAGGCATGGAAACAAATAGTATGTTTGTATTTGTCAACTAATGAAATATACAATAATATACTGAATTAATTCGTTTAAAAACCATATATATATATGTATGTATGTGTGTATGTGATAACAATACTAAACAAAGGTATCTAATATATAGAGGAACAATATTTCTGTTACTATTATTATGCGCACGTGACTAAAAGCATACGTTAGCTTTGTATCCATTGCTATCATTTATTTATATATCTTATAAGAAGGATCGATATTCGCCTGTATGTAACTATACAAGTTTATAGATCTCTTTTGGGTATAGAAGTATTATCTTTCTCTGTTGTCCTGTAAAGCGGGCTTCACTTTATGACAAGGTGAAAAGTTTGTTACTGTTTTATTCAGAGACGCTATTCATATTTATACCTCAACGAAAGTATAAGATTTCATTATGTCATTTTGACCTTTACTTTCCTCTCCTGCTCTCATACATAGCTTCACGTTACGTTATATTGAAGAAGCAATAATATATATATATATATATATATATATATATATATATATATATTACTATTTTTTATTTTTAAATTATTATTTTTATTTCATTTTATTATTATTATTATTATTATTATTATTATTATTATTATTATTATTATTATTATTATTATTATTATTATTATTATTATTATTATTATTATTATTATCTTTTAAAGTAACAAAGAAATAAATGTTCGATTCGACGAGTTCAGTAGTTTGCTTAATTACAATAATACATCGTCGTGTAGACTTGAACGTTCACTGCGGATCCACTAAGTATTTCCACGTCACATCCAGTACCAGTGAAAACTATCGATGTTTTATCCTTGGACGTTTCTCTTTATAGCGGGTTTCCTCTCAAGACATTGTCCAAATAAAGTTAGCAGCTGTTAATAAGTTGTTAATAACCATATTTTGTACCAGTTATATACTGTTACTGCTACTACTATATTAACAATAACAATAACAATAACAATAACGATAACAATAATAATAATAATAACAACAACAACAACAATAATAATAATAATAATAATAATAATAACAACAATAATAATAATAATAATAATAATAATAATAATAATAATAAAGGCCACTCTGTAAATTAATTAAACTCATTCTATAATCACATATTAAGCTATGCATTATGAAGCAGTGAATAAACAGACAGGTAAACTCATTTTTGATCTGTATGAAGGTTTCAGCCTCCACTATTGTCTGTATTTATATATATATATACGTAAAAAGCATTCTGCTAATTGTCAGGTTTCCAACAAGAAAATAAAAGCACGCAAAAAAATGAATAAAGACAAAAAACAAACAAAAACAAAAAACACGTGCTTCATGGCAAGTGATGAGTACACTCGGTGTATGTTGTCTCAGTGGTCGAGTGATGTTGTCTCAGTGGTCGAGTGATGTCGTCGTCTGTCTAAGAAGTGCGGGGGAATGGATGTCACACTTTCCAGTCTCGTCAGCGACATCAGACTTTGTGAGTGCACTTCTGTGCTAGTGCGTTCCAGATTAGAATCAGACGTACATAAGACACAGCATATTCATTCCAAAATGTATACATACATGCATACATATATTCATCAGGTCAGATACACAAAAACAGATTTAGAAATGTATTTTATTGTATACACCACTGAACTCTTTTGTATGTATTTATAAAATGTATCATGTATGTGAAAACAGTGTCGCTTACCTCAAATTAAAAAAAAAAAAAAAAAAAAAAAACAAGAAAAAGATAAAAAAAGAGAAAAAGTAGTAATAGCAATTTTCTACTAGCGGATGGTAGCGGATATTTAAGTTTGTCTTTGTTATAAAGTTAAAAACGGATATCTATGAAACTGTTTTTCAGTAGATACATTTCTCTTCTGTATACTAGGCATAGATAATCTTAATAAAGTAATAACGTTTATATGTATATAATCTTTTTATTATTATTATTAAGATTGTGAAGTCTATACATATATAAGAAAATATAAAGCAACTATAAACTAGAAAAAAGTCATTATATGTGTGTGTGTGTGTGTGTGTGTGTTAGTAATTATAATAAGTAAATAAACTGCGGTTTTTGTATAACAAACAAACAAAGTTTTTAAATGTGTCAGTCTAGGCTGGCTTCTCTTGCTCTTTGAATTCGATGTTTTCATTGACATCTACAGTAATGAAATAATTTGTAATCTTTGCACAGTCCGGTGGGCCCTTTTATGAAATGGAGCTTACTGAACCTTGAAATTCTGACCTTGTTTTGATAAGCGTTTGACTGCGGGTTAGATTTTGTTCTCACTTGTGTATATGTGTGAGTTGTATGTGCTGTACTTTAATATGTCTGTGTACAGTGTATGTATGTGTGTGTATGTGTATGCTTATGTGTGTTTGTGTGTGTGTTGTGCGTGTCATAGGTGTATGTATTTGTATGGTGTGTTTGTATGTATGTGTATATGTATGTGGAGTGTGTGTGTAGGTGTGTAACTTAAAACATCTGTATTTTATTCAATGTTATTAATGATATATCTAAGAAAACCCTCATTCCAGCTGGTTTATCACTGAAACTTTAAACAAATATAAATACATAATATAATACTAATACTAACAGTCTCTCTGACAGAAAATAATAACTTTTTCTCACTGAGATTTGTTATATCAATTATAATCATACAATCATACACACACACACACACACACACACACACACACACACACACATAAGAGGACGGATATATTTTATTTGCACAATGATTTATTCGGTAAACAATAATACAATACTATAGGGAAATATCTTCACGAATAAAGAGCTACCAAACACACACACACACACACACACACACACACACACACACACACACACACACACACACACAAACATACACACATACAGATAGATACCAAAATACACAAATACATACGAACATAAATATGTTTTTGGATAAAAATAACATTTTTAATGTTTCTTCTTCTTCTTTTTCTTCTTCTTCTTCTTATTATTATTAGCTGTAGCAGTACTAGTAGTAGTACTGTTACTGATATTGATATTATTGTTATTTTAGAATTGTAGGAATGAAGAAGCTCACATTTTTAGGATAGTTCACACTGATTAGTAGTAAAATACTAATAGTAGTTTTCTCTTTTCATTTCAAACAAAGCTTTCTGCAAATATATTTTTATATATCTAGAAATAAGAAAAATATATTAACACATTTTCACAGGTTTTTCTTAATCCAGCTACTTAACAGTCATCTTGGCACCCAAAATCATCAGAAATAATCAAACATAAAACAGAACTCAGTTAATTTTACAATTTTTATCCTTTCTTAATTTTTTTTTATTTGTTTATTTATTTTTTTTAAATTACTGCACAATTATAAACAGAACTAGATAATCGTAACTGTTCAGAAGAGAGATTTGACTAAATACATAACAATTTAAACTGAGTAACCATTTATAGAATTTTTTTTTTTTTTTTATATAAAATCAATAAATAAATAAATAAATAAATAATAAATAATAACAGCAGCAACAGCAAAGTTCAAAAATAGCGATACAATTTATAAATAAAAAGAAACATCAGATAACTAGATGCTAACAAAATAATAAATTCAAGTGACAAAAAATAAAAATAAATATTATCATTACACAATGGACAGTCTGTATGACGTCGTTAGAACTCAGCACTGCATTTAGAACTTCGACAACCTCATACAACACGTTGTGTTCTAAAGGGACAGAACCTCGAGAAACTGCTTGAAATTAGTCGGGTATGTATCCAGAAGGGTCCGCTGTGTGTCCCACTGCAAAATCTGTCAATACTGTCCCATGTTGACGATGTTTTACATATTACATATCTGTTAATACTGTCCCATGTTGACGATGTTTTACATATTACAAAATCTGTTAATACTGTCCCATGTTGACGATGTTTTACATATTACAAAATCTGTTAATACTGTCCCATGTTGACGATGTTTTACATATTACAAAATCTGTTAATACTGTCCCATGTTGACGATGTTTTACATATTACAAAATCTGTTAATACTGTCCCATGTTGACGATGTTTTACATATTACAAAATCTGTTAATACTGTCCCATGTTGACGATGTTTTACATATTACAAAATCAAAATGTTCGATGTTTTACATATTACAAAATCTGTTAATACTGTCCCATGTTGATGATGTTTTACATATTACAAAAAAATCTGTTTTACATATTACAAAATCTGTTAATACTGTCCCATGTTGATGATGTTTTACATATTACAAAATCTGTTAATACTGTCCCATGTTGATGATGTTTTACATATTACAAAATCTGTTAATACTGTCCCATGTTGACGATGTTTTACATATTACAAAATCTGTTAACACTGTCCCATGTTGACGATGTTTTACATATTACAAAATCTGTTAATACTGTCCCATGTTGACGATGTTTTACATATTACAAAATCTGTTAATACTGTCCCATGTTGACGATGTTTTACATATTACAAAATCAACACAGTACGTGAAATACTACTGCAGTATTATTATTATTATTATTATTAGTAGTAGTAGTAGTAGTAGTAGTAGTAGTAGCAGCAGCAGTAGTAGTAGTAATAATAATGATTGTTTGAATTTCCAAAACTGACAAAGAAGTTGCATCTCTCGAAGAGACTGAAATAAAAACTAAACTGAAGACGTCACTGCTATAAACACACAGATATAATTAGATTAAAACTCTGCTGTTAGAATGTGAGGTTATTTGTGTAGACCTGGTGATGATCTCTAGCTGGGATAACTCTGTGTCTGTCTGTCTGTCCTACGTACATAGATAATTCAGTGTACGTTCGCTGTGTATATGTTCTGATATATGCTTAATTAAACAATATTTGTTTTGCATAAACTACGTCTTTTATCACGATAAAATAATAATAATAATAATAATAATAATAATAATAATAATAATAGTAGTAGTAGTAGTAGTAGTAGTAGTAGCAGTAGTAGTAGTAGTATAATAATAGTAGTAGTTGTTGCTGTAATAGCAATAGTAACAGTAGTTGTTGTTGTAGTAATAGAAATAGTAGCAGTAAGACAAAAACTCAAGAGTAACTGCACGATTTGCAAACAAATATGAAGATAAATCAATTAACAAAATAATAAACAAACAAATATGTAGGCAAGAAAAAATCAGTTAACAAAATAATAAACAAACAAACAAATAAATAAATATGTAGGCAAGAAAAAATCAGTTAACAAAATAATAAATAATTAAATATTATAATTTACTCGTATGTAATAACTAAACGTCTCTGTCAGTGAATTTTTATTATTTTTCAGAATTTTCTCCAGCAGTGATAAAACTCGTTTATATACAGTCCACTCAGTTACACAGAAAACACTGAGTCCTCGCAAATGATATGGAAATTCCAAGATCTATTTTTAGAAAGTGCGAGTTCGTTATTTTCTTATGAAAATGTAAGTTAATGTGAAAATAATTTGTTGTTTTTATGCTTCCTATATTATATTATATTATATTATGTTATGTTATGTTATGTTTTGTTACGTTATGTTATGTTGTGTCTATTTTCTATTACGTATGTTATATTATTCTGTTATAACTTAATCCTGCATATGCCCGAATAGCATCCCTCTCCCTCTCTCTCTCTCTCTCTCTCTCTCTCTCTCTCTCTCTCTCTCTCTCTCTCTCTCTCTCTCTCTCTCTCTCTCTCTCTGAGATACACCTGCATATACGTGTTTGTGTTTGTTTAGTGTGTGAGTGTCTGTGTGTTGTGTGTGTGTGTGTGTGTGTGTGTGTGTGTGTAGAAAGTTGACTTGTACTGAGTGTGCCTCTGTCTAATAATTTAAGATAACCAAATAAACTTTGCTCTTGACAAAACAGACAAGTAGGTCATATTATCACTAGCATGTGTTTTAGTAATAAATTAATTATACACGAGTTGAACATATGGAACTAAATATAAATAGATTTAACAAATCCTATTGTTAATATTAAACAAAGAAACATTTGATCATAAATAAATTTCAATTTACAAAACAATAATAAATAACAGCAGTTGTTATAGAAATAGATACAGTAGTAGTAGTAGTTGTAGAAGTAAATCTTTAGTAGCGGCAGGAGTAGAATTAACAACTGTAGTATTAGAAGCACTAGTAACAGATGGTAGTAGTAGGAGTGTTAGACTTAGAAGTAGTGTTATCAAATCTATTCAGTTTACTAAATCAGGCCATGCAGTGTAACTGAAATACCTCACCTGACTTTTATCTCGATCACGAGACGGTCAAAGTTCACTCCATGCGGGTATATTAGATCACGTATTTGTGTCTTTGTGTCATAGAACTAAAAACTGGTTTCTACGGTAACACAGCCTCATTGTCATCTCTTTGTTAGAAAATATCCAACCTGGTAAGAACTCCATTTTGTTTTATAAAAATTGGATTTAAGCTGTCTCTCTCTCTCTCTCTCTCTCTCTCTCTCTCTCTCTCTCTCTCTCTCTCTCTCTCTCTCTCTCTCTCTCTCTCTCTCTCTCTCTCTCTCTCTCTCTCTCTCTCTCTCTCTCTCTCTCTCTCTCTCTCTCTCTGTTGTAATAGTTGTAGTGGAAATATTGTTTGTTGTAGTAGTTTTAGTATTAGTTGTTGTAATACTTGCAGCAGAATTATTCGTCGTTGTAGTCGTAGTTACATTGTTAATTGTTGCAGTAGTCATAGAAACTGTTGTAGTACTTGTAGTGTCAGTATTAGTCGTTGTAGTACCTGTAGTAGAATTATTAGTTACTACAGTAGCAGTTGTTCTAGTAGTTGTAGTTGCAGTATTTGTTTTTCCAGTGGCTGTTGTAGCATTATTCGTTAGTATCAGTAACATTACAGTGTTTTAGTATTTACATATCTCTTCTGTTTGCTAGCTGTAGACAATTTTAGTAAAGTAATAATTATTGTATAGACTTAAGATAGTATGATCTATATATGAAACAGAGAAAATAAAAACAACTATAAACACTAGAAAAAAGAATATTTAAAAATGTGTCAGTCTAAGCTGGTTTCTCGTGCTCTTTGATTTCGATTCTTTCATTGATATCTACAGGAATCTAATACTTTGTAATCTTTGCACAGTCCTGTCGGCCCTTTAATGAAATAGAGCTCACTGAACCTCGAAATTCTGACCTTGTTTTGATAAGCTTTTGACAGCGGGTTACGTTTAATATTTTTCTCACTTGTTTTGGTTCTGTCATTTTGCAGTGTAATCTGTGTCATCAAAGGCGTATATGTTTTACACACACGCACATGCACGCACGCACGCACACACACACACACGGAGAGACAGTAACACAGACATACACAACTTAAAACTTACAGTAATATAATTATTCTTCTCCAACTACGTTTCAGTTGACTGATTCCTTTTTTTAAATTAGCTTTCCCAACACCCGTAAATAATTGAGTTGTTTTTATTTTATTTTGTAAAATTATAAAATATGTTTCTAGATTAATAAACTTAAGTTGTTGGTGTGTTATTTATCTAATAGATGAATATAGTATTATACTAATCTCTGTCATAGTAATTTAAACCGGACACAGAAAATGATAATGAGCATTTTAGCTACTGGCCCCATGACAATAACAATAACAACTACAACAACAGCAACAACAACAATAACTACAATAATAATAATAATAATAACAAAACAATAACAACAATAACTACAATCATAATAATAATAATAATAATAATGACAACGATAACAAAAACTATTATTATTATAAATTTTCATAAAATCTGATCTTTTGATAGATTTTTTTGTTGTTGTTGAAACCCACCTTCCTCTGTAGAGAGTGTAACTGCGTGAGTTCAAAACGTGACTAAACAGAGTCAAGTAGGTTTCGCCTCGGTAAACAAATAGAATGTAAACTTCTATTAAACTGAACATTAGGCGTTTCAGTGTGTAGACGTGTGTGCGTGTGCATTGTGTGTAAGTTTGTGTGTATGTGTGAATGTGTCGGTGTACTGTTAGTGTGCGTTGTGTGTATTCTGTACACACACACACACACACACACTCGCATACACACACGTATGTAAAAAAAAGTTTCTTTCTTTTCTTAGATGAAAAGCGTCTCTTTATATATTTTATTATTTGTAGGTTAGCATTTATATAAACTGAGCGAGATAAGTATAAGTACATAAATTCAGAAATATTAATATAAATACTTATTGTTGACTATTAGATCGGGAAATAAATTTGATTAAATTAATGTTATAATGTTAGATCGGGAAATTAGTTTAATACTGACATAAATTATGACAAAGTGTCCGTTTGTGTGGTATTTGTTTAATTGTAGTGTACTTTATTTCGATATTTAATAAGTCGATTTATATGCATCATCCTTTTATGTCGAGTATGTTCTCCTACATAAATCTGTCATTATAAAACACTCGTAACTTGTTTTAACGTTCAGACCAGCAAACAAACAACATACTAAGTTTCGCTACAGTAACAAATAAAATATTATCTGAACCAGTTTGAAGGTTATGCGGTGAATCGAGACTTGAAAAGCTATATATATCAAAAACAGAAGAAATGAATAGAAAGAGAGATTTGACTTTTTTCTTTCTTTCTTTTCTTAGATGCCATAAAAAAATATATGTTTATATATTTTATTGTTTGAAAAAGGTTACAAATTTATATAAACGTTTATTTTTGTAAATTTACTAAGCTGTAAATAAACACATTGAGAAAAAATATGCTCATTATCACATATAAAATATACTAATTAATATCGGGAAATAAATTTAATTAAATTAATGTTATAATAATTTTAGATCAGTGATTATTTCTTTCACACAAATGTATATGACAAAGTGTCAGACGTTTGTGTGGAGATTAGTTTAATTACAGTGTATAAAATTTAATAAAATTTATTAAATTTAATTTAGTTATACATCATAGTTTGCGTATTTTTGACAGTTTTCCTGAATAAATCTGTGTCAACTGAATCAAAATGGCATTGTGAAACATTCAATAACTCATCTCTTTCAGACCATAGAAACAAACAACATGTTTAGATTTTCAATTAATGAAATATGTTCTATAATATATATATTTTAATTAATTAGTTTAAAACCATAGGTTATGCGGTGAATATATATTTATAAATATATATATATATATATCTTAAATAAAATGAAATAAAACTATTTAACACAGAAAGAGATATATATTTATTATTATTTTATTACTATTGTACGTAATTATTCATATATTCCTTTGTATGCTGTTTTTCATTATTATAGTTTATTTATATATCTTACGAAAAGACCTGATACCGCCAGTTCACTATTCAAGTTTAAACAAGATACAGTTTTGGCGGCTAAATGTATTATCTTTCTCTGTCCAACTACAAGCCAGCTGCTATCTCTATTATTACTACATGTGTGATAGACTCTAACCAGCATTTTATAAATTAATTCAGTACACAAACTATGTTCAGGTAGTTGTTAATTTTAATCCTGTTTACTTAAATACAACAATTTAAAAATTTCACGATTATTTTTTATCAGAAGAAAGAAAGGTTTTATAGAAAACTTCAAAGCTCCTACCCCTTCTTTCTTTACGAATTGGTATCTTCCGCTCAGTAAGTGTCGTCTGACAAAACCGGGCTTCGCTACTGCAAGAGTAAATTGACATTGTAGACGAACAAACGGAGAAATTTGTTCCTCTTAAAATTTTCATTTCTCAAGACTAAGTAAGTCAAATTTATTATTATTATTATTATTATTATTATTATTATTATTATTATTATTATTATTATTATTATTATTATTATTATTATTATTATTATTATTATTCGTGTTCTAAGATATTTAAAAATATCATTTTCAAAGTCAATTCCACGATTACATTGTCGTGCGAGATATGTGTTTTTCAAGAAAAGTAGCTCGTCACATTGCGAGAAACGATTTCTGTTCTAGTGATCTGCTTAATTAACTTGCAGCATTCGTTTTACTCACATATGTTTAGTGTGTTGAAGGGTTTTTGTGATTTTCTCTTTTCTTCATACAATTTATTACAGCTGACCTCCTTTATTATATTAATCTTGTCTGCCTGCAATTTCCAAGAGGCTGTCGTCTTCCTTCTCATATTAAGAGTGACGTCACAAGGTTAAATTTAGCAAGTTCGTAATGCACTTTTATTTTACAAATACGACTAAGTAAATAAACAGTTTATTTAGTGTATTTATAATATATTTATAATTTATAATAAACAGTGTTACATCTGCAAGTTTATATATTTATCATTTCATTTTATGTAGTATTTCTATTTACCATTGGTCGTATGACTTAAATGGAATTAATATGTAATTTTTACCTCCAGTAGGTTGTTTTCAATTATTATTATTATTATTATTATTATTATTATTATTATTATTATTATTATTATTATTCACAGATATGGCAACAGCTTCAAACTCCGATGACAACATTTCGTGTTCTCTGTGTTTGGAAATTTTTGACAAACCAAGAGTTTTTTCATGTGGACATTCGTTCTGCTTGAAATGCCTGCAGAATTACATCAGCACAAATTACAACAACAACGACACAGAAATAAGCTGCCCGTTCTGCAGGCAGAATGTCCACATTCCAGACAGCACGAAACCAGTGGAAACATGGGCAGCTCAATTCTCTATAAACAAGTCACTGGTGGACGCCATTAACAAAATAGAACATTCAAAGTTTTGTGAGTCAGCAGTGTTGTGTTTAGATTGAGCATTACAATACAATAATTTTAAAAAAATACACTGTCATTTTACTAAAAATATTTGTTGTGTATTAACTATCGTAGCATAATGAAATAGAGGACATTTTATCTATAACATTTTTCTACTAAGATTTTACATTTAGTTGATAAAATAAATTCTATAACTCTTCACATTGTATGCATGTCTTTATTTATAGTAGTAGTACTAATTACTAATTCTATTATTATTATTATTTATTTATTTATTTATTTATTTATTTCAGCTAAAAAGGGAGGTCACATTTCAGTTCTGAGTTCTGTTTGTGAGAGTCTAAAATCCTACAAAGAAATTCTTCAGACAGAGATGGATGATAAGATTGAGCAACTTCGCCAAGCCGTCGACATCAACGTCGTGGACACCACAGAAGAGGTCAGAAGGATTGGTAACACACTAATCACAGATTTCACAGCCGCAGTCCACAAAGAACAAGACAGGCTAATAAGAGAAATAGAAAAATCTCAGAACTTTGTAAACTCAGAAATAGAAAATTGTTTAATGAACACAAACATCTGATTGATGAAAATGAAAAGTTTATAAAACTTGGTGAGGGTTTGTTAAAAGAAAAATCAGAGTCAGACATAAAAACAAATCTTCCAAAATTCACCGAACTTCAAAACACAACTTCAAAGTTTCTGTCAAATTCTCTTTCACAAATAGAAAAAGCAGAATTCAAAATAAATCTCAGAAAATCTGATAAAAAGAAAGAAATTTCTGTACACATTGGTGAAATTAACACAAACATCCAAACAGACACACAGATAGACAGACAGACAGACACACTCAAACACACAGACACCATTAACACAGAAACACAACACACAGACACACAGATAGACAAACAGACAGACACACTCAAACACACAGACACCATTAACATAAAAACACAAGAAGATAAAAAAAATCCTTCTGTGTCTTCCATCCTGGTGTCAGGTGAGGACAAGAGTAAAATTGTTGTTAGTGATTGTTCCAATAAATGTGTAAAATGTTTTTGTTTAACAAAGAAAATCACTGATAAACAAACACGTGACTTCCACTGGTCCATGCGGTCTTGCTGAGTCACGTGGTCAGCAGGGTGATGTTGTTGTTGTCGTTGCTCTGCCAGATGAAAATAAAATATTGTTTTTAAATTTGGAAAACTTCAAACTGATAAAAACAATTACAACTGGTAAAAAGTATCAGTTTATCTCTGTGTTACCTGGCAACCGTCTCGCGGTCACTGGTGGGTGGTCTAATCAGTGCTTGGACATACTGACAGACAGTGGTCAGCTCATTAATTCTATCTCAACAGATTTGATCCCCAGTCCGTGCAGTCTCACAGTTCACGATCAATGTCTGATTGTTGTGTCACAGAGAGAAAACAGTTTATTTTGTGTGACGTCATCAGGTGACGTCAAATGGAAGTCACGTGATTCAGACAAACTGAGAGACTTGAGAGGTGTTACATGTGACAGGGAGGGAAATATTTTTGTTTGTGATTTTGAAATAGAAATTGTGTTGTTCAGCTGTCTCGAGATGGTAACATTACACGTGACATCCTCACTGACCAGGATGGACTGTCCAGACCTTGTGTGTGTCTGTTGTGATGACAACAAACTCTACGTGGCACAGTTTAACAATGAAATAAAAATATTTACGTGGTGTAAAAAGTAAACTTCAAACTGTCTGCTAAGTTAGTTTCACTGAACTGTTTTGAAGTTGAAAGTCCACAGACATTTCTTTCTGATAAATAAACAGAAAATCAATTATTTATTTATTATAAAGTAATTAATTTAGTTAATTTGTTTACTTTCTTTATTTTTACTTTTAAATATGTTATTTATTTATTATGAATTACTTTATCGTTTAAACTTGCTAAATTACAAAATAGATTTCACTTTAAAACAGACTCTGATTTACTTTTGAAATTTTCACCAAGTTTTGTCATTTTAACTCTCTCTCTCTCTCTCTCTCTCTCTCTCTCTCTCTCTCTCTCTCTCTCTCTCTCTCTCTCTCTCTCTCTCTCTCTCTCTCTCTCTCTCTCTCTCTCTCTCTCTTTACATCTAAATTATTCTATTATTTTGTATAGTAGTTTATTTCAAAGATTGTTTTATTTAAAATATATTTGTTCATAATACTACAATGAAAACAGACAAAAGTGCAATAAAATATTTATATTGTAATAAATAAAATTCTTCTGTCTTTATTTCATTTAAATTTTAAAACTGTTTTACATTGTTTCATGATCTCTTTGACTGTATAGCTACTTATATTCTCACCTAACTGAATGTACTGTCTGTATGTCTGTCTGTATAATATAAGTAATGTAGATAATATCAGTGTAGAACAAAGTAGTTCACTGATGAGATTTCTTATAAATTAATTATTAACAGCTAATACAAATTATTTTTATTCTGCTTGACATATTTTATAAATTTCTCTCTTAGACATGAAGTTAAGTTTAATTTTTAATTTATTTATTTTTAATCCGAAGAAAGAAATAAACAAATAAAAGGAAACAAGAGAAAAGAGACACACACACACACATACACACATACACAAATACACACATACATACACACACACACATACACACACACACACATACACATACATACACACACACACACACACACACACACACACACACACACACACACATACACACACACACACATACACACACACACACACACACACACACACATACATACACATACACATACAGCCACACACACACACACACATACACACACAAATACACACACACACACATACATACACACATACACACATATACACACACACACACACACACAACACACACACACACACACACACACACACACACACACACACACATACATACACACATACACACATACACACACATACACACACAAAATAAACATAAACAGAGACACACAACACACACACACACACACACATACAAACTGTTGTTTTAATACACACATGTTACACAAATTCGTCTTCTTATTATTATTATTATTATAACATATTATCATTATTATGACTATTACATACAGACATACACACACACACACACATATACACAGATAACACACACACAAACATACATACACACACACACACATATATACACAAATACACACATCCAGACACATATAAAATACACACAAAATAAAATTAAATCAGAAAAACAACACACACACACACATATGTACATAAACTGTTGTTTTTAATGACAATGTTGGCTTTTTTCTTCTTCGTCTTATTGTTGTTATTATTATTATTATAACTATTATCATTATTATGACTATTATTACAAATTACAGACATACACACACACAAAGTATACTTACATAGATACAAACACACATAACATAATGGATAAAGATAAAACACACACACAAAGTATACTTACATAGATACACACACACACTGATACACATAATAGAGATAAAGATAAAACACACACAAAGTATACTTACATAGATACAAACACACACTGATACACATAATGGAGAAAAAGATAAAACACACACAAAGTATACTTACATAGATACACACACACACACACTGATACACATAATAGAGATAAAGAAAAACACACACAAAGTATACTTACATAGATACACACACACACACTGATACACATAATGGAGATAAAGATAAAACACGCACAAAGTATACTTACATAGATACACACACACACACTGATACACATAATGGAGATAAAGTCAAAACACGCACAAAGTATACTTATATAAATACACACACAGTGATACACATAAAGTACATAAAAGTCAAAACATGCACACAAGTATAGTTATTTTGATGCACACACAATGATACACCTAATGTAGAATATAATGTAGATAAAACACGTACAAAATATACTTACATAGGTACACACACATAATACTAAATCTTAACACTAAGTACCTCGTCATTCACATTGATGAAATCTTTAATGTCAATGAACTTACAAAAGTATACTTATGTGCTAAGACTGATTTTAAAGATAACAAAATATAACTTTGTTTCTTACATGTTTAATGCACACACTTTAATAAACTTTGAGAAAAAGCAACTCTGTCAAAACGAAAACAACATTTGATATCAATACATTTGATTAGTTCTTAAAAGTCCATGAGTTCTTAAAGGTCCGTGAGAGATGTATGTTAGTATGTTAGTGAGCGTGTGTTTTTGTGTGAGAGCGATGGTATAATAATTTGTGTATACATCATTGTATATGTTTATGTATATGTACACCTCTCTGTGTATATGAGTATATGTGTGTCTCAATGTATGTGTATGTATGTATGTATATATATGTATGTATGTATGTATGTATGTGTATATATATATATATGTATATATATGTATATATATATGAAGCATTATTAGTAACATAACCACCAATATTGCATCTACTAGCACTACGATAACGATCACCTAAATAACATTATGACTACCACAACGACTGTTGTTTCCAATACCCACCATACTAGTTCCACCACAACTACTGCTACTGTAACCACCATTACTATTACAGCCACTAATACTATTACTACAACTACTACTACTACTACTACTTGTACCAATATTGCGAATGCTATTTTTGCTGTTTATTACCAACTACTACTACTACTACTACTACTACTACTACTACTACTACTACTACTACGACTGCTATGACGACTGCACATAACACTAATAAGAAAAACACAGCTGCAAAATGAAAGAGAGGGAAACGTTTTGTTTCTAAAATTATTTACCAGTGTAACCCATGCTAAACACTCAGAAAATAAAATACGAGTATGTTTTATCAGTTTTATTTTTTAAGCTAATAATTTTACAGTGTGTAATTATTTTTATTTTTATTAGCAATATTAGTATTAGTATTAATGAGAATGTAAAAGATTTCGCTGGCATTTCAGTTAAAACACATTTTTGTATTTTTCAACTGAAAGACTGATTTAATATTTGACTAAAGACCCACACATACACAGAGAGAGAGAGAGAGAGAGAGAGAGAGAGAGAGAGAGAGAGAGAGAGAGAGAGAGAGAGAGAGAGAGAGAGAGAGAGAGAGAGAGAGAGAGAGAGAGAGAGAGAGAGAGAGAGAGAGAGATTACTGTGTTTTTGAGAGACTGGTTATCTGTGATAGAAAGAAAAATGTGGGTGCAAAAGAAACTAATATCTCGTTACTTCTATCTTCACACACACACACACACAGACACACAGACACACCACACACACACACACACGTACACACACACACAGACTCACACACACACAGACACAGACTCACACACACAGTCACACACACACACAGACACACACACACAGACACACACACACAGACATACACACACACATTCCACACAGGCACAGATACACATACACAGACACACACACAGACAGACACACACACACACAGACACACACAGGCACTGACACACACACACACAGACACACAAACACACACGCAGACACACACACAGACACACACACACAGGCACAGACACACACACGTACGCACAGACAGGCACAGACACACACAAACAGACACACACACACAGAGACACACACAGACACACACACACACGCAGACACACACACTCAGGCACAGACACACACTTACGCACACACAGGCACATACACACACACAGACAGACACACACACAGGCACAGACACACATACAGACACACACACAGACAGACAGACACACATACAGGCACAGACACACACACACACAGACACACACACACACACACACACACACATACACAGAAACACACACACACACACACACACACACACACATACACATACACACACATACACAGACATACACACACATACACAGAAAACACACACACACACACACACACAGGCACAGACACACCGTTGTACGAGTACGTTTATTTGCACACACAACGTGACACATGGAAACAGGTAACAGTTAATTACTTTATTCCTAGTTGTACACTGCTAACGATCAGATTATGAAAACATAAATTAATATCACTTTTTCATGTCAAAGATTCTTTTTGTTTCTTTTTATTTTGCATAAACAGTTTTATTTATTACAATTTTATCATGAGAGAGAGAGAGAGAGAGAGAGAGAGAGAGAGAGAGAGAGAGAGAGAGAGAGAGAGAGAGAGAGAGAGAGAGAGAGAGAGAGAGAAAATGGATGGACCTGAAAGATAAATAGTAAAAATTGCTTCATAATTCTCTTTTCTTTTTTTTTAATCGAAGAAAATGTAAGTATTTTACCTTGTAAAATAATAAAACAGATATTAAAAAGCTGCATCCTTTGTTCTTTTGATATCGTAGATCAATTTAAAATCCGTGTTTTATTTTATTTTTCATGTAGCACCTTATGCCAATTTCTGTTTGTATTTTCTTCTTTGTTTTCCCTTCTGTATATTTATCTCTTTATTCATTTCTTTATTATTATTATTATTATTATTATTATTATTATTATTTCTTCTTGTTTCTTGCTTTATTTTATTTATTAATTTTAGTTTGTTATTCCGTATTATTTTGGAAATAAGTTAATTAATCAAACGAGAAATAATCGAGTAATGCGCAGAAACAAAGACATCTGTCATTAAGTGTGATTTGTAAAACGTTTTCATATCTGTCTGTTTTCTAATTTATTTTGTTTGTAATCAACACAAATGTTACAAACGATCTGAAAGCAGCAGACGTTCTTACTTTCAGGAATAAATATATAAATACTGCAAAAATGAGCGAATTAATTAATGCATGCCCTGAAACACATTTGTTACTTGTATTGTTTTCCAGCTAGCGTAATACACATATTGATCAGTATATTTATTTGGGTTACAGCTACGAGTCAAAAGTTTTCACTTAAAAAAGACTGTGCTATGTAACACGACCTTTTCCAAGAACAAAATGTTTTGTTGTTGATAGTAATAAATGGTTGTGACCGCTAAGCAGGTTTTCCAGCGTCAAAACAGTGGACTGCTAGTACTAGTTATAGACTTGTAATAAATAAAGAAATAATAAAATAAAATAAGTAAAATTAAAAATGCTCGTTATATTAATGTGTCGACGACGCAAACATATTTTTTCGCGTTAGGTTAATTTCATGTTTTACGTGTTTATTACGCGGTATTATATCGAAACAAAACCAGTTTAAACTATGATAAATGTATTTTAACTGAAATACTTTTCAAATAAAGATAGTTTTCAGTACAGAAACCATGTTATGTAATATGTTGTTGATTTATACAGTGGAACCTCGAGTTACGAACTTAACTGGTTCAAGAATTCGGTTCGTAAACCGAACTGTATGTAAACCGAAGCGATGTCAGACACAGGAACGTCGCTCTCATGTTTTGCAATTATATCTTTCTTAACCTCTCCTGTGACACATTCATACTGTGAGAGTTGTGTGTGTGTGTGTGTGTGTGTGTGTGTGTGTGTGTGTGTGTGTGTGTGTGAGTGTGAAATGAGGAATGAGTACGTACGTGTAAATCAGAGTGGATAGAAGAGCTGTTTAATTGTGAAAATGTTAACATGTTTATTATGTGATTACATCATTATTCATCTGTGTATTTCACACAACACTTCCTTACGGTATGTCAGAGAAAATGAATAAAATGAATAATAACTAAATAAAAATTTAAAAATATTTTATATTATGTTTCCACCTAGTTTTAGTGTGAGATAACAGCCCATAGATTCCTATGTACAGCAGAGTCTTCCCTTACTCTGTTACGTCAATGTCTCCAAAATCTACACAGTAATCAGCCCATAGATTCCTATGTACAACTCAGTCTTCCCTTACTCTGTTACGTCAATGTCTCCAGAATCTACACGGTAATCAGCACATAGATTCCTATGTACAGCTCAGTATTCCCTTACTCTGTTACGTCAATGTCTCCAAAATCTACACAGTAATCAGCCCATAGATTCCTATGTACAACTCAGTCTTCCCTTACTCTGTTACGTCAATGTCTTCAAAATCTACACGGTAATCCAGAGCTTCAACAGTCCTGATGTCAACAGCTATGAAGGTTTCTGTTGTTCTGTTCAGAATATTTAATAATGATTATCTGAACAAAATATTTTCATTTATTTTAGACATTCCAGAAAGGTGTTGGTTAATGATGAAGTTATTGATACTGGGTGATGTTGTTGATAATAGAGTTATTGATATTGGTTGATAATGAAGTTATTGATACTGGGTGATGTTGTTGATAATAGAGTTACTGATATTGGTTGATAATGAAGTTATTGATACTGGGTGATGTTGTTGATAATAGAGTTACTGTTATTGGTTGATAATGACAACTGTAGTTATTGATACTGGGTGATGTTTTTGATATAAAGAGGAACTGATGGATTGGTTGATTTAATGAAGTTATTAAGTTTTTTTTACTGGGTGATGATGTTGATACTAGAGTTATTGATATTGGTTGATAATGAACTTATTGATACTGGGTGATGTTGATAATAGAGTTACTGATATTGGTTGATAATGAAGTTATGATTTAATGTTTTAATCTAATGGACAAAGTCTAATGAAAAATATAAATCAAATTTTGAAACTGTTTGTATTCGTTTAGTTTAAATAAAAACGTCAATTACGTCAATTTGTTTTTCAGTGCAAATAAAAAAATACTTTGATGTAAAAATATAAGAAAATAAATATAGAAAAATTAAACGAAAGACGAAGAATGATTGAATACGAGATAATTATTAGAAGAGAATAATGAAAAAACGATTGAGAAGAAAATAAGAAAAAGAGAAAGAAAGATGAGAAAATAAAATGAACAGAAGACAATAAAATAAAATAAAAGTTAAACACATTAGTAATAATACTACTAATAATAAATAAATAAATAAATAAATAAAAGAAATTAAAAATAAAGGAGAAAGTTCAGGAAAAAAGAAAGAAGAAATATAAAAGCAGGTCAAGGTTGCAATGTTTGTTTCACTGTCTTTAGTGCGCGAGTTTCTTCACGTATTAATAAAACCTAAAGTTAACTTAAAAAAATAAATAAAATAAAATAAAAAGGAAATGCGTGAATGTACAAATAAGACATTATCAGCATGTTATACACTGTGTTACAATTAAAAACTTTGTATTCTGTATGGAGTGAATGTGTTCATAGTCTCTTTAAGTAAATTTATATATACTGTTTAAAAAAGTAAGGTGCTCTAATAATGATTTTACAATTCAGAAATTTGTATGTAAGTTAACTGTGGGGAACGGCAATAAATATTATTAAATAAATGAAGGATCGGAACGAGTTTCATCGTCTGCATAAAAATGACTAAAAACAAAACGATAATAACTGTATCATCAATAGAATGAAAACAACAAAAACAGCAACATTGTAATTGTCCATAGAGATTAAACACATTCCTGAAAATTGTCAAAATCCACAATAGCAGCTCTACTACACACACCAACATATACTTGCAATTTGTGATGCACGTGCGAAGTATGAAATTTGACAAACGGACGTGGAAACGTATGTGAAAATAATATTTTCAGGTTCCCCCAAATTCGTTTGTAGAGTATATTAAATGAAAACGAAACAATAAATAAATGACAATAATAATAACAATATAATGACAATAATAAGAAGAGAAAACAAGAATTTGTTTTTCACAGTTATACATATATATATAAATATAAAAATAATTTCTTGTTCTTGGGTTTTATTATTATTATTATTACTACTATTATTATTATAAAACAGTTATAATTAAGATTACTCACAGCACACTCAGTGTCTGTTTTGTTGGTGGTGAGGCTAAGGAAAATCACTGTTGTGTTAGAACACAAGCCAAACACAGTTCCGAAATGCCCAGGTCCAAAACTGTTTCCGATAAATTTA
>CM022678.1:10019677-10034677 GCA_012295275.1 Chrysomallon squamiferum
TGCCAATATAATTAAATAATTAAAATTCTCTTTCACGGGAAAATACGTGATGACGAACTCTTAAAGGTAGTTTTTAAAATTTAGAATTAAATAATAAGCTTTATCGAGTTTTGTTTAACAAACAAAGAATGTTTTAAAATGTATCAGTCTAAGCCGGCTTCCCTTGCTCTTTGATTTCGATTATTTCATTGATATCTACAGGAATCTAATACTTTGTAAACTTTGCACAGTCCGGTGGGCCCTTTTATGAAATGGAGGTTACTGAACATCGAAATCCTGACCTTGCTTTGACAAGTTTTTGCCAGCGGGATACGGATAGATATTTTTCTCACTTGTTTTGGTTCTGTCATTTTGCAGTGTAATCTGTGGAAACCCACATTCCTCTGTAGTCAGTGTAACATTCGATACCCAGCACTTCAGTATTAAATTAAACAAGATTTATTTCTGATGACGTAGTATTTTATCTGTGTCACGCGCTGGTTCTGAGTCATGTGATCAGCTGATTGTTGTCGTTCAGCCAGGAAAGAAAACAATTTTCTTACAAGTATCAGATCCGTACCTGAGTTAAATCATAGATGGGGGCTTACTGTTGTGTATTAAATATCATTTTACCACTAATTATTATTTTATGTAATAACATTCGGGATATATGAATGACAATAATCACAAACATAGAGGTTTGACCCGAACTGAATAAACATCATCTGCTAACGTATGTTTCTATTTTATCTTGCGAAAAAAGGCTACATGGAAAATAATAATAAATAAAATAAATAAGTAAATAAATGATAAAAAGATGGTACAGAAGCAACAACTACTAATATTAAAACTAATACTTATACTAACTGTACTCTGTTACCACCTCTACTACCTAATACTAATACTTTTACTATCATTATCACCAAAAGTATACTACTGCGGATAACAGTAAATCTTTTAATTCCTTTTGTTATTTTACTTTATTTAATTAATTAATTATTTATTTATTTATTTATAACTAATGTTTTTGCAGTGCACCTGAATTAATTTTGTCATACTCTTATGAGAGCGTGAGTTCAAAATGTGACTAAACAAAGTCAAGTATGTTTAGCCTCGGTAAACAAACAGAAAGTAAACTTCTATTAAACTGAACTTGCTGGCTATGAACACTGGCGTGTCTGTGTGTACACGTAACTAAATGCATATTTCTTTTTACGTCTAAACCTGTATTTCGTTTCTTTCTTTCTCTTAATTATACCCAGTCTCATCCAGTTGGTCCTTCAATTTTAGATTTGGATTTTTCCAATGGTTGTGTGTATGTGTGCGTGTGTATATGTAAGAGTGTAAACGTATTTGTGTATCTTCTATGTGGTTGTATGTCTGTGTGTTTATGCGTGCGCTGTGTGTATGTGTTTGTGTGTATGTGTTTGTTTGTATTTGTTTGTGTGTATGTGTGTTGGTGTACAGTTTGTGTCTGTGTGCGTTGTTTGTATTCTGTATGGATGTGTATGCGTGTGTGTTGTGTTTGTAGATCTGTATATGTGTCTGCTGTGTATGTATATGTATATATGTGTATTTATTTCTGTTGTGTGTGTATGTATGTGTATATGTATGTGTATATGTGTTCTATATGTATGTGTAGGTGTGTAACTTAAAACATCTTCCTTTTCCCTCGAGTATTTTATTCAATGTGATTAATGATATATCTAAGAAATACCCTCATTCCAGCTAGTTTATCACTGAAACTTTAAACAAATATAAATACAAAATATAATACTAATACTAATAGTCTCTCTGACAGAAAATAATAACTTTTACTCACTTAGATTTGTTACACAGTTATAACCACACACACACACATACACACACACATTCACACATAAAAGTCACTTTATATATATTTTATTATTTGTAGGTTAGCATTTATACAAACTGAGCGAGATAAGTATAAGTACATAAATTACATTCAGAAATATTAATATGTATACATACTGTCGACTATTAGATCGGAAAATTAGTTTAATACTGACATAACGTGACCAATTGCACGTATGTGTTGTATTTGTTTAATTGTAATGTATTTTATTTCTTTATTTAACAAGTCGATTTATCTAAATCATCTTTCTATGTGGAGTATGTTCTCGTGAAGAAATATGTCATTATAAAACACTCGTAACTTGTTTTATTGTTCACACCAGCAAACAAACAACATAGTAAATTTCGCTTCAGTAAACAAATAAAATGTTATCTGAACCAATTTCAAATTAGGTTATGCGGTGAATGGAGAGTTGAAAAGCTACATAAATAAAAAAAATAAAACAAATAAAACAAAAAAGAAAGAAAGGTAGAAACGGAAGAAGAAAAACTTCCTTTGTTCGTCAGTGAAACAAAATCTTATCTTTATTGTCCTTACAGTGGCCATATTAAGATATTTTTATTTTATTTATTATTATTTTTTACCCCTAGACGCTCTTAACTGAGAAAAAGTCGGATATTTCACTTTGTCATTTCGACCTTTTCTTTCCAGGGAAAAAATATGTGTGTGATAAATTTTGCCCAGTAAAGAAAAGTTCGATATATATATATATATATTTTTTATATATATATATATAACAAAAGAAAACAAAACACAATGCCTTTGTAAGAAAAAACAGAAGGTAACAGCAACGTGTTAAAATAAATTACGTTTTTGTTTGTAAATTTATTGACGTAGCTGTAGATAAATAAAAATGCGAATCAGCTGCACATTATCACCACGTTTCACATACTGATTTTATCGGGAAATCAATTTAATTATACTGTCAGAAAATAATAATTTTACTCAGTGAGATTTCTTTCACACACACACACACACAGACGTATGTGCATGTGTATCTCAGAGAGAGAGAGAGAGAGAGAGAGAGAGAGAGAGAGAGAGAGAGAGAGAGAGAGAGAGTGTTATAAAAATAATACAATTTTAATTACAATAATACTTGTTTGCGTATATTTGTGATATTTTATTATTTTTATTCATATCACTTGTGTGCACCTGAATGAATCTGACATATATAAACTAATTAATTAAATATATTATAATATATAGTACATATTTCATTAATTGACTAATCTAAACATACTGTTTGTTTATATGCGTGAAACAGAGAGGAGTTCTTAAGTGTTTGACAATGTCAGGTTCATTGAAGTGACACAAGAGAGATATGATTAAAACTAAAATAACATCACAAATATACGCAAACTCTAAGTATAATTGTAATTTGTATTTTCAGAAAAAGAAACAACGGTAGCTAATATATAGAGGGAAAATATTATTATTATTATTATTATTATTATTATTATTATTATTATTATTATTATTATGCGTACGTGACTAAAAACATGCGCTATCTTGGTGTCCTGTTTTTCATTGCTATTCATTATTTATATATCTTACAAAAGAAGGCATCGATTACCGCTGGTATGTAACTGTAGAAGTGTATACAGGATCTGTTTTGGGTGTAGAAGTGTATTATCTTTCTGTCATCTCCAACAAACCTGCAAATCGGGTTTCACTTTATGACAAGATGAAAAAATTGAGACGGTTTTACTCAGAGACGCTACTATCATTTTTACCTGAACGAAAGTCTAAGATTTCATTATGTCGTTTTGACCTTTACTTTCCTCTCCTACTCTCATACATAGCTTCACGTTACGTTATATTTAAGAAACAATATGTATACATATATTACTTTATTTTTATTTTTAAATTATTATTATTATTATTGTTATTGTTATTGTTATTATTATTATTATTATTATTATTATTTTTATTATTATTATTATCTTTTAAAGTAACAAAGAAATAAATGTTCGATTCGACGAATTCAGTAGTTTGCTTAATTACAATGATACATCGTCGTGTAGACTTGAACGTTCACTGCGGATCCACTAAGTATTTCCACGTCACATCCAGTACCAGTGAAAACCATCGATGTTTTATCCTTGGAAGTTTCTCTTTAAAAGGGTTTCCTCTCAAGACATTGTCCAAATAAAGTTAGCAGCTGTTAATAAGTTGTTAATAACCCTATTTTGTACCAGTTATATTCTACCACTGCTACTACTACTATAATAATAATAATAATAATAATAATAATAATAATAATAATAATAATAATAATAATAATAATAATAAAGGCACTCTGTAAACTAACTAAACTCATTCTATAATCACGTATTAAGCTATGCATTATAAAGCAGCGAATCGACAGACAGGGTAAACTCATGTTTGAACTGTATGAAGGTTTCAGCCCTCCACTATTGCTGGATTTCACGGATAAAACACTTTAGATGGCCATGATCACAACTAGTTGCTTTTTGGTGCAGTATTATTATTATTATTATTATTATTATTATTATTTTAAATCAGCGAAAACCAATGCTTCACGACTAGTATACCAAACACACACATCTCTCTCTCTCTCTCTCTCTCTCTCTCTCTCTCTATATATATATATATATATATATATATATATATATATATATATATATATATATATATATATATATATATATATATTGAGAGAGAGAGAGAGAGAGAGAGAGAGAGAGAGAGAGAGAGAGAGAGAGAGAGAGAGATATCGTAAAAAGCATTCTGCTAACTGTCAGTTTCCAACAAGAAAATAAAAGCACGCAAAAAATGAATAAAGACAACAAACAAACAAAAACAAAAAGCACGTGCTTGATGGCAAATGATGAGTACACTCGGTGTATGTTGTCTCAGTGGTCGAGTGATGTTGTCTCAGTGGTCGAGTGATGTTGTCTCAGTGTTCGAGTGATGTCGTCGTCTGTCTAAGAAGTGCGGGGGAATGGATGTCACACTTTCCAGTCTCGTCAGCAACATCAGACTTTGTGAGAGCACTTCTGTGCTAGTGCCTAGTAATAGCAATTTTCTACTAGCGGATGGTAGCGGATATTTAAGGTTGTCTTTGTTATAACGTTAAAAACAGAAATCTTTGAGACTGTTTTTCAGTAGATACATTTCTCTTCTGTATACTAGGCATAGATAATCTTAATAAAGTAATAATGTATATATGTATATAATCTTTTTATTATTATTATTAAGATTGTGAAGTCTGTATATAGCAACTATAAACTAGAAAAAAGTCGTGTGTGTGTGTGAGTGTGTTTGTGTGTTAGTAATTATAATAAGTAAATAAACTCTGGGTTTTGTATAACAAACATACAAAGTTTAAGAATTGAGATAAAATAGCTATGACGGTATTTGCTTAACAACCAGAGTTTTAAAATTTTAGAATTAAGATAATTAGCTATGGCGGGTTTTGTGTAACAAACAAACAAAGTTTTAAAATGTGTCAGTCTAGGCTGGTTTCTCTTGCTCATTGAATTCTATATTTTCATTGACATCTGCAGTAATCTAATAATTTGTAATCTTTGCACAGTCCGGTGGGCCCTTTTATGAAATGGAGGTTACTGGCCTCGAAATTCTGACCTTGTTTTGATAAGCGTTTGCCAGCGGGTTAGGGTTAGATTTTTTCTCACTTGTTGAGAAATTTTGCTGTGTAATCTGTGTCATTAAAGGCGTATAATATTTTACACACACACACACACACACACACACACACACACACACACACACACACACACACACACACACACACACACACACACACACACACACACGACTTATTACTTATAGTAATATGATTATTTTTCTCTAATTAGGTTTTAGTTGAGTGATTTCTTCTTATTATTATTATTACTAGTAGTACTAGTAGTAGTAGTACTTTTACTGGTATTGATATTGTTGTTATTTTAGAATCGTCTGAATGAAGAAGCTCACATTTTTAGGATAGTTCACACTGATTAGTAGTAAAATACTAATAGTAGTTTTCTATTTTCAGTTCAAACAAAGCTTTCTGTGTAAATATATATTTATATATCTAGAAATAAGAAAAATATATTAACACATTTTCAGAGTTTTTTCTTAATCCAATTACTTAACAGTCATCTTGGCACCCAAAATCATCTGAAATAATCAAACATAAAACATAACTCAGTTAATTTTACAATTCTATCCTTTTTTAAATGTATTTATTTATTTTAAATTACTGCACAATTATAAACAGAACTAGATAATCGTAACTGTTCAGAAGAGAGATTTGACTAAACCGACATAAAATGTAAACTGAGTAACCATCTATAAAATCAAAAGAAAACAATTATAAAACAAATCAATCAATCAATAAATAAATAAATACTAAATAATTAAATAATAACAGCAGCAAAAGCAAAGTTCAAAAATAGCGATACAGTTTATAAATAAAAAGAAACATCAGATAACTAGATGCTAACAAAATAATAAATTCATCAAGTGACAAAAAATAAAAATAAATATTATCATTACACAATGGACAGTCTGTATGACGTCGTTAGAACTCAGCACTGCATTTAGAACTTCGACCACCTCATACAACACGTTGAGTTCTAAAGGGACAGAACCTCGAGAAATTGCTTGAAATTAGCCGGGTATGTATCCAGAAGGGTCCGCTGTGTGTCCCACTGCAAAATCTGTTAATACTGTCCCATGTTGACGATGTTTTACATATTACAAAATCTATTAATACTGTCCCATGTTGATGATGTTTAACATATTACAAAATCTGTTAATACTGTCCCATGTTGATGTTGTTTTATATATTATAAAATCAACACAGTACGTGAAATACTACTGCAGTATTATTATTATTATTAGTAGTAGTAGTAGTAGTAGTAGCAGCAGCAGCAGTAGTAGTAGTAATAATAACGATTGTTTGAATTTCCAAAACTGACAAAGAAGTATCATCTCTCGAAGAGACTGAAATAAAACCTAAACTGAAGAAGTCACTGCTATAAACACACAGATATAATTAGATTAAAACTCTGCTGTTAGGATGTGAGGTTATTTGTGTAGACCTGGTGATGATCTCTAGCTGGGATAATTCTGTGTCTGTCTGTCTGTGCTACGTACATAGATAATTCAGTGTGCGTTCTCTGTGTGTATGTTCTGATATATGCTTAATTAAACAATGTTTGTTTTGCATAAACTACGTCTTTTATCACGATAAAATAATAATAATAATAATAATAATAATAATAGTAGTAGTAGTAGTAGTAGTAGTAGTAGTAGTAGTAGTAGTAGTAGTAGTAGTAGTACTAGTAGTATAATAATAGTAGTAGTTGTTGCTGTAATAGTAATAGTAACAGTAGTTGTTGTTGAGTAATAGAAATAGTAGCAGTAAGACAAAAACTCAAGAGTAACTGCACGATTTGCAAACAAATATGAAGATAAATCAAATAACAAAATAATAAACAAACAAATATGTAGGCAAGAAAAAATCAGTTATCAAAACAATAAAGAAACAAACAAATAAATAAATATGTAGGCAAGAAAAAATCAGTTAACAAAATAATAAATAATTAAATATTATAATTTACTCGTATGTAATAACTAAACGTCTCTGTCAGTGAATTTTTATTATTTTTCAGAATTTTCTCCAGCAGTGATAAAACTCGTTCATATACAGTCCACTCAGTTACACAGAAAACACCGAGTCCTCGCAAATGATAGTAGTAGTAGGAGTGCTAGACTTAGAAGTAGTGTTATCAAATCTATTCAGTTTACTAAATAAGGCCATGCATTGTAACTGATATACCTCACCTGAGTTTTATCTCCATCACGAGACGGTCAAAGTTCTCTTCAGGCGGATATATTAGATCACGTATTTGTGACTTTGTCTCATAGATCTGAAAACTGGTTTCTACCGTAACACAGCCTCAGTGTCATCTCTTTGTTAGAAAACATCCAACCTGGTAAGAACTTTTATAAAACAAAAATTGCATTTAAGCTCTCTCTCTCTCTCTCTCTCTCTCTCTCTCTCTCTCTCTCTCTCTCTCTCTCTCTCTCTCTCTCTCTCTCTCTCTCTCTCTCTCTCTCTCTGTTGTAATAGTTGTAGTGGAAATATTGTTTGTTGTAGTAGTTTTAGTATTAGTTGTTGTAGTACTTGCAGCAGAATTATTCGTCGTTGTAGTCGTAGTTACATTGTTAATTGTTGCAGTAGTCATAGAAACTTGTAGTACTTGTAGTGTCAGTATTAGTCGTTGTAGTAGCTGTAGTAGAATTATTAGTTACTACAGTAGCAGTTGTTCTAGTAGTTGTAGTTGCAGTATTTGTTTTTCCAGTGGCTGTTGTAGCATTATTCGTTAGTATCAGTAACATTACAGTGTTTTAGTATTTACATATCTCTTCTGTATGCTAGCTGTAGACAATTTTAGTAAAGTAATAATTATTGTATAGACTTAAGATAGTGTGATCTATATATGAAATAGAGAAAATAAAAACAACTATAAACACTAGAAAAAAGAATATTTAAAAATTTGTCAGTCTAAGCTGGTTTCTCTTGCTCTTTGATTTCGATTCTTTCATTGATATCTACAGGAATCTAATACTTTGTAATCTTTGCACAGTCCTGTCGGCCCTTTTATGAAATAGAGCTCACTGAACCTCGAAATCCTGACCTTGTTTTGATAAGCTTTTGACAGCGGGTTACTGTTAGATATTTTTCTCACTTGTTTTGGTTCTGTCATTTTGCAGTGTAATCTGTGTCATCACACAGTTATAAACACGCACACACACACACACACACTCGCATACACACACGTAATGTTAAAAAAGTTTCTTTCTTTCTTTTCTTAGATGAAAAGCGTCTCTTTATATATTTTATTATTTGTAGGTTAGCATTTATACAAACTGAGCGAGATAAGTATAAGTACATAAATTACATTCAGAAATATTAATAAGTATACATATTGTCGACTATTAGATCGGGAAATAAATTTGATTAAATTAATGTTATAATATGTTAGATGGGGAAATTAGTTTAATACTGACATAAATTATGACAAAGTGTACGTTTGTGCGGTATTTGTTTAATTGTAGTGTACTTTATTTCGTTATTTAATAAGTCGATATATATAAGTATATATACATATCGACAGATAGATATAAAACAAAACATAATGTGTTTGTAACTAAAAACAGGAAGTAGCGGCAACATATGTTAAAATAAATTACGTTTATTTTTGTAAATTTATTAACAAAGCTGTAGATAAATAAAAAGCGAATCAGCTGCACATTATCATCACACTTCATATAATAATTAATATCGGGAAATCAATTTAATTATAATGACAGAAAATAATAATTTTACTCAGTGATATATCTTTCACACACACACGTGTATGCACGTGTATCTCAGAGGGAGGGAGAGAGAGAGAGATTAGATTAATTACACTTATAAAAATAATAAAATTTATTAAATTTAATTACAGTTATGCTTGTAGTTTGCGTATATTTTTGACAGTTTTTATTTTTAATCATATTTCTGTGTCAATTGAATCAACATGACATTGTCAAACATTCAAGAACTCATTTCTTTCACGCATAGAAACAAACACTATGTTTAGATTAGTCAATTAATGAAATATGTTCTATATATATATATTTAATTAATTAGATTAAAACCATTTTTATATATATATATAGCTTAAATAAAATGAAATAAATCTATTTAACACAGAGAAGAGATATATATTCATTATTATAATTAGTATAATAATTGATATCGGGAAATCAATTTAATTATAATGAGAGACAATAATAATTTTACTCAGTGATATTTGTGTCACACACAAACACACACACACACACATATATGTAGGTGTATCTCAGATAGAGATATATTAGATTAATTACACTTATAAAAATAATAAAATTAATTAAATTTACAGTTACAATTATGCTTTTAGTTTGCGTATATTTGTGATGTTTTATTTTTAATCACATAACATAACATAATATAATATAATATAATACAATACAATACAGGAAGCATTAAATAAAATGAAATAAAACTATTTAATACAGAAAAGTGATATATATTTATTATTATTTTATTACTGCTGTGTATACGTAATTAAAAACATACATTCACTTTGTATTCTGTTTTTCATTATTAGAGTTTATTTATATATCTTACGAAAAGACCTGATACCGCCAGTTCACTATTCAAGTTTAAACAAGATACAATTTTGGCGGCTAAATATATTATCTTTCTCTGTCCCACTTCAAGCTAGCTGCTGTTGTCTATTATTACTACATGTGTGATAGGCTCTAAGCAGCATTTTATAACTTAATTCTGTACACAAACTATGTTAAGGTAGTTGTTAATTTTAATCCTGTTTACTTAACCACAAGAATTTAAATATTTCACGATTATTTTTTATTAGAAGAAACAAACGTTTTATAGAAAACTTCAAAGCTCCTACCCCTTCTTTCTTTACGAATTGGTATCTTCCGCTCTGACAAAACCGGGCTTCGCTACTGCAAGAGTAAATTGACATTGTAGATGAACAAACGGAGAAATGTGTTTCTCTTAAAATTTTCATTTCTCAAGACTAAGTAAGTCAAATTATTATTTATTATTATTATTATTATTATTATTATTATTATTATTATTATTATTATTATTCGTGCTCTAAGCTATTTAAAAATATCATTTTCAAAGTCAATTCCACGATTACATTGTCGTGCGAGATACGTGTTTTTCAAGAAAAGTAGCTCGTCACATTGCGAGAAACGATTTCTGTTCTAGTGATCTGCTTAATTAACTTGCAGCATTCGTTTTACTCACATATGTTTAGTGTCTTGCAGGGTTTTTGTGATTATTTCTTTGCTTCATACAATTTATTACAGCTGACCTCCTTTATTATATTAATCTTGTCTGTCTGCAATTTCCAAGAGGCTGTCGTCTTCCTTCTCATATTAAGAGTGACGTCACAAGGTTAAATTTAGCAAGTTCGTAATGCACTTTTATTTTACAAATACGACTAAGTAAATAAACAGTTTATTTAGTGTATTTATAACATATTAATAATTTATAATAAAAATTTCATTTTATTTAATTTCATTTTTATAATAAAAACAGTGTTACATTCGCAAGTTTATATATTTATCATTTCATTTTATGTATTTCTATATACCATTGGTTGTATGACTTATATGGAATTAATATATAATTTTTACCTCCAGTAGGTTGTTTTCAATTATTATTATTATTATTATTATTATTATTATTATTATTATTATTATTATTATTATTATTATTCACAGATATGGCAACAGCTTCAAACTCCGATGACAACATTTCGTGTTCTCTGTGTTTGGAAATTTTTGACAAACCAATAGTTTTTTTATGTGGACATTCGTTTTGTTCTAAATGCCTGCATAATTACATCATCACACATTACAACAACAACGACACAGAAATATCCTGCCCATTCTGCATGCAGAATGTCCACATTCCAGACAGCACGAAACCAGTGGAAACATGGGCAGCTCAATTCTCTATAAACAAGTCACTGGTGGACGCCATTAACAAAATACAACATTCAAAGTTGTGTGAGTCAGCAGTGTTGTGTTTTGATTGAGCATTACAATACAATAATAAAAAAAAATACACTGTCATTTTACTAAATATATTTGCTGTGTATTAACTATCGTAGCATAATGAAATAGAGGACATTTTATCTATAACATTTTTCTAGTAAGATTTTACATTTAGTTGAAAAATAAATTCTATAACTCTTCACAATGTATGCATATCTTTATTAATAATAATTACTAATTCTATTATTATTATTATTTATTTATTTATTTATTTATTTATTTTTATTTCAGCTAAAAAGGGAGGTCACATTTCAGTTCTGAGTTCTGTTTCTGAGCGTCTCAAATCCTACAAAGAAATTCTTCAGACAGAGATGGATGATAAGATTGAGGAACTTCACCAAGCCGTCGACATCAACGTCGTGGACACCACACAAGAGGTCAGAAGGATTGGTAACACACTAATCACAGATTTCACAGCCGCAGTCCACAAAGAACAAGACAGGTTAATAAGAGAAATAGAAAAATCTCAGAACTTTGTAAACTCAGAAATAGACAAATTGTTTAGTGAACACAAACATCTGATTGATGAAAATGAAAAGTTTATAAAACTTGGTGAGGGATTTGTTAAAAGAAAAATCAGAGTCAGACATAAAAACAAATCTTCCAAAATTCACCAAACTTCAAAACACAACTTCCGAGTTTCTGTCAAATTCTCTTTCACAAATAGAAAAAGCAAAATTCAAAATAAATCTCAGAAAATCCGATAAAAAGAAAGAAATGTCTGTGCACATTGGTGAAATAATCACAAACATCCAAACAGACACACAGATAAACAGAGTGACAGACACACTCAAACACACAGACACCATTAACACAGAAACACAACACACAGACACACAGATAGACAAACAGACAGACACACTCAAACACACAGACACCATTAACACAAAAACACAAGAAGATAAAAAAAATCCTTCTGTGTTTTCCATCCTGGTGTCAGGTGAGGACAAGAGTAAAATTGTTGTTAGTGATTGTAACAATAAATGTGTAAAATGTTTTTGTTTAACAAGAAAATCACTGATAAACAAACACGTGACTTCCACTCGTCCATGCGGTCTTGCTGAGTCACGTGATCAGCAGGGTGATGTTGTTGTTGTCGTTGCTCTGCCACGTGAAAATAAAATATTGTTTTTAAATTTGGAAAACTTCAAACTGATAAAAACAATTACAACTGGTAAAAAGTATCAGTTTATCGCTGTGTTACCTGGCAACCGTCTCGCGGTCACTGAGTACTACAGTGAGTGCTTGGACATACTGACAGACAGTGGTCAGCTCATTAATTCTATCTCAACAGATTTGATCCCCAGTCCGAGGTTTCTCACAGTTCACGATCAATGTCTGATTGTTGTGTCACAGAGAGAAAACAGTTTATTTTGTGTGACGTCATCAGGTGACGTCAAATGGAAGTCACGTGATTCACACAAACTGAGAGGCTTGACAGGTGTTACATGTGACAGGGAGGGAAATATTTTTGTTTGTGATTTTGATAGAAATTGTGTTGTTCAGTTGTCACAAGATGGTAACATTACACGTGACATCCTCACTGACCAGGATGGACTGTCCAGACCTTGGTGTGTCTGTTGTGATGACAACAAACTCTACGTGGAAACTAACAATGAAATAAAAATATTTACGTGGTGTAAAAAGTAAACTTCAAACTGTCTGCTAAGTTAGTTTCACTGAACTGTTTTGAAGTTGAAAGTCCACAGACATTTCTTTCTTGTAAATAAACAGAAAATCAGTTATTTATTTACTGTAAGGTAATTAATTTAGTTAATTTTTTTTATATCGTTTAACCTTGCTAAATTACAAAATAGATTTCACTTTAAAACAGACTCTGATTTACTTTTGAAATTTTCACCCAGTTTTGTGTGTGTGTGTGTGTTTTTTCTTACATGTAAACTATTCTATTATTTTGTTAACTGGTTTATTTGAAAGAATGTTTTGTATTTAAAATATATTTGTGCAATCAAAACTGTAATAAAATATTTATATCATAATAAATCAAATTATTCTGTCTTTATTTCATTTAAATTTCAAAACTATTTTACATTGTTTCGTGATCTCTTTGTCTGTATAGCTAATATGTATTCACCTAACTGTATGTATATCTATATGTCTGTCTGTATAATATAATTCATGTGTATAATGTGTAGAACAAAGTAGTTCACTGATGAGATTTATTATAAATTTATTTTTAACAGCTAATACAAATTATTGTTTTGGAGATCTCTAGCATTTTCAACATGTGAAAAAGCTCTGTGACACTTTCCCCGCGGGTCGGGAGAAATGGTTCAACACGTGCAAAAGGTGCGCGCCGTCGGCCCACGTGTGGGAAAAAAGTTTTAAACTTCCTCATTTTTATTCTGCTTGACATATTTTATAAATTTCTGTCTTATACATGAAGTTAAGTTCAATTTTTTCTTTATTTATTTTTTAATCCAAAGAAAGAAATAAACAAGAAGAAAAAAGAAAAAAGACAAACACACACACCTATATTCACACACACACATACAAATACACAAGTACACACACAGATACAAACACACAGACACACATACATACACATACAAAAACACACACATACATACTCATACATACATTCATTCTCACTAACATACTCGCTTACACTCACGGACCTTTAAGAACTAATCAAGTGGTGATATCAAATGTATTATGTTTTTTGACAGAGTTACTTTTTCTCAAAGTACTAAAGTGTTTCACTGTGCATTAAACATGTAAGAAACAAAGTTATATTTTGTTAGCGCCAAATCAGGCTTAGCACATTGTTTGTGTATGTGTGTGTGCATGTGTATGTGTGTGTTTGTGTCTGTGTGTGTTTGTGCGTTTGTATGTGTGTCTCTGTGTGTATGTGTATCTGTATGAGTGTGTGTTTTTGTGTGTATGTATATAGATAAATATATACATATACACACCTCTCTCCGTGTATGCGAGTGTGTGTCTCATTGTATGTATGTGTTTATGTTTGTATATATATGAAGCATTATTAGTAACATAACCACCAATATTGCATCTACTAGCACACTACGATAACGATCACCCCAATAACATTATGACTACCACAACGACTGTTGTTTCCAATACCCACCACAACTACTGCTACTGTAACCACCATTACTATTCAGCCACTAATACTATTACTACAACTACTAATACTTCTACTACTTGTACCAATATTGCGAATGCTATTTGTGCTGTTTATTACCACTAGTATTACTGCTACTACTGCTACTACTACTACTACGACGATGACTGCTATGACGACTGCACATAACACTAATAAGAAAAACACAGCTGCAAAATGACAGAGAGGGAAACGTTTTGTTTCTAAGATTATTTACCAGTGTAACCCATGCTAAACACTCAGAAAATAAAATACGAGTATGTTTTATCCGTTTTATGTTTTTAGCTGATAATTTTACAGTCTGTAATTATTTTTATTAGTAGTATTAGTATTAGTA
>CM022678.1:10039677-10047177 GCA_012295275.1 Chrysomallon squamiferum
ATTTTATTTTTCATGTAGCACCTTATGCCAATTTCTGTTTGTTTTTTTTCTTTTTGTTTTCCCTTCTGTATATTTATTTCTTTATTCATTTCTTTATTATTATTATTATTATTATTATTATTATTATTATTATCATTATCATTATCATTATCATTATTATTATTATTATTATTATTATTATTATTATTTCTTCTTGTTTCTGGCTTTATTTTATTTATTAATTTTAGTTTGTTATTCCGTATTATTTTGGAAATAAGTTAATTAATCAAACGAGAAATAATCGAGTAATGCGCAGAAACAAAGACATCTGACATTAAGTGTGATTTGTAAAACGTTTTCATATCTGTCTGTTTTCTAATTTATTTTGTTTGTAATCAACACAAATGTTACAAACGATCTGAAAGCAGCAGACGTTCATACTTTCAGGAATAAATATATAAATACTGCAAAAATGAGCGAATTAATTAATGCATGCACTGAAACACATTTGTTACTTGTTTTGTTTTCCAGCTAGCGTAATACACATATTGATCAGTGTATTATTTATTTGGGTTACAGCTACGAGTCAAAAGTTTTCACTTAAAAAAACCGTGCTATGTAACACGACCCTTTCCAAGAAACAAAATGTTTTGTTGTTGATAGTAATAAATGGTTGTGACCGCTAAGCAGGTTTTCCAGCGTCAAAACAGTGGACTGCTAGTACTAGTTATAGACTTGTAATAATTAAAGAAATAATAAAATAAAATAAGTAAAATAAAAAATGCTCGTTATATTAATGTGTCGACGACGCAAACATATTTTTTCGCATTAGGTTAATTTCATGTTTTACGTGTTTATTACGCGGTATTATATCGAAACAAAACTAATCTAAAACATGATAAATGTATTTTAACTGAAATACTTTTCAAATAAAGATAGTTTTCAGTACAGAAACCATGTTATGTAATATGTTGTTGATTTATACAGTGGAACCTCGAGTTACGAACTTAACTGGTTCCAGAATTCGGTTCGTAAACCGAACTGTATGTAAACCGAAGCGATGTCAGACACAGGAACGTCGCTCTCATGTTTTGCAATTATTTCTTTCTTATGTTTTCATACTTTCCACCAGCAATTTTTGTTTTCCTGGGCGCCATTTGGATAGGGTATAAATTTACACATAAAAGCAGCAACACTTTAACCTCTTCTGTGATAACGTTATTTGTAAACAGACAGAAACCGTTGCAGTTTTCTGTGTGTGTGTGTGTGTGTGTGTGTGTGTGTGTGTGAGTGTGTGAGTATGTATGAGTGAGAGTGTGTGTGTTTGTGACTGAGTGTGTGTGTGTGTGTGTGTGTGTGTGTGTGTGTGAATTGTGTGTGTGTGTGAGTGAGTTGTGTGTGTGAGTGAGAGTGTGTGAAATGAGTATGTACGTGTAAATCAAAGTGGATAGAAGAGCTGTTTAATTGTGAAAATGTTAACATGTTTATTATGTGATTTCATCATTACTCATCTGTCTATTTCACACCGCCCTTCATTACGGTATCTCAGAGAAAATGAATAATAATTAAAATAAAAATTTAAAAATATTTTGTATTATGTTTCCACCTAGTTTCAGTGTGAGATAACAGCCCATATATTCCTATGTACAACTCAGTCTTCCCTTACTCTGATACGTCAATGTCTCCAAAATCTACACAGTAATCAGCCCATAGATTCCTATGTACAACTCAGTCTTCCCTTACTCTGTTACGTCAGTGTCTCCAAAATCTACACAGTAATCAGCCCATAGATTCCTATGTACAGCTCAGTCTTCACTTTCTCTGTTACGTCAATGTCTCCAAAATCTACACAGTAATCAGCCCATAGATTCCTATGTACAGCTCAGTCTTCCCTTACTCTGTTACGTCAATGTCTCCAAAATCTACACAGTAATCAGCACATAGATTCCTGTGTACAACTCAGTCTTCACTTACTCTGTTACGTCAATGTCTCCAAAATCTACACAGTAATCAGCACATAGATTCCTATGTACAGCTCAGTCTTCACTTTCTCTGTTACGTCAATGTCTCCAAAATCTACACAGTAATCAGCACATAGATTCCTGTGTACAACTCAGTCTTCCCTTACTCTGTTACGTCAATGTCTCCAAAATCTACACAGTAATCAGCACATAGATTCCTATGTACAGCTCAGTCTTCACTTTCTCTGTTACGTCAATGTCTCCAAAATCTACACAGTAATCAGCACATAGATTCCTGTGTACAACTCAGTCTTCCCTTAAAATGTCCCAAAATCTACACAGTAATCAGCACATAGATTCCTGTGTACAACTCAGTCTTCCCTTACTCTGTTACGTCAATGTCTCCAAAATCCACACAGTAATCCAGAGCTTCAACAGTCCTGGTGTCAACAGCTATGAAGGTTTCTGTTGTTCTGTTCAGAATATTTAATAATGATTATCTGAACAAAATATTTTCATTTATTTTAGACATTCCAGAAAGGTGTTGGTTAATGATGAAGTTATTGATACTGGGTGATGTTGTTGATAATAGAGTTATTGATATTGGTTGATAATAAAATTATTGATACTGGGTGATGTTGTTGATAATAGAGTTATTGATATTGGTTGATAATGAAATTATTGATACTGGGTGAAGGTGGAGTTACTCGAACTGTGACAAAGCCTGTCTCAGGAATGTTTTATCTGATTATAAAGTGACTGCTAGTTCTATCATTTAGTGTGCGTGCATGTGTGTGTGTGTGTGTGTGTGTGTGTGTGTGTGTGTGTGTGTGTGGCTTTGTAGGTGTACAGTTTTATTACTAAATAATCCCATCTATTCATATGACAACTGTATAAGAAAAATGTTATTATTATTAAAATTATTAAAACATTTTCATATAAACTATGGAACTGAATGGACTTATTAAGATTTCTACCTATTTTTTTAATTTTTAATTTTTTTTTAAATGTTTTATAAAAAATAAAATTTTTTTAAAAAAATTAAATTTTATATTTTAATTTATTGAAATAAAAAATGTAATACTTTGCTTTCGACAGTGCAGACGATAAGACATCTTGTTAAAGCAGAATAATTCACGTAATGACAGCTCGAAATGACGCAACAACCCTACACCCCTAAAAAATCAGACAAAGTGTAATGTCCCATTTCCAGTAAACTCATTTATAACAAGTTATCAACTGTACGTGTTTTAATCTAATGGACAAAGTGATAATGAAAAATATAAATCAAATTATGAAACTGTTTGTATTCGTTTATTTTAAATAAAAACGTCAATTACGAAACTGTAAATGGAATTAATATATGTTTGTTTTTCAGTGCAAATAAAAAAATACTTTGATGTAAAAATATAAGAAAATAAATATAGAAAAATTAAACGAAAGACGAAGAATGATTGAATACAAGATAATTATTAGAAGAGAATAATAAAAAAAAAAACGATTGAGAAGAAAATAAGAAAAAAAAAAGAAAGATGAGAAAATAAAATGAACAGAAGAAAATAAAAAAAAGTTAAAATTATAATAATAATAATAATAATAAATAAATAAATAAATAAATAAATAAATAAAAGAAATTAAAAACAAAGGAGAAAGTTCAAGAAAAGAAAGAAAGAAGAAATGAAAAATCAGGTCAAGGTTGCAATGTCTGTTTCGCTGTTTTTACTGCGCGAGTTTCTTCACGTATTAATAAAACCTAAAGTTAATTTAAAAAAAATAAAATAAAATAAAAAGGAAATGTTTGAATGTACAAATAAGACATTATCAGCACGTTATACACTGTGTTACAATTAAAAACTTTGTATTCTGTATGGAGTGAATGTGTTCATAGTCTCTTTAAGTAAATTTATATATACTGTTTAAAAAAAAGTAAGGTACTCTAATAATGATTTTACAATTGACAAATTTGTATGTAAGTTAACTGTGGGGAACGGCAATAAATATTATTAAATAAATGAAGGATCGGAACGAGTTTCATCGTCTGCGTAAAAATGACTAAAAACAAAACGATAATAACTGTATCATCAACAGAACGAAAACAACAAAAACAACAACATTGTAATTGTCCATAGTGATTAACGACATTCCAGAAAATTGTCAAAATCCACAATAACAGCCCTACTACACACACTTGCAATTTGTGATGCACGTGCGAAGTATGAAATTTGACAAATGGACGTGGAAACGTAAGTCAAAATTAATATTTTCAGGTTCCCCCAATTTTTGTGTAGAGTATATTAAATGAAAACGAAACAATAAATAAATAAATAAATAAATAAATGTTGTTTTTTTTTTTTTTTTTTTGGGGGGTATGTTGTCATCTCCCTAAATAAATAATTTATAATTTGCTTTATGTAATTTGCAGGTGGGGGGGATATAATATTTAATGAAATATTTAATGAAAAGTATGACTATATTATTAATGATAAATGTGAGTAGTCCATAATATCCATCGTTTAAAAGCTCTTTTACTAAGATAATTATAAGATAAGTGATAAGAGACATTTGAAAAACATGCTGCGGATACTGAAACATCAAAGCTGTTATTTAAACTTAATTGAAATACTGAATTTATTTCATACAATTTGGTATAGAAATAAAATAAAATGACTAATTCTGGAAACAGAATTTTGCAGTGCTCACTTTTCCCTTTTTTTTTTTTTTTTTTTAGTCTCTTGATGAAGTCGACAAACGTCTTTCTGAAATGAACAACGCTAAATTCTGTTAACTGCGTCACAAGCGTTTCTCATCAAACTCAGCAAGATGGAGAAGAAGCAGACGGTAATTTTAACTGTTTTCTTACTGACTTACTTACTTACTTACTCAGTTAATTAAGTAATTAATTATTATTATTATTATTATTATTATTATTATTATTATTATTATTATTATTATTAAATCGGAAGGTTATTATTAATATTCTGTTTATTTTTGTTTGGAGGCGGACGTTGTCTTTACGATAGTAACTTATTTTCAAGATTAGTTTGCGCAAGGCTTTTAATATTTGTTATAAATATAACAATTTATTTTATTTCGTGTCTATATATATATAATATTATAACTGATTCAGTACTAGTTACTGAAATTGTTACTCATATTTAATTTTTTATTTATTTTTTAACTGATGTATTTATTACCATTATTATTTCTGTTATTATATCTGTTGTTGTTGGTGTTGCTCTTGTTAGTATTATTCACCGAAAGATCACAGGTATACAGAATTACCGCCATCACTAAAATATTTAATACAAAAATAGACAAAAGTAAATTTATTGTATTATTTAGGTGACGAACAAAAGTACTCTGCAAAGAGGTTGTGTTATACTGAATGGCAGAAGTATTAAGGTAAGATTCTTGAAATTATTTCCATGTTAAACTGTTATTTCTGTTTAATACATAATACGGTTGAACACAAAATTTACCGGTTTTGTGAGTTTAATTTTTCACAATGTATTTATATTTGTTTATTTATTTATTTGTTTGCTTACGTAATTATTTATTTGTTTATTTACTTATTTATTAATTTATTTGTTCATTTATGTCTTTATTTATTTGTTTGTTTATTTATTTATTTATTTATTTATTTATTTATTTATTTATTTATTTGTTTGTTTATTTGTTTATTTCTGACAGATATTTACAAAGGATTCAGCTGGGAACACAGATATCTAGGACACTGCGGGTTTAAACAGGCGTGACTCTGGAGCAGGCAGTGAGACTGTTAGAGTGTAACAAGTAATTTGTAAGACTTTAATTTTCTTATAAAACGTCTTTATACAGTTAGAGACAGAGTGTAACAAGTAATTTGTAAGACTTTAATTTTCTTATAAAACGTTTTTATAAAACGTCTTTATAGTTAGAGACAGAGTGTAACAAGTAATTTGTAAGACTTTAATTTTCTTATAAAACGTCTTTATACAGTTAGAGACAGACTGTAACAAGCAATTTGTAAGACTTTAATTTTCTTATAAAACGTCTTTATACAGTTAGAGACAGAGTGTAACAAGCAATTTGTAAGACTTTTTTTAGTCTTAATAAAACGTCTTTTATACAGTTAGAGAGACAGAATTTGTAAGACTTTAATTTTCTTAAAAACGTCTTTATATAGTTAAGAATAATTTTTGTAAGACTTTAATTTTTTTATATAAAACGTCTTTATATAGTTTTGGGGTTATGTTTAAAAAAATATATATAAAGTATTCTGAAATTTTATTTATTTAAAAACTGTAATATTTTATAATTTTATTATCAAACGTCTAAAATACATTTGTACTTTTGCTATAAGAATAAAAAAAAATTACTTTCTAATCATTGTATAATTTTAATTATAAATAAATTCTCAGTGATTCTGTTGTTAGCAAGCAGTAAACAGTTATTCATCAGTAGCATAAAATATTTTAAAATAGTAAAATCAAAAAGTTTAAATCGGTATTGATCAAAAAGTAATTTAAATCATTTTGATTTTTCTTTTTTCAGTCAGCTCGTTATAAATGATAACAGAAGACAATTATGATCACATTACTAAATTAAATAATAAAAAATAAAAATAATATCTGAAATAAAAAAAAATTTTGTAATCTGAAATCCCAAAATTTACAATTTTTCAAAAATAAAACTTGAATTTACAATTTAAAAATCCCAAATTCAGTTTACATTTTGAAAATACAAACTTGAATTTACAATTTAAAAATCCCAAATTCAGTTTACATTTTGAAAATACAAACTTGAATTTACAATTTAAAAATCCCAAATTCAGTTTACATTTTGAAAATACAAACTTGAATTTACAATTTAAAAATCCCAAATTCAGTTTACATTTTGAAAATACAAACTTGAATTTACAATTTAAAAATCCCAAATTCAGTTTACATTTTGAAAATACAAACTTGAATTTACAATTTAAAAATCCCAAATTCAGTTTACATTTTGAAAATACAAACTTGAATTTACAATTAAAACTGCCAACTTCAGTTTACAAAACTAACTTCTGAATATCATATTTCTAAAACTGAGTACTTAAATTCTCAATACATCATTTATTTATTTCATAAACATTTGTCTAGCATTTAATATGAATGATATTGTAATAAAATTTTGAATAATCATAGACATGGTTTTGTAACTTGTAAAGTGAAAAATTCAATAAGAGTGTTCGCATGTGTGTGTTGTGTAATTTGTGAAAAGTTGAGAAAAATGCAAACATCCAGCTTGCATGAGAAACTGCCAGTGCCTCAGGTAAATGTCACTTGTGTCAGTGAAATACAAAGATGTATTAAAATTTTATCTTTATTTATCTTTAATAAAACTGTTGTCACTAAAATAATAAAACTGTTGTCACTAAAATAATAAAACTGTTGTCACTAAAATAATAAAACTGTTGTCACTAAAATAATAAAACTGTTGTCACTAAAATAATAAAACTGTTGTCACTAAAATAATAAAACTGTTGTCACTAAAATAATAAAACTGTTGTCACTAAAATAATAAAACTGTTGTCACTAAA
>CM022678.1:10054677-10080009 GCA_012295275.1 Chrysomallon squamiferum
CAATAAAAATAAAATGAAAATAATTTGTCATGTACAAGCTGGTAACATATTTTCCAAACCCCAGAGCTCCACAGCTGATTTATCAAAGGCTGTTTCTGAGAAGGTTCACATAAAATAGCCCTTCCTGCTGATCAGTAAAAACAGACCGTGTTTCAGATGGTTTCTACTCTCTCTTATCAGCATCACACCACAATCCCAGGCTTAATATTTAATACTTCAGTCTTCTCAGTGAATCACTCATTTCACTCACTGAGCAATTTGACATTCAACACTTAATTAACTATCTAGGTTTTCTGTTAATATTTTAATTATGACTGCTGTCGAGTTAAATCCTATGTTAACAAATAACCAGTCTGATTTATAATTATCTTAGTTAATAACTTAATGGGTATATAAATATCTCAGTTAATTTAGTTTGTTGTTACTCAAGTTAATTAACTCAGTTAATAAGGTTAATCATGTTATTTAGTTAACTGACTATGATAATAAATTAATTGTTTCAGTTGTAAAAGTTAATTAACTCAGTTAATAAGGTTAATCATGTCATTTAGTTAACTGACTAAGATAACAAATTAATTGTTTCAGTTGTAAAAGTTAATTATCTCAGTTAATAAGGTTAATCATATGATTTGGTTAACTGACTAAGATAATAAATTAATTGTTTCAGTTGTAAAAGTTAATTAACTCAGTTAATAAGGTTAATCATAATAAATTAATTGTTTCAGTTGTAAAAGTTAATTAACTCAGTTAATAAGGTTAATCATGTTATTTAGTTAACTGACTAAGATAATAAATTAATTGTTTCAGTTGTAAAAGTTAATTAACTCAGTTAATAAGGTTAATCATGTTATTTAGTTAACTGACTAAGATAATAAATTAATTGTTTCAGTTGTAAAAGTTAATTAACTCAGTTAATAAGGTTAATCATGTTATTTAGTTAAGTAAGATAATAAATTAATTGTTTCAGCTGTAAAAGTTAATTAACTCAGTTAAAAAGGTGTCACAGGGCCCACACATTTAAACATTTTGTATGTTTTACTAAGACTCGGTCTAGAGTAACAAGGTGCTTTAATGGCCACCTAACAAGGAAGATAAACACTAAATTGACAGCAATCTATATAAATCAATATGTCTGTTTATCCACTAGACAAATAAACAGAACACAAGCTGAGGTACAAGTTAATTATTTAATTATGACATACAGGTGACTTGATAATAATACATTATACAGTCCTAAAACATATGTTTAAGTAATTTAGATTAATGATATCAGAAAGGTCATATGGGGAACCAAGACAAAATAAGATTCTGCACAGAGGACACAGTAAAACATTAAATTTTGGGTATAATAAATGTTACACAGTTTAATCGCACAGTACATCCTATTAAAATAAAAATAGACAATTGCTTATGATACTTGTCTGTAAAGACAACATCTTTCAAAAACGTTGGTTTCCCCTCCTGACTGAACTGAGATAATTAACTTTCCTTCTCTGCTTATTCTCCAAGTGCCGCACTTTTATAACAACACCATGCAGTTGAAAAATTGTTTGCACAAATAAAAAGCGCTGATGTGATTGTGGTTACAATTTGTTAAGCAATTTCAATTCAGTGACATAAGGCAAATCATGTTATTTAGTTAACTAAGATAATCAATTTACTTGTTTCAATTATTTCAATTATCTCAGTTATTAAGTTAAACAACTCAGTTAATTTTCACAAAAACACACACACACACAGAGAGATTGAAAAAGAAAATACAGATTGAAGAGAGAGTGTTAAGAAGAATGAGGGTGATAAAGATGGGTAAAGAAAGAAATCAGAAAATAAAAACAAAGAGCTATTTACAGACAGAATATGCAGAAGGTAAGATATGGACAGAGAGAGAGAGAGAGAGAGAGAGAGAGAGAGAGAGAGAGAGAGAGAGAGAGAGAGAGAGAGAGAGAGAGAGAGAGATTATGCAAAAAGAGAATAGTCATTTAAAATTTATAAAATTCAAAAAAAAGTGTTTACTTTAATAAAAAACAATTACCTGAAGTATGTTTAACTAAATCGTCAATGAGAGACACAAAAAGATCAGGATTATTTCCAATGTCCACATCTGTCAAAGAAAGGAGTTTTCCATGGAAACATTCTATCAGAAACTCCAACAGCAGGTTGGTTAAACAACTGGAGTTCAGACTTAATTCCTATACAGAACTTGTGTCCAATTTGGATTCTGGAATACCTGAAATAAATGAAAAACAGTATTAAGAAACTTGGCAACTATATCTTAACTATCAGCAGAAAAAAGAAAAAGCTCAGAAAATATGATAGGAGTTTCATATCAGTGGAGCCTACACTCTTAGCTCTGAAAATAAATAAATCAATAAATAAATAAATAAATAAATAAATATCAAATTAAACCACTATAAATAAACAAATAAATAAATAAGAGTAGTAATAGTGGTAATAGTTGTAGTATTAGTAGTAACAGTACTAGTAGTAGTAAATTGCAGCAGTAACAGTGATAGTGATAACTGTGGTAGAATTAGCTTAGATTGAATAGTAGTAGTAAATACAATAAGATGAGTTAGTAAATAACTGCAGACACAACAATAGTAGTAGTAATAGAAAAAATAATAGCATTAACATGTGTAGAAACAGCAGTAACAGACATAGTGGTAAGTATATATATATAGTAGTTATTGCTAATAGATTTAGTGTCTTGAAAATCACTGTTAGTAACTATTTTTTCAATAGTAGGATAACAGTAGTAACAGTGGTAATAGCAGAAGTAGCAATATTAGTAGCTAACTGTAATACTGGACAATTAATAATAACAATAACAATGACAATAATAATATTATTAATAACAATAACAATAATAATGACAATAATAGTAACAATATAATGACAATAAGAAGGAGAAGAAGAAGACAATGAAGAAGAAGAGAAAACAATAATTTGTTTTTCACAATTATACATATATATATATAAATATAATAATAATTTCTTGTTCTAGGGTTTTATTATTATTATTATTATTATTATTATAAAACAGTTATAATTGCGATTACTCACAGCACTCTCAGTGTGTTTTGTTGGTGGTGAGGCTAAGGAAAATCACTGTTGTGTTAGAACACATTGCCAAACACACCGTTCTGAACGCCTGGGGTCCAAAACTGTTTCCTGATAAATTAAAAAAATTATTCAGTAGGTTATAATCAAGTTATCGGCTGAAAAGGTTGTCAGAATGTGATAAAGTAAACTAATGTATTTATAATAAAATAAAAAAATATTCTTTATCTGAATATTAGTTTTATCGTATAAACGGCTGTAATGGTAGCAGAAGACTTTTTAAAAATAAATATGTTAGAAATACAGGAGAAATTAATGTAGTTTTCTGTTACTTAAAAGACAGTCTTACAGTGATAATTAGATATGCCTGAAGAAATAAGAGATTACTGTTTTAACGAGATTTAACAGTATTAAAAAGCATAAAAAGAAAAAGGTTTTAATTTTGTCCTCCCCTCCGAAATGTTTGATACACGGTAGTCTTTTTCCTTTTAGATGACTTGAAACTAATATCGTAATCGAGACTCATTTCCGACTCGCACGTCACTTCGCGTGTGCTAGAAAAACATTTTAATCTTCGTTTACTATTGAACGATAACAGATAATTTTGAATTCGCTGATAAGAAATATTCACTTATTAGTAATGTTAATGACATGGAGGTAGGAATCAAAAAAAAAAAAAAAAAAAAAAAAAAATTAAAATAAATAACGATTGGGAACGCTCACGATTCGGACCTAAGGACCTCTAAGATTGTAGTGTTTATATCAGTTCTCATTTTCTTAAACAACAGAAATTTAAACTAAACAAACTTTTTAAAATTTTATTTTGTTTTTATTTATTTATTTATTTATTTATTTATTATTATTATTATTATTATTATTATTATTATTATTATTATTTCAGAAAATTTAAAATAAATAAGAAGTCAATATGAAAATTAATAGTGAACGATCTATGTATTTTTCATTATTAACAATGGAAAATATCTAAATATTGATTTTCCAAACAGTTTCATTCACAATAAAAACATTTTTTTTTTTTTTTTTTTTTTAAATGTGTGGAATAATAAGAGTATAATAATTTTATAATCAACAGTGAAAGAGTAAATTGAGTAAAATATACATTCTTCACAGTCCATAGTTAATGTGACACGTACTAAAAAAAAATAGTTTTTTAAAGTGTTATTACTTTTTCCTTATTTAAGTTTTTGGAAAGCTGATAAAGCAGCAGATTAAATCTCAGTCTTAACTTTATAAAAAGCACAGTCCATAGTGAAAAGTGAAGATTCATGTCTTTTTCTCTTTTTTTTTCATTAAAAAGGAAGAAGTGAGAAGACCTGAAATTAAGGAGATGTATTATTATCTACATCACAGACTGATATTGAAAAGAAGAGATGTAAAGATCATGTCATCTTTTATTGTAAACAAGAAGCCCAGTAGACATGAAGAAATATGGATGGGTTTCCAGGTAAGTGCCATTTTTAAATAAATGTATTAGAGAAAATAGGGTGGAGGTAAAGGTATACCAGATAACTGAATCTGAGAGATGGTTTCAAAATATTTACTTTGAAGAGAAGCTCATTGTATATTTAGAATTATAGAACAGGTTAAGTGATAAATATTCTTTATTTTAACTTTAATAAAAAGTTTTAAAAATGTCTATAAACACTGACAGATGAACAGATGGATGGAAAGATAGATGATGGATTGATACATAGATGTAGATTATAGTCAGCTTGATAAGCAGTCATAATATTATAGTTAGACAGATGGAAAACATGGAATAATAAGATAGAAGACAGATCATAGCTAAATTAATAGAGAGGAAGATACACAGTGATAATAACAACTAATCTGGAAAATGAGAAAGAAAATATATAAAGTTACATAACAGTAGATACAGTGTGTTTGTAGATGGACAAACAGAAAGACAGGTTGTAATGTAGGTATGTAGACATAGTTAGATATGTGGGTAGGCAGGGAGTTGGGTAGATGATTGGTGGATGGTTATGTGTTGGATGGACAAGATAAAAGAAAAATACATAAGATAGAAGGAGCAGATAGGTAGGTAGATAGGTAGGTGTGTGTGTAGATAGATAACTCAGCAGGTTGATGGATAGATACAAAGAGAGGTAGAGAGTGATGGATAGGAAGATAGGTAACTATATGTATATGGAAGTGCAGGTACATGTGTTTGATGTGCTAGAACATGTGTGAATGAGAGTGTGCTTGTGTTACAACTGGACAGACATACAGAAAGACAGAAGTTGTAAGGTAGTTAGCAGGGAGGTAGCTGCAGAGATGGACAGATGATTTATGGATGGTTATTGATAGATCAAAATGTGAACAGATAGATTAAAAAAAGAAAATGACAGGTTGGTACATGCATATATGGAAATTGATGTTGGCATATAGGTATGCAAAAGGACTACATTGTTCTGTTACAGATATGTATGTATGTGAATGGGAATGTGCTTGTGTGTTTTTGATATGCAGCTGCATGAAATAAAACAATAAGGTCTAGGTAGTGAATTTGTATTTCATTGTTCCACAGTAAGTGTAACAGGCAGAGGTCCTTCCCTTCTTGTGACCAAATTGCTGTGTGAAACCTGTCAGTGAACTCCATAAATCATCAAGCTGCATTTGCGATGAATGATTTTATTTTTTTATATTTTATAAATTATTTGAGATACATTTCTTAGTAATTCTTTGTGTTTTCCAAAATATTTAAATTACCTGCTGACTTACTGGATTTATTTCTATGTTATTTGTGTTTCAGAATGGATGACAATAAGCCAGCTGAAAATGCTGAAAATGTTAGCGGTGAAAAGGTAAGTAAAGTTTTAATTATGTTTTGCTATCATGTTTTCACACATGATCACAGTAAAATAAAATTAATAGATAAGAATGATGATGAAAAACACAGACTGTTTGTAATAAGATTTTTTTTTAATGGGTTATTTTTGTAGTGAAAATTTCTTTTTATTTTATTTATTAATTTTAAGTGATCATTAGCCAGTAATTGTAAAGAAGTATGTTTTTGTAAGTTTGGTTATCAGTTGGCATTTTTCATTCTTTATTTTTACTAAAGTAAAAACATTAATTGTTGTACATTTCATTTATTTATTTACTATTGGTCTTAATAAAAATCAAAATGAGCTTTATAATCAGTTAAATAAAACACTTTGTTTTCAATATTGTTAAATTTTTAGATTTATAACAAACATACCTTCACGTTACTGTTACTGAAAATATTAACTAGCAATACACATATATTTATTTATTTTCACGATTATTATTATTAACTTACTCCATTTATTGTTTTAAGAAAAACTATTTCTATCTCATAGGTTTTTTTTAACAATTAAGGAAATATATGTCTTTTTAATAAACAAATTTAAAATTTTACCAACTCTTGCACTTTTTGACTTAATAAACCTTAACAGTTTTTAAGTAAAGTTATGACTTGCATAAACATAGCAAAACTTAATAAAAATCAAAATAATCATTTTAAAACAGATGTCAGCATCAATTTTATTATGGTATAATAAAATATGAAAAGTTTTTAAAAATTCCAGCAGAATATAGAATTTTAATAATATCAGGGACATAACTTCAAAGTATAAGCTCAAGAACAGTTGTTTGTCTTATTTTTTTTATTAAGATTAGTAACAATTAAAATTTAATTAGAAAATAAATACTCCTTTTTCATACTTACATTTTAGTTTTCACCATAAAGTAACTTTATAATATCTTTATTATCTCTTACTGGAAGTTGTTTTATGTTTATATAATTCAGTAAATATATCAAATAAAATATATTTCAGGTTAGCTATTTTGAATATATATTTATTTATTTTTCCATAGATTCCATAGAAATGATACTTAGATAGCAATAAATTAATATTATTTTTCAGACCATATAATAAATATGGTATTTACAGTTTTGTGTTTTGTTATTTGTTTGTTTGTAAAGTTGAAATTTATTTTCATTGTAATTAAAATATAAATAATTTGTACAGTTCCATTTCTGTATTGATTGGTTTTTTGCATTAATCAGTTTGGTTATAATAGTTAGTTAAATGTTACCTCTTCAGTTTGTTAGGTTATTAGAAAATACTTTATTTGTTTATTTTTTACTTTAAGTAATTTTACCTGCAAATAAAAGTTTAAAATTACAAGCTTTAAGACAGAAATTTTGATTGTCTATTACATTACATTGGCAAGTTTTTTTTTTTTTTTTTTTTTTTTTTTTTTTTTTGATCTTTCAGGTTTTTTTAATCAATTTTAATACTTTTAAAAATTCTGTTCTGCATTATCCAATGATTTTTGTTTTAATGTTGATTTATTTCACTTTAAATTTGTGAATTTTTATTTATCTTCACTCTTATCCCTTTTATCTTTGTATCTTTTAATTTATATTTAATTTTTAATTTAATTTTTAATATTTAATTTATTTATATTATTATTTTTTTTAATACTGGCATTCAAAACTTCTCTGCATGTTTATCATAACATTTAAATTAACAGCATCCATCAACTACAGATCTGACCTTCATTCTATTGAAGAATCTAACTAGCAGAAGTAATTAGTGCAGATTTGGGATTAAAAGCCTTTCATTAATTTTTATTTATAAATTGTTTTTTGTTTTTTCCCTATGAGATATAATTCTAAACAAATTTTAAATCTCTTTCTGGTTTTGCAGGTGATTTTGAGAGAAAAAAACCTGAAGCTGACAAATTCATCTGATACTGTTACTAGACAGTCAGAGGAAGTCAGTAAAACAGAGCACTGTTCTAAAGTAAGTGGTATCAATATGTTTTATAATAATAAATAAGAGTAATGTGTGTAAGTACGTGTGTACTATGAATGCAGGGCTTGTAATGGCCAGTGGCCATTAATTGTAAGGTTTGCTCAGGCAAAGGATTTAGTTTTTTTTAAAGTTATTTTTGCTGCTTCTTGAATGTTACCATCAGATCCAGATAAATAAAGTCAGCATTAAAACATTGTTAAAGTATAGTTCATTGATAATTTATAATAAATTTCCATGTCAGAAATTTTTCTTCCCAAAGATTTTATTGTGCAAATTAATCATATGCTCCAAGCCTGGAATTGGATTAAAAATAGTCATTTAAATAATATACATTAAGATTTAGATTTTTTATTTATTGCTATTTTATTTTTATTTTATTAATTTTTCTTTCTATATTTAGATAAATCTGGGCTAAAACAAAGGGACTGTACAAAATCCACAAAATTGCCTGATCTTGAACAAATAGTAGGAAGCAGTGACTCATACATGAAACAAGATAGTTGTTTAAATATAGCTATCATACCACCAGCACAAAGTTTGGATCCTGTGATGTCCTGCATTTCAGGGGTTTTCTTGACCAGCTTGGGTTAAAGGATGCAGGAGGACCTTTCAGGTAAGTAGATTATATACTTATGTAGTTTGCTTGAAATATATAAAAAAATAATAATTTATATTTTTGAGGGAAGAGAGGAAGGGATATTAATGGGTTTTTTGTTTGCTTTTTTTCTTTATCAGATAAAATAGTATTTTAAATAAATTATTTGAAAATATATAATAGCAACATTACCACCACTATAATACAAAAACCTGTCTAAACCGGCATTTCATTTATTGATTCTGTTTTATAAAAAGTTAAATCATATTCCTGAAAAATGTACCTTCCAAATGCATAGTGATGAAGTTGGTGGTAATTATGTTATATATTGTCATTGATCAGGAAGAAGCAGATGTAAATCCTTACAACTCTTGTTTCCTACAAGTCAAAACTTTATATATGAGATGACACAGAGTTGATTAGTTTGTGTGTTAGTGTTGCAGTATCTGCATTATTTTCTTCAATTATTATTATTTTGTTTTATCTGCTGGATCACTTCCTCGTTCAGGATTCAAATCTGTTAACTTCAATAGACATACTTACAGATTTGTAGGTGATAAAAGTTCAGTTCAGGTGAAGATAACACTTCAGCATTTTAATCACTGCAGTTTTGTTTTGTTTTAGAATAATATACATAAACTAGCTAATGAACTGAATGATACTCACAAATAATGTTTTTTTGTGAATTTATTCAGCTGTCATTTAATGTAATAAAAAAAATATATATTTTTTTTAAATGTAACAAAAAGATCTGTAGGTATAAAGGACTTTTTCGTGGTTTGAATAAATTATATCATCACATTTTAAAATGTTAGCAATTAAATATTTGTAATTAATTGGAATTCTCTTGATCTTTTGGGATTAAAAGGTTATTATTCTGGATAAATTTGTTGTTGTAGCCAGATTATAAAATTATATTTTTAATCAAATTGAAAATTAGATGCAGAAAATCAGTTCTATGCTGTCACAGAAAAGTAATGCAATATGTAATCAAAATGACTGAATTCAGCTACCTGATGCAGAATGACATTAACATGTTGTTATCAGGACTGAAAAGCATTCATGTCTGTTTTGATGTAGTTATCATGGGTCATTGTAAAATATTTTTTATTTCATTCTGCCATGTTCTTGCCATTTATACAAACTGGTGTGATTCAGTAAAAGTCCTCCTAAATAATGAATTGTCCTTTATTGTGGGATTTTGGACAATGAATTAAGATTAGCAAGTCTGGTTGTATACCTTTAGTTGAAATACTCATTGGTCAGTATCTCATTCTGTCTAACTTTATTTTTGAAGGTAGTGTTAAATGCATTTCTGTCTGTTTTGTTTTGGTTAGAGTCTGAAAGAGGAATAGAGATTCATCACTGCTATGGAATGTCATTTTTCTAATTAACCTAAAATTAATGTGATAGTGCATAGAGGTGTTAAATTTTTTAATCATCAAATTTTTGTTTTATTTAAATTGGGGAAAATGAAGGGTTTGCTGGGATAATCAATGTAAATATATTTAAAATTATGTAATTAGGGTAATTAGATTTTTTTTATTAAAAAAACAAAAACAAAACAACATGAGTTTGCTGGAGGTAATCAATGGAAATATAATTGAAGATTATGTAATTAGGGGTAATTAGAATTTTTTATTTAAAAAAACAACAACACTTTTTTTAATTATTATTATTATTATTATTTAAATCAGGGGAAAATCAAGTGTTTGCTGGGGGTAATCAATGTAAATATAATTGAAGATTATGTAATTAGGGGTAATTAGAATTTTTTATAAAAAATATAAAAAAATATAAAAATGTTTTCCTTATATTTCCATCCTGGGAAACTCAAGGGTTTGCTGGGGGTAATCATTGTATAAACATATCACAAAATTTACATTACAGAAAACATTTAACAGTACTGTTTTAATAATATCCTTTTGATACTACTGAGTGTATTATATATACATTTTTTTGAGTGTTGCTGTTCATCTTTCAGAAAAACAAATGAAGAATTACTGATTTATTAAATTATTTATAGAAAACAAAACTGTTAAAAATATGTAATTCTGGAATACATTTTATGTAATGTGTTGGTTTATAATTTCTTTTCTTTTTTTCTTTTTTTTTTTTTTTTTTTTTTTTTTTCTTTCATCTATAATAACACAAACAAAATAAATTTCAGGACTTTATATTGAGTTTTTAATGATAATATAGCAGATATATTCACTGTTTTGTTTGTTGAGTAAATTCAGAAAAAAATTCATTTTAAAGCCAAAATAATAAATAAATAAATAAAAATAAAATGTTCTTGATTTTATGTTGGTATTAGGAAACAGTAGGTTGTTATAGTAATGTTTTGTGATTAATATAAACATTTGACACATTCAGTTTGCTGATACCAGTACTGCCATGGATGAATGAAATAAAAACTTTACCAGCATGAATGTAGATTAATATCTAAACAATATCTACACTCAGATACTGTAATCTGAGATTTTTGTTTTCTGCCATTTTGAACATTTTATCACAATATAGTCTATTTGTATAGATAATATAAGAAAGTTCTGAATAGTATAAATTACTGCATAGTAAGTGTTTTAAATTTACAATAGAGTGTGTGCATAGCTGTGTAGTTCTTAGAATACTGTGTATGCATAAGTGTGTGTGTGTAATGTGTTTTTAGATTTAGAATATAGTTGTGCACTTGTGTAGTTTTTAAATTTACATTATACTGTGTGTGTGTTTTAGTGTTTTTAAATTGTACAGCAATTGTAGTGTTTCTACATTTACAATACAGTTGTGTGTGTGTGATGTATTTTTAAATTTACAACAGTGTAGTGAGTTGTTTTTAAATCTACAATAGTGTGTGTATGGGTATGATCTATTTCTAAATTTAAAATTCAGAGTGCATATAGGTAATGTTTTTTAAATTTAAAATACAGTTGCACAGTGAATTTTTGGTGTTCAGTACACTGTGTGTGTGTGTGTGTGTGTGTGTGTGTGTGTGTGTGATTTTAAATGAACTGGAATGGTAATGCATTTAAATTTACAGTATACTGTGTGTCTTTTGTATGTGTGATTTTATAATTTGCATTACAGTGATATGCAGCTTTTAGTTAATACTGATGTTATTAGCAGATTTATACTTTTGCGAATACTAATATTATTGGTATGTTTATAATGTTAGCATATTTGCAGTACTTCTGTTAATTATATTTTTTGTATATTTATTCATTTGTTACTACTTATATTGGCAGATTTCATTACTAGTGTAGTCTTACTGATGATAATAAATGTATATATAATAACTGTATTGTATGTGCAAATTCACTAATATTAATCAATTAACTAATAGCATTAATACAGTATTAACAATTTTAGTAATAGTAAAAATATTGTTAAATTCATGTATACAATACACATACAAATAACCGATGGGTGCATTGGAAATAATATACATCTCTCTCTCTCTCTCTCTCTCTCTCTCTCTCTCTCTCTCTCTCTCTCTCTCTCTCTCTCTCTCTCTCTCTCTCTCTCTCTCTGATGTTGTAGCTATATGTGAAATGGTATAACCATTGATCAGAAGGTACATCTAGGAATATGTGATTTCATGTTACAAATAAGTGTATCATTGTTATTATTATTATTATTTTATTCTTACCCTATATAATATGATATTCCAAATTAATTAGTTTATAGTAGTAATAATGTTGAAAGAAACAAACTTGGATATAAACATGATACCATTATGCACAATGTAAAGAGTATGCATTTTACTGTTTCAAAATATATATATATATCGTAGTTGTTTTATATATATATATATCGTATATGTGGCAAGCATGTCATTTTAGTACAGCATATATGGAAATATCGCAAATATTTTTGATATTATGCAGAGGAGATTAATATAATAAGAAAGGGATTATCTACATTTACAAAGGGTCTCAGTAGATGTTTTCAGGTGCAGCAGAGAGGTAAATACTACAAGAATGAGTTCATGTGAAAAAAAAATAAAAACAATAATCATGTTGTTATTTAAACTTCATAAGAAAGAATTACTTCGAAATACATATATTAGATTTCTGAACGTATACAATAATAAATTAAAAAATTCAGGTTATTCAGATCATCACTACAACACTTAACTGAGAGTTATATATATTCTAGTTTTTATTAAATTAAATTACAGCCTGAAGAATCGTTGTTGTCCAAAACGTTGATGTTTGATGACATCACCGTGACAGAGGCCTCGGAGAGCAAGTCAGACAACAGCAGAGTAATTATATCTTTATTTACTTAGTTATTGGTTATATATGTCTTTATTTATTTATTTATTTATTTATTTATTTATTTATTTGCCTGATGTTTTATTTATGTCTTTATTTATTTGTTTGTTTGTCTGTCTGTTTATTTATGTCTTTATTTATTTATTTATTTGTCTGACTGTTAATTTATATCGTTATTTATTTATTTATTTGTCTGTCTGTTTATTTATGTCTATTTATTTATTTATTTATTTGTTTTTGTTTATTTATTTATTTATTTATTTATTTATGTCTTTATTTACTTATTTATTTATTTGTTTATTTGTTAGTGTTTAGATGTTCATCATTTATTTATTTATTTATATCCTTATGAGATTTTAATTCTGAGTTTACTATTACTCTTGATTAACAAACAGGTTTCTTTTGTTTTGTTTTAGGGAAGAAAACAAAAAGACAGAAGAAAGACAGATGAAGAATGAGCCGCTGAATCCCGAGACTGAGACAGTTACTGTTCAAGGACAGAAACTGGACGTCGATGTTGACGACGTTCTGTCAGTGTTTTCCAAACACAAGCAGTCGCTGATGTTAGCAGCGTCACTGAAGTGAGATCCACCCACCAAGTCAGACGACAACCACGGCTGAGTTAAAAACTGTTTGTGAAGCATCGGCGTCACTGCGCAGTACACTTCTTCTGTCCGATCGTAGTTTGGTGTCCAGTGTATTAATTTCATTTAGTTTGGTGTGTCAGATCATTTCAGTGTAGATTAATTTCACTTATTTTTGTCATCTTTAAAACTGTATCAAACTGTTACTATCTATGATGATTATTATTTTTTTATCTCTGTATTAGTTATTATTTTATAAGATTAATCTCTAAAAATGTATGAGACTGTTACATAAAATAATCTATTAAGATAATCTTTGATGATAATTATTTTCTTTTATCTCTGTGTTAGTTATTATTTTATAAGATTAATCTCTAAAAATGTATCAGACTATTACTTAAGATAATCTTGTGTCTGTTGTAAATTTATGAAATTTATGTGTTATTAAATAAGTTGACATGGTTTGTTTCACAGGTTTACAGAAATCACCAGCATTGACTGGAGTTCAGTTTAACAGGATAACTGGAACACAAACACCAAACTTCAGTGAATTCAACAGCTCTTTACCAGGTTTGTCTAACTTCATCATATCTTAAAAAAAATATCTTTTTAACAGTGTTACCTAGTTTTAAAATATCTTACATCCATTATAAATTATAATAGGTCTTTACCAAGTTTAACTAACTTTAAAATAGTTTATATTTGTTATATGTAAATTTGTTGTTTACCAGGTTTAACTCATTTTAATCATATTCTATATTTCCTATACGTAAAATAGGTCTCTACTAGGTTTTGTTAACTTTAAATCTGTTATATACAAAATAGGTTTTGTTGTTTGTTTTTAACTCCTTCCTCAGATGCACTTGCAATTATATCTCACTCTGCCTGTTTTCCTAGCCCAGCCTATTTTTGTGATCTTTCAGACTGGAAGATGAAGTTTATTAATCAGCTAGACAAGCAGGTCACTATGACAACAGCTTTTCACAACAACACCAGCTGCAACGTCGTTTTGAACCCTGGCAACAGACGCAGCAGCTTGATAAGTTAGATGTAAACAAGAAACGTCTTTGCTGTTGGCTACATCATTAATAATGAAACATTTGTAAAAACTTTCTGAATTTCTTCAGGGCAAACAGTTTTCAGTAGTTTGATATCAAAATATAGCCGAATTTATTTTAAACACACACACATCCCACACAAACACATGTATGCACACAGAATCATAAAGCAGTTGTTAAATATCAGTGGTTAGATTGACAGTAAATTGAGTAAAACAGAAAAAAGAACCAGTAATTAAAAAAAGAACCAACAGTTTTATGGGAAAATTGCTGTGAAAAAGTAAAGATAACCTTTTTGTTTGTTGTGAAAACAGATGACAGTCCAGACAAGCTGTATTCAGTTAAACAATAACTTATTTAACAACAGTTTATTTAAAAACCAAGCTATGGAACAAAAACATTTTCTTTCTTCAGTCCATATATCAGTTTGTTGGAAAGTTCATTTTTTTTAAATTTCAGTTTAGGAAAAACCTGAAAAACATCGATGTTTGATGACATCACCGTGACAGAGGCCTCGGAGAGCGAGTCAGACAACAGCAGAGTACTTGTATCTTTATTTACTTAGTTATTGGTTATATATGTCTTTATTTATTTATTTATTTACTTATTTATTTATTTATTTATTTATTTGTTAATATTTAGATGTTGATCATTTATTTATTTATTTATATCCTTTTTTATTTGTTTATTTGTTAATATTTAGATGTTCATCATTTATTTATTTATTTATTTATTTACTTATTTGTTTATTTGTTTTTTTCTTCTTTTTTCTTTTTCTTTTTTGTTGTTACATTATTAATTTATTTAATTGTTTGTTTGTTTATTAAAATGATAACTTTATGCTAGTTCTTGTTCATAACTATTTGGAAACAAAGTTTTTGGGACTTAATTTTAATCAAGTTTTCTTGAAAGTCATAGCAGGCACCAAGCTAACTTTATACTCTTCCACTTTTTTATTTAATGCTGTAGCAGTTCTAGTTTTAGAGACAGGAGAGCTAACTGATTAACACAATACTGACATCATTCCATGAAATATTATATTTAACCCAGTGTAGCTCTGTATAGGGCAGTCATGAGTTCCATGATAAAATTAGAATACTGCATGCATGTGCATGCTCTCTCTCTCTCTCTCTCACACACACACACACACACAAAACACGCACACACAAAAACTGTTCCCCATAAAAACTAAAAGTAGTCACATTTAACTGACAGTTTGATTAGAAATAATTAAACTGTTCTCTGGTTAGATACTTATAACTGAACAGCAATTAAATCAGTTTTGTCAGTTTTATAGTAACAACTCTTTACTGATTGTAAAATAGCATAATAATAATCATTTATTTGCTATTGTTTTGTTAATTATTTAAATTATTACCATTTTTAATCATTATCATTATAATTATTATGCAAAGTATATCAAAAATATCCCACAACCCTTTGTGTCTGAATAATCCAGTAACTGGTACCAGTACAATTTAAGTTTTATTTTATTTATTTATAACAGTTTATTATTTTTATTATTTTATTTGTATTTTTTTCTTCAGAATTCACATAATTGATGTGCTGAGGTTGCTAGTGAAGTTGTTTCAGTAGAAGGTGCTGTCCAGCACTGAGGATAAAGTTTGTACTGCTGCCACTGGAAAAGAGGGAAAAAAACCTGAACAGGTGAATTTAAGTTTGTTTTCTCATTATTCAAAACCTAATGAAGTTTAATTTGATTTAATGTAGGAAGTTGCATTTTGTAACATATATCAGTAAGTACACATGCACATACATTAGAATCTTGTATCACTGCATTTTATATCATGTTTCTCTCTCTTTCTTAAACACACACAAACACAACACTTCCATTCAAATAAACCTGATTATTTTGTTGTAAATATATATATAACTACAAAGGTATATAAATTAAAAAAACTGGTCTGTACACAAGAAATGCTAATTCTGTGAGCTCACCACAGGCGAGAAATGTCATCAAAGAATATGGCAGAACAGGAGCATCTACAGAGGTTTTTGTTATAGTAATAGTATTAGTCATTGCTATTGTGGTAGTAATGTAGTTGTTACAGCATTAGTACTTGTAGCATTATTAATAATACTGTTTGTTATAGTAATAGTATTAGTCATTGCCATTGTGGTAGTAATGTAGTTGTTACAGCAATAGTACTTGTAGCATTATTAATAATACTGCTTGTTGTAGTAACAGTATTAGTCATTGTTATTGTTGTAGTAATGTAGTTGTTACAGCATTAGTACTTGTAGCATTATTAATAATACTGCTTGTTGTAGTAATAGTATTAGTCATTGCTATTGTGGTAGTAATGTAGTTGTTACAGCATTAGTACTTGTAGCATTATTAATAATACTGCTTGTTATAGTAATGTTGTAGAATTGATCTTGGCCATATTTTATCTGATGATGCTGTCTCCATAGCTTTGTAATAGTAATGTATCTTGTGAGACTCATGGTGATTTAAAAAAACTGTTTGTAGTCAGATTACTGGTTGGAGTGGCAGTAGTAGTAGTAGTAGTTGTTTTTAGAGAAATTGTTATGATAAATATAACAAGAAGAGTAGGTTAACAGCAGAGATAGTAGTAGTAACAGTAGTCATAGTTGTTGTTGTAGTAATTGTATTAGTATAAAGAAATACTGACGTAGGAGTAATAGTGAAGAGAGCAAAAATGTCACTTTCATTATTAATGGATAGTAATTTTAGTAATAGGAGTATTATTTCAATAACAGTAACCCTAGTTGAATCATGAATAATAGTAAATATTAGTTATAGTAATGTTGGTAATAAAAGTAGCTTGAAGTTTGCAGTAAATGTAGTAGTAGCAGTATTTTTTTTTTTTTAAAGTATTTTATTCATTTTTTTATTTATTTATTTGTTTATTTATTTATTTCCTCAAACTAGGCAGTGCACCCACCAATGTGACTCTGACTCAGAGTAGTTGAAAGTATTGCTGATGAAAAGCTCAATTTCGGTGACCTGGACATTGAAGCCGACCACGTCAGACTACAACAGTTCTTAAGTTGGTGAGTCTTACACCAGGTCACCAATCTCAACAGTAAAATGTCAGGAGAAAAACTTGAAAAAACCCCCCAAAAACCAAGAAGTACATGTCTTAAGGAATGAAGTTGAGGTATTTGTGAAATCAGTTCATAAAGGAAAACAGATCTATGTTAATTTTGTTGAAGGTGTTTCTGAATGAAAAATTCTTCTTTAGCTTTAATTCATCTTTATTTTAGATTTTTTTTTATCTCTCTAGCTTTAAATTATCTTTCAGTAAATAATTTGAACTGATAACTGCATTATTAAATCTCATTAGATTACAAAACAAAAGATTTTAAACAAGGTTATATTTCAAATTTTAGTTTACTATAATTTTATTGATTCATGCTGACTCAATTTATTGAACCGTTTTACAACAAGGAAATACCAGTATTTACTCAATAATCTTTCTATTAGGTTTTACCGAATGATCTTTCATCTGGGTATCACATGTATTTATAGGAATAGAAGAAACCAGTATTCTAATGTGTGGATTTAAACTCTATATTTTCAGAAATTAAATCGGCTTGTTAAGGATACAAATATTCAAGAAATTGTTGATAAAATACAAAGTCAAATTGACAGTTTGGAACAAAGAGCAGCTTGAGTCTCCAGTAGAGTTGAAGTATTTGGTGCTGTCCAGCAGGTATTTAAATACATTATTCATTGTAAACCTTTCCATTTTATTTCAGTTTTTAATATTTCTTCAGTGATTCACAAAACTGAAATATTTTTTCTTATACTGAATTAAGCATCATACATGAAAATATAATATATTTGTGTTTTTGTAAACTGATGCACTGAAAATTAAAAGAATCAGTGTAAACCTTGTAATAATTTGCATGCCAGCCTAATAGAGTAGTGAACAGAACATTTGTATAAATTTGTAATTTTCTGTTATAAATATCTCACTCTAAACTGAAATACAAACATTTATTACTTCATTTGGGAGAGCTAAAGATATTTACAGTATTTTGAAATTTAGTATAACGGATGGAATTTTGGTGGATTTGAAAGGTTTATTTACTTAATATTCCTGGCAGTCATCTTAAACTGGACTAAGCATAGTGTAAATATCAAATTTTACCAAGTTACATAATTATTCAAATATATTTAAAAATATTTTTCATAAGCTCTTTTACTGATGTATTGCTGTTTTAATGCTTTTATATCAAAATTAAAAAATAATATTAAACTATTACTTCACAGTCTTTCCTGTCCAGAGAAAGCTCAACACTTTCAAGAGAAAATCTGTAAGATCATAAAATCAGTCTATTTTGAATTTTGAAACCTCAGTGATCTCCAAGAGACTGCATTGTCAATATTTTCAGAACATCCAGTGTACACATTGTACTTCATAGCAGCTTGCACTGTTTTTATCATTGATGTGTGTGCATGGTTATTCTAATTTTTATTGATGAAAGAGGAATAAAGATTCATCACTGCTATGGAATGTCATTTTTCTAAATAACCTAAAATTAACGTGATAGTTCATAGAGGTGTTACATTATTTTGATCATCAAATTTTTGTGTTAATTAAATCAAGGAAAATGAAGGGTTAATCAGTGTAAATATATTTAAAATTATGTAATTAGGGTAATTAGAATCCATTATTTAAAAAAAAAAAATTTAAAATTTAAAAACCAAAAAAATATTTATTTTATCTTATTTTTGTAATATTATTTAAATCGGGGGGAAATTCAAGGGTTTAATATATTTAGAATTATGTAATTAGGGGTAATTAGAAATTTTATTAAAAAAAACAAGAAGACTTTTTTTAATTATTATTATTATTATTTGCATCAGGGGAAATCAAGGGTTTGCTGGGGGTAATCACTGTATAAATATATTTAAAATTATTTAATTAGGGGTAATTAGAATTTTTTATAAAAAACCCCCAAAAAACAAAAAAACAACAACAACATTATTAAAATCAGGGGAAAATAAAGTGTAATCAGGAGAAAATCAATTTAAATATAATTGAAGATGATGTAATTAGGGGTAATTAGACTTTTTTTATATAAAAAAACAACTAAAAGAAACCAACAGTTTTTTCCTTATCATATTTAAATCAGGATAAATCAAGGGTTGCTGGGGTTAATCATTGTATAAGTATGTTTAAAATGATCTAATTAGGGATAATTAAAATGTATTTATAACAACAAAAAATAAAAACATTATTTTTTTTGGATATAAAGTCATTTATGATAGACATTTGAAGATATACATGAAAATACTATGTCTGATTGTAAATATCTGTATTTCTCATTTTATCATCCTTACTGTATGAAAAATTATTCTGCTTGTATTTTATTTTTAGATACGAAAAGTAAATTATTTTAGTCATTTGTTCTTTCTCTTTTTTCTTTTTTTTCTTTTGAATGGAACTTAATGATACATTTTTTGTTATATTTTTTATTCCAATAACAATGAGAATTTTTAAAATATTAAAAAAAAAATAACAATTATATAAAAAAATGTTTACTATGTAACTATTTGTTAAATTTCAGTCACATTTTAATTCCTAATTGTTCAAATCACAGAGAAAAGTTGAAGAAACATACCTTAATTATTCTCTTTTATTTCTATTTTGTGATTTAATATATTTTTTTAAATTTCAAAATTAATATATATTTTTTTTCCATTGGAAATCTGTTTCAATTTTCTTTTTTGGAACTAATCTGGAAAACTTGGAAATCTAAGAAAAGTTATAGTAATTCATAAAAATAGTTGCAGGTCAGGGCAATTTCCTGTATATCAAAAAAACAAAGTATTATTATTATTATTATTATTATTATTATTATTATTATTATTATTATTATTATTATTATTATTATTATTATTATATCATCAGTGCCATACTATTTCTCTGCTAAGACTTAATATTATGTTATTTTAATCTTTATAAATCTGCAATATGTCTAAAACCTTAACATTTGTAATTAAAAAAATATTCCAATTTTATATTATTTTAATCTTTATATCTCTGCAATATGTCTAAAACCTTGTAATAAGAAAATTCCAGTTGTTTTAATCTTTATAAGTCTGCAGTCTAAAATGGCATTACCCTAGTGTCCTGTTTTTATAGAATCCACTGTAAATATTTTGTTTATATTTTAATTATTTATTACATACTAACAGATGCAAGTTGAAATATAGTGTTCTTGGAACATACCTACATGTTTATATTGATTCCTCTTTACACAACTTTATATGCATTTTACAAGATATATTATAATTCAATATTTGTCTTTTGTTGTATTAAAAGTGAGAAACAAATAATAATTCTTGTTCATTCTAAAATCTAATACAAATTCTTTGATACATTATGGATTAAAGTTCCATAGAGGCCCTTCCTGGAATGATAGCAAATATATTGTATCTCTCCTGTAACCAAAACTGATTTTTTTCTTTTATTTTCTTTTCTTTTTTATTTTTTTGTGTTGGGGCTCTTACAAAGTTCTGTATAATGTACTTATATTAAATTGTTTTTAAAATTTTTTTATTATGTTTACATATTAAAGAAGAAAAAAAATTCACAATATCTGAATGTTTCATTCCTTATACTAGCAAATGTTAATTCATTTTGTTGTTAAATAACAAAGTCATGAATTAAAAGTAAGTGTTTGTGGTCATGTGTGTGTATATGCGTGTGTATGTGCACCTCTTTACTTAGTAGTTTGAAACTCGTTTTAATGAAAAGAAAAAGACAATTGTTATTATTATTATTATTATTGTTATTATTGTCATTATTATTATTATTACTACTATTGCAATTATTATTACTATTACTCTTATTATTACCATTATTATATCATTATATTATTATTTTTATTATTGCTATTATTTTACTATTATTATTATTATTTTACTATTACTATTATTGCTATTATTATTATTATTATTATTATTATTATTATTATTATTATGTAATGACAGTCTTTGATTAGGGGTAGTGAGTATAAATAGAAAAAATATAGAAAGGGTTTCCAGATTAAAAGCCTTTTTTAATTAAGAATATTAAAGACTTGAGGTAATGTTATATTGATAACTAGAGGTAGAATGGTAACCTTTGACTTAGTAGTTTAAGTCTGTGTATAGAGAGACATGCAGTGTTAGTTTACACTGAAACACTGATTAGTTTGTAGTCTGTACAGATCATCTGAGAATAAAAGTCATTAATGTAATATTATATTATGTGTCTCTATTCATTTATCCTTTCATTCATCTATCTGTTTACACATCCAGTGTCTTTGTGAGTGTTTGTGTCTGAGTTTGTGTCTGAGACTGTTTGTGTGTGTGTGTGTTTGTGTGTCTGTGTGTGTGTGTGTATGACTGTTTATGTGTGTTTGTATATTTGCATATGAGCACCTGTATGTGCATGTGTAGTACTAGCACATTAATAGTAAATATCGATTATTTGTGTACATGTATGTGTGTGTATGTATGTATGTGTGTATGTATGTGTCTGTAAGCATGTGTGTCTATGTGTTTGTGTATGTGTGTGTGTGTGTATGTCTGTGTGTGTCTATGAAACACTGGGTGGAGTTGTTGATTATCAACCTGCTAAACACTTGTTTATTAAACACTCTTTGTGTTCAGCTCAAATATCCTCTTTCCAAGCTAAATGAACCAACTCCTGGCCTGTCCTTATCATTGTATTTATTTATTTATTTATTTATTTATTTATTTTTCTTTATTTATTTATTTGTTTTTATTTATTTATACATTTATTCTTTTGTATTTATTTATTTATTTTTCTTTATTTATTTATACATTTATTCATTCATTTTTTAATTTTTTTATTATTATATTTTTTTATATATATATATACAAATAAGCAGACTGGACAAGTGCAGGAGTCTGTTTCAATCACAGGGTGACAAAAAACAGATTCTTTGTGCTTAGATTAATCACTGGATTCATGTATACATGTGGAAATATGGGATTGAAAGATGGATGGATGATGAATAAGAGATATGAATGGATGAAGTTAAATGGTTAGCCTGGTTAGAGATAGGGAGGGATGATACAATCAAATAATATCCAAATAGAATAACTCACTGGATGTGATAAATGCTGGATGAATGAAAGAATAAATGAACAGAAGCACATGTAGTTGGATGGGCAGAAATGTGATTAATGACATGATGATATATTGATATATAAAACATTTAGTTCTAACTGTGTGATAGCATAGTGTGTGTTTGTGTGTACTTTATAAGATGTCTGAAGACAAACCAGTATCTCACACACTCGCTCTCACTATTTGTACCTTTAACAACCTCTAAATATCACTAATTACTCTTTAAAATAAAATGACAAATATTTACATTTTAAAAAGTGTAAATAGTTAATAAAAAAAGATTAAAAAACCCATTATAAAATAAATTAAATGGTAATGATAATAAGAAAAGAAAAATAATCTATTTCGACAAATAAATATTCTAAGTTTCAATAAGATGTAAGTAAGTTACTGATCTTTATTAAATGCTTCATGTAAATTTTCACTGAGTTCTGTGGATCCTGATGTGCATAAACAACATTGCATGTTGAATGAAATCCATGTCTACTGAGAACTAACGTAGAAGCAGTTCATTATGTATATAGAATAAAGTGATAAAAGAATCAAGATAAGCCCGTAGTTTGAAAAAGCTGATGTTTAGATGATTGTAAATAAGAACAATCCAACAAAATGTGACTCTGTTAATATACAGTGACAGTGTTCACACTAAAGTGAATGTACATTTTTCAAAACTAAACATATTGTCAAATACAACTGACCAATACTGGGAGGACAAAGACAACTTCGTCCTTCCTTGACCATCTGTATTTGCCTGTCTCCTCCTACACTGTCACATTCATCTAGCTAAGTGTGTTAGACACGATATGTATGTATGTGTGTGGAAATGTGTTTGCTTATTACTGAGAGAAAATGGATATGTATGTATAATGTGTGTGCAAGAGTGTGTATGTATTTCTGAGAGATAGATGAAAAGATAGACTGGAAGTTTGTCAGACAGACAAACACAGAGCCAGACATACAGAGATATTCTATAATGAGAAGGGTATATAATTAGTGAGATAGACTGACAGATACAGAGACAGACATACAGAGATATGTGTATAATGAGAAGGGTATATAATTAGTGAGATAGACTGACAGATACAGAGACAGACATACAGACATGTGTATAATGAGATGGATATATAATTAGTGAGATAGACAGACATACAGAGATATGTGTATAATGAGAAGGGTATATAATTAGTGAGATAGACTGACAGATACAGAGACAGAGATACAGAGATATGTGTATAATGAGAAAGGTATATAATTAGTGAGATAGCCTGACAGAGAGGAAGACATAAGATAACAGGCATACAGACATATACAAACATATATGTATAGAGAGCTAAACTGATAGGCATATGTGTATGAGTAAGAAAGTGTTAGTAAATTCATGTGTTAGAGAGAGAGGATGGGTTTTTGTATATGAGTAAGTGGATTGGAGTCTTTATGTTGGTATATGTGTGTTTTATAGATAGATAGATAGATAGATAGATAGACAGATAGATAGACATACTGGCAGGCAAGTAAATTCATTGGTAGAGAGACACAATAAGGACATTTTGGAGATAACATTATTATGAATGAACACAGGGATAGAGCAGTGGACAGAAAGCTGTTTGTTTGGATTATCAATGACATATTAATAGTGAAATAATTCCTAAAAGCTAAGAATACTAAAGATATTTCAATATACTCAGTCTTTCAAGGTAATTTCTTTTTACAATTCTGTATTTCAAAATATATAAAAATATTTCAGTATCCATGCAGCATCATTTATTCCTAAATTTACTGTCATTTTTAAATACATTTTAAAATCTGGTTTCAAAAGTCCAATAAAAATATTTCTATAAACCTGCCTGACTACATGAGAATCTCTCAGTTATACATTTGTACATATTTCTATCATCCTTTCTGTCTCAACACAACAAAACACAGCAACCTCTACACATCTCATTGTCAGTTCTGTTTATCTATCCATCATCTACATGTACATGCTGCTGTCAATCTATGTGCGTGTATTTTGTCATCTCTCTCTCTCTCTCTCTCTCTCTCTCTCTCTCTCTCTCTCTCTCTCTCTCTCTCTCTCTCTCTCTCTCTCTCTCTCTCTCTCTCTCTCTCTCTCTCTCTCTCTCTCTCTCTCTCTCTCTCTCTCTCTCTCTCTCTCTCCATCCCCCTCTCTCTCTCTCTCTCTCTCTCTCTCTCTCTCTCTCTCTCTCTCTCTCTCTCTCTCTCTCTCACACACACACCCACACACACCTAAACTATTCTGTTATTTTGTAGTTATTTCAAAGAATCTAAAATCTAAAATCTACTTGTACACAGTCGAATGTAATCAAACAATTATTATTATTATTATTATTATTATTATTATTATTATTATTATTATTATTATTATTATTATTATTATTATTTGGTAGTAGTAGTAATAGAATTAATACTACTATTAAGACAAAAATCGAAAAGAGACAGTTCACGCTTTTCAAACAAATATGTAGACAAGATAAATCAATTAAAAAAGAATAAATAAATAAATAAATATGTTAAGGTCTCTGTAAGTGAATTTTGTTCTTTTTCAGATTTTTCTTCAGCAGTGATAAAACTCGTTTGTACAGTCTACTCACACAGAAAACGTTCAATCTCGAATATCATTTGGAAATTCCCAGATCTATTTTTGGAATCTGCCCTTTTATAATTTTACGAGAAAAAACGGAAGTTAATGTGAAACTTATTTTCTGTTTTATATTTCCTTGTATTATATTATATTATATTATATTGTGTTATGTTGCATAGTACTCTGTATGAATAATCTAAATCCCAT
>CM022678.1:10080209-10092709 GCA_012295275.1 Chrysomallon squamiferum
TCATGGTAACTTTAAATTTAGCATAAAGTAAATTTATGAATCTTAATATCTAGTTAAAAGAGGATGGGGTTTTTGGGCGCTTTTTGATTTTATATTTCATAATCAACAAAATTCATATTTTATTATTAGGTCTCTTTTTTTATTTTTATCTTTGGTTTTGAATATAATTTGTACAAATCTCTCTCTCTCTCTCTCTCTCTCTCTGTCTGTCTGTCTGTCTGTCTGTCTGTCTGTCTGTCAGTTATCACATCCTTTTCATCCTCCTCAACCTCTTTTACTGTGTTATTAAATATTAATTGCCTCAGTGTTGTTTATTTTTTCCTCAGATATATGTTTGAAAGATGGGTTAGGAATAGCTAATTCTTTACATAATCTATGCCTCACCAAAACATTCTGTGAACGGCATCTTCCATCAACTTTTTCCATTTCACCTACGAGGATCTCCTGTACACACGAGACAGTATACCAGAAAACCTCTTAGCCTTTCTCACAGAGCTGTTCTTCTGGTTTGAAATGATAAAACTGACAGAGACAGGACAGCTGCTGAATGATCAGGAAGCAGAAAGTAACTTTTGTGAGAGTTTTTAATTACATTGCAAGTCCACAATTGAAATGTATCTTTTATTAAATGAATTTATGAAATTTATTATTGTACTGGAAACATTGGGATTTTGTCATATTCAGTTTTAGTGTTTATACTGGAGGGGTGTAGCAATACTGATATAAAAAGAATGTCTTTATAAATTTACCTTTAATAGTTGCGACACTGAAGGCAGGATTTTAAAAGTTAATAGATGATTATGATGATAGTTTTACAAGTGTATATGCACCAAATAATATTGCAGAAAATCTTTTATTTTTAAATGATTATGTAAATTTGTGGATTTTCAAAATACATCAATGACAGGAGATTTTAATGATATTTTTAGATCCTAATTTAGATTTAGGCATTAATAATAAAACTTTCAGTATGAAAAGTGGTAATAAATTACAGATGTTTATAATTATATTTGGCGACACAGAAATCCAGCTAAAAGACAATTTACTATATCACAAGTTGTTGAAAAAACTATAAATCAGTCAAGAATTGAGTTTTTTTTAATTTTTAGAAATTTGTTACAGTTTATAAGTAATGTATACATATCCTATACCTCAGTTAGTGATCACAGTTTATTATCACTTAAAATAGATTTTTCTAGTGTAGAGAGAGGACAAGGTATTTGAATTTTTAATAATGAATTGTTGAAAGATGACATTTTTTTGTAAAGCTCTTGTTCAAGTAATTAATAATGCTTCTGAGTGTCATTGTTACAGACTGAACCTGTTGTTTGATCAAATAACATAAAATATAAAACATTTTGCACTAAATAAGAGAAAATTAGTCAACGAGAAATACTATAATATACAAAATGCTTTAAAATGAGAATATCCTAAACCAGTTGTAAATAAACATCATGATTTGAGTAACATACAAAGAAGAAAAGTTAAAATTAATTTAGAGATTAAGTGTAATGGTGCTATTTTAAGATCTAAAGCTCAATGGAATTTAGATATGGATAGAAATATGTAATATTTTTCTTAGTTTAGAAAAATCAAAACAGGAATCAAATTCTATTAAAGAACTAAAAACAGTAAATGGATTAACTAGATAAATGGAAGATATATTAGAATATGCTTATGAATTTTATTCAAAATTATTTACACAAGAAAATGTAGATACTATTAAACAGGAATAAATGATATATTTAATATCAACTTAAAGAATCTGAAAGTGAAAAGTGTGAGATTGACATTACAGTTAAAGAATTAACAGAAGCTTTAAAAGAAATGAATAGAAATAAATCACCTGATATGGATGGTCTATCAGTTGAATTTTATGTTAAATACTGGAAAATTAAAAATTTTTTTTTTTATAAACTAGTTATTTCAATTCAAAAAGAGGAAATGTTGTTGCATAGTATGAAAAAAGGGTAACTAATATTTTTTTACAAGAAAAAAATGGAGATAAAGCAAACCTTAAAACTTACAGACCTATCAGTCTTTTAAATGTAGATTATAAAATTATTTCTAAAGTTCTTGCTAGTCGTGTTAAACAGGTTATGTCAACTATTATTTCATCAGAACAAAGCTGTTGTGTAAAAGGAAGAGATGTTGCTGATAATATTGTGTAGTGAGGGATGTTACAGATATTGCTGAGTTAAATAATACTGAAGGGTTTATTGTTAAAATTGATAAAGAAAAAGCTTGTGATAGAGTGTAAAGTAGTTTTATTTTAAAAGTTGTAAAAAAAATCAATTTCGGTGATGAGTTTATAACCTGGATTAAAATACTCTATAATGATGTAAAAAGTTATGTCAAGATTAATGGACATGTAACACATTTCTCTAATATTACAAGAGGTGTTAGACAAGGATGTCCAATATCAATGATATGTTACGTTATTGTAGCTGAACCCTTAAATAATTTGATTAAAAATAGACTCAGCATGAATGGAATTAGAATAACAAATGAATTTAATTGTTTATTGTTTCAGCATGCAGATGATACTACTGTAACAGTCTGTGATTCTCAGTCTGTTGAATCTGTTTTTGATACAGTAAATATGTAAAAGTCAATATAGGTAACTCAGAAGTACTTTGTCTTGGTGAGACTACAAAAGAAAACTTATCCTTTAACATTCCGATATTGATGAATAAAGACTGTGTTGAAATTCTAAGTATATATTTAGGACCAAATAATGTGAAAAGGTTGAACTGGAAAAATAAATTTGATAAAATGTCTAATTTAATTAATTTATGGAGTCAAAGGAAACTTTCTTTACATGGACAAGTAGAAGTATGGGATACTTTATTATTATCTAGACTGTGGTATATCATTAGCACAATAAATGTACCAAACTGGGTAGAAAATTAAATTCACAAATTATTTTATAAATTTATGTGGGTTGGAAAAAAAACCTAATAAAATATTCAACAATAATTGGCTATTATTCAAGATGTTTCATTAAAGAAAATGGCTTTTCATTTTAAAATGTTAAAGAAATATTTTGATAATAATTTTAAAATTGTTTGGATATATATGAATATGAATTTAAATTATGACATTTTTAACATAGTTTACAGTAAAGACGCATTAAAAAATGTCCACCCTTTTTATGCTGAAATGTTATCAGCTTGGGACTATGTTAATAATGGAGAACATATTTTCCCAAATGATACAACTGAAATATTGTCCCAACTACTTTTTCAGAATCCATTCATTAAATATAAAAATAAATTATTACTATTTAGTTCTTTTATTCAAAGTGGAATAGTCAAAGTGGCTGAGATTGCATATGAAGTAATTTTAGGTTTCTTCCCATTTACATCTGTTGTTGAAATTATTCATGACAAATATCCAGAATTACCCTAAACACAAATTTATATTGCTTAAAGTGTTCTGAAATCACTTCCAGATGAATGGAAAAGTTATATTAACAGAAATGCTAAAAGATTAACACCTAATAAAGATTTGTTTCTCTTTCATAATAATGTTAGTACATTTACAGTTAAAATATTTTATTATATATTACTTTCAAAAAATGTTAAAGCACCTACATGTGAAGAAAAATGGACTGAGCTTGGTTTTAATAAATTCTGGAGACCAGTTTGGAAATGGATACACTACAGTGTTAAATTTACTGAATTTACTGACTTAGATTTGAGAACAGCTCATCATCTAATATATACATATAGTAAATTATGTAGACATGGAAAAATCTCATCTAGTGTTTGTCCAGTGTATCTGAAGGATAATGAAGATGTGTGCCATTTATTTTTGTATTGTGAAGAATTGTCGGAACTAAAATCTATCTTTCATGAAATATTTATTCAAATATTTAAGAAAACAGGGTTTTCATTAGATCAGTTAAAGAGACTGTTAATATTAGGATGTTATCTCACAGTTGAAAATTGTTCAATAGAATTTATTAACAAATATATTAAGAATAATATTTTTCTAGAATTAAAAGATGACATGCTTATTTTCAAATATCCTTTAGCAGACTTTAAGTAATCATAAAAATGGATAAAAAATATATCTAAGGTCATAGTATATGTTAGATTTTTTCTGTGGAAAGATGTATATTAAAAATAAGATTTTTAGTTGCTTGTTTAAAAAGGATGTCACTTCATGTTGCAGAAACAGGTTTTCTTTTCCATTAGCTGTATTGTTATTTACCTTTTAAGATACACAGAACTAGTAAAAAACATGCGGTGTATGTTCTTAAATAAAATATTTCTTCTTTATTTCAGATTTGTTCTATTTGTTCAACAGAATGGGACACAGACACCAGAACAGACAGAGATTTTTCTAAAAAAAACTGGTATGAAAAACACACACATTAACTTACCTGTTTAAGTATCAACTTACCTTCTTCTCACTTTTTGTAATGGTAATATATTCTCAATACAAAGAATAAGAAAAGCAGATTAGAGCAAGGAGAGTCCATAATAATAAGTGAAGTAATCGTAGTATACAAATAGCTTGATAACTTAGCAAGTAGAGTCTATAATAATAAGTAAAGTAATTGTAGTATACAAATAGCTTGGTAACTTAGCAAGAAGAGTCTATAATAATAAGTAAAGTAATTGTAGTATACAAATAGCTTGATAAGTTAGTATTCTTCCATATTTCCATGCTCTATTACCATTGTTTTATTTCTTTTTAGCTTATATTTGTACTAGAGGTAATCAAATCCATTTCTTGTTTTGTTTTCAACTTGCAAGAATATGGTCTGCTTTGTTTTGTTTTGATTTCAAAGTTTTAAACATTAATTTTGTCACCCCTTAGTTTTTAATATAATTTGATGATTCTAAGGATTTAGAATATTTATAATTTAGTTATTTCAAAAAAAAAATTATATCAGAATAAAACATTAGTTATTATATACGTATCTGTCAGAGAAATATTTTATATATCTACAGATAAATAAATAAATAAATAAATAAATAAATGGGTGCTGTTTTTCAGAAACTGCTTGGTACACAAGATGAGCTAATTCTGTGAGCTTACCACAGCAGAGAAATGTCATCAAAGAATCTGAACTAACCTGGCAGAAACAGGATCATCTGCAGAGGTTGTTGTTGTTGTAGTAATAGCAGTAATAGTAGTACAACCCATTGTTGCAGTAGTGTAATTGTTATAGTGTTAGCACTTGATAATAATAGTTCTTGTTTGTAGTAATAGGTGATATTTTAGCCAATGATCCTCTGTGATCATAATGTATCTTGTGTGGCTAATGGTCAGAAAAATACTAGCTGTAGTCATAGCACTACTAGTAGTTGTAGTAGTAGCAGTACTAACAGTAGTTTCGTTGTTGCAGTAGTAGTAGTAATAGAGGGAGTGTTAGTATATGACAGTTAAATGAGAAATTGTTATGATAAAAGTAAAAAAAAAGTAGCTGTAGTAACAGGAGCATTTGTTGTTGTTTTTGTTGTAGTAATTATAACAATAACTATAAAATAATAGATTTCTTTGTTGAATTGGGGGAAAAAAGAAAACTGATTAATGGTTTATTTATTATTTTATTTGTTTGTTTGTTTGTTTGTTTGTTTATTTATTTAATATTTGATTCAGTATTTTATTGATTGATTGATTTGTTTATTTATTTATTTACCTGCTCAGATGAGGCACCCACCAATCAGAATCAGACCAGTGAGTTGTCCACTTTCTTGGTTAATGTCGAGTCAAAGCTTTGACGATGATCAGCTCAGTTTTGGTGACCTTGAGCCCCACAGACACTGCAGCCGACCATGTTGAACTACAACGATTCTGACAGCATAAAGTTGAAGAGTGTTACACCAGGTGACCAACCTCAACAGTCAAATGTCAGTAATCATGGAGAAAAACTTGAACCTTTAATGTCAGCTGAGCTAAAACCAGGCAAAGAAAAACACTTAAATCATTCAAAAGCAGAGGAAAGAGACGAGACTCCCAGAAAGAGGACAACATCTCCAACAAAGCCTAGGAAACCTCCTCAAACATCACCCATCAGAGCTGATGTAGTTCCATTCAAGGGGACATAACTGGAAGCCACTGTTTCTCTCAATCCCAACACCAGATGAACCAGTAAGTATCATTTCAGTGTCTGATACTCCACTAACAAAGAAAATGTATTGGTTTATTAAATAATATGTATATTTGTTCATTTACACAGGATTAGAATTTCCTGGTGTATGTTTCTGTAAAATGAAAAGTAAAGTAATGTATGATCTCTAAAATTTCAAATAGTAGAGAAATAATTGTCTTATAGTCAGGAAATTTTAGATTTTTATTGTTAAAAAGGTTATTTAAATATTTTATGTTGAGAAATATGTAATTAGATAAAACTTTTTAACTATAACCATTTATTTTATTTGTATGCATGTATTTTGTTATATGCTTATACAACTCAATTTTTTCTATGTTCAGTGTTTCAGAAACTGTGACTGCTTGTTGCTGTAAGTGGAAATCCCTCTTCAGCATTTTGATGTGCTATTGGTGATGTGATGTCTTTTCTGATTTGTTTTCTTTTTTTTATTAGTTTATAAGAATGACAGTCCATAAGTAGATGCCAATTTTGTTTTTGATCGAAAAATGGAACCTTTGAGGATTATCTAAAACAGCTGAAATCACTTTCCTCTGGTATGTAGCAAAAGTTTTATTTCTCTCTTTTGTACTTTTATATTTGTAGGAATTTAATGTATTAGTGAAATAATTAAGTAGCCTAAAATTGCCAAATACTGGGGAAAATAATTAAAAAATGAAAAGAAAAAATCATGAAAAAAATCTTTATTATTAGACAGGGTCCTTCATTAAATGGATTATTTATTTATTTATGATTTCAGTTTATTGTTTTTCTTGTTACTATCATCATTATTATTATTATAACTTATTTATCTGTTTTTAATCATCATCATCATTATTGTTATTTATATTATATTATTGTTATTATTATAAACATTTGTTCTATGGCTTCTGTGATGATGGCTAAATGTGATTGTTTTTTAAATTTCAGTATATCAGATATTTTTTTTATTTCACACAGTTCTCTGGTGTGAGACACTACAAGTCTACCTGACTGTGAAGATTTCTGGTGAAACATTGGCTGACTACAATCTGAACAAACTGGAGGAAGGATCCCAGCTCTGTTATAAAATCTTCATTTACATCAGGTACTGCCCTTTTTGTTACACCTTGTTGTATTTGATTTAGATTCTTGAGAAAAATAGTTTTAATGTTATTCTATTGACAGAGATAACAGTAACAGTAAAATGATAGCAGCAATTCATCTGGTGACACAACATTTATGAATGTTGTATTTTGGAAAAACAGATTTTTAAATAGTTTTTAATGGCTGTTTATTTTTATTATATTTGTTATTCTTATTATCTCATTTAAAAGTGTATACATGGCCAAGAAAAGAATGTTTTTAATTGTGTTTTTGACAGTAACTTGCTTTTCAAAAGAAAAGTGAATTTTCTAAATTATAATATATTGGGTTTTAGAGTCAACTGTTAATTGTGGGACAACTCTAAACTTTTAGTAAAAAGAAAAAAAAAATACTTTGTGTATCTTTAGGAATAAAAATGAGTCATTTACTTTTTAATTTTTTAGGAAGTAAACAATTTTATAATTAACCATTTGCACCTGTCTTTAATGTAAAAATTAACATAGGATAAAAAGTTGCAGTATTTAACACACTTATTTAAGTTTGAAACTGCTTCTAGGTAATAAAAAAATAATGTGTTAATCATGGTGGAAGGGAAACAACTCACACACACAGAAAAGAAAAAGAAAGTTAACAAAGAAACAAAACATAAAATAAAAACTAAACAAAAATATTGTAGCTAAATTTTTATTTCATTTTGTTCTCAAAACATTTTCACACCTTTAGAAAAGAGAAAAAGGTCACACAAGCGCTAATAGTAGAAGATGAGGGAGAATTTTCCAGACTTGTACTCTGACATGCAGAGCTGGTGTGTTGGGTGTGCAGTCTACAGGTGACCAGTTCATCTGAGTTTTGTTTCTTTCTTTTATTAATTAACAAACTTAAACTTTATTTTACACACTGACAGTTCTTTTTATCAGCATGTCTTTTGATTATTTGTAATAAGAATAATAATTTTTGAAATAATAAGAAATTAATCTCTCTCTTAATTATTATTATGATTAATATTAGTATTAAAATATTAGACCAGTAGATACTTTTATTATTACTATTGTTCTTGTTAATATCACAATTATTACTGTTGTTGTTGTTGTTCATGTTCTTCTTCTTCTTCTTCTTCTTCTTGTTATTATTATTAATATTATTATTATTATTATTATTTGTAGGATGGATTGATGCAGTTCAATGCACAGACATATGAAAGCAGAAATGAAAATCTGTGGCCAAGTTTGATGAAGATTTGAGTTTTTGCTATCAAAGTTTTGATAGTTGATGCCAGACTGATTTAGAAATCATGAAATAGATGCTGGATTCAGTTCTGCCTCTGTTTTCAGTCAGTCACAGCAGTGAGAAAATTGTTTGACCAGACACAGCACTAAGTACAGTCAAGTCTGCAGTAGTCTTAAACAAGAACAAATATTTAAAATGATGCTAATGAGTGAGAAAAATAAAAACACTGAGACAATACATGATAGGGAAAATGATTATTATTTCAAAGTGTATTTCAAACAGTGGTGAAAAATATCAGATTAATTCTTATGATACAAATTTGAAAAGAAGATGAATATGATTGATCATAGATATTACTGATTACTTGGCTAAAAAAACCAAACAAAATGTTTTATAATAAAATGTGTTTATTTCGAGGAAGATGTTTTATTCGTGTTTTATTTTTATTATTTTTAAATATATTTCTTGTATTGTGTTTTATATGTATATATAATTTTTTTATTTTTTTTATTTTTACTTTTTTTAAAGAATAATCTACTTAATCACATAACCCAAATATAAAATACCAAGACTTGTGGTAAAGATTTACCCAGTAAAAGTATGTTAATAAAATACAAAATGGAAGGAAATGTGTAAACCTACATATGCATGTATTTGAAAGATAAAATCACAAATTAGAAATTTACTTAATTAGTAATTTGCAGGTTACTTTATCTGTCAAATTATATATCAGTTTAAACATTTTTAGTAAAACATAGTCTTAGTATTCTTTTTGATTTTTTGTTGTATATTTTATTAATATAGTTTTACTGGATAAATCAGAAATTCTAGAATTTTTTGAAGTTTTTCTGAAATTATATTTTTCATATGATAAAGTATTTTTGTTGAAAAAAAATATTACAAATTATTTTCTTTCCAGTTATAAAATTTTAGATAGCATTATCATAAAGGACAAACAAATTTCTATTGATGAGGATAATTTTTATTTATATTGTTTTGATATATTAACCCAAATAACATACTTAATAATCATAAATTCTTCTGTTACAATTATATTAAGTAAATTTATTTAAATGGATAAATTCATAGGTATTTTAATTAGGTCTATAAGATTATATGAATTTTCCGTTTCTGAATTGCGTTGTAACATAGAAAATAAAATGAAAAATCAAAGACAAATTTTAACTGTTTTTTATAAATAAATAAGTAAATGTGATCTTATTTTGGATTTTAAAGATTCAAGAAAAAAACAAACATGCATTTTGGATTACATTCCTATCAAAACACACAAAATCTTATCCATGTCTATTTACACACCCACACCCAAACACACAGACTTAAATATGTGTCCAGCAGTCCATTCAGCTGTATTGTTTTCTCCTAACCAACAAACAAGCATGTCTTTAATGTCACAGTTTATTTTTTCTACAGATGCTAGCCTCTGTCGATACCTAGGATTCCAATAGACCATCACCACCTCTATCCACTTTGCTTTCAGTTCAATAATTACACATATTTCTTGATAAAAACAACATTTCCTATAACACACAAACACACACACATACACACACTGTTTATCTTCCTGTCTTAAATTGCAAATACTAAATATCTCCGTTTACACAGTTGGATTTCATGAAAATTCTTCTCTTAATTTCACTTTTAAGTACAGTAAGAGTGCAATATGTTTACATCACTCTGGCATCAAGAATTCAACAAGAAAACGCAAAATGTGTGCCCTAAGTATTATAACAGTGTTGTTCTAATAAGTGTTGTTTATTTTATAATTCTGCTGTAGGGGAGATAACTCTGGAGGGTGTAGTTAGAGTGTACAACAGAGGTGGGCTAGAAAAACGAGAACAAACGGTGGCCTGTGTTAATTTGTCAGTGTGAAGTGTGTCGGGCTTCGTCCGTTTTACTCGCTTCTCTTTTTTTTTTTTTTTTTGTTGTAAGTCTTTTGTTGTTGCTTTTTTAACCAAAAAAAAAAAAAAAAAATTTAAGTTCGGCTCAAATCGGTTAAGTATTTTAGATATTTAATTGTCTGCTGTAGCTTTGTTTCGTAACAAATTGCAGTCATTGTTTAAGAAGTTATTCTATTTAAATTGTTCTTTTCTTCTGCACTTTACACCCGAAATTGAATTAGCGTTTTGATAGCTGGACGGGATTTCGAATCAGTTCCGTTACAAAAGATCCGGACTAATAAAAGACCGGTTTTGACAGAGTCCATTATATAATTTAAAAACTGAATCAATGTTTTATGTCTAACAGGCTTGAAGAAAGTCACTGATGAGATTATTAAATTTAGTTCATAATCTATTACCAGCTACTCCACAGTTTTTTTTTTTAATCCATTCAGTTCTCGAAAATAGTTAAAAAGCAGGAAGAAATATTTAAATTTTTTTCACTACAAAGGCAACTGTTAAATTCAAATTTTATTTATGTTAAATTTCTTCAAGTTCTCTAAAAGCAAATAATAATAATAATAATAATAATAATAATAATAATAATAATAATAATAATAATAATAATAATAATAAAAAGAAACTGAAGTAGTAAATATTTTATTTCCTTGAGTGGTATCTACTGAACTGTAGTTGAGTTATACTTCTTTTAATATGTTGTTGTTGTTGTTGTGTTTGGATTTGTATTCCTCCCTGTGAGTTTGTTTGTTGTTGTTTGTTTGTTTTTTTTTTTTCCCTGTGATGTGTTTGTAAATATTATTTAGACCATTTGTCTTTCTGTCTGTTATTTATTTATTTGCTAGAGAATAAAGATGGAGTACTTACGTATGTGTATAGTCGCAGTTATATACAACATGGGATTTAGATTATTCATACAGAGTACTATGCAACATAACACAATATAATATAATATAATATAATACAAGGAAATATAAAACAGAAAATAAGTTTCACATTAACTTCCGTTTTTTCTCGTAAAATTATAAAAGGGCAGATTCCAAAAATAGATCTGGGAATTTCCAAATGATATTCGAGACCGAACGTTTTCTGTGTTTTTATACAAACGAGTTTTATCACTGCTGAAGAAAAATCTGAAAAAGAACAAAATTCACTTAGAGAGACCATAACATATTTATTTATTTATTTATTTATTTATTTATTTTTTTGTTAATTGATTTATCTTGTCTACATATTTGTTTGAAAAGCGTGAACTGTCTCTTTTCGATTTTTGTCTTAATAGTAGTATTAATTAACTACTACTAAATAATAATAATAATAATAATAATAATAATAATAATAATAATAATAATAATTGTTTGATTACATTCGACTGTGTACAAGTAGATTTTAGATTTTAGATTCTTTGAAATAACTACAAAATAACAGAATAGTTTAGGTGTGTGTGGGTGTGTGTGTGTGTGAGAGAGAGAGAGAGAGAGAGAGAGAGAGAGAGAGAGAGAGAGAGAGAGAGAGATGACAAAAAGAGACACACACAAAATACATGCACATAGATTGACAGCAGCATGTACATGTAGATGATGGATAGATAAACAGAACTGACAATGAGATGGGTAGAGGTTGGTGTGTTTTGTTGTGTTGAGACAGAAAGGATGATAGAAATATGTACAAATGTATAACTGAGAGATTCTCATGTAGTCAGGCAGGTTTATAGAAAAATATTTTTATTGGACTTTTGAAACCAGATTTTAAAATGTATTTAAAAATGACAGTAAATTTAGGAATAAATGATGCTGCATGGATACTGAAATATTTTTATATATTTTGAAATACAGAATTGTAAAAAGAAATTACCTTGAAAGACTGAGTATATTGAAATATCTTTAGTATTCTTAGCTTTTAGGAATTATTTTACTATTAATATGTCATTGATAATCCAAACAAACAGCTTTCTGTCCACTGCTCTATCCCTGTGTTCATTCATAATAATGTTATCTCCAAAATGTCCTTATTGTGTCTCTCTACCAATGAATTTACTTGCCTGCCAGTATGTCTGTCTATCTGTCTATCTATCTATCTATCTATCTATCTTCTATAAAACACACATATACCAACATAAACACTCTAATCCACTTACTCATGTACAAAAACCCATCCTCTCTCTC
>CM022678.1:10097709-10115465 GCA_012295275.1 Chrysomallon squamiferum
TTTTTTTTTTTTTTAATTTCTAATTACCCCTAATTACATAATTCTAAATATATTAAACCCTTGAATTTTCCCCAATTTAAAATAATATGACAAAAAAAAAATAAAATAAATGGTTTTTTTTTTTTTTTTTTAAATTTTTAAATTTTTTTTTTAATAAAATATTCTAATTACCCTAATTACATAATTTTAAATATATTTACATTGATTATCCCAGCAAACCCTTCATTTTCCCCGATTTAAATAATACAAAAATTTGATGATTAAAAAATTTAACACCTCTATGCACTATCACATTAATTTTAGGTTATTTAGAAAAATGACATTCCATAGCAGTGATGAATCTCTATTCCTCTTTCAGTGATAAAACTTAGAATAACCATGCACACACATCAATGATAAAAACAGTGCAAGCTGCTATGAAGTACAATGTGTACACTGGATGTTCTGATAATATTGACAATGCAGTCTCTTGGAGATCACTGATGTTTCAAAATTCAAATTAGATTGATTTTATGATCTTGCAGATTTTCTCTTGAAAGTGTTGTACTTTCTCTGGACACGGAAGACTGTGAAGTAATAGCATTCTGGTGCTCTAGTTAATCTTTTCTGAAAATGTGTCTTACAGCATTTTCAACTGAAGTGCTGGCTGAGGCAGCTTGATTCTGTTGTCTAGGATCCTACAACAAAATATAATATTCATTAATAAACTAAACATAAAATAAAGTGCAAGTGGTATTTTTGTTGTCAGCTCTAACTGCATTTCACTGTCTTAGCAAGAAGAGTTTTATTTTTTCCCATACAATATTAATAATAAAAATAATTTATTAAATATATTTAAATTCTTAATTTCAATCAGTTTAATATTATTTTTTAACTTTGATATAAAAAAATTAAAACAGCAATACATCAGCAAAAGAGCTTATGAAAAATATTTTTTTAATATATTTGAATAATTATGTAACTTGGTAAAATTTGATATTTACACTATGCTTAGTCCAGTTTAAGATGACTGCCAGGAATATTAAGTAAATAAACATTTTAAACCTGTATAGTATTACAATAGACAGAAAGAAAATGGTTTTCTAATACAGATTCTACTTGAAATACTAATATACTAACATGATGAAAATACATTTGAGATTATTCTGAGAATCTTTAATTAACCTTAACAATCGTTATAGTTACATCATTAATAACAAATTATTTGATTAATTAAAACATTTAATTGTAATATTCTTTCCTGCCATTTTAATGTAATTTAATTTTTGCCATTAATGAAATACATTTTGTCTTATAAATAAACCACAATTATCCTATGCATTCAGGTAATAGTTACAATAATGATCATTAAGGTATATTTTCAAATGTATTTAAAACAAAGACAACATTATACATGCATGTGATAAAATAAGAAAAGAAGATAAATCTTTCAAGCCAATTTATGCATTTGTACAACCTTTCAAATCCACCAAAATTCCATCCGTTATACTAAATTTCAAAATACTGTAAATATCTTTAGTGATACCAAATGAAGTAATAAATGTTTGTATTTCAGTTTAGAGTGAGATATTTATAACAGAAAATTACAAATTTATACAAATGTTCTGTTCACTACTCTATTAGGCTGGCATGCAAATTATTACAAGGTTTACACTGATTCTACACTATTAATTTTCAGTGCATCAGTTTACAAAAACACAAATACATTATATTTTCATGTATGATGCTTAATTCAGTATAAGAGAAAATATTTTGCATAGAATTTTGTGAAAGACTGAGGAAATATTTAAAAATGAAATAAAATGGAAAGGTTTACAATGACTAATGTATTTAAATACCTGCTGAACAGCACCAAATACTTCAACTCTACTGGAGATGCAAGCTGCTCTTTGTTCCAAAATGTCAGTTTGACTCTGTATTTTATCAACAATTTCTTGAATATTTTTATCCTTAACAAGCTGATTTACCTTCTGAAAATAAACAGTTTAAATCCACAGTTTAGTATATCCTATAACTAAATGTGGTGAAAGTTCTGAATGACATTCAGTAAATATTGACATTTCCATGTCAAATTATTTACTGAAACATAATCTAAAGCTAGAGAGATAACAAATATGTCTAAAATAAAGATGAATTTGAATAACATAATTAAAGCTAAAATTGAATTTAGAAACACTGTCAATAAAATTAATATAGATTTAATTTTCTTTAACGACTGATTTCACACATACCTCAACATCATTCCTTACAGTTCTTGGTCCATGTTCTTTTCAGCAATGTCACAAGACCTTTCTTGAATATCTTTTCTCTGCTCTAGAGTTAATTTGTCCATCTTGAAGGCCAGAGACAGACTCAGGAATTTAGTCTGTTTAAAATACACCATAATATATAAATATAATACAATCAAAAGCTAATGTAAAGACATTAAACTGACATTATACTGAAAATAATAAAGTATGTTAATAAAATAATAAGCAGACATTTTATTAGTTTTGACATCATTTTGTAAACAGCAAACAAGCATGACCTGCGAACTCAAACACAATGCAAACATGATTACTCATTTCAGACTCTAACCAAAACAAAACAGACAGAAATGCATTTAACACCACCTTCAAAAATAAAGTTAGAATGAGATACTGACCAATGAGTATTTCAACTAAAGGTACAACCAGACTTGCTAATCTTAATTCATTGTCCAAAATCCCACAATAAAGGACAATTCATTATTTATGAGGACTGTTACTGAATCACACCAGTTTGTATAAATGACAAGAACATGGCAGAATGAAATAAAAAATAGTTTACAGTGACACATCATAACTACATCAAAACAGACATGAATGCTTTTCAGTCCTGATAACAACATGTTAATGTCATTCTGCATCAGGTAGCTGATTTCAGTCATTTTGATTACATACTGCATTACTTTTCTGTGACAGCATAGAACTGATTTTCTGCATCTAATTTTCAATTTGATTAAAAATATAATTTTATAATCTGGCTACAACAATAAATTTATCCAGAATAATAACCTTTTAATCCCAAAAGATCAAGAGAATTCCAATTAATTACAAATATTTAATTGCTAACATTTTAAAATGTGATGATATAATTGATTCAAACCACAATAAAGTCCTTTATATCTACAGATCTTTTTGTTATATTTTAGAAATATATATATTTTTTATAACATTAAATGACAGCTGAATAAATTCATAAAATTTTTTTATTTCTGAATATCATTCAGTTCATTAGCTAGTTTATGTATATTATTCTAAACAAAACAAAACTGCAGTGATTAAAATGCTGAAGTGTTATCTTGATCTGAACTGAACTTTTATCACCTACAAATCTGTAAGTATGTTTATTAAAGTTAACAGATTTGAATCCTGAACGAGGAAGTGATCCAGCTGATCAAAAAATAATAATTGAAGAAAATAATGCAGATACTGCAACAGTATCACAGAAACTAATCAATTCTCTGTCATCTCATATATAAAATTTTGACTTGTAGGAAACACAGTTGTAAGGATTTACATCTGCTTCTTCCTGATCAATGGCAATTTATAACATAATTACCACCAACTTCATCACTATGCATTTTCATTTTTCAGAATATCATTGAATTTCTATAAAACAGAATCAAGAAATGAAGTGCTGGTTTAGACTGGTTTTTGTTTTATTTTAATTATTATTATTGTTGTGGTAGTGGTGGTTGTTGGTATTATATATTTTCAAATAATTTATTTAAATTGCTATTTTAGCTGATAAAGAAAAAAAAAAAAAAAAAAAAAAAAAAAAAAAAAAAAAAAAAAAAAAATTAAATTTGTTTTTAAATTTCAAACAAACTACATAATATATAATCTACTTACCTGAAAAGTCTTCATGTGTCTTTTAACCCAAGCTGGTCAAGAAAACCCCTGAAATTATGGACATCACAGGATCCAAACTTTGTGCTGGTGGCATGATAGCTACATTTAAACAACTATCTTGTTTCATGTATGAGTAACTGTTTCCTACTATTTGTTCAAGATCGGGCAATTTTGTGCAAGATTTTTAGCCAGATTTATCTAAATAAACAAATATAGAAAGAAAAATTAATAAAATAAAAATAAAATAACAATAAATAAAAAATCTAAATCTTAATGTACATTAGTTAAAATATTTTTTTTACCTATTCCAGGCTAGGATTAATTTGCACAATAAAATCTTTGGGAAGAAAAATTTCAGTCATGGAAAATTATTATAAATTATCAATGAATTATACTTTAACAATGTTTTAATACTGACTTTATTTATCTGGATATGATGGTAACATTCAAAAAGCAGCAAAAATAACTTTAAAAAAAAACTAAATCCTTTGCCTGAGCAAACCTTACAATTAATGGCCACTGGCCATTACAAGCCCTGCATTCATATTACACACGTACTTACACACATTACTGTTATTTATTATTATAAAACATACTGATACCACTTACTTTAGAACAGTTCTCTGTTTTATTGACTTCCTCTGACTGTCTAGTAACAGTATCAGATGAATTTGTCAGCTTCAGGTTTTTTTCTCAAAATCACCTGCAAAACCAGAAAGAGATTTAAAATTGTGATAGAATTATATCTCATAGGGAAAAACAAAAACAAATTTATAAATAAAAATTAATGAAAGGCTTTTAATCCCAAATCTGCACTAATTACTTCTGCTAGTTAGATTCTTCAACAGAATGAAGGTCAGATCTGTAGCTGATGGATGCTATTAATTTAAATGTTATGATAAACATGCAGAGAAGTTTTGAATGCCAGTATTTAAAAAAAATAATAATATAAATAAATTAAATATTAAAAATAAAATTAAAAATTAAATATAAATAAAAAGATACAAAGATAAAAGAGATAATAGTAAAGGAAAGTGAAGATAAATGAAAATTCTCAAATTTATAGTGAAATAAATCAACATTAAAACAAAAATCATTGCATAATGCAGAACAGAATTGTTAAAAGTATTAAACTTGATTAAAAAAACCTGAAAGATAAAAAAAAACATGCAAATTTAAAGTAATAGAAAATCAAAACTTCTGTCTTAAAGCTTGTAATTTGAAACTTTCATTCGCAGTTGTAAAATTACTTAAAGTAAAAAATAAACAAATAAAGTATTTTCTAATAATCTAACAAACTGAAGAGGCAACATTTAACTGTAAATATTATAACCAAACTGATTAAAACAAAAAACAGATGATTAAAACAAAAAACAGATGAATACAGAAATGGGTCTGTACAAATTATTCATATTTTAATTACAATGAAAATAAATTTCTACTTTACAAACAAACAAATAACAAAACACAAAATTGTAAATACCATATTTATTATAAAAATAATATTAATTTATTGCTATCTAAGCATTATTTCTATGAAATCTATGGAAAAATAAATAAATATATATTCAAAATAGCTAACCTGAAATATATTTTATTTGATAAATTTATTGAATTATATAAACATAAAACAACTTCCAGTAAGATATAACATGGAATTAAACAAACAAACAATTACATTTTCTTTGATATATTATTATAAAATTACTTTATGGTGAAAACTAAAATGTGAGTATGAAAAAGGAGTATTTATTTCCTAATTAAATTTTAACTGTTACTATCTTAATAAAAAAAAATAAGGCAAACAACTGTTCTTGAGCTTATACTTTGAAGTTATATCTCTTGATATTATTAAAATTCTATATTCTGCAGGAATTTTTAAAAACTTTTCATAATTTATTACACTGTAATAAAATTGATGCTGAATTCTGTTTTAAAAAGATTATTTTGATTATTATTAAGTTTTGCTATGTTTATGCAAGTCATAACTTTACTTAAAAACTGTTAAGGTTTATTATGTCAAAAAGTGCAAGAGTTGGTAAAATTTTAAATTTATTTATTAAAAAGACATATATTTCCTTAATTGTTAAAAAAAAACTATATGATATAAAAATAGTTTCTCTTAAAACAAAAAAAATGGTAAGTTAATAATAATAATAATAATAATAATAATAATAATAATAATAATAATAGTGAAAATAAATAAATATATGTGTATTGCTAGTTAATATTCTCAGTAACAGTAACGTGTGAACACAGAAAGTGAAGGTATGTTTGTTATAAATCTAAACATTTAACAATATTAAAAACAAAGTGTTTTATTTAACTGATTATAAAGCTCATTTTGATTTTTATTAAGACCAATAGTAAATAAATAAATGAAATGTACAACAATTAATGTTTTTACTTTAGTAAAAATAAAGAAGGAAAAATGCCTATTGATAACCTAACTCACAAAAACATATTTCTTTACAATTACTGACTAATGTTCACTTAAAATTAATAAATAAAATAAAAACAAATTTTCACCTATAAAAATAACCCATTAAAAAAAAATCTTATACAAACAGTCTGTGTTTTTCATCATCATTCTTATCTATTAATTTTATTTTACTGTGATCATGTGTGAAAACATGATAGCAAAACATAATTAAAACTTTACTTACCTTTTCACTGCTAACATTTCCTGCATTTTCAGCTGGCTTATTGTCATCCATTCTGAAACACAAATAACACAGTAATAAATCAAATAAGTCAGCAGGTAATTTAAATATTTTGGAAAAATGCAAAGAATTACTAAGAAATGTATTTAAAATAATTTAACAAAACAAAATCATTCATCGCAAATGCAGCTTGATGATTTACGGAGTTCACTGACAGGTTTCATACAGCAGTTTGGTCACAAGAAGGGAAGGAACTCTGCCTGTTACACTTACTGTTGAACACTGAAATACAAATTCACTACCTAGATCTTGTTGTTTTATTTCATGCAGCTGCATATCACCATGACGAAAATGACAAATGAGTTGAGAAAAGAAAACAAAGAAATAAAAGAACACTTAGCTACCTTGTCAAAGTATTTGTCATTGTGATGTTTATTATGGGTGAAACTCTGCTATTGTCATCTTGACCATCACAGTGATCAGTGTCCTCCTGGATTAAGGTTGATAATTTTACTGAGGGTCTGAAAATGTAAGTTTTATGTTATTTAAGAGTCTGCATAGAAAAATAAATGATTTAGGGAAACAAAAAAGGGACAGACACAGAAAAAGAATATTAATTTTAAGGTTACATTCTGTAACAACCATAAAATAAAAAAGACCACAACATTTAGTGCAAAACTACTTAAAATTCTATAAATAAATATAATAAATACAAAAATGTTAATAACTATTTCTGTGTAACCTTTTCATAAACAGTGTAACTGTTAGTCACCACAGAAAATATATTAATATTTTTGGTTTCTCTGTTTCATCAATCAGCTTATATGTTGTTACTGCAAAATATTTTTAAATGCAGACCTCCTTTCAAACAAAAATGAAATTTTATTCTTCTTATTCAAATATTTTCACTGGTCATTTCTGATAAATGATTTAATTAGACTTTCTAATAATTACTGACACTTATACAAGTATTGAACCTAAGCAGGTTTTTCATTCTTAAATAACATTCATCAAAATATTATTATCAGATATTAACAGCTCTACATCAACTAGCTAATTTTTGAAATATACTTTTTTTTTTTCTATTAATTAAAATAAGAAATAAATTAACTTATCTAACAATACAATAAAAGGAGTTTTAAAGACCAGATTATTCCTAGGAAAAACACACTTACTGATACTGTATGTCTATCACTGTGGGTTTATATGACAAAACTATTTACATATTTACTCTGGTGGGGAGGGATGACTCTGGTGCAATGTGAACAAATATATCTGATCAAAGGATACAGCTACTTTATTACTGTACAGATTCTACTGAATGTAAAAATAAAGCTAATATTTTGTACTTATTTCTGTATTTTTTATTGATACGTCAAATATCAGTTTCAGTACACCACAAATAAACAAATCAGTTCATGTCAATTTGTCTTCAGTGTGTCCCATTATAACATATGCTGTCTTAATCCAGCCCTATTTTAATTTTTTCACCAACTCACTAATCTATATATATGTATCTCTCTATCTAAATATGTATCAGCCTATGTACATACTGATCTACCAACTGCCTACACATCTACTTATCTATCAATGGTTTATCTATTTTATCTATTTGTCTTTTATATTAAATCTCCCTATCTATATTCTGAATGTCTGTCCATCTATAAACACTATATGTATGCCCATCCCCTCTGATTAGACTTCAAAAATACACAATAAAACTTTCTTATACATGCATATATGCATTTATACATTACCTCCTCCTTTCATGCTAAATTCACAGCCACTCCTCAAAAACACACAAGCACATTCACATACATATATATCTGTAACAGAACAATGTACTCCATTTGCATACCTATATGCCAACACCAATTTCCATATATACATGTACCAACCTGTCATTTTCTTTTTTTATCTATCTTTCACATTTTGATCCATCAACCTGCTGAGTTATCTATCTACACACACATCTACCTATCTACCTACCTATCTGCTCCTTCTATCTTATGTATTTTTCTTTTATCTTGTCCATCCATGCATGTACCAACACATAACCATCCACCAATCATCTACCCAACTCCCTGCCTACCTACATATCTAACTATGTCTACATACCTACATTACAACCTGTCTTTCTGTTTATCCATCTACAAACACTCTATATCTGCATAACTTTATATATTTTCTTTCTCATTTTCCAAATTAGTTGTTATGATCACTGTGTATCTTCCTCTCTGTTAATTTAGCTATGGTCTGTCTTCTATCTTATTATTCCATTTTTACCATCTATCTATTATGACTACTTATCAAGCTGACTGTTTCTCATGCAGTCTGTATGATCTACATCTATGTATCAATCCATCATCTATCTTTCCATCCATCTGTTCATCTGTCAGTGCTTACAGACATTTTTAAAACTTTTTATTAAATTTAAAATAAAGAATATTTATCACTTAACCTGTTCTATAATTCTAAATATACAAAGAGCTTCTCTTCAAAGTAAATATTTTGAAATCATCTCTTAGATTCAGTTATCTGGTATACCTTTACCTCCACCCTATTTTCTCTAATACATTTATTTAAAAAGGGCACTTACCTGGAACCCCATCCATATTTCTTCCTCTCTACTGGGCTTTTTGTTTACAATAAAAGTTGGTATAACCTTTACATCTCTTCTTTTCAATATCAATGATATAGGTAATAATACATCTCCTTAATTTCAGGTCTTCTCACTTCTTCCTTTTTAATAGAAAAAAAATAAAAGACATGAATCTTCACTTTGCACTATGGACTGTGCATTTTATAAAGTTAAGAGATTTAATTTGCTGCTTTATGAGCTTTCCAAAAACTTAAATAAGGAAAAAGTAATAACACCTTTTTTTTTTTTTTTTTTTTTTTTTTTTTGTACATATCACCTTAATTATGGACTGTGAAGAATGTATATTTTACTCAATTTACTTTTTCACTGTTGATTATAAAATTAGTATACTCTTATTATACATTTTTTAAAATAAGTTTATTTATTTATTTATTTAATTTTTATTTTGTATTGTGAATGAAACTGGTTTGGAAAATCAATATTTATACTTTTTCCATTGTTAATAATGAAAAATACATAGATTGTTCAGTATTAATTTTCAAATTTAATTTTTATTTATTTATTTATTTTACTTTTTCTGAAATAATAATAATAATAATAATAATAATAATAATAATAATAATAATAATAATAATAAAATAAAATAAATAAATAAATAAATAAATAAAATAAAATTTTTAAAAGTTTGTTTAGTTTAAATTTCTGTTGGTATAACCTTTACATCTCTTCTTTTCAATATCAGTGATATAGGTAATAATACATCTCCTTAATTTCAGGTCTTCTCACTTCTTCCTTTTTAATAGAAAAAAAAAGACACGAATCTTCACTTTTCACTATGGACTGTGCATTTTATAAAGTTAAGACTGAGATTTAATCTGCTGCTTTATGAGCTTTCCAAAAACTTAAATAAGGAAAAAGTAATAACACTTTAATTTTGTATTTTTTTTTTGTACATGTCACATTAATTATGGACTGTGAAGAATGTATATTTTACTCAATTTACTTTTTCACTGTTGATTATATAATTATACCATACATTTTTTTTAAATAAGTTTATTTATTCATTTATTTAATTTTTTTTTTTTTGTATTGTGAATGAAACCTTTTTGGAAAATCAATATTTATATTTTTTCCATTGTTAATAATGAAAAATACATAGATTGTTCAGTATTGATTTTCATATTTAATTTTATTTATTTATTTATTTTAATTTTTCTGAAATAATAATAATAAATAAATAAAATAAATAAATAAATAAATAAATAAATAAAATAAAATAAAATTTTAAAAAGTTTGTTTAGTTTAAATTTCTGTTGTTTAAGAAAATGAGAACTGATATAAACACTACAATCTTAGAGGTTCTTAGGTCCGAATAATGAGCGTTCCCAATCGTTTTTTTTTTTTTTTTTTTTTTTTTTTTTTGCCTACCTTCCTGTCATTACCATTATTAATAAGTGAATATTTCTTATCAGCGAATTCAAAATTATCTGTTATCGTTCAATAGTAAACGAAGATTAAAATGTTTTTCTAGCACACGCGAAGTGACGTGCGAGGCGGAAATGAGTCTCGATTACGATATTAGTTTCAAGTCATCCAAAAGGAAAAAGACTACCGTGTATCAAACATTTCGGAGGCGAAGACAAAATAAAAACCTTTATCTTTTTATACTCTTTAATACTGTTAAATCTCGTTAAAACATGAATCTCTTATTTCTTGATATCATGAGGCATATCTAATCACTGTAAGATTGTCGTTTAACTAACAGAAAACTACATTAATTTCTCCTTTATTTTTAACATATTTATTTTAAAAAAAAAGTCTTCTGCTACCATTACAGCCGTTTATACGATAAAACTAATATTCAGATAAAGAATTTTTTTTCTTTTATTATAAATACATTAGCTTACTTTATCACATTCTGAAAAAATGTTCAGCCGATAACTTGATTATCACCTATAATTTAGTATTCTATAGTTTCATTAACTATTAACACCTTTATTTTTGTTTGTTTATTTATTTATTTTTAGCTAGGTTTTAAATTTATCAGGAAACAGTTTTGGACCCCAGGCTTTCCGAGCTGTGTGTTTGGCAATGTGTTCCTTAGCCTCACCACCAACAAAACAGACACTGAGAGTGCTGTGAGTAATCGCAGTTATCACTGTTTTATACTACTACTACTACTATTACTACTACTACTACTACTACTACTACTACTACTACTACTAATAATAATAATAATAGTAATAGTGATAATAGTAATAATAAAACCCAATAACAAGAAATTATTTTTATAATTTTATGTTTATATAATTGTGAAAAACAAATTCTTGTTTTCTCTTCTTCATGTTCTTCTTCATTGTCTTCTTCTTCTTCTTCTTCTTCTTTCTTATTATTATTATTATTGTCATTGTTATTGTTATTGTTATTATTAATATTATTATTGTCATTGTTATTGTTATTATTAATTGTCCAGTATTACAGTTAGCTACTAATATTGCTACTTGTGCTATTACCACTGTTACTACTGTTATTCTACTACTGAAAAAATTGTTACTAACAGTGACTTTCAACACACTAAATCTATTACCAATAATTATCTATCTATTTACCACTATGTCTGTTACTGCTATTTCTAAGCATGTTAATGCTTTGTTCTATTACTACTACTACTACTACTACTACTACTACTACTACTACTACTGTGGTGTCTGCAGTTATTTACTAACTCCTCTTATTGTATTTACTACTACTATTCAACCTAAACTAATTCTACCACAGTTATCACTATCACCGTTAATGCTGCAATGACTACTACTAGTACTGTTACTACTAATACTACAACTATTACCACTAGTACTATTACTACTACTGTTACTACTAATACTAGAACTATTACCACTATTACTACTCCTAGTGTTGTTACGAATTCTGCTGCTGCTGCTTCTACTACTACTACAACAACAGCAACTTCTACTACTGCTGCCAATGCTACTACTACTGTTATTAATACTAAAACTACTACAACTATTGCTGTGTCAAATACTATAACCAACAGTACCATTGTTACTACTAGTTCTATTGCTAGTATTACTACAACTACTACAACAACTACAACTATATATCTGCTGTTGTTACTATTACTACTGTTAAAACATTATGATGTCTTCTACTAACTACCTTTTTCATTATATATATATATTTTCAATTTATTAACTTTCTTATTTATTTATTTATTTATTTTTCTATTTATTTATTTATTTATCATATTTTCTGAACTTTTTCTTTTTTCTTTTTCTGCTGATAGTTAAGATATAGTTGCCAAGTTTCTTAATACTATTTTTCATTTATTTCAGGTATTCCAGAATCCAAATCAGACACAAGTTCTGTACAGGAATTACGTCTGAACTGCAGTTGTTTAACCAACCAGCTGTTGGAGTTTCTGGTAGAACATTTCCGTGTAAAACTCCTTTCTTTGAAAGATGTGGACATTGGAAATTGTCCTGATCTTTGTGTATCTGTCATTGACGATTTAGTTAAACTTATTTCAGGTAATTGTTTTTTATTAAAGTAAACACTATTTTTGAATTTTATAAATGTTAAATAATTATTCTCTCTCTCTCTCTCTCTCTCTCTCTCTCTCTCTCTCTCTCTCTCTCTCTCTCTCTCTCTCTCTCTCTCTCTCTCTCTCTCTCTCTCTCTCTCTCTGTTTCCATCTCTGACTCTTTTCTCTGTCTCTCTCTTTCTGTCCATATCTTATCTTCTGCCTATTCTATCTGTAAACATCTCTTTGTTTTTATTTTCTTATTTCTTTCTTTACCCATCTTTATCAACCTCATTCTACTTAACACTCTCTTCAATCTGTATTTTCTTTGTCAATCTGTGTGTGTGTGTGTCTGTGTGTGTGTGTCTGAAGTCTGTCAGTGGATTTGTCATCTGTTGTTGGTATTTAGTGTTAGTGGGTGTGTTTGTTTCTGTGTTTCTTTATTCGCTATCTTTTTCTCTATCTGTTTTTTTATGTGTGAGTATGTTTGTGCTAATCTGTTTCTACCTAAAAGAGAAATCTTTAATATTTTTTTTTCATTTTTGTTTTTATCAAGATAAATCAAATCAAAGTTCTGTTGAAAGGCTGATGTAAGCTGATTGACTACCAAAGAAACTGGCCACAGAGAAATTTACAAACCTGAAATATGTCAATTTAAGAAAAGCAAAGTTCAACTCAAGTACTTTTGGACAATTGCCTTTGTTGATGTCACTGACTCAGCTAGCAACCATTAACTTAGATGGGTTGAGAATGGCTGGTACAGATGCAGTGAAAGCCATTTGTTGTCAGTAGTAGCCATTTGATTCATTAGAAGTAACTGTTACCTATTTTAATTTTGTAAATGTTTTAAAATAATTATGTAATTTGATTATTTCTGCATTATGAATATAAATAAATTAACACAGACATACACACACACACACACACACACACACACACTCACACATGCATAACCAATAACTTCCTTAAAATGTAAATTCAGTTTATAAATGAAGTTTCTTGGTTAAACTGACTCTGTTACTCTGTCTAATTTTAGAAACTCTACCAAACAGTCATGTGACAGCTTTAAGCTTGCTCATTGGCTGATGCACTCAGAAATCCTGCGCACCTGCTCAAGCTTTCATCCAGTTGGATTATGGATGTGTTAATAACACAGTTTGCAGAGTCCATCTTGAAACAAAAGAAACATCCACTTAGTGTTCTTGATGATGCTGTATGTTTTCTTTATTTTCTCTTCTTTTTTTTTTTTTTTTTTTTTTTTTTTTTATTTATTTGTTCTTGTTTGTTTTGGTTGTTGGTCTAGGTATATTTTTGTATGATGCAACTATCATAAGTGTATAAAGAATACTTTTATAAATATTATTTTAATTCTGAAGAGAAATCTGACAATATTATCACCAGAAATATGTTTTTTGTATTATTCTGTGTTTATTTTTTGTTTTTACTCTGTCTTTTTCTCAAATTGCATTTATATAGATACATAGCTATAAGCAATAGTGATAATTGCTATCTGATAACAGTGTGTGTATGTGAAGAACTATTTTATGTTTCAGTGCTTGGTACAAAATACTCAGACCTGACATAACATTTTACACCCTGACCAGTACTGGCAGACCAGTACTGTCCTGGGTTCCTTAAGCAAGCACCAGTGACAGTGTTTACCATCTATTAATGTCCCACGTGTCTTGGAGGAATTTCCCAAGTACTTTACATGTAAACAACAAGAAATAAACCTCAGACATGTTAATGGTGTTGATCTATCTTTAGATTGTGCATTTTGAGTTCAGTCCCTCACAATAATAATAATAATAATAATAATAATAATAATAATAATAATAACAGTAATAATAATAATAGTAATAGTAATAATAATAATAATAATAATATCTAACATAGTAGGATAGTGATAATAAAAGCTAATGTAGTAAAGGAGTTAATATAGCTGTAGTTGTAGTAGGTAGTAGTAGAAGTAGTAATAATAACTAGTTTAGTAATAGTAGTGGTAGCAGCAGTAGTAATAAAAACTAGTTTAGTAATAGTAGTAGTAGCAGCAGTAGTAATAACTAGTTTAGTAATAGTAGTAGTAGCAGTAATAATAATAATAATAGCACTTATGTAGTTTTAAAAGAGGTGCAGTAAGAACAGTAGCTGCTTCCTTACATTTTAAATTTGAAATTCAAGAATTTTAAGCATTTTTGTATTAATATTTGTTTCCTATCATGGAAGGATGGACTGTTGTCAGTGTTACCAGTTGTTGGAAAGTCATCACCATTGACAACGTTGTATCTTAACAACCAGAAGAAAAACTTAGAAGAAAATGAAATCGAAGAACTTGTCACAAAGTTGTTTGCTGCCATTGATAATAAATAAATTCATTTTGAAAAAAGAACAATAAAATAAATCAAGAATAAATAAATAAATAAATAGCCTAAACCTAATCCTTACCCATGTCCTAACACTAACACTAGTCCTAATCCTAATCCTAACTATAACTCTAACCTAAGCTAATCTAATGGTAAAAATAAGAAAAAAAATAAGTAATACTAAATAAAAGGGTTTATTATTGTTAATGCTGTTGCTGTGTTGTTTTCTTTCTGAATTATTTATATAAATTTAATTAATTTCAAGGTCTCACTGTCAAGAAGTCAGGGGATAAAGTTGAATCATCTTGTAGTTGTCTCCCTTCAGTTGCAGACAGCTTCCTGATTAAACTGACAGCACTTGGAGGACATCCTGGTAAACAGTTATATTTGTTTTTTATTTTTAACATTTATATGGATCATATTTATTGAAATTTGTCATCTCATTTATTTATTTATTTATTTTGCTCTAGGAATGCTGGGTAATATGATGCACTGTCCAGCTATTCTCACAGATAAAGGAAACAGTCAACTTCTGACACTGTCACTAGGTGATGTCCTTGACATTGCAGCCATCTTGAAAGGTCATGGTGAGTGATTATGTAGTAATGTAGTAATAACAGTTCACAGCTATCTGTCTGTCTTACTGTGTGTCTGTCTGTAATAACAAACATCACATTCTGCTTATTTATGAATATTTATATTTGGTTGTCTCTCCCACTTGAAGCTTCTCTATGTTCATCTCTCTCTCTCTCTCTCTCTCTCTCTCTCTCTCTCTCTCTCTCTCTCTCTCTCTCTCTGTTCTTTGTTTGTTTTTTGTTTGTTTGTTTTTTATTTCTTTATAATTGTTGATTGTTAATATATTAAAATGGCAACCTATTATTTATATATATTGTTTTCTTCTTCTTTTAGAGACCTGTTATTTAATTGTGAATTTTATTGTTAGTAATCTTATTTTGTATTATTATGATACTGTACCTTTTTATTGTTACTATAATGTAATTTCTTAATATGATTATTATTTTAACATTTTTTATTATTATTTTATGTATTTGTCTTATTACAATTATTATTAATATTACTATTGTTATTAGTCTTATTATAATGTATTTTTGTTATTATTACTACTACAACTGTTACAAATACTACTGTTGTTTCTATTGCTGTTACAACTGCTACTCCTACTCCTGCTACTACTACTGTTACTAAAACTACTACTACTACTACTACTACTACAACTATTACAAATACTACTGTTGTTTCTATTGCTGTTACAACTACTACTCCTACTCCTCTCCTGCTACTACTACCTCTACTACCACTACTACTACTACTAGTACTACTACTACTGCTACAACTGTTACAAATACTACTGTTGTTTCTATTGCTGTTACAACTGCTACTCCTACTCCTGCTACTACTACTGTTACTAAAACTACTACTACTACAACTATTACAAATACTACTGTTGTTTCTATTGCTGTTACAACTACTACTCCTACTCCTCTCCTGCTACTACTACCTCTACTACTACTACTAGTACTACCACATCTACTACTACTACTACTGCTACAACTGTAACAAATACTACTGTTGTTTCTATTGCTGTTACAACTCCTACTCCTCTCCTGCTACTACTACTACTACAACTGTTACTACAACTACTACTACTACTACTACTACTACTACAACTGTTACTACAACTACTACTACTACTACTACTACTACTACAACTGTTACTACAACTACTACTACTACTACTACTACTACAACTATTACAAATACTACTGTTGTTTCTATTGCTCCTACTCCTACTCCTACTCCTCTCCTGCTACTACTACTGTTACTAAAACTACTACTACTACTACTACTACTACCACTACTGCTATAACTACTGCTACTGTTTCAATTTGCCAGGATCCAGTTACTTGTTCAAACAGTGGAATAGCATGGATACTGATGTCTGATTGTGTATCTGTAGACAAGGCTATAGATTATTACAACAGAGGAGAGGTATTCCATTTAAATCATCAGTGTTTGACTAATTATATATAAATGTCATTTGATTTACCTACTACTCCCAGTCTGTCAGCTTCTCTCACTCTTTCTGTGTGTGTGTGTGTGTGTGTGTGTGTGTGTGTGTGTGTGTTACATCTGCCTAGTTCTAGTAACTAAATATCTGTTTACCAGTGTCTACAATAACCGTTCTTTCTTTCTGTCTGTCTGTCTGGTTGTCTACATCAACAACCTACCTATCTACCCAGTCTCTAAACAATGTTACTTAATAAATACATCTATGTATCTCTGTATTCTTGTGTTTTACATTTCTCTCTTTCTAACTTTCTGTCTGTCTGTAAGTCTGTGACTTTATCTAACTTAGTCTGTTTGTCTATCTAAATATCTACCTATGTGACTATCTATATGTATGTATGTCTAAACATGTAATCTGTAAATATCTGTTTTGGCAATTTTGTCTGTAAATATTTCTCCCAACTGTAACACTGTTCTTTAACACTAACAGTGATTATTATCAATAATTAAAAAAATGTGTTTATTGTTATCTAGGCTGACTGTTCATAGAGTCAAGAATTAACATTAAAGTTGATGATGTTAAAAGTACAGAACTGCAGGTAAAGGTCAGGTATAGTGATGATGTCATTGTCTTTTTATTTCTCCTCACTATCTCTAATAATCCTAGTCTCTCTGATTTTCTCT
>CM022678.1:10115665-10135665 GCA_012295275.1 Chrysomallon squamiferum
ATAATCTGGCTACAACAATACATTTCTCCAGAATAATAATCTTTTAATCCCAAAAGATCAAAAGAATTCCAATTAATTACAAATATTTAATTGCTAACATTTTAAAATGTGATGATATAATTGATTCAAACCACAATTAAGTCCTTTATATCTACAGATCTTTTTGTTATATTTTAAAAAATATATATATATTTTTTTATAACATTACATGACACCTGAATAAATTAATAAAAAATAAACATTATTTGTGAATATCATTCAGTTCATTAGCTAGTTTATGTATATTATTCTAAGACAAAACAAAACTGCAGAGATTAAAATGCTGAAGTGTTATCTTGACCTGAACTGAACTTTTATCACCTACAAATCTGTAAGTAAGTCTATTAAAGTTAACAGATTTGAATCCTGAACGAGGAAGTGATCCAGCAGATAAAACAAAATAATAATAATTGAAGAAAATAATGCAGATACTGCAACACTAACACAAAAACTAATCAACTCTGTGTCATCTCATATATAAAGTTTTGACTTGTAGGAAACAAGAGTTGTAAGGATTTACATCTGCTTCTTCCTGATCAATGACAATATATAACATAATTACCACCAACTTCATCACTATGCATTTGGAAGGTACATTTTTCAGGAATATGATTTAACTTTTTATAAAACAGAATCAATAAATGAAATGCCGGTTTAGACAGGTTTTTGTATTATAGTGGTGGTAATGTTGCTATTATATATTTTCAAATAATTTATTTAAAATACTATTTTATCTGATAAAAAAAAAAAAGCAAAAAAAAAAACCCATTAATAAAAAATATAAATTATTATTTTTTTTATATTTCAAACAAACTACATAATATATAATCTACTTACCTGAAAAGTCTTCATGTGTCTTTTAACCCAAGCTGGTCAAGAAAACCCCGTGAAATTATGGACATCACAGGATCCAAACTTTGTGCTGGTGGCATGATAGCTACATTTAAACAACTATCTTGTTTCATGTATGAGTCACTGCTTCCTACTATTTGTTCAAGATCTGGCAATTTTGTGGATTTTGTACAGTCCCTTTGTTTTAGCCAGATTTATCTAAATATACAAATATAGAAAGAAAAATTAATAAAATAAAAATAAAATAACAATAAATAAAAAATCTAAATCTTAATGTACATTAGTTAAAATATTTTTTTTACCTATTCCAGGCTAGGATTAATTTGCACAATAAAATCTTTGGGAAGAAAAATTTCAGTCATGGAAAATTAATATAAATTATCAATGAATTATACTTTAACAATGTTTTAATACTGACTTTATTTATCTGGATATGATGGTAACATTCAAGAAGAAGCAAAAATAACTTTAAAAAAAACTAAATCCTTTGCCTGAGCAAACCTTACAATTAATGGCCACTGGCCATTACAAGCCCTGCATTCATATTACACACGTACTTACACACATTACTGTTATTTATTATTATAAAACATGTTGATACCACTTACTTTAGAACAGGTCTCTGCTTTATTGACTTCCTCTGACTGCCTAGTAACAGTATCAGATGAATTTGTCGGCTTCAGGTTTTTTTCTCAAAACCACCTGCAAAACCAGAAAGATTTAAAATTGTGATAGAATTATATCTCATAGGGAAAAAACAAAAACAAATTTATAAATACAAATTAATGAAAGGCTTTTAATCCCAAATCTGCATTAATTACTTCTGCTAGTTAGATTCTTCAATAGAATGAAGGTCAGATCTGTAGCTGATGGATGCTATTAATTTAAATGTTATGATAAACATGCAGAGAAGTTTTGAATGCCAGTATTTAAAAAAAATAATAATATAAATAAATTGAATATTAAAAATAAAATTAAAAATTAAATATAAATAAAAAGATACAAAGATAAAAGAGATAATAGTAAAGAAAAGTGAAGATAAATTAAAATTCTCAAATTTATAGTGAAATAAATCAACATTAAAACAAAAATCATTGCATAATGCAGAACAGAATTGTTAAAAGTATTAAACTTGATTAAAAAACCTGAAAGAAAAAAAAAAAAAAAACATGCAAATTTAAAGTAATAGAAAATCAAAACTTCTGTCTTAAAGCTTGTAATTTTAAACTTTTATTTGCAGTTGTAAAATTACTTAAAGTAAAAAATAAACAAATAAAGTATTTTCTAATAATCTAACAAACTGAAGAGGCAACATTTAACTGTAAATATTATAACCAAACTGATTAAAACAAAAAACAGATGAATACAGAAATGGGACTGTACAAATTATTCATATTTTAATTACAATGAAAATAAATTTCTACTTTACAAACAAACAAATAACAAAACACAAAATTGTAAATACCATATTTATTATAAAAATAATATTAATTTATTGCTATCTAAGTATTATTTCTATGAAATCTATGGAAAAATAAATAAATATATATTCAAAATAGCTAACCTGAAATATATTTTATTTGATAAATTTATTGAATTATATAAACATAAAACAACTTCCAGTAAGATATAACATGGAATTAAACAAACAAACAATTGCATTTTCTTTGATATATTATTATAAAATTACTTTATGGTGAAAACTAAAATGTGAGTATGAAAAAGGAGTATTTATTTCCTAATTAAATTTTAATTGTTACTATCTTAATAAAAAAAAATAAGGCAAACAACTGTTCTTGAGCTTATACTTTGAAGTTATATCTCTTGATATTATTAAAATTCTATATTCTGCAGGAATTTTTAAAAACTTTTCATATTTTATTACACTAATAAAATTGATGCTGAATTCTGTTTTAAAAAGATTATTTTGATTATTATTAAGTTTTGCTATGTTTATGCAAGTCATAACTTTACTTAAAAACTGTTAAGGTTTATTATGTCAAAAAGTGCAAGAGTTGGTAAAATTTTAAATTTATTGATTAAAAAGACATATATTTCCTTAATTGTTAAAAAAAAACTATATGATATAAAAATAGTTTCTCTTAAAAAAAAAAAATGGAGTAAGTTAATAATAATAATAATAATAATAATAATAATAATAGTGAAAATAAATAAATATATGTGTATTGCTAGTTAATATTCTCAGTAACAGTAACGTGTGAACACAGAAAGTGAAGGTATGTTTGTTATAAATCTAAACATTTAACAATATTAAAAACAAAGTGTTTTATTTAACTGATTTTTATTAAGACCAATAGTAAATAAATAAATGAAATGTACAACAATTAATGTTTTGACTTTAGTAAAAATAAAGAAGGAAACCTGCCAGTTGATAACCAAACTTACAAAAACATACTTCTTTACAATTACTGGCTAATGATAAAAAAATGTTCACCCATAAAAATAACCCATTAAAAAAAAATCTTATTACAAACAGTGTGTTTTTTCATCATCATTCTTATCTATTAATTTTATTTTACTGTGATCATGTGTGAAAACATGATAGCAAAACATAATTAAAACTTTACTTACCTTTTCACTGCTAACATTTCCTGCATTTTCAGCTGGCTTATTGTCATCCATTCTGAAACACAAATAACACAGTAATAAATCAAATAAGTCAGCAGGTAATTTAAATATTTTGGAAAAATGCAAAGAATTACTAAGAAATGTATTTAAAATAATTTAACAAAACAAAATCATTCATCGCAAATGCAGCTTGATGATTTACGGAGTTCACTGACAGGTTTCATACAGCAGTTTGGTCACAAGAAGGGAAGGACCTCTGCCTGTTACACTTACTGTTGAACACTGAAATACAAATTCACTACCTAGATCTTATTGTTTTATTTCATGCAGCTGCATATCACCATGACGAAAATGACAAATGAGTTGAGAAAAGAAAACAAAGAAATAAAAGAACACTTAGCTACCTGGTCAAAGTATTTGTCATTGTGATGTTTATTATGGGTGAAACTCTGCTATTGTCATCTTGACCATCACAGTGATCAGTGTCCTCCTGGATTAAGGTTGATAATTTTACTGAGGGTCTGAAAATGTAAGTTTTATGTTATTTAAGAGTCTGCATAGAAAAATAAATGATTTAGGGAAACAAAAAAGGGACAGACACAGAAAAAGAATATTAATTTTAAGGTTACATTCTGAAACAACCATAAAATAAAAAAGACCACAACATTTAGTGCAAAACTACTTAAAATTCTATAAATAAATATAATAAATACAAAAATGTTAATAACTATTTCTGTGTAACTTTTTCATAAACAGTGTAACTTTTAGTCACCACAGAAAATATATTAATATTTTTGGTTTCTCTGTTTCATCAATCAGCTTATATGTTGTTACTGCAAAATATTTTTAAATGCAGACCTCCTTTCAAACAAAAATGAAATTTTATTCTTCTTTTTCAAATATTTTCACTGGTCATTTCTGATAAATGATTTAATTAGACTTTCTAATAATTACTGACACTTATACAAGTATTGAACCTAAGCAGGTTTCTCATTCTTAAATAACATTCATCAAAATATTATTATCAGATATTAACAGCTCTACATCAACTAGCTAATTTTTGAAATATACTTTTTTTTCTTCTATTAATTAAAATAAGAAATAAATTAACTTATCTAACAATACAATAAAAGGAGTTTTAAAGACCAGATTATTCCTAGGAAAAACACACTTACTGATACTGTATGTCTATCATTGTGGGTTTATATGACAAAACTATTTACATATTTACTCTGGTGGGGAGGGATGACTCTGGTGCAATGTGAACAAATAAATATCTGATCAAAGGATACAGCTACTTTATTACTGTACAGATTCTACTGAATGTAAAAATAAAGCTAATATTTTGTACTTATTTCTGTATTTTTTATTGATACGTCAAATATCAGTTTCAGTACACCACAAATAAACAAATCAGTTCATGTCAATTTGTCTTCAGTGTGTCCCATTATAACATATGCTGTCTTAATCCAGCCCTATTTTAATTCTTTTTCAAAATATTAGAAATCTGAACCCAGTAATCAGTCTAATAATATAAAAATATTCAATTAATCTTTAAAAATATAATCAATAACTGGCTTTGTGCATTAATTATATTAACATTTCTGTCCATTTATACCACAAGTATATGCTCACATATTTAGCCATACTTCTCTGACACACAAGCATATGTACCTGCACTTTCTTATACATATACATGTGGTTACCATCAACTATCTAATATATATATATATATATATATGCGTATCTCTCTATCTAAATATCTATCGGCCTATGTACATACTGATCTACCAACTGCCTATACATCTACTTATCTATCAATGGTTTATCTATTTTATCTATTTGTCTTTTATTTTAAATCTCCCTATCTATATTCTGTATGTCTGTCCATCTATAAACACTATATGTATGCCCATCCCCTCTGATTAGCCCTCAAAAATACACAATAAAATTTTCTCATACATGCATATATGCATTTATACATTAACTCCTCCTTTCACGTTAAATTCACAGCCACTCCTCAAAAACACACAAGCACATTCCCATTCACATGCATACATATCTGTAACAGAACAATGTACTCCATTTGCATACCTATATGCCAACACCAATTTCCATATATGCATGTACCAACATGTCATTTTCTTTTTTTATCTATCTGTTCATATTCTGATCCATCAGTAACCATCCATAAATCATCTGTCCATCTCTGCAGCTACCTCCCTTACAACCTCTGTCTTTCTGTATGTCTGTCCAGTTATAACACAAGCACACTCTCATTACACACATGTTCTAGCACATCAAACACATATACCTGCACTTCCATATACATGTAGTTACCTATCTTCCTATCCATCACTCTCTCTCTCTTTGTATCTGTCCATCAACCTGCTGAGTTATCTATCTACACACACACCTACCTATCTACCTACCTATCTGCTCCTTCTATCTTATGTATTTTTCTTTTATCTTGTCCATCCATGCATGTACCAACACATAACCATCCACCAATCATCTACCCAACTCCCTGCCTACCTACACATCTAACTATGTCCACATACCTACATTACAACCTGTCTTTCTGTTTGTCCATCTACAAACACACTGTATCTACTGTTATGTAACTTTATATATTTTCTTTCTCATTTTCCAAATTAGTTGTTATTATCACTGTGTATCTTCCTCTCTGTTAATTTAGCTATGGTCTGTCTTCTATCTTATTATTCCATTTTTACCATCTATCTATTATGACTACTTATCAAGCTGACTGTTTCTCATGCAGTCTGTATGATCTACATCTATGTATCAATCCATCATCTATCTTTCCATCCATCTGTTCATCTGTCAGTGCTTACAGACATTTTTAAAACTTTTTATTAAATTTAAAATAAAGAATATTTATCACTTAACCTGTTCTATAATTCTAAATATACAAAGAGCTTCTCTTCAAAGTAAATATTTTGAAATCATCTCTTAGATTCAGTTATCTGGTATACCTTTACCTCCACCCTATTTTCTCTAATACATTTATTTAAAAAGGGCACTTACCTGGAACCCCAACCATATTTCTTCCTCTCTACTGGGCTTTTTGTTTACAATAAAAGTTGGTATAACCTTTACATCTCTTCTTTTCAATATCAATGATATAGGTAATAATACATCTCCTTAATTTCAGGTCTTCTCACTTCTTCCTTTTTAATAGAAAAAAATAAAAGACATGAATCTTCACTTTGCACTATGGACTGTGCATTTTATAAAGTTAAGAGATTTAATTTGCTGCTTTATGAGCTTTCCAAAAACTTAAATAAGGAAAAAGTAATAACACCTTTTTTTTTTTTTTTTTTTTTTTTTTTTGTACATATCACCTTAATTATGGACTGTGAAGAATGTATATTTTACTCAATTTACTTTTTCACTGTTGATTATAAAATTAGTATACTCTTATTATACATTTTTTAAAATAAGTTTATTTATTTATTTAATTTTTTTTTTTGTATTGTGAATGAAACTGGTTTGGAAAATCAATATTTATACTTTTTCCATTGTTAATAATGAAAAATACATAGATTGTTCAGTATTAATTTTCAAATTTAATTTTTATTTATTTATTTATTTTACTTTTTCTGAAATAATAATAATAATAATAATAATAATAATAATAATAATAATAATAATAATAATAAATAAATAAATAAATAAATAAATAAATAAAATAAAATTTTTAAAAGTTTGTTTAGTTTAAATTTCTGTTGGTATAACCTTTACATCTCTTCTTTTCAATATCAGTGATATAGGTAATAATACATCTCCTTAATTTCAGGTCTTCTCACTTCTTCCTTTTTAATAGAAAAAAAAAGACACGAATCTTCACTTTTCACTATGGACTGTGCATTTTATAAAGTTAAGACTGAGATTTAATCTGCTGCTTTATGAGCTTTCCAAAAACTTAAATAAGGAAAAAGTAATAACACTTTAATTTTGTATTTTTTTTTTGTACATGTCACATTAATTATGGACTGTGAAGAATGTATATTTTACTCAATTTACTTTTTCACTGTTGATTATATAATTATACCATACATTTTTTTTAAATAAGTTTATTTATTCATTTATTTAATTTTTTTTTTTTTGTATTGTGAATGAAACCGGTTTGGAAAATCAATATTTATATTTTTTCCATTGTTAATAATGAAAAATACATAGATTGTTCAGTATTGATTTTCATATTTAATTTTTATTTATTTATTTATTTTACTTTTTCTGAAATAATAATAATAATAATAATAATAATAATAAATAAATAAATAAATAAATAAATAAATAAATAAATAAAATAAAATAAAATAAAATTTTAAAAAGTTTGTTTAGTTTAAATTTCTGTTGTTTAAGAAAATGAGAACTGATATAAACACTACAATCTTAGAGGTTCTTAGGTCCGAATAATGAGCGTTCCCAATTTTTTTTTTTTTTTTTTTTTTGATGCCTACCTTCATGTCATTACCATTATTAATAAGTGAATATTTCTTATCAGCGAATTCAAAATGATCTGTTATCGTTCAATAGTAAACGAAGATTAAAATGTTTTTCTAGCACACGCGAAGTGACGTGCGAGGCGGAAATGAGTCTCGATTACGATATTAGTTTCAAGTCATCCAAAAGGAAAAAGACTACCGTGTATCAAACATTTCGGAGGCGAAGACAAAATAAAAACCTTTATCTTTTTATACTCTTTAATACTGTTAAATCTCGTTAAAACATGAATCTCTTATTTCTTGATATCATGAGGCATATCTAATCACTGTAAGATTGTCGTTTAACTAATAGAAAACTACATTAATTTCTCCTTTATTTTTAACATATTTATTTTAAAAAAAAGTCTTCTGCTACCATTACAGCTGTTTATACGATAAAACTAATATTCAGATAAAGAATTTTTTTTCTTTTATTATAAATACATTAGCTTACTTTATCACATTCTGAAAAAATGTTCAGCCGATAACTTGATTATCACCTATAATTTAGTATTCTATAGTTTCATTAACTATTAACACCTTTATTTTTGTTTGTTTATTTATTTATTTTTAGCTAGGTTTTAAATTTATCAGGAAACAGTTTTGGACCCCAGGCTTTCCGAGCTGTGTGTTTGGCCTCACCACCAACAAAACAGACACTGAGAGTGCTGTGAGTAATCGCAGTTATCACTGTTTTATACTACTACTACTACTATTACTACTACTACTACTACTACTACTACTACTACTACTAATAATAATAATAGTAATAGTGATAATAGTAATAATAAAACCCAATAACAAGAAATTATTTTTATAATTTTATGTTTATATAATTGTGAAAAACAAATTCTTGTTTTCTCTTCTTCATGTTCTTCTTCATTGTCTTCTTCTTCTTCTTCTTCTTCTTCTTCTTATTATTATTATTGTCATTGTTATTGTTATTGTTATTATTAATATTATTATTGTCATTGTTATTGTTATTATTAATTGTCCAGTATTACAGTTAGCTACTAATATTGCTACTTGTGCTATTACCACTGTTACTACTGTTATTCTACTACTGAAAAAATAGTTACTAACAGTGACTTTCAACACACTAAATCTATTAGCAACAACTACTATATATATACTTACCACTATGTCTGTTACTGCTATTTCTACACATGTTAATGCTATTATTTTTTTCTACTATTACTACTACTACTACTGTGGTGTCTGCAGTTATTTACTAACTCCTCTTATTGTATTTACTACTACTATTCAACCTAAACTAATTCTACCACATTTATCACTATCACTGTTAATGCTGCAATGACTACTACTAGTACTGTTACTACTAATACTAGAACTATTACCACTATTACTACTCCTAGTGTTGTTACGAATTCTGCTGCTGCTGCTTCTACTACTACTACAACAACAGCAACTTTTACTGCTGTCAATGCTACTACTACTGTTATTAATACTAAAACTACTACAACTACTGCTGTGTCAACTACTATAACCAACAGTACCACTGTTACTACTAGTTCTGTTGCTAGTATTACTACAACTACTACAACAACTACTATATCTGCTGTTGTTACTATTACTACTGTTAAAACATTATGATGTCTTCTACTAACTATCTTTTTCATTATATATATATGTTTTCAATTTATTAACTTTCTTATTTATTTATTTATTTATTTTTGTATTTATTTATTGATTTATCATATTTTCTGAACTTTTTCTTTTTTCTTTTTCTGCTGATAGTTAAGATATAGTTGCCAAGTTTCTTAATACTATTTTTCATTTATTTCAGGTATTCCAGAATTCAAATCAGACACAAGTTCTGTACAGGAATTACGTCTGAACTGCAGTTGTTTCACCAGCTAGCTGTTGGAGTTTCTGGTAGAACGTTTCCATGCAAAACTCCTTTCTTTGAAAGATGTGGACATTGGAAAGAATCCTGATCTTTGTGTATCTGTCATTGACGATTTAGTTAAACTTACTTCAGGTAATTATTTTTATTAAAGTAAACACTATTTTTTGAAATTATAAATTTTAAATAATTGTTCTCTTTTTAGCTTAATCTCTCTCTCTCTCTCTCTCTCTCTCTCTCTCTCTCTCTCTCTCTCTCTCTCTCTCTCTCTCTCTCTCTCTCTCTCTCTCTCTCTTTTTCTGTCCATATCTTATCTTCTGCCTATTCTATCTGTAAATATCTCTTTGTTTCTATTTTCTTATTTCTTTCTTTACCCATCTTTATCAACCTCATTCTACTTAACACTCTCTTCAATTTGTATTTTCTTTGTCTATCTGTGTGTGTGTCAGTGTATTTGTCATCTGTTGTTGGTATTTAGGGTTAATGGGTGTGTTTCTTTCTGTGTTTCTTTATTTGCTATGTTTTTCTCTATGTGTCTTTTTTTATGTGTGAGTATGTTTGTGCTAATCTGTGTCTACAGGCAAATAAGTACATAAAAGAGAAATTTTATTTTATTTTTTTTTTCATTTTTATTTTTATCAAGATAAATCAAATCAAAGTTCTGTTGAAAGGCTGATGTAAGCTGATTGACTACCAAAGAAACTGGCCACAGAGAAATTTACAAACCTGAAATATGTCAATTTAAGAAAAGCAAAGTTCAACTCGAGTACTTTTGGACAATTACCTTTGTTGATGTCACTGACTCAGCAAGCAACCATTAACGTAGATAGGTCGAGAATGGCTGGTGAGGTGCAGTGAAAGCCATTTGTGGTCAGTAGTACCATTTGATTCATTACAAGTAATTGTTACTGATTTTAATTTTGTAAATGTTTTTAAATAATTATGTAATTTGATTATTTCTGCATTATGGATAATAATAAATTAACACACACACACACACACACACACAACCAATAACTTCCTTAAAATATAAATTCAGTTTATAAATGAAGTTTCTTGGTTAAACTGACTCTGTTACTCTGTCTAATTTCAGAAACTCTACCAAACAGTCATGTGACAGCTTTAAGGTTGCACATTGGCTGATGCAGACCTTGACCCTGCTGTCAAGCAATCAGAAATCCTGCGCACCTGCTCAAGCTTTCATCCAGTTGGATTACAGATGTGTTAATAACACAGTTTGTGGAGTCCATCTTGAAACAAAAGAAACATCCACTTAGTGTTCTTAAGGATGCTGTATGTTTTCTTTATTTATCATATTACAATTAATGCTATTTTCTCTTCTTCTTTTTTTGTTGTTCTTTATTTGTTCTTGTTTGTTTTTGGTTGTTGGTCTAGGTATATTTTTATATGATGCAATTTTCATAAGTGTATAAATAATACTTTTATAAATATTATTTTAATTCTGGAGAGAAATCTGACAGTATTATCACCAGAAATATGTTTCTTTATTATTCTGTGTTTATTTTTTTATTTTTACTCTTTTTCTCAAATTGCATTTATATAGATAGATAGCTATAAGCAATAGTGATAATAGTGTATGTGTGTGTGTGTGAAGAACTATTTTATGTTTCAGTGCTTGGTACAAAATACTCAGACCTGTTTTATTTAAATTAAAGATTGAAACTGACAGTTATTATGAAATCCTTAGTCTTTGTTTATAAAAGTATAGTAATTATAATGCAGAGGATTGTCTCAAACATCTTTCTCCCTTGCCTGATATTCTCTCTTCTCTTGAACTCTCACCTCACTCATACACATAACATTTTACACCCTGACCAGTACTGGCAGACCAGTACTGTCCTGGGTTCCTTAAGCAAGCACCAGTGACAGTGTTTACCATCTATTAATGTCCCACGTGTCTTGGAGGAATTTCCCAAGTACTTTACATGTAAACAACAAGAAATAAACCTCAGACATGTTAATGGTGTTGATCTATCTTTAGATTGTGCATTTTGAGTTCAGTCCCTCACAATAATAATAATAATAATAATAATAATAATAATAATAATAATAATAATAATAATAATAATAATAATAGTAATAATAATAATAATAATAATAATAATATCTAACATAGTAGGATAGTGATAATAAAAGCTAATGTAGTAAAGGAGTTAATATAGCTGTAGTTGTAGTAGGTAGTAGTAGAAGTAGTAATAATAACTAGTTTAGTAATAGTAGTGGTAGCAGCAGTAGTAATAAAAACTAGTTTAGTAATAGTAGTAGTAGCAGCAGTAGTAATAACTAGTTTAGTAATAGTAGTAGTAGCAGTAATAATAATAATAATAGCACTTATGTAGTTTTAAAAGAGGTGCAGTAAGAACAGTAGCTGCTTCCTTACATTTTAAATTTGAAATTCAAGAATTTTAAGCATTTTTGTATTAATATTTGTTTCCTATCATGGAAGGATGGACTGTTGTCAGTGTTACCAGTTGTTGGAAAGTCATCACCATTGACAACGTTGTATCTTAACAACCAGAAGAAAAACTTAGAAGAAAATGAAATCGAAGAACTTGTCACAAAGTTGTTTGCTGCCATTGATAATAAATAAATTCATTTTGAAAAAAGAACAATAAAATAAATCAAGAATAAATAAATAAATAAATAGCCTAAACCTAATCCTTACCCATGTCCTAACACTAACACTAGTCCTAATCCTAATCCTAACTATAACTCTAACCTAAGCTAATCTAATGGTAAAAATAAAAAAAAAATAAGTAATACTAAATAAAAGGGTTTATTATTGTTAATGCTGTTGTTGTGTTGTTTTCTTTCTGAATTATTTATATAAATTTAATTAATTTCAAGGTCTCACTGTCAAGAAGTCAGGGGAGAAAGTTGAATCATCTTGTAGTTGTCTCCCTTCAGTTGCAGACAGCTTCCTGATTAAACTGACAGCACTTGGAGGACATCCTGGTAAACAGTTATATTTGTTTTTTTATTTTTAACATTTATATGGATCATATTTATTGAAATTTGTCATCTCATTTATTTATTTATTTATTTTGCTCTAGGAATGCTGGGTAATATGATGCACTGTCCAGCTATTCTCACAGATAAAGGAAACAGTCAACTTCTGACACTGTCACTAGGTGATGTCCTTGACATTGCAGCCATCTTGAAAGGTCATGGTGAGTGATTATGTAGTAATGTAGTAATAACAGTTCACAGCTATCTGTCTGTCTTACTGTGTGTCTGTCTGTAATAACAGACATCACATTCTGCTTATTTATGAATATTTATATTTGGTTGTCTCTCCCACTTGAAGCTTCTCTATGTTCATCTCTCTCTCTCTCTCTCTCTCTCTCTCTCTCTCTCTCTCTCTCTCTCTCTCTCTCTCTCTTTGTTCTTGTTTTTTGTTTGTTTGTTTTTTATTTCTTTATAATTGTTGATTGTTAATATATTAAAATGGCAACCTATTATTTATATATATTGTTTTCTTCTTCTTTTAGAGACCTGTTATTTAATTGTGAATTTTATTGTTAGTAATCTTATTTTGTATTATTATGATACTGTACCTTTTTATTGTTACTATAATGTAATTTCTTAATATGATTATTATTTTAACATTTTTTTATTATTATTTTATGTATTTGTCTTATTACAATTATTATTAATATTACTATTGTTATTAGTCTTATTATAATGTATTTTTGTTATTATTACTACTACAACTGTTACAAATACTACTGTTGTTTCTATTGCTGTTACAACTGCTACTCCTACTCCTGCTACTACTACTGTTACTAAAACTACTACTACTACTACTACTACTACAACTATTACAAATACTACTGTTGTTTCTATTGCTGTTACAACTACTACTCCTACACTCCTCTCCTGCTACTACTACCTCTACTACCACTACTACTACTACTAGTACTACTACTACTGCTACAACTGTTACAAATACTACTGTTGTTTCTATTGCTGTTACAACTGCTACTCCTACTCCTGCTACTACTACTGTTACTAAAACTACTACTACTACAACTATTACAAATACTACTGTTGTTTCTATTGCTGTTACAACTACTACTCCTACTCCTCTCCTGCTACTACTACTACTACTACTACTACTACTACTACTACTACTACTACTACTACTACTACTGCTACAACTGTAACAAATACTACTGTTGTTTCTATTGCTGTTACAACTCCTACTCCTCTCCTGCTACTACTACTACTACAACTGTTACTACAACTACTACTACTACTACTACTACTACTACAACTGTTACTACAACTACTACTACTACTACTACTACTACTACAACTGTTACTACTACTACTACTACTACTACTACTACTACTACAACTATTACAAATACTACTGTTGTTTCTATTGCTCCTACTCCTACTCCTACTCCTCTCCTGCTACTACTACTGTTACTAAAACTACTACTACTACTACTACTACTACCACTACTGCTATAACTACTGCTACTGTTTCAATTTGCCAGGATCCAGTTACTTGTTCAAACAGTGGAATAGCATGGATACTGATGTCTGATTGTGTATCTGTAGACAAGGCTATAGATTATTACAACAGAGGAGAGGTATTCCATTTAAATCATCAGTGTTTGACTAATTATATATAAATGTCATTTGATTTACCTACTACTCCCAGTCTGTCAGCTTCTCTCACTCTTTCTGTGTGTGTGTGTGTGTGTGTGTGTGTGTGTGTGCGTGTGTGTTACATCTGCCTAGTTCTAGTAACTAAATATCTGTTTACCAGTGTCTACAATAACCGTTCTTTCTTTCTGTCTGTCTGTCTGGTTGTCTACATCAACAACCTACCTATCTACCCAGTCTCTAAACAATGTTACTTAATAAATACATCTATGTATCTCTGTATTCTTGTGTTTTACATTTCTCTCTTTCTAACTTTCTGTCTGTCTGTAAGTCTGTGACTTTATCTAACTTAGTCTGTTTGTCTATCTAAATATCTACCTATGTGACTATCTATATGTATGTATGTCTAAACATGTAATCTGTAAATATCTGTTTTGGCAATTTTGTCTGTAAATATTTCTCCCAACTGTAACACTGTTCTTTAACACTAACAGTGATTATTATCAATAATTAAAAAAATGTGTTTATTGTTATCTAGGCTGACTGTTCATAGAGTCAAGAATTAACATTAAAGTTGATGATGTTAAAAGTACAGAACTGCAGGTAAAGGTCAGGTATAGTGATGATGTCATTGTCTTTTTATTTCTCTCTCACTATCTCTAATTTTCTCCTAGCCTCTCTGATTTTCTCTTTCACTTTCTTTCTTTCTTTCATTGTCTTTCCCTGTTCATAAAGTGTATATGCATAATTATGATAAAACAAAGTAGTTGGTTTTTGCCTTGATGCTCATGGAAAGGCTCACATATAACAAAATAATAATAATAATAATAATAATAATAAATTAATGGTAACTGATAAAAAAAATTAAATAAAAATGAAAACAAAAAAATCCTTTCATTTGTAATTATGTCTATTCATATCATGTGCTTATAAAATTATTATTTTTGGAAAATGGATAGGAATGAAAGCTTATCTTTAAATAACTGAAATTTTTGATAGCCATTGTTTTTATAAACTATACAAATGAATGAATGAATGAATGTTTAAGGCCACCCAGCATGTAAAGTATATCAGCTACTGGGTGACAAACAAAGATAAATATAACAATACAAACAATACAAACCAATAAACCTAATTACATTAATATTAAATATTGAAATGTTTTTCTCAGACAAGAAGTGGAGAAGAGGATGAAAGTGAGACAAGCTGAAGATTCAGCTCATCCTGAGCTAATTCTGCAGAACACAGAGGAGTCATGGAAACGTCACACTTACAGATTAGCTCACCCTGTGTACACTGATGGTAGAATGTGGTGACAGTGATTGTGTAGCTTATCTGATGAAAGAAAACTGTTTTCAATTACAGTTCTATCAGGTACATTCTGAGAGAATAGTATTTTCTCTTTTCCAGTTTGTATGAGGATAAAATAATATTATTAATAATAGATTCAGTATTTTCTGACATATTTTTTTTTGTCCTGCTTGTCTGATAATAAATGGGTATTGTTAATAATATATCCAGTTTTTTCCCTGATTATAGAGGTTAAGTTTTCTATGCCATTCTGTATTTTCTGATATAGATAATGTTAATTCCACTTCATAGAAAATGATTTTAAAACTGTTCTATAGAAAGTTTTCTGATACAAAGAATGATAATTTCAACCATACAACTATAGAAAGTTTTCTGACACAAAGAATGATAATTTCAACCAACAACTCAACTGATGATTGTTGCCTCTATCCAGTGTTCTGATACAGAAAATAATAATTTCTACAATCCTGTTTGTATGATTTTTTTAATGCTCTATTCAACATTTTCTGATACACAGAATAACATGATAAAACATGCTGTTAATTCACACACTGATATTTATGTGCTGATAAAATACACGGACCAAAGTTTATAAAGGAAATCATATTTTTATTAGATTTTTGTTTTCATTGGCCAGTTATTATAAGAAGTGTTTTTGATAATATCAGTTATTATCTATTAAATTTATGTTCTGCACTGTATGTGTGAGGATGTGTGTTTATGTTATGCACTGTGTGTGTTTGTGTGATGTATGTCAGTATGTATGTTGGTATGTCTCTGAATATATGTGTGCCTGTGTGTGTTTGTGTGTTTTGGTGTATATATATGTGTGTGTCAGTATGTATGTTGGTATGTCTCTGAATATATTTGTGTCTGTATGTGTGTGTGTGTTTTGTGTGTGTGTGTGTGTGTGTGTCATGTATGAATGTTGGTATGTATGTGAATATATGTGTCTGTTTGTGTGGGTTTTGTTTAAGTGAATGTGTGTGTGTGTGTGTGTATGTGTGTAGGTATGTCTGTTTGTGTATGTTTGTGTTGTGTGTGTTGACTGTATTTTGTGTTGTTTTGTGGTATTTTTTTGTTTTGTGTTTTTACTTGTGTATATGTGATATATATATATTTATGTTTGTATAAAAAACACAACATAAACTCAGCAGATAAAGCATCAGATCAATTTATTTAGCACTAATAAAAAACAATTAAACTAGATGTTGTTAAATAAAGTAATTAATTTATTTAATTAAAAAACAGATGTCTAGGTTAAGCTCCTGTTAAAATAAAGTAAATTTATTTAGTAATTTAATTTTTAATACTAGCTCTTGTTTAAAAAAAATTTAGCACACTTTAATAAATGTCTAGATTAATTTTTAATACTAGCTCCTGTTAAATAAAGTAATTAATTTATTTAGCACACTTTAATAAAAAAACAGATGTCTAGATTAATTTTTAATTCTAGTTCCTGTTAAATTTAAAGTAATTAATTATCCAATGTAATAATTTAAAACATGTAATAATTTAAAAAAAAAAAAAAAAAATATGTGACAGTTAAATTATATTTTGTTTTTATAATATTTTTGTTTATAATGCACATGTATCAGTATTATTATTTTTTATAGGCATTTTTTTTAATTAATTAATTTTTATATTTATTACAATTTTGCTGTTGAATTTGATTTTTTTTAATTCATTGTTACTGTTTGTTTCTTTTAAAAAAAGAGAGATATAAAATTTGTTTTCAGGGGTGTTTATTATTAGTGATTTTGTTTTTAATTTGGGTGGGAAACTGTATTTGCTTTCTTTGTTTATTTCATATGTTTTTTAACAATATAAATAAAGTTTTATCAAAAAGAAAGAGAGTTATATTATAAAAATTATTATTATGAAAATTATTATCCATGGTCAGTTAATAATAATAATAATATATTAATAAATTAATAATAATAAATAATAATAATAAATAAACTAACAAATGAATAAATAAATAATTGGTAATTTATTTAAAAGGAAGGTTAGAATTTTTTTTATTTTTTTTTTTTTTTTTCTTACTAGACATCTATTCCATGACAAATTACAAAATAAAACTGGAATGATATGTTTACTTTGTGAAGGCAATTAATGTATAAAATTGGGTCTAAGAATATTTTGAATTGTAACTCAGTTCTCAACATATAAATAATAGTTGCTGGAAAAGTTATACTTATTCTGAAATATTACTCAAAAGGAAAAGAAGGAATATATATATCTATGTAGAAGTAAATAAATTTTCCAGTCAACGAAATGATAAGGAGTAATTGTGAAGAAATATTAAATATTTCAAGTTAAAATAAATTTTAAATGGAATGACAAGTGTTGTTATCAAATATTTATTTCATGGAAGACTCAAAAATGATAACAGTAATAATCTATTTAAATATGTACAAAATTAAAAACTAAAAACTATTGTGTGTGTGCATGTGCATGCTTGTGTACATTTTGTGTGTGTGTGTGTGTGTGCATTTTGTGTTTGTGACTAAACAAGCACACACTTACACTAATATACACAAACACACACAACAACAATATGTTTATATTAATTTCTACATAGTTTATAATGTATATTTATTAGTATAAAACACCTAATGACTTGTATATTATTTAGAACATTCTAATAAACTGTATTTATTACTAATTTCATCTCATAGTCAGTCGTGTTGAATTGTACTCAGTTTGTTCTATCTGCAGTGAAAACATTAATATGCAGATTCACATGCGTGCATGTAGCATTCACTATCACATGCACAGAAACAAACACACACACACACACACACAAAAAAGAATAATAATAAGACAAGAAGAAGAATAACGAATAGATTCTCTTCAAGGTCATCGAGGAAAGTGTTAGTTACGTAGCCCAGTGTTAATATTGTATTTTTTATTAACCGAAATCTAATAAAATCTTAAATTCGTTAAGCTACTTGTCTCCCTCTCTCCCTCTCTCCATCACTTTTTTTTTGGAATGAACTACTTCAGTTTATTCTTTTAACCCAAAAATAAAGAGCTTACTAAATAAAATAAAATAACAACAACAGATAAAAAGTAATCACGTGAAGATATAAAATGTATTACGTAATTGGACAGTGATACATTTTCTCAAAGTATTAAAGTGTTTCACTGTCCATAGAAGATGCAAGAAACAAAGTTATATTTTGTTAGCGCCAAATCAATCTTAGCACATTGTTTAAATTCATACACAAAAGATTTAGTATTAACATTTAGTCTTATGCGTTACAAAGAATCAACAATTGCCTTTCTCTACCGAGTTCAAATAGAGGCTCAAGGTCACAAATTCATTAATTAACAACAGCAACAACAGCAATAATAATAATAAAAATAATAATAACAATAATGTTAATAATGATCATAATAATAATAATAATAATAATAATAATAATAATAATAATAATAAATCACATTTCTCTTTAGTACAAAACTTATTTCGTTTATTATAACTGTCACTGAGTGAATGTTCAATGCGTGTTCGCGTCTGCAGTTACCGTTTTCAGGCGGCAAAATTTTCATTCCAGTGTAATTATTACTTCCTTCAGACATTTAGTTATAATCACTGACCCAAAGCGTATAAAGAGCAGAAAAATCAGAAGAAATGTTTTATAATTATCTGTGTTTGTGTGTGTGTGTGTGTGTGTGTGTGTGTGTGTCAGGGGTTACTGAACTACTTTTATTCTGTAGTTTATTTTGTAGTTTTAAATTAAATTTAACAAAAGATTCAAGAATCAAATTCACTGCTGTCACCTTGACAAATACAAATACGCACATAATACAAACACACAGAATATACACATACATAGAGACATACACAGATACACATACACATAATACAAACACACAAATACATTTTTTTATCTTTAAAATTTAAAAACACAAGATAAAAAAATTTATATTAAAAAATTAAAGAATAACAACAAAAATAATAATATAAAAACAACAGCAATAATAATAACAGCAATAATAACAACAGCAATGATAATAATAATTATAATAACAATATCATAATAATAATTATTATTATAAGAACAGCAACAACAACAACAACAACAACAACAATAATAATAATAATAATAAGTTTTCTGATCTGTTCAGTCGCTAACAATGTCAAGACAAAACTCTTGAAAGACTGAACTGCTTGGTATCGTGTA
>CM022678.1:10140665-10167265 GCA_012295275.1 Chrysomallon squamiferum
TCTCTCAGTTTGTCTGAATCACGTGACTTCCATTTGACGTCACCTGATGACGTCACACAAAATAAACTGTTTTCTCTCAGTGACACAACAATCAGACATTGATCGTGAACTGTGAGAAACCACGGACTGGGGATCAAATCTGTTGAGATAGAATTAATGAGCTGACCACTGTCTGTCAGTATGTCCAAGCACTGATTAAACACCACCCACCAGTGACCGCGAGACGGTTGCCAGGTAACACAGAGATAAACTGATACTTTTACCAGTTGTAATTGTTTTTATCAGTTTGAAGTTTTCCAAATTTAAAAACAATATTTTATTTTCATCTGGCAGAACAACAACAACAACAACAACATCACCCTGCTGATCACGTGACTCAGCAAGACCGCATGGAGGAGTGGAAGTCACGTGTTTGTTTATCAGTGATTTTCTTTCTAAACAAAAACATTTTACACATTTATTGTTTCAATCACTAACAACAATTTTACTCTTGTCCTCACCTGACACCAGGATGGACACAGAGGATTTGTTTTATCTTCTTCTGTTTTTGTGTTAATGGATTTGTTTTATCTTCTGTTTGTGTTTCTGTGTTAATGGTGTCTGTGTGTTTCTGTGTGTTTGTGTGTCTGTCTGTTTGTCTATCTGTGTGTGTGTGTGTTGTTTTGTGTTAATGGTGTGTGTGTGTTTGAGTGTGTCTGTCTGTTTGGTGTCTGTGTTTAATGGTGTCTGTTTTTCTGTCTGTCTCTGTCTGTCTGTGTGTCTGTTTGTCTGTTTGGATGTTTGTGTTTATTTCACCAATGTGTACAGACATTTCTTTCTTTTTATCAGATTTTCTGAGATTTATTTTGAATTCTACTTTTTCTATTTGTGAAAGAGATTTTGTCAGAAACTTTGAAGTTGTGTTTTGAAGTTTGGTGAATTTTGGAAGATTTGTTTTTATGTCTGACTCTGATTTTTCTTTTAACAAACCCTCACCAAGTTTTATAAACTTTTCATTTTCATCAATCAGATGTTTGTGTTCACTAAACAATTTTTCTATTTCTGAGTTTACAAAGTTCTGAGATTTTTCTATTTCTCTTATTAGCCTGTCTTGTTCTTTGTGGACTGCGGCTGTGAAATCTGTGATTAGTGTGTTACCAATCCTTCTGACCTCTTCTGTGGTGTCCACGACGTTGATGTCGACGGCTTGGCGAAGTTGCTCAATCTTATCATCCATCTCTGTCTGAAGAATTTCTTTAAAGTTTTTGAGACTCTCAGAAACAGAACTCAGAATTGAAATGTGACCTCCCTTTTTAGCTGAAATAAATAAATAAATAAATAAATAAATAAATAAATAATAATAATAATAGAATTAGTAATTATTATTAATAAAGATATGCATACATTGTGAAGAGTTATAGAATTTATTTTATCAACTAAATGTAAAATCTTAGTAGAAAAATGTTATAGATAAAATGTCCTCTATTTCATTATGCTACGATAGTTAATACACAACAAATATTTTTAGTAAAATGACAGTGTATTTTTTTTAAATTATTGTATTGTAATGCTCAATCAAAACACAACACTGCTGACTCACAAAACTTTGAATGTTCTATTTTGTTAATGGCGTCCACCAGTGACTTGTTTATAGAGAATTGAGCTGCCCATGTTTCCACTGGTTTCGTGCTGTCTGGAATGTGGACATTCTGCCTGCAGAACGGGCAGCTTATTTCTGTGTCGTTGTTGTTGTAATGTGTGCTGATGTAATTCTGCAGGCATTTCAAGCAGAACGAATGTCCACATGAAAAAACTCTTGGTTTGTCAAAAATTTCCAAACACAGAGAACACGAAATGTTGTCATCGGAGTTTGAAGCTGTTGCCATATCTGTGAATAATAATAATAATAATAATAATAATAATAATAATAATAATAATAATAATAATAATAATAATTGAAAACAACCTACTGGAGGTAAAAATTACATATTAATTCCATTTAAGTCATACGACCAATGGTAAATAGAAATACATAAAATGAAATGATAAATATATAAACTTGCGAATGTAACACTGTTTATTATAAATTATAAATATATTATAAATACACTAAATAAACTGTTTATTTACTTAGTCGTATTTGTAAAATAAAAGTGCGTTACGAACTTGCTAAATTTAACCTTGTGACGTCACTCTTAATATGAGAAGGAAGACGACAGCCTCTTGGAAATTGCAGGCAGACAAGATTAATATAATAAAGGAGGTCAGCTGTAATAAATTGTATGAAGAAAAAGAAAAATCACAAAAACCCTTCAACACACTAAACATATGTGAGTAAAACGAATGCTGCAAGTTAATTAAGCAGATCACTAGAACAGAAATCGTTTCTCGCAATGTGACGAGCTACTTTTCTTGAAAAACACATATCTCGCACGACAATGTAATCGTGGAATTGACTTTGAAAATGATATTTTTAAATATCTTAGAACACGAATAATAATAATAATAATAATAATAATAATAATAATAATAATAATAATAATAATAATAATAATAATAATAATAATAATAATAATAATAATAATAAATTTGACTTACTTAGTCTTGAGAAATGAAAATTTTAAGAGGAACAAATTTCTCCGTTTGTTCGTCTACAATGTCAATTTACTCTTGCAGTAGCGAAGCCCGGTTTTGTCAGACGACACTTACTGAGCGGAAGATACCAATTCGTAAAGAAAGAAGGGGTAGGAGCTTTGAAGTTTTCTATAAAACCTTTCTTTCTTCTGATAAAAAATAATCGTGAAATTTTTAAATTGTTGTATTTAAGTAAACAGGATTAAAATTAACAACTACCTGAACATAGTTTGTGTACTAAATTAATTTATAAAATGCTGGTTAGAGTCTATCACACATGTAGTAATAATAGAGATAGCAGCTGGCTTGTAGTTGGACAGAGAAAGATAATACATTTAGCCGCCAAAACTGTATCTTGTTTAAACTTGAATAGTGAACTGGCGGTACCAGTCTTTTCGTAAGATATATAAATAAACTATAATAATGAAAAACAGCATACAAGGTGAATATACAATAGTAATAAAATAATAATAAATATATATCTCTTCTCTGTGTTAAATAGCTTTATTTCATTTTATTTAAGATATATATATATAGCTTTTCAAATCTCGATTCACCGCATAACCTATCTTCAAACTGGTTCAGATAATATTTTATTTGTTACTGAAGCCAAACTTACTATGTTGTTTGTTTGCTGGTCTGTTCGATAAAACAAGCTACGAGGGTTTTGTAATGACAGATTTATTCAGGAGAACATACTCCACATACAAGGATGATGTATATAAATCGACTTATTAAATAACGAAATAAAGTACACTACAATTAAACAAATACCACACAAACGTACACTTTGTCATAATTTATGTCAACTAATTTCCCGATCTAACATATTATAACATTAATTTAATCAAATTTATTTCCCGATCTAATAGTCGACAATATGTATACACATATTTATTTCTCAATGTAATTTATGTACTTATACTTATCTCGCTCAGTTTGTATAAATGCTAACCTACAAACAATAAAATATATAAAGAGACGCTTTTCATCTAAGGAAAGAAAGAAAGAAACTTTTTTTACATACGTTTGTGTATGCGAGTGTGTGTGTGTGTGTGTGTGTGTGTGTGTGTGTGTGTGTGTGTGTTTATAACTAACAAATCTCAGTGAGTAAAAGTTATTATTATCTGTCTATTAGTATTAGTATCATATTATTTATTTATATTTGTTTAAAGTTTCAGTGATAAACTAGCATGAATGAGGGTTTTCTCAGATATATCATTAATCACATTCAATAAAATACTCGAGCGAAAAGGAAGATGTTTTAAGTTACACACCTACACAGACACACCACACACATATACATACATACACACACAACACAAATGCATACACATATATACAAAACAGACACATATACAGATCTACAAACGCAACACACACCCGCATCCACATAAACACACATACATACAGAATACACACAACGCACACAAACAGTACACCGACACACATACACACAAACTTACACACAATGCACACGCACACATGTCTACACACTGAAACGCCTAATGTTCAGTTTAACAGAAGTTTACATTCTGTTTGTTTACCGAGGCGAAACCTACTTGACTCTGTTTAGTCACGTTTTGAATTCACGCAGTTACACTGTCTACAGAGGAACGTGGGTTTCAACAAAAAAACCCAACTCAAACAAAAGATCAGATTTTATGAAAATTTATAATAATAATAGTTTTTCTTATCGTTGTCATTATTATTATCATTGTTACTACTACTGTTGTTGTTGTTTTGTTATTATTGTAGTTGTTGTTATTACTATTATTGTATTTGTAGTAGTAGTTGTTGTTTTGTTTTTTGTTGTTGTTGTATTGCTGTTATTGTTGTTGTCATGATGCCAATGGCTAAAGCGCTCATTATCGCTGTCTAGGGCCAGAAGAGAAATATAACTACTAAAACACACTAATGTTACTGATAATACTACAACAGCCACTGCAAAAACAAATACTGCAGCTACAACTACTAGAACAACTGCTACTGAAGTAACTAATAATTCTACTACAACTACAACGACGAATAATTCTGCTTCAAATACTATAACAACTAATACTAAAACTACTACAATAAATAATATTTCCACTACAACTATTACTACAGAGAGAGAGAGAGAGAGAGAGAGAGAAGAGAGAGAGAGAGAGAGAGAGAGAGAGAGAGAGAGAGAGAGAGAGAGAGAGAGAGAGAGAGAGAGAGAGAGTTAGAGAGTTATTAAAATAATAACATTTATTGAATTTACAATGTTACAGTAATGAAAAAGTTCTGGAATTTTTTTTTACAATTTTACAGTAATGAATGTTTTCTTAGCAGATGTTTTATTTATTATTATTATTATTATTATTATTATTAATATGATTATGATTATTATTATTATATTATTTTAATTTTATTATTATTATTATTATTATTTTTTTTAATATAACATATTGTCCGTGTTTTCTATCTTTGTTTGAGATGTTGCCAAGTTTCAGTTTCAATCTAATTAATTTATTATTAGATACTGCCTTTCTACTGGATTTAAAATAAGAAGTGTTAAATAATAATAATAAGAGAGAGAGAGAGAGAGAGAGAGAGAGAGAGAGAGAGAGAGAGAGAGAGAGAGAGAGAGAGAGAGAGAGAGAGAGAGAGAGAGAGAGAGAGAGAGAGAGAGAGAGAGAGAGAGAGAGAGAGAGAGATTAGATTAGTTACAGTTATTAAAATAATAACATTTATTGAATTTACAATGTTACAGTTATGAGAAAGTTCTGGAATTTTTACTTAGCAGCTGTTTTATTTATTATTATTATTAGTAGTATTAATATGATTATGATTATTATTATTATTTTTATTTTTTTTAATATAACATATTGTCCGTGTTTTCTATGTTTGTTTGAGATGTTGCCAAGTTTCAGTTTCAATCTAATTAATTTATTATTAGATACTGCCTTTCTACTTGATTTAAAATAAGAAGTGTTAGAGAGAGAGAGAGAGAGAGAGAGAGAGAGAGAGAGAGAGAGAGAGAGAGAGAGAGAGAGAGAGAGAGAGAGAGAGAGAGAGAGAGAGAGAGAGAGAGATGCTGTTTGGGCATATGCAGGATTAAGTTATAACAGAATGATGTAACATACGTAATACAATAAAATAGAACACAACATAACATAACGTAACAAAACATAACATAACAAAAGATAAAATAATACAATATAGAAAGCATAAAAGCAACAAATTATCTTGACATTAACTTGCGTTTTCATCAGAAAATAACGAACTCTCAGTTTCTAAAAATAGATCTTGGAATTTCCATATCATTTCCGAGAGAACTCGGTGTTTTCTGTGTAAGTGAGTAGACTCTGTATAAACGAGTTTTATTACTGATGGAAAAAATTCTGAAAAATAATAAAACTTCACTGACAGAGACGTTTACTTATTACATGCGAGTAAATTATAATATTTAATTATTTATTATTTTGTTAACTGATTTTTTCTTGCCTACATATTTTTGTTTTTGTTTGTTTATTATTTTGCTAATTGATTTATCTTCATATTTGTTTGCAAATCATGCAGTTTCTCTTCATTTTTTTGTCTTACTACTACTATTTCTATTACTACGACAAGAACAACTACTGTTACCATTACTATTACAGCAACAATTACTACTATTACTACTATTACTATACTACTAGTACTATTACTACTACTACTATTATTATTATTATTATTATTATTATTATTATTATTATTATTATTATTATTATTATTATTTTATCGCAATAAAAGACGTAGTTGATGCAAAACAAACATTGTTTATTTAAGCATATATCAGAACAGACACACAGCGAACGCACACTGAATTATCTATGTACGTAGGACAGACAGACAGACACAGAGTTATCCCAGCTAGAGATCATCACCAGGTCTACACAAATAACCTCACATCCTAACAGCAGAGTTTTAATCTTATTACATCTGTGTATTTATAGCAGTGACGTCTTCACTTTAGATTTTATGACAGTCTCTTCGAGAGATGCAACTTCTTTGTCAGTTTTTGAAATTCAAACAGTCATTCTTATTACAACTACTGCTGTTGCTACTACTACTACTACTACAACAACTCTACTATTACTACTACTACTACTACTAATAATAATAATAATGCGGTAATATTCCACGTGCTGCGTTGATTTTGTAATATGTAAAACATCGTCAACATGGGACAGTATTAACAGATTTTGTAATATGTAAAACATCGTCAACATGGGACAGTATTAACAGATTTTGTAATATGTAAAACATCGTCAACATGGGACAGTATTAACAGATTTTGTAATATGTAAAACATCGTCAACATGGGACAGTATTAACAGATTTTGTAATATGTAAAACATCGTCAACATGGGACAGTATTAACAGATTTAACAGATTTTGTAATATGTAAAACATCGTCAACATGGGACAGTATTCGTCAGCAACAGAACAGATTTTGTAATATGTAAAACATCGTCAACATGGGACAGTATTAACAGATTTTGTAATATGTAAAACATCGTCAACATGGGACAGTATTAACAGATTTTGTAATATGTAAAACATCATCAACATGGGACAGTATTAACAGATTTTGTAATATGTAAAACATCGTCAACATGGGACAGTATTAACAGATTTTGTAATATGTAAAACATCGTCAACATGGGACAGTATTAACAGATTTTGTAATATGTAAAACATCGTCAACATGGGACAGTATTAACAGATTTTGTAATATGTAAAACATCGTCAACATGGGACAGTATTAACAGATTTTGTAATATGTAAAACATCGTCAACATGGGACAGTATTAACAGATTTTGTAATATGTAAAACATCGTCAACATGGGACAGTATTAACAGATTTTGTAATATGTAAAAAAACATCAACATGGGACAGTATTAACAGATTTTGTAATATGTAAAACATCGTCAACATGGGACAGTATTAACAGATTTTGTAATATGTAAAACATCGTCAACATGGGACAGTATTAACAGATTTTGTAATATGTAAAAAAACATGGGACAGTATTAACAGATTTTGTAATATGTAAAACATCGTCAACATGGGACAGTATTAACAGATTTTGTAATATGTAAAACATCGTCAACATGGGACAGTGTTAACAGATTTTGTAATATGTAAAACATCGTCAACATGGGACAGTGTTAACAGATTTTGTAATATGTAAAACATCGTCAACATGGGACAGTATTAACAGATTTTGTAATATGTAAAACATCGTCAACATGGGACAGTATTAACAGATTTTGTAATATGTAAAACATCATCAACATGGGACAGTATTAACAGATTTTGTAATATGTAAAACATCGTCAACATGGGACAGTATTAACAGATTTTGTAATATGTAAAAAACATCGTCAACATGGGACAGTATTAACAGATTTTTTTGTAAAAATATGGAAAACATTTTGTAATATGTAAAACATCATCAACATCAACATGGGACAGTATTAACAGATTTTGTAATATGTAAAACATCGTCAACATGGGACAGTATTAACAGATTTTGTAATATGTAAAACATCGTCAACATGGGACAGTATTAACAGATTTTGTAATATGTAAAACATCGTCAACATGGGACAGTATTAACAGATTTTGTAATATGTAAAACATCGTCAACATGGGACAGTATTAACAGATTTTGTAATATGTAAAACATCGTCAACATGGGACAGTATTAACAGATTTTGTAATATGTAAAACATCGTCAACATGGGACAGTATTAACAGATTTTGTAATATGTAAAACATCGTCAACATGGGACAGTATTAACAGATTTTGTAATATAAAACATCGTCAACATGGGACAGTATTAACAGATTTTGTAATATGTAAAACATCGTCAACATGGGACAGTATTAACAGATTTTGTAACTGTAAAAAATCGTCAACATCCATTCCATTAACAGATTTTGTAATATGAAAACATCGTGACCACTGGGACAACATCACTCGACAGATTGAGACAACATTTCGACCATCGTCGACCACTGAGACAACATCACTAACTGAGACATCATCGACCACTGAGACAACATCACTCGACCACTGAACAGCAAGGCTCGACCACTGAGACAACATCACTCGACCACTGAGTCATCACTCGACCACTGAGACAACATCACTGGAAACTGAGACAACATCCTCGACCACTGAGACAGCATCACTCGACCACTGAGACAACATCACTCGACCACTGAGACAACATCACTCGACCACTGAGACAACATCACTCGACCACTGAGACAACATCACTCGACCACTGAGACAACATCACTCGACCACTGAGACAACATCACTCGACCACTGAGACAACATCACTCGACCACTGAGACAACATCACTCGACCACTGAGACATCATACACCGAGTGTACTCATCACTTGCTTTTTTTGTTTGTTTTTTGTCTTTATTCATTTCTTGCGTGCTTTTATTTTCTTGTTGGAAACCTGACAATTAGCAGAATATATATATATATATATATATATATATATATATATATATATAGAGAGAGAGAGAGAGAGAGAGAGAGAGAGAGAGAGAGAGAGAGAGAGAGAGAGAGAGAGAGAGAGAGAGAGAGAGAGAGAGAGAGAGAGAGAGAGAGAGAGAGAGAGAGAGCATTATTTATTTATTTTTAAATTTGAATAATAAACTTGCTCGAATCCGGTTTCTGATATCATTAACCAGCACTAATAACATAATAATCAAAAAAAAAAAAAAAAAAAAAAAAAAAAAAATGATGATGTTTTAAACACACACACACACACACACTGGAAAAATAAATCATGTCTGAAAAAGAATGACGAACTGGATGATACTGGATCTGCTTAAAAGAAAAACAATATGTAACAACTATTAGACATAAAAACCAGTTGGCATTTAGCTGTGTATACACACTGATACGACAATCTTCATACCCAGCTTATTCCGTTTAACATTCTGTTTGTTTACCGAGGCGAAACACACTTTACTTTGTTTAGTCACGTTTTGAATATATGCAGTCAAAAATATATCACAAATTAATTCAGTTACAGACAAAAAGGAAAGAAGTACAAAAGTAAATAAAAAAAATAATAATAATAAAAAAACAAACGAAATTAACAAATCTATTATTAATATTAGTAGTAGCATATGTTTGGTGATAATGATAGTAATACTATTAGTATTAGGAGTAATAGTAGTAGTTGTTGTTGTACCGTTAACGTACCTTTCAAAAAAAAAAAATAATAATAATAATAAAAGAAAAATTCATTACGCAAGATAAAATGGAAACATACGTTAGCAGATGATGTTTATTCAGTTCAGGTCAATCCACCGTGTTTGTGATTTTTATCAAACTTATATCCTGAATATCTTTAACAAAAAAACAAACAAAAACAGTTAATGGTAAAATGACATATAGTAAGCACACACAGGGTCGGCGCTATCATACAGGTAAATAGTTTTGAAAAAAAAAAAATAATAATAATTTTTATTGACGGTCGCTTTTCATCCTGGTTTATTTTATACAGGGACAAATAATCGGGTAGATTCAGTCTGACCGAAACAAACAAAATAAGTGGGTGAAAATCGTGCGTACATGAAATTTTCAAAACGTAATTAGGTTTGCAGGCCACGAGTTTTTCCGTAGAATCACGCGTATACGAAATCTTCACTTTGTCGCGGAATCAATTTGAAAGCGGTGCACCTTATTTTAATGGTATAAGCAAAGAGAGAAATGGACTGTGGGATATTTAAATGTCCGTAACAGAAAAATCTTGTCTCTAGAGATCGCATAGGATGTTAGAAAGAAATGTTTTAAAAGTTTGAAATTGATATGTTTGTGTGTGTGTGAGTGTGTGTGTGTGTGAAACATACACACCTTTAACGACACAGATTACACATTGTTTCCATGCCTCAGTGAGAGAAGAATTCTTAATTGTTTGACAATGTCATGTTCATTCAGGTGCAAATCGTTTACGTGTCACGTTTATTAAAAGTAGTACATTATCTCCAATAATGTTTATTAAAAGTTATCAGAAATAATGTTTATTAAAAATGATACATTATCACAAATATACCCAAACTAGAAGTGTAATTGTAACATTTGCAAATTTAATACCTGTAATTAATCTCTCTCTCTCTCTCTCTCTCTCTCTCTCTCTCTCTCTCTCTCTCTCTCTCTCTCTCTCTCTCTCTCTCTCTCTCTCTCTCTCTCTCTCTCTCTCTCTCTCTCTCTCTCTCTCTCTCTCTCTCTCTCTCTCTCTCTCTCTCTCTCTCTCTCTCTCTCTCTCTCTCTCTCTCTCTGAGATACACCTACAGATGTGTGTGTGCTTATTATAACAAATTACAATATAAAAATGAAATATTTACCAATAGTTCAGTCCATGCAAATACTAAATTACAAATAATAAAAGATATAAGGGAGACCCTTTTCATGTAAGAAATTATTAAATTATTGAAGATGACAATGAAAATATCGAATTCAGAGAATTTAAACCAACCACAGGTTTCCCCAGTGTGTGTGTGTGAGTGTGTGTTTCTTTCTTGGTGAACATATTTAACGATAGTAGCAAAGCTAGCTAATCTTATAATAACAATATGAGAGAGACAGAGAGAGAGAGAGAGCATTATTTATTTATTTTTAAATTTGAATAATAAAATTGCTCGAATCCGGTTTCTGATATCATTAACCAGCATTAATAACATAATCAAAAAAAAAAAAAAATATGTAACAACTATCAGACATAAAAACCAGTTGGCATTTAGCTGAGCGTACACACTGACACGACAATCTTCATACCCAACTTGTTCAGTTTAACATTCTATTTGTTTACCGAGGCGAAACACACTTGACTTTGTTTAGTCACGTTTTGAATATACGCAGTCAAAAATATATTACAAATTAATTCAGTTACAGACAAAAAGGAAAGAAGTACAAATGTAAATAACAAAAATAATAATAATAATGAAAAAGAAAAACGTACTTAACAAATCTATTATTAATATTAGTAGTAGCATATGTTTGGTGATAATAATAGTATTAGGAGAAGTAGTAGTTGTTGTTGTTGAATAGTCAACGTACGTTTCAAAACAAACAAAAAAATTAATAAAAATAAAAATAATTACGCAAGACAAAATGGAAACATACTTTAGCAGATGATGTTTAATCAGTTCCGGTCAGTCCACCGGGTTTGTGATTTTTATCAAACTTATATCCTGAATATATTTAAAAGAAAAACAAACAGAAACAGTTAATGGTAAAATGACATACAGAAAGTACACACAGGGTCGGCGCTATCATACAGGCAAACAGTTTTGAAAAATAAATAAATAAATTTAATTTTTATTGACGGTCGCTTTTCATAATGTTTTATTTTATACAGGGACAAATAATCGGGTAGATTCAGTCTGACCGAAACAGACAAAATAAGTGAGTGAAAATCGTGCGTACATGAAATTTTCAAAACGTAATTAGGTTTGCAGGCCACGAGTTTTTCCGTAGAATCACGCGTATACGAAATCTTCACTTTGTCGCGGAATCAAACTGAAAGCGGTGCACCTTATTTTAATGGTATAAGCAAAGAAAGAAATGGCCTGTGGGATATTTAAATGTCCGTAACAGAAAAATCTTGTCTCTAGAGATCGCATAGGATGTTGAAAATAAATGTTTTAAAAGTTTGAAATTGATATGTTCCTGGGGGTGACCGAATCTAACCTTGCCTGGGACGCCAGACAGTCTGGCGCCGGCTCTCAGTACACAACAATAAGCGCACGCAGCCAGAATTTAACTCAGCACGCACCTGATATTGATAAGAAATATTTTTCTATCCTCGCTGAACGACAACAATCAGCTGATCACATGACTCAGAACCACCGCGTGACACGGTCTGACGTGCTTGTTATCATCATTTGTCGTGTTTAAAACACAATGAGAGGGATTAGTGTAATACTACACTCATCTATTAGATAAATAACACACCAACAGCTTAAGTTTATTAATTTAGAAACATATTTAAAAACAACTATTTTATTTACAGATTTTGGGAATCCTGATTTAAAGAACGGAATCACTCAACTAAAACCTAATTAGAGGAAAATAATCATATTACTATAAGTAATAAAGTGTGTGTGTGTGTGTGTGTGTGTGTGTGTGTGTGTGTGTGTGTGTGTGTGTGAAATATATACACCTTTAACGACACAGATTACACCTGCAAAATTTGTTTCCATGCCTGAATGAGAGAACAATTCTTAACATTATTACACTGCAGTACATTGTATAGCTGTGCTGTCAACTTGAACTTACAGTGTCCTTCAAATGAATACCCATGACGTCAAAAACCTCATCTTATTTTCCAAGCATCCGGTTATATAATTTATTTTATTTCTTAGTATTTTTCATTCTTTCTCTAGCTTTTTTATTCTTTCGTTGTTTTGTTTCTAATTATTTTTGTTTCTTTTCATTTTACCGCTTCTATCTCTCATATTTTTCATTCTGTCACTTAATATCTCATATTCTTTTTCTTTCTTTTACATTTTCTTTTTCATGTTTTCTCCGTTCTTCCTTTCATTCTTTTTCTATCTCTCGTTCTCATCATACACTAATATTATCTTGTATGCTTGAGAGAGAGAGAGAGAGAGAGAGAGAGAGAGAGAGAGAGAGAGAGAGAGAGAGAGAGAGAGAGAGAGAGAGAGAGAGAGAGAGAGAGAGAGAGAGAGAGAGAGAGAGAGAGAGAGAGAGAGAGAGAGAGAGAGCGAGCTTAAATGCAATTTTTATAAAACAAAATGGAGTTCTTACCAGGTTGGATATTTTCTAACAAACAGATGACAATGAGGCTGTGTTACCGTAGAAACCAGTTTTCAGTTCTACGAGGCAAAGACACAAATACGTGATCTAATATACCCGCTTGAAGAGAACTTTGACCGTCTCGTGATCCAGATAAAAGTCAGGTGAGGTATTTCAGTTACAATGCATGGCCTGATTTAGTAAACTGAATAGATTTGATAACACTACTTCTAAGTCTAGCACTCCTACTACTACCATCTGTTACTAGTGCTACAGTTGTTAATTCTACTCCTGCTGCTACAGATTTACTATTACAACTACTACTACTACAACTACTACTACTGTATCTATTTCTATAACAACTGCTGTTATTTATTATTGTCTTGTAAATTGAAATTTATTTATGATCTAATTTTTCTTATATCATTTGTTGAATCTATTTATATTTAGTTGCGTATGTTCAACTCGTTTATAATTAATTTATAGTTAAATACAAGTAAAACAAAATAAAATCAGTTTATTAAACCGGAACCAAAATAAATAAATTACACTGCAGTACATTGTGTAAGTGTGCTGTCAACTTGAACTTACAGTGACCTCAAATGAATACCCATGACGTCTAAAAAACTCATCTTATTTTCCAAGCCGTCGGTTATATAATTTATTCTATTTATTATTATTTTTTAGTCTTTTTTTTTGTTTCTTTTCTTTCTAATTATGTGTGTGTGTGTGTGTATGAGAGAGAGAGAGAGAGAGAGAGATACTGTATTGTATTATTGTATAAATCATTGTGTAAATAAAATATATCCGTCGTCTTATATGTGTATGTGTGTTTGTGTGTGCGTGTGTTTATAAGTGTTTTACAAATGTCAGTGAATAAAAGTTATTATTTTCTGTCAGAGAGAGTATTAGAACTATATTATGTATTTATATTTGTTTAAAGTTTCAGTAATAAGCTAGATATATCATTAATCACGATGAATAAAATACTCGAGCGAAAAGGAAGATGTTTTAAGTTACACACCTACACACTAATAAACATACAACCAAACACATACACATACAACACGCATTACACACAACAATCACACACACGCGTACACATACACACACATGCATACACTGTATACAGACACATTAACGCAAATCACGTGTGTGTGTGTAAAACATATACGCCTTTAATGACACAGATTACACTGCAAAATTTCACAACAAGTCAGAAAAAATCTGACCCTAACCCGCTGTCAAACTCTTATCAAAGCAAGGTCAGAATTTCGAGGTTCAGTTAGCTCTATTTCATAAAAGGGTCTACCGGAATGTGCAAAGATTACAAATTATTAGATTACTGTAGATATCAATGAAAACATCGAATTCAAAGAGCAAGAGAAGCCAGCCTAGACTGACACATTTTAAAACTTTGTTTGTTTGTTACACAAAACCCGCCATAGCTAATTATCTTAATTCTAAAATTCTAAAACTTTGGTTGTTAAGCAAATACCGCCATAGCTACTTTATCTCAATTCTTAAATGTTATATCTTTGTATGTTTGTTATACAAAACCCGCAGTTTATTTACTTATTATAATTACTACACACACACACACACACACACACACACACACACACGCACACACACACGACTTTTTTCTAGTTTATAGTTGCTATATACGGACTTCATGATGTTAATAATAATAATAAAAATATTATATACCTATAAACATTATTACTTTATTAAGATTATCTATGCCTAGTATACAGAAGAGAAATGTATCTACTGAAAACAGTCTCATAGATATCCGTTTTTAACGTTATAACAAAGACAAACTTAAATATCCGCTACCATCCGCTAGTAGAAAATTGCAAATACTACTTTTTTTTTTTTTTTTTTTTTTTTTTTTTTTTTTTTTTTTGTGTTTTTTTTAATTTCAGGTAAGCGACACTGTTTTCACATACATGATACACTTTATAACTACATACAAAAGAGTTCAGTGGTGTATACAATAAAATACATTTCTAAATCTGTTTTTGTGTATCTGACCTGGATGAATATATGTATGCATGTAAGCATACATTTAGGAATGAATATGCTGTGTCTTATGTACGTCTGATTCTAATCTGGAACGCACTAGCACAGATGTGCACTCACAAAGTCTGATGTCGCTGACGAGACTGGAAAGTGTGACATCCATTCCCCCGCACTTCTTAGACAAACGACGACATCATTCGACCACTGAGACAGCATCACTCGACCACTGAGACAACATCACTCGGCCACTGAGACAACATCACTCGACCACGGAGACAACATCACTCGACCACTGAGACAACATCACTCAACCACTGAGACAACATCACTCGACCACTGAGACAACATCACTCGACCACGGAGACGACATCACTCGACCACTGAGACAACATACACCGAGTGTACTCATCACTTGCTATCAAGCACGCGTTTTTTGTTTTTGTTTGTTTGTTTTTTGTCTTTATTCATTTTTTGCGTGTTTTTATTTTCTTGTTGGAAACCTGACAATTAGCAGAATGCTTTTTACGTATATATATATATGAAACCCAACAATAGTGGAGGCTGAAACCTTCATACAGATCAAAAATGAGTTTACCTGTCTGTCTATTCGCTGCTTCATAATGCATAGCTTAATATGTAATTATAGAATGAGTTTCATTAATTTACAGAGTGGCTTTATTATTATTATTATTATTATTATTATTATTATTATTATTATTATTATTATTATTATTATTATTATTATTAATATAGTAGTAGCAGTAGTAGTATATAACTGGTACAAAATGTGGTTATTAACAACTTATTAACAACTGCTAACTTTATTTGGACAATGTCTTGAGAGGAAACCCGCTATAAAGAGAAACGTCCAAGGATAAAACATCGATAGTTTTCACTGGTACTGGATGTGACGTGGAAATACTTAGTGGATCCGCAGTGAACGTTCAAGTCTACACGACGATGTATCATTGTAATTAAGCAAACTACTGAATTGGTCGAATCGAACATTTATTTATTTGTTACTTTAAAAGATAATAATAATAATAATAATAATAATAATAATAATAATAATAATAATAATAATAAAATGAAATAAAAATAAAGTAATATATATATATATATATATATATATATATATATATTTATATATATTGTTTCTTAAATATAACGTAACGTGAATCTATGTATGAGAGCAGGAGAGGAAAGTAAAGGTCAAAATGACATAATGAAATCTTAGACTTTTGTTCAGGTAAAAATGAGAATAGCGTCTCTGAGTAAAACCGTCACAATGTTTTCATCTTGTCATAAAGTGAAACCCGCTTTACAGGTTTGTTGGACAACAGATAAAGATAATAAACTTCTACACCCAAAATAGAACTTGTATAAGCTTCTATAGTTATATACAGGCGGTAATCGATGCTTTTTTTTTGTAAGATATATAAATAATGAATAGCAATGAAAAACAGGACACAAAGATAGCGCATGTTTTTAGTCACGTAGGCATAATAATAATAATAATAATAATAATAATAATAATAATAATAATATTATCCCTCTATATATTAGCTATCTTTGTTTTGTTTTCTGAACATACATACATACATACATACATACATACATACATACATACATACATAGATACATACATATATACATAATATAATCATATATAGATTATATATCCAGAATTAGTTTACAAGATAAAATTATTAAATTTACAATTATACTTAAAGTTGCGTATGTTTGTGATGTTATTTTATTTTTAATCATATCTCTCTTGTGTCACTTCAATGAACCTGACATTGTCAAACACTTAAGAACTCCTCTCTGTTTCACGCATAGAAACAAACAGTATGTTTAGATTAGTCAATTAATGAAATATGTACTATATATTATAATATATTTAATTAATTAGTTTATATATGTCAGATTCATTCAGGTGCACACAAGAGATATGAATAAAAATAATACAATATCACAAATATACGCAAACAAGTATTATTGTAACTGTAAATTTTATTATTTTTATATCTACAACTAATCTCTCTCTCTCTCTCTCTCTCTCTCTCTCTCTCTCTCTCTCTCTCTCTCTCTCTCTCTCTCTCTCTCTCTCTCTCTCTCTCTCTCTCTCTCTCTCTCTCTCTCTCTCTCTCTGAGATACACCTGCAAATGTGTGTGTGTGTGTGTGTGTGTGTGTGTGTGAAACAAATCTCACTGAGTAAAATTATTATTTTATGACAGTATAAAACAAGTTCCCGGTATTAATTATTATATGAAATGTGGTGATAATGTTCAGCTGATTCGCATTCTGTTTATCTACAGCTTCGTCAATAAATTTACAAAAAATAAACGTAAATTATTGTAACACGTTGCAGTTACTTTCTTTTTTTGTTACAAAGGCATTATGTTGTTGTTGTTTGTTTTTGTTTTTTTATTTATATATTTGTCATTTCAATTTTTTCTTTACTGGGGAAAATTTATACACACATATTTTTTCCCTGGAAAGGAAAGGTCGAAATGACAAAGTGAAATATCCGACTTTTTTTCAGTTAAAGCGTCGGGGGCGGGGAGTAATAGAAAAATTTCTTGAATATGGCCACTGTAAGGACATAAAGATAAGATTTTGTTTCACTGACGAACAAAGGAATTTTTTCTTCTTCTGCTTGTACCTTTCTTTCTTTTCTTTTCTTTTCTTTTCTTTTCATTTATATAGATTTTCAAGTCTCCATTCACCGCATAACCTCTTTTGAAGTTTTTTCAAATAACATTTTATTTGTTTACTGAAGCGAAACTTACTATGTTGTGTGTTTGCTGGTGTGAACGATAGAACAAGTTACGAGTGTTTTATAATGACGGATTTCTTATCGAGAACATAGTAGAAAATTGCTATTACTACTTTTTCTGTTTTTCTTTTCTTTGAGAGAGAGAGAGAGAGAGAGAGAGAGAGAGAGAGAGAGAGAGAGAGAGAGAGAGAGAAGAAATAAAAGAGAGAGAGATTAAAGAAGAAGAAGACGGTGTATTTAGGTTACGTTTTACGTGTTAAATACAGTTATTTCAATTAGAACGTGACACTTCTAACATATTATATAGAGATTTAGAGAGAGAGAGAGAGAGAGAGAGAGAGAGAGAGAGAGAGAGAGAGAGAGAGAGAGAGAGAGAGAGAGAAGAAGAAGAAGAAGAAGAAGAAGATAACAATTAAAATATGTTGGAAATAACATGATCATGTTTTAAGCAGAGTTTTACATTCAAGGTCTTCTGTTTTTCTTTTCTATCAAAACAAACCAGTCAGCTGTAACTTTCGTATGTATTACCAGGTCCTAAACCTGTCCTATACAAAGATATACATAAACAATTTGCTACTTTTCAATCAATAAATCTAATAATAATAATAAATATAATAATAATAATAATAATAATAATAATAATAATAATAATAATAATAATAATAATAATAATATAATAAAATCTATCAATAAATCTTAATAAATCTTAAATCTAAATGTAAACCTACCCTCAGCCAATCCTCACCCAGACTTTTTATTGTTGTTGAATTTAACTGAGTGATAATTATTTTCAAAGAAGATAATATACTTAGATCTAAATGATTAATCTCACTCTCACTGTCATTCACGAATGAATTTCAATATATATATACATATATTTAATATATATTTATATATATATAGTATTATCATTCAATCTCATTTTGTAAAAAATATGATTTGCTCCCCTGATTTGATCCTGGGATCAGACTGACATCTAGTGAAATGTCTGTAATAACAGCTAAACACTGAATTTGTTAATCACTGTTCCCCTCCACTTTACCTTATGAAGTTGTCTATGACTCTAGCTTAAATTAAAAATATAAATAACAAAACTCAGAATAATTTAAATATTTGTTATGGAAGGAGAAAACAGGGTTTAAATAAACATTTATAACTACCTGTTTTAAGTCTTTGAATAAAATTACCTGTCATAAATAAAAAGAAAAGCCTGTATAACAAATGTCAGCAATAAGCTTTAGTTATTTTATGTAATATGTGTAATGACTGGATCCACATATAGACAGACAGACAGATACAAAGATAGAAGAAACTATTTAAATATTATATTCTGCAAACAGCCAAATTTATCAGAAGATACGCAAACATTCACACACTTACATATACACACACGCACACATACACACAACCAGTGGAAAAAACCAAATCTGAAATTGAACGACCAAGTGGATGACATTGGGTATAATTAAGAGAAAGAAAGAAACGAAATACCAGTTTAGACGAAAAAAGAAATATGCATTTAGTCACGTGTACACACTGACACGCAGGTGTTCATACCCTACAAGTTCAGTTTAACAGAAGTTTACATTCTGTTTGTTTACCGAGGCGAAACCTACTTGACTCTGTTTAGTCACGTTTTGAACTCACGCTCTCATAAGAGTATGACAAAATTAATTCAGGTGCACACCAAAAACATTTGTTATAAATAAATAAATAAATAATAAAGTAAATAAAGTAAAATAACAAAAGCAATTAACAGATTTACTGTTATCCGCAGTAGTATACTTTTGGTGATAATGATAGTAAAATTATTAGTATTAGGTAGTAGAGGTAGTAATAGAGTAGGGTTAGAGTTAGTATAAGTATTAGTATTAATATTAGTACTTGTTGCTTCACTACTATTGTTTTTATCATTTATTTATTTATTTATTTATTTATTTATTTATTTATTTATTTATTTTATTTATTATTATTTTCCTTGTAGGTTTTTTTCGCAAGATAAAATAGAAACATACGTTAGCAGATGATGTTTATTCAGTTCGGGTCAAACCTCTATGCTTGTGATTTATCATTCATATATCCTGAATGTTATTACATAAAATAATAATTGGTGGTGAAATGATATTTAATACACAACAGTAAGCCCACATCTATGATTTAACTCAGGTACGGACTTTTTTTTCTGTCCTGGCTGAACGACAAAACAATCAGCTGATCACATGACTCAGAACCAGCGAATGACACAGATAAAATGCTACGTCATCAGAAATAAATCTTGTTTAATTTAATACTGAAGTGCTGGGTATCGAATGTTACACTGACTTCAGAGGAATGTGGGTTTCCACAGATTACACTGCAAAATGACAGAACCAAAACAAGTTAGAAAAATATCTATCCGTAACCCGCTGCCAAAAGCTTGTCAAAGCAAGGTCATAATTTCGATGTTCAGTAAGCTCTATTTCATAAAAGGGCCCACCGGACTGTGCAAAGATTACAAATTATTATATTCCTGTAGATATCAATGAAAGAGTCGAAATCAAAGAGCAAGAGAAACCAGCTTAGACTGACAAATTTTAAAATATTCTTTTTTTGTTTGTTAAACAAAACTCGCCATAGCTTATTATCTTAATTCTAAATTTTAAAAACTACCTTTAAGAGTTCGTCATCGCGTATTTTCCCGTGAAAGAGAATTTTAATTATTTAATTATACTGGCAGAAATATATCTTCTAAAACACAGTAATGATATTGATAATGCTACATCAGCCACTGCAACTACTAGAACAACTGCTACTGTAGTAACTAATAATTATACTACAGCTACTACAACAACTAATACTGACACTACAAGTACTACAACAACTACAACTGTGTCTATGACTAATTCAACAATTAACAAATTAACAATGTAACTACAACTACAAGGACGAATAATTCTGCTGTAATATTTCCACTACAACTATTACAACAACTACAACTGCTACTATGATTACTACAACAACTAACAATTCAACTACAAAGGTAAATGATCTTATTACAACAACTACAACTGCTACTATGACTACTACAACAACTAACAATTCTACTACAAAGGTAAATGATATTATTACAACAACTACAAACTATGATCAACAACTAACAATTACAAAGGTAAATGATCTTATTACAACAACTACAACTGCTACTATGACTACTACAACAACTAACAATTCTACTACAAAGGTAAATGATCTTATTACAACAACTACAACTGCTACTATGACTACTACAACAACTAACAATTCTACTACAAAGGTAAATGATATTATTACAACAACTACAACTGCTACTATGACTGCTACAACAACTAACAATTCTACTACAAAGGTAAATGATATTATTACAACAACTACAACTGCTACTATGACTACTACAACAACTAACAATTCTACTACAAAGGTAAATGATCTTATTACAACAACTACAACTGCTACTATGACTACTACAACAACTAACAATTCTACTACAAAGGTAAATGATCTTATTACAACAACTACAACTGCTACTATGACTACTACAACAACTAACAATTCTACTACAAAGGTAAATGATATTATTACAACAACTATAACTGCTACTATGACTACTAGAACAACTAAACATTCTAAATCAAAGGTAAATGATAGATCTGCTTCCATAAAAGTCTAAAAGAAACTGTTACTTTGTTTACTGTTGATACAGAGATATGAATGTGCATTGTATGTATATCTATATGCGTGTCTGGGTGTGTGTGTGTGTGTGTGTGTGTGTGTGTGTGTGTGTGTGTGTGTGTGTGTGTGTGTGTATGTGTGTGTATGTGTGTGCGTGTGTCAGTATATGTGTATATGTGTGTGTGTGTGTGTGTGTGTCTGTATGTGTGTGTGTGGACAGACAAATAGATATATCTGACTGTTTATTTGTGTGTGTGTGTGTGTGTGTGTGTGTGTGTGTGTTTGTGTGTGTGTGTGTGTGTGTGGACAGACAAATAGATATATCTGACTGTTTATTTGTGTGTGTGTGTGTGTGTGTGTGTGTGTGTATGTGTGTGTGTAGACAGACAAATAGATATATCTGACTGTTTATTTGTGTGTGTGTGTGTGTGTGTGTGTGTGTGTGTGTGTGTGTATATGTGTGTGTGTGTGTGTGTGTGTGTGTGTGTGTGTGTGTGTGTGTGTGTGTGTGTGTGTGTGTGTGTGTGTGTGTATGTGTGTGTGTGTGTGTGTGTGTGTGTGTGTGTGTGTGTGTGTGTGTGTGTGTGTGTGTGTGTGTGTGTGTGTGTGTGTGTGTGTGTTTGTGTGTGTGTGTGTAGACAGACAAATAGATATATCTGACTGATTATTTGTGAGTGTTTCATAATAACGTGTCAGTTCAGGTATGATGAATATTAACAAAAAATATATCAGTTTACAAGTGCAATATTAAAACCAAACATTAACCAGTTTTACTTATATAGATTACTGTGTAATAACCAGATATCTCTCAAGTTTTCATTTCCGATACAGATTCCAGACCAGTTATCGATATAACTCGGGAACCAATTTCAGAATGTTATGGTTTTCTGGACCAACGCTTGATAATTATATACTTAAAGTATAAAACTGTTCAATACATACAAGGCGAAGTTATTTCAATGATTGGCAGGTTAAGTGATGTAGTTTTAACGATTTCCTGTTTTAGAGGTGATAAGAAAATGATAAAAATTATATTCATAAATAAAATAATATATTTTATTTCATTTTGTTCATATGCTATAAATGTGGAGCATTCTGAACTCATGTTCAGTTTTCTAAATTAATTTATTTTAACTAATTTCTTCTAAAAGTTTACACAATACTTTCACTTTAAATCGCTAATTCCCAAACACTAAAAGAATACGGTCGCTCTGTTGTCAGTGGTTCAAACTGACAATCGCTATGTATGAATCGCTCAAAATGTAGTCACTGAAGAAGTCGACACTTAAAATAACGTATTTAACAAACATATTAGAATAATTTTAAAGACATTTTCTAGCAATTTTATTTTTCTCTAGGTGAATAATTGGTCTTTTAATTCATGCGTAATTGTTTTTGAAATAACGCTACAAACGCTATAAACGCTATATAAATATTATTTATTACTTCATTATCTAAAGCCTAACACTTCATATATGTCAAGACTGCGATTAGTTAAGGAAAACTCAGAGAATTTGTAATTAAATTTTTATTTCAGTAAAACTTAGACATCGGAAAAAAGTTAGAAAAAAAAAAAAGAAAGACATTCAGGGAAAATATTTAAGCCGGTATTCATGATAAAGAAAATAGTAGTTTTAAGAAATTTTATTTTATCTTATTAATACGTATGCATTCTCGATATAAGATATATACATAACTTGATATGATGTAATCACAGCTTTCAGAAAAGTTATTTCATCTCATCAGCTGATGATTCAGGGTGGAGAATCGGGCTCTAGGAAAAAATAATTCAAAATGATATAAATGTTAAGTGGTTCCAGGTAATTTACAGTATGTATCAAAATATTAAATCTTGTGTCATAACCCAGTAACAGACTAGTTCCACTGTTGTGTGGGTATTAGACAAGGCGGGTATTTATCTCCGTTACTATTCTCGTAACATTTGTGAATTGTTCAGTGATTGTTTGATACATCCATCAATTGTTCTGTTTGTTTTACTCAATGCCGATGACACTGTAGTCCTTGCAGATAATTACCAAGACCTGCAAACATCTCTAAATGATTTTGATTCTTACTGCACTAAATAAAAACTAACAGTAAACTAAAAAAAAACGAAATCTTAATTTTTAATGGCAACCACAAAGATTACAAGAAAGTGTTTTACCTTGGTTTGATACTGTAGAAAGTTAAAAATATCTCGCTATTATTTTTCACAAATCGAATAAATCGCTAAGGCAACAAATAAGTTATATTGACAAGCTATGTATTTCATTCTTCGACAAGGAGGAGTCATATTTCCATTCAGTGTCAACTAAAATTATTTGACTGCATTGTTTTACCAGTTCTTCTGTATGGTAGCGAAATTTAGAGATTTGAAAATTGTCATTACTGGAAAAATGATGTAAACACTGTATGAAATCGTTATGACCTGTAAGGAAATCTACTCCATTGTAGTCATTAAAGGAGAACTTGGACGTTATCCAGTTTATTTTACTGTCAAAGTAAGAATGATTTTTTACTGGTATCGAATGATAACGGGAAAGCATTCTAGGTGATCATTACTAGTATATACAGACTATTACTGAATGATGGAAAAATATGAACTAGAAAAGAGAATATGTTCATCATGTAATATGTAAACTATGACATCGGAGATGAGTTGCAATATATATTTACAAGCAGTTTTTAAAGAATCAAAGGAACCGTTTTCTGTCAACCTAAACCAAGCACTTATAAGTTTTATAAATGTTTTTAACTCTAAAAACGCTGGTGTTCGTAGAAAACTTTCTATTGTCTGTAATCTAATCGTGAAATTTCTCAAATCCTTTGGCTGATATATAGATATATTGTATGTATTTTATTATTACGTACATCATTGTAAATCCACTAACTTGCCAAACTTGTTATACTTGTTACAGTTACATTAAATTTTGTGTAAATGCGTCCTCATATGCAGTAGACTACGGTCTGAGTGTAAATAAAGTTCAGTTCAGTTCAGTGAACAGATTTGTTGTATTGTCAGAGTATTTCAAAGTTACCGCTTTCATATGACTTGATTTATCTGGTGTGTTTTCTCTTCTTCGCCAAGTTAGTGTAAACACGAAATGTCGCCAGTCTGGCGCTCGGTAAATTACAGGAGGATCGCACAAACCGCGATTTATAATCTTGCTGGCCGCCATTTTTTCTGAGTATTGTAATTATATACACAATAAATTATAATCTCAAAAAAATAATAATAATAAATAAATAAATAAACTAAAAATAATAATAATAAATAATAAAAAAATAAAAATAATATCTGTGTGTGTGTGCGTGCATGCATATGGGCAAACGGGCAGTGAAGTATGATTTATCCAAACGATTTATCAAGAACTGGTTTATGTTGTCGTTGCTGCTGTTTTTTCATTGTAAATTACAGCTACGATTTATTCGGATGTCGACTGTTAGCTGGTGTCCTATTTTTTTTTTTTTTTTAAACCAACCACAAATCCCCCTGTGTGTGTGTGTGTGTGTGTGTGTGTGTGTGTGTGTGTGTGTGTGTGTGTGTGTGTGTGTGTACGTGTACGCGCTCGCGCGAGTTTGGTAGCTCTTCATTCGTGAATATGTTTCCCCATAGCGTGTTTATCTTTGTTTGTTTGTCATGTTCTCAACTTTCAGGTTAAATCAAATAACTTTATTATTAAACACTTGATGTCGATATCAAATATTTCTGTCTCCAACAATCTGCTGACCGCGTGACTGACACAGATAAAACACTTCTGAACATAAATCTTCTGTTATCTTTGTTGGTATTCGAGATAACACTAGTTACAGACGAACAAACTTGATTTAATCGCTCAATGCAATTTAAGATATTTGAAATAAAATTCAAATAATAATAATAATAAAAAAACAAATATAAATAAAAAATAATACTTCTATTGCTGCTACTACAACTACTATTACTTGTGCTACTGTCACTACAGCTGCTAATAATACTTCTACTGCTACAGCTACCACTACCATTAAAACTATTGTTAATACTACAACTACTGCGATTATTACAACAGTTGAAAATATTACTCCTGCTACGACTACCACTACTGCTACTATTAGCATTATTACTACTACTAGTATTACTACTAGCTATATTACGACTACTACTACTATTACTACTACTACGACTACGACTTCTGTAATTGCTACTGTTACAACTGCTATTGGTAATAACACCAATTCATTGACTATGTTATTACAAATACTATTGCTATGGTTGTATGTAAAAGCTAGATTGTTCTGTAAATTCTAATTTTATTTTGATAAAATGTTTCGTCGATTGAAACTGCCAGAGTCATTTCTTTTAATGTAATAAAATTTAATTGCATTGAATTAATTTCAGTATACATTGTAAATTCAAACGACCACAGTTTGAAATATTTGTTATTTGGGTTCAGTTTGTGTAACGAACTTGTTATCAAAACACGAGTGAGCGAAACAAGACCTACTAATCTGTTTTGTCAAGTCTAAAGTTCACTGCGTTTTATCAGCTTTATTCCCTGGAGATAAAATGTTTTACTTCACACACACACACACACACACACACACACACACACAGAGAGAGAGAGAGAGAGAGAGAGAGAGAGAGAGAGAGAGAGAGAGAGAGAGAGAGAGAGAGAGAGAGAGAGAGAGAGAGAGAGAGAGAGA
>CM022678.1:10167465-10232465 GCA_012295275.1 Chrysomallon squamiferum
AATTCAGTTACAAAATTCATTAATCATTTGTTTCATTTAACTATTTCATAAATAATAAGAAATCATTTCTAACATGTAACTGTTTATTAAATAATAAGAAATCATTTGTAACATAACTATTTCATAAATAATAATAAATCATTTCTAATATGTAACTGTTTATTAAATAAAACATTATAATTTCAACTTGTTACCAAATTTTTAATATTGAGTAAATCAACTGTTTATTAAGTATACCCTACTCATCTATACATTCATTTGACAAGTTGTGATATCCTGTCTTACACTCAAATGATAGGAGACTGGCAGGTTTTTGCAGTTGCTGTTTGCTTGACATGAAACAGTTGAAACACTACATTCATCTCTGTTGTTTTCACATCACACACCACCCAGCCAGCTTTACACTGACAATGGTCTGAGAGGAAAAATAAAATTTAAATTTAAAATAAATAAATTAAATTAAAATCAAACTTTAGTGTTAGTATTTATTATAAAAACAAAATTTATAAAATTATGCTACAAGTATAATCTAAATGTCATGAAATTTTATAATTTTACAGAATAAGTTGCTTCAGATTTCAAAATATAATTATGTTTTTAAAATATTTTAAAATTTATTTTTACTTTATTGTATTTTGTAATGACAAATTCTGCTTACTAACTCATGATGTCTGGTCATTTTCTAGTTCCTTCCCAGCCAGACAGGAACAAGTGAATCCACTGATTCTGTTAGTACAAGTATCAGTATACTTAGTAATGCTGGAATCAACTGGTGTACACTCATTTATATCTAAAGAATAATAATAATAATAATAATAATAATAATAATAATAATAATAATAATAATAATAAAATAATAATAATAGTAATATAATTATTATTATTGTTATTAAGAAAGAGGGATGTCTATGATTTAATAAGGGTACAGACTAAAACTGATATCAAATATTTCTGTCTCCAACAATCTGCTGACCGCGTGACTGACACAGATAAAATACTTCTTAAAATAAATCTTCTGTAATCTTTGTTGTATTCAAGGTAATACAGTGTATAGAGGAAAAACTTGGTTTCATTGCTCAATGCAATTTAAAATATATAAAATAAAATTCAAGTAATAATAATAATAATAATAATAATAATAATAATAATAATAATAAAAATAATAATAAGAAAGTAAAAAGCTTATTTCAATATTTTTGAAACCAAAGACTTTTTCATCTGAGACAAGACAGGCAGCCCTTGAACCTTCTGCTTTGATAGGTACACTACAGTTCAAAGAAAAACACTACTAACCTTTCTCATACTTTTTTCAAGTAGTAACCATAGTGACATAAACTGCCTTCAGCTTTATGAGAAATCTGTTCCCATGTCAAACCCTGACTTCTACATTCTCAGTCTGAAACAAAAGTAATTTATTATTTTTAAAATGTTTTTGACTTGTTTCTTTTTTCTTCATTTTTTTAATCAGTTTTTTTGTTTACCTCAATTTAATATTAATATAAACAACATTTAAAACAGCATAAGTTCAAAAATGATAATGACTTTTTTTTATCATTTAAAACATTAAATAAACAAACAATAATTATAGAATTAATTAATGATAGATATAAATCACTGTCTTTTCACTGTTAACTCATTGTTCACTTAAATATACCTAATTAATAATAACAAAATTAAAATAATATTAATATTAAAACATTCTCAGGTGTCATTAAGTAATTTATAAAATCTTGTAGTAAACTGAATTATTTGTCCATTATACCCAGCATCTGTTTACAAACATGTTGAGTACATCTCAGTGTCTGAGTCTGTACAAGTTTCTCTTAACTGCCAGGACTGGAGAAGTCATGTTCTTCACTGAACGCTTCACTACACACATAGTCAAGTGGTCAACCTTGGTCTTTTTTCTGGTCAGCAGAAGGCTGGTTTATCCTGTAGAGAGATAAATTACATTTATCATTGACAAGCCTAATAAATAAATGGTAAAAAAAAAAAAAATAAAAAAAAGTTATAAAAGTTATCACATATCATTTCGAAACAAAAAAAAAAATAAACAAAAAAATATTTAAAAGTTACCGAAAATATTAAAATTATAAATTATTAAGTCAGAGTTTTTGAGAATTAATTGCGACCAAAGTTCCGTTTCTGTGACTGGGATGGTAAAAAGGTTATGGAGAAGTCGCCTTTTTTTCTATAAGATATAACACAAGTGTCAGTATTAATCTCAAATATTTATTTCATACGAAAGGTTTGCTCGTAGTTCGATAAAGTGGAATTATCGGCTTACCTTAATTTGCGAACATCGGTTTATAAACACTAACTTTCTCGACCAGATAGCATGGCGTCAAACTGTAGTCTTGATAAACAAAACCACGAGTCTCGCTGACCCAGGATCGTAAAAGTGATCGGGACCGTTCGGATCATCTCGGTCGAATACACGGACACATTCGAGTCCTCTGTATATAAATAACAGAATCCGTTCTTCTCAGAAAAAGGCCTGGTAGCAAAAAATATTAATAATAATTGAAAAAATAAATAAATAAAATAAAATACAATCATATATCTGTTTCATTTAAACTTTAATTTTTAACTCTGAGGAAGTGTTTTTATTTTGAGGTGGTGGTTTCGGGGGCTGGAGGGTTACTTGTTTTATAAGAATAGTTATGACTGCTTTTTATCCCGTTTTTATTTTATTTTTTTATGTTGCATTTTTGTTTTTTAATTTAACTTTATTTTATTTTATTTTATTAATTTATTTTATTATTTATTTATTTATTTATTTATTTATAACATTTCTTTTTTGTTTTCTAAAAATTATTATCGCAATTATTTATTTATTAATATTAATAATATTTATAATTATTATGGTTATTTTTCTTAATTTCATTTTTAGCTCAGAAATGAATTCATTATAATTGTCCTAATTTGTAAAATCTGAGTTAATTGTAAATATATACTTGAGATAATCTGACAGAGAATTACTTCTTCAAATGCCACAAGTTATATAGACAATAGACAGGAAATCACATGTTGGTCTGAAACCAGAATAAATTTCTACAAATTTTATAATAATTTTTGTGAGAATAAACAAATTAATTACTTCTTAAATACTAAATAAAATTAGGTTAAGGCAAGACCAGTCTTGATAAACCATGATGTTTCGAACATAAACGAATGCGAATGTATGCTACGCTTTTCAAACCAGTATGAACTGATGTTTGACAGCCAGTTTATTTTTATTTTTAATTCGGTAACGTTTTACTTGTTGATTATTAAATTTAATAGAATTTTGGAAATATTTCACGCGAATCCAAATGGAGTCGGATGTTTTAAGTTTGTGTGAATCCAAGCGTGTATGCGTGTATGTGTGTGTAGTGTATGTGTGAAAGAAGCAGAAAGAGAGGTGTTCACCGTATAAACTATAATCGTATTGTCAGAGAGAGAGAGAGAGAGAGAGAGAGAGAGAGAGAGAATGTGTGTGTGTGTGTGTGTTGGCAATTTTATATGTAGATAAATGTATTATAACAAACGATAATAAGGAGAGAAAAATGCATTTATCAGACAAATGTAGATTGATAACAAAAAATAATAAACATTATATTTACTATTGGCATTGCTATTTTTCGTAGGTCACTGTATTATTATTCAGTCTGTCAAGAAAGGAAATTTACATCATGGAGAAGGATGAATCACCAGTTACAGAAACTATTCTTATGCAAAGTGCACATTCTGAGTTGTGATTTTTTAATTTTATTTTATGTTTGTGTCTTAGAGAGTAAAATAAGTTTTGTAGAAAATTCTTTATTGATTATAAAATAGTGGTAATAAAAATCACTTATTTGCTATTGTTTTGTAATCTGCTTAATATCATAATTATGTTACATTATTTATTAATAACAAAATGTATTGAAGATATCCTACAGCCCACTTTGTCTGAATAATAAAGTTAAATTTAAAATTTGATAATAACAGAAGTATTAGTTATTTATTTATAACTGCTTAGTTATTATTTTTATTATTATTTTATTTCTTTTTTCTTTCAGAATGCAAATATAGCTCTAATTGATGTGCTGATGTTGGCATATGCCAGTGAAGTTGTTTCAGAAGAATGTGCTCTCCTGGCCATCAAGTTTGCTGAGGTTTTTTTGTTTATTTATTTATTTATATTTTTTACCTTGTTAAATATTAAAATTTGAATTTTTTTTTTTTTTATTAAACTGATTTAGTTTGACTCTGTTAAAGTTGATTTACTTTCCTTCAGTTTATATTTGGGAAATTATATGGTAAATTAGATTTCAGTTAAAGCTGGGGTATAGTTAAAGTATTCATTTTTCTACTTTGATTATTAAATGATAGCTGAAAAGAAGGAGAAGGATTATGATGATTGCAGTTAAACATGCAAATGTACTAATGTATGAGAAAAGGACAGAGGATTAAGGAATGGAGAGACAGGGAGAGAGAGAGAGACGGAGAATGACATGTGCAGTGCATGTTTTGTATAATTTATCATATAGCCTAAAGAGACCTCATACTTTAAATTCAACATTTTGAACAAGCAATTTTGAAACTTTCAGACAAATTATAACTTTTAACGGATCCAGTGAACTTCCATCAGTCACTGAGGACACAATTATAGTATGCTTAAATAAATTTTGTACTACTCCCACTGAAAAATAAAAAAATGCACATACACACAAATTATATTAGTATCTTGTAAACACTTTTTACCATGTATATTTGTCATATATATATATATATATATATATATATATATATATATATATACTTACATTCACATAAATGTGATTACTGATTTGCAAACATGTATTTCTGTGTTTTAAAACAAAAGAAGAAGCATCATATTTTCTGAACATTTTAAACTATTTAATGGTCCTGTTACCAGACTGGAACTTCCAGCCCTTCAGACAGTGTGACTGATCCTGAGATGGCAGACATACTAAACAACATAGGATATGGATGTACTGCAGCTGTTGTCTGAAGTCTCTCAGTTTTTGTGGTTTGTTAAATAACACAATTTTTTTTAAATCAAATAATGAATCACATGGCAACTTTAAAATTTAGCATAAACTGAGAAAGTAAATTTATTAATCTTAACATCTAGTTAAGAGACAAGTAGAGTTTTGGGGGGATTTTTTAATTTTATATTTCACAATCAACAAAATTCATATTTTATTATTAGGCCTGGTTTTTTTTTTTTTTTTTTTAAATATAATTTGTACAGAAAATAATTCATGATTCTCTCTGTCTATCTGTCTGTCAGCTGTTACATACTTATCATCCTCCTTAACATCTTTTACTCTATTATTAAATATTGTCTCATCATTATTTATTTTTTCTTCAGATATATGTTTGAAAGACGGGTTAGGAATAGCTAATTCATTATATAATCTACGCCTCACCAAAACATTCTGAGAACGGCATCTCCCATCAACTTTTTCCATTTCACCTACGAGGATCTCCTGTACACACGAGACAGTATACGAGAAAACCTCTTAGCCTTTCTCACAGAGCTGTTCTTCTGGTTTGAAATGATAAAACTGACAGAGACAGGACAGCTGCTGAATGGTCAGGAAGCAGAAAGTAAGTTTTGTGAGAGTTTTTAATTACATTGCAAGTCCACAATTGTATTATATCTTTTATTATGTGCATTTCTCAAATTTATTATTGTACTGGAAAAATTGGGATTTTGTCATATTCAGTTTTAGTGTTTATACTGGAGGGGTGTAGCATTACTGATATCAAAAGATTGAACTTATAAGTTTACCTTTAATAGTTGCGACACTGAAGGCAGGATTTTAAAAATTAATACTAAAATAGATGATGATGATGATAGTTTTACAAGTGTATATGCACCAAATAATATTACAGAAAATATTTTATTTTTAAATGATTATGTAAATTTGTGGATTTTTAAAATACATCAATGACAGGAGATTTTAATGTAATTATAGATCCTAATTTAGATTTAGTCATTAATAATAAAACTTTCAGTAAGAAAAATGGTAATAAATTACGGATATTTATAATTATAATTTAGTTGATATTTGGCGACACAGAAATCCAGATAAAAGACATTTTACTAGTTCTCAAATTGTTGAAAAAACAATAAATCAGTCAAGAATTGATTTTTTTTTTAATTTCTAGAAATTTATTACAGTTTATAAGTAATGTATACATATCCTATACCTCAGTTAGTGATCACAGTTTATTATCACTTGAAATAGATTTTTCTCATGTAGAGAGAGGTCAAGGTATTTGAATTTTTAATAATGAATTGTTGAAAGATGAACTTTTTTGTAAAGCTCTTGTTGAAGAAATTAATAATGCTTCTGAGTGTCCTTTGTTACAGACTGAACCTGTTGTTTGATCAAATAACTTAAAATATAAAACATTTTGCACTAAATAAGAGAAAATTAGTCGATGAGAAATACTATAATATACAAAATGCTTTAAAATGAGAATATGCTAAACTAGTTGTAAATAAGCATCATGATTTGACTAACATTCAAAGAAGAAAAGTTAAAATTAATTTAGAGATTAAGTGTAATGGTGCTATTTTAAGATCTAAAGGTCAATGGAATTTAGATATGGATAGGAATATGTAATATTTTTCTTAGTTTAGAAAAATCAAAACAGGAATCAAATTCTATTAAAGAACTAAAAACAGTAAATGGATTAACTAGAAAAATGGAAGATATATTAGAATATGTTTATAAATTTTATTCAAAATTATTTACACAAGAAAATGTAGATACTGTTAAACAGGAATAAATGATATATTTAATATAAAATTAAATAATTAAATAAAAGAATCTGAAAGTGAAAAGTATGAGATTGACATTACAGTTAAAGAATTAACAGAAGCTTTAAAAGAAATGAATAGAAATAAATCACCTGATTATGGATGGTCTAACAGTTGAATTTTATGTTAAATACTGGAAAATTAAAAGAAAAAATTCATAAAGTAGTTATTTCAATTCAAAAAGAGGAAATCTTGTCGCATAGTATGAAAAAAGGGGTAACTAATCTTTTTTACAGGAAAAAACTGGAGATAAAGCAAACCTTAAAAATTACAGACCTATCAGTCTTTTAAATGTAGATTATAAAATTATTTCTAAAGTTCTTGCTAGTCATGTTAAACAGGTTATGTCAACTATTATTTCATCAGAACAAAGCTGTTGTGTAAAAGGAAGAGATGTTGCTGATAATATTATGTAGTAAGGGATGTTACAGATATTGCTGAGTTAAATAATACTGAAAGGTTTGTTTATGAAATGGATCAAGAAAAAGCTTTTGATAGAGTGTCACATAGTTTTATAATAAAAGTTGTGATAAAAATTGAATTTTGGTGATACACTGGTTATGACAACTTGTGTAAATGATCTTAAAATTGTGTCTACTTAGCAGGGCAAGCTGAAATGTACCAGTGAGGATCTGTCGATGTCCCGGTTCTCATTAATTGTGTTTTACCTGGGTAGCCTGCCATTTTCTCTCACTTTACTTAATATATGATAAAAACAATGCCATTTTACGCAATTAATTCCATATCAGTAATTTTATTATTTTTATTTAGAAACTCTCTTACTTACAGACACTGCCTGTGTGATTATCAGCTTGAAAGAGTCTGACAGTTTATCTCATGTTGAGAATGTCAGCAGTAATACTAACAGAAACCACAGAAACAGATTCCAGTCAGAATATTTTTGTCAGCAGTTCCTACAGTTCCTACATGTTTTGAGAAGAAAGCATGCAACATCAGTAGTGGAAAAAAAGGTAAGTTCTTTTTGAGTAATATTATTTATTGTTGTTAGAGAATTACATTTTACAGGAAATAAGAAACTTCAGCACTTAAGATGAATTTAACTGGATAAACAAGACACATAAAAACATTCATAATGAAGATGTGATAATGAAGCTGTAGGGTATTTATTTATTTATTTATTTATTTATTTATTTATTTATTTCATGTGATGCTTTGCAGTTTTTGCCAGGGATCAGCAATGGTCAGAGTTTTTGTAGTGATTTCCACCAGAACAGCTAAATGGGTTATATCACTGTACATTTCATTGTTGTGTATGACATTTCTGACACTGTCCACACTTAGGTAGCTGCATCAAAAACCAGATTATTCTTGTTCTTTGGCTTGGAGGTCACGTCAAGATGTTTCATCTTTGTCACACAGTGTTGCAGTGTGGACTTTGAAATACTCAGAGTCTTTGCTGAATCTAGCAACATCTTCAGACATTTGTCCAGTGTGACTGTGTAAAACTATATGAAAACAGATTTTTATTCAGCAGCTCCTTTGTCTTGAACTTGTACATTTAGTGCTGTTCATACTTCTGTACTGATTGATTAGTTTCTGCTATGTTTATAGATCAGAAAGTACATGAACTGGATCTTTATTTCCAGTTTTGTATTTCAATTTATTGCTGTATGTATATATAAATATTTATATTAGTAAATGCATTTTGCACGTGCTAATGTGTATGTGATAATCAAAACTGACTTCAAACTAAAACTGAAGAGTAAATTCTAGATATATTAATTACATCACAAAATTGCAAATGAAAAAAAAACAACTCTGGAAATCTTTGTAATTGTATAAATACTTTAATCCATTTTCCCACTGGAATCTAGGACAGCATTTTCCAAATTAAACATTGTTTTAAAAATATTTTCATGTTATTATTGAATTTTCTTTTTTTATTATTCTTAATATGTTAATTCTGTTTTTCAGCTGCAGTAACACAAAAGTCAGGCAGCTGAAATTCTTGATTCTCTGGACTGCCTCTGAAATCCTGGTGATCTTCTCAAAGAGGTCATTAAAAATGGAAATGTGAGTGGTTTAGGAAAATGTTGTCTTGGTGTTTCTAATTCTGCAGTACAGGTAGCTGTGATCCCTTCCTCATTACCTCTCAGTAGTTATGTTGTTGGGTTTGTTTTTGTTGTTGTTGTTGTTGTTGTTGGTTTTTATTCACTGTAGTCTTTTTTCTTTTGGATGACGTGAAACTAAAGTCGAAATCGAGACTTGTTTCTGACTCGCATGTGGTTTGCGTCTGCTAAAAAAAACATTTTTTATTTTTAATCTGACTTTACTATTGAACGAGAACAGATAATATTGAATTCGCTGACAAGAAATGTTCACTTACTAATAATGATTATGACATCAAGGCAGACAAACGAAATAATGATACGGAACTTTCTGGTATGGAACTAGGCAAGTCTTAGATTGTAATGTTTATATCAGTTTTCATTTTCTTAAACAATAACTGAATAAGAATTTAACAATATATATATTGTTTTGTTATTTATTTATTTATTATTATTAACACTGAACAGTGTGCATTTTTCATTATCAGTAATAGAAAATATATAAATATTGATTTTGTTTCATAAAAAAACAATGAAAACTTATTTTTAAAAAACATGTAGTGCTATAAGAAGCATGAAGAAGATGTATTTTCCTCAGAAACACATGAAAAATATCAAATAAACCCACTTTTAATAATCAACAGTGAAACAGTAAATTAAGTAAAATATTCATTTTTCACTGTGACATACACTGAATTTTACTTATTATTATTATTATTTGTTTTTTATATTGATCTTGCTTCTTTTTCAAAGTTTTTGGAAGCAGCACATTAAATTTCAGTTTTTACTTTATAAAGAGCTCAGTGCATAATGAGAGATGGGTTCTTTTTTGTTTTTTATTAAAAAGGAAGAAGTGAGAAGACCTGAAATTAAGGAGATGTTTTATTATCTACACACAGACTGATACTGAAAAGAAGAGGTGTAAAGGTTATACCAACTTTTATAGTAAACAAGAAGCCCAGTACACATGAAGAAATATGGATGGGTTTCCAGGTAAGTGCCCTTTTTAAATAAATGTATTAGGGTGAAGGTATAAATGAATACCACATAATTAAATGTGAGAGGTAGTTTAAAAAGAAGCTCATTGTATATTGAAAATTATAGGTTTATAACTTTCATAATAAATTTAAAAAGTATCCAGTAACAGATGCACATATGGATAGAAAGACAGATGATGGATGTATACACTGATTATACAGACTGCATGAAAAACAGAGTCAGAAGGTTGATCAGTAGTCATAGTTAGGCAGGTGGTAAGCAAATGGAAGAATAAAATACACACAGACACACAGACAGACAGAAGACAGACCCTAGATAAACTGATAGAAAGGAAGATACACAGACAGAAATAAAAGGTACAGTGATAATAACAACTAATTTTGACAGTGAGAGAGAAACTAAATACAGTTTTATAGACAGAGTGTGTTTGTAGATGGACAGACAGAAATACAGTTGTAATTAGGTGTTAGACACAGATAGATGTGCAGGTAGGCAGGGAGTTAATAACACAGAACATATTTTCCCTTTTGATACAGATGAAATATTGTCTCAACCACTTTTACAGAACCCATTTATTAAATATATAAATAAATGATTACTGTTTAGTTCTTGTATTCAAAGTGGCTGATATTGCATATGAAGTAATATCAGGTTTCCTTCCTTTTACATCTATTGTTGAAATTTTTCATGAAAAATATGAATTACCCAAAACACAACTTTATATTGCTTACAGTGTTATTCTGAAATCACTTCCAGATGAATGGAAAAGTTGTATTGACAAAAATGCTAAAAGACTAACACCTAATAAAGATTTATTTCTCTTTCATAATAATCACATGATAAATGTCAGTACATTTACAGTTAAAAATATTTTATTCTATTTTACTTTCAAAAAAATGTTAAAGCACCTACATGTGAAGAAAAATGGACTGAGCTTGGTTTTAATAAATTCTGGAGACCAGTTTGGAAATGGATACACTACAGTGTTAAATTTACTGAATTTACTGACTTAGATTTGAGAACAGCTCAACATGTAATATATACATATAGTAAATTATGTAGACATGGAAAAATCTCATCTAGTGTATGTCCAGTGTATCTGAAGGATAATGAAGATGTGTGCCATTTATTTTTGTATTGTGAAGAATTGTCGGAACTAATATCTATCTTTCATGAAATATGTATTCAAATATTTAAGAAAACAGGGTTTTCATTAGGTCAGTTAAAAAGACTGTTAATATTTGGATGTTATCTAACTGTTGAAAATTGTTCAATTTATAAGTATTATTCTATCAATTTACAGAATATCAGTATTCATGAGGTGTGGGATAGATGAATTGAAAGGAACAAACATTAATATAATATTTTGTTTATTAGACAATATGTGTATCTGCTTTGTAATCATTTTTAATCAGCACTGTATTCAAAACAAAGTTTCAGTTTTCATTAACAAATATATTAAGAATAATGTTAATCTAGAATTAAAAGATGACATACTTATTTTCAAATATCCTTTAGCAAACTGTAAGTAATCAATATTACTATGTCATAAAAATGGATAAAAGTTTTTTTTCATTATAAAATACAATTAATACATGTGAAAGTTTTTGTGTAGACAAGTCAGTGTATCTGAGTGTATATATGTGTGTGAATGCCTATTTTTTACTGTTGATTTGTATTGATTTAATGTTATAATTAGTTATGTTAAAAGATACTGATTTTTCAACAAACATTCATTTGTATCAGTAAATGGCATTGATATATATATAACACTAAATAATGTTACTAATAAAAACAATAAAAAATTAAAGTACTTTGTTTTTACTTTTTCAGACACATACCACAAAACAGACAAGTGTTGTTATCTAAACATCAGAATGGGACAAATATACAGACAGCAGAACAGACAGAGATGTTTCTCAACAAACTGGTATGAAACACAGACATTAACTTACCTGTTTAAATATCAACTTACATTCTTCTCACTTATGTATTGGTAATATATTATCAATACAAAGAATAAGAAAAGCAGATTAGAGGAAGGAGAGTCCATAATAATAAGTAAAGTAATTGTAGTATACAAATAGCTTGATAACTTAGCAAGGAGAGTCCATAATAATAAGTAAAGTAATTGTAGTATACAAATAGCTTGATAACTTAGTATTCTTCCATGTTTCCATATTTCCATTAGCATTGTTTTATTTATTTTTTAGCTTATATTTATACTAGAAGTAATCAAAACCATTTCTTGTTTTGTTTTGAACTTGCAGAAAACAGACTACTTTTTTATTTTTTTTGGTATGAAAGGTTAAAAAGAGATTTTGCTCTCCCTCAGTTTTTAGTATAATTTGATAATTCTAAGAAAAACTCAATATAATGCATTTAGTAATTTATAACTTAGTAATTTAAAAAAAAAGTCCTGTTAGAATAAAACATTAATTGTTAATATATGTATCTGTCAAAAATAGGGATATTTTATATCGAAATGCTCTCTCTCTCTCTCTCTCTCTCTCTCTCTCTCTCTCTCTCTCTCTCTCTCTCTCTCTCTCTGTGTGTGTGTGTGTGCAGAGGTTACTGCTATTAGTGATTTTTTATAACCAGTATTATTCTTATAACTTGTTTGTTATTGTTAGTGTATTTAAAAGTTACCAATCATTTTGAAAAACATATTTTATGACAGTTGTATTTATCTTTGCAACCATGTTTTCTCTTGATTTCAAGGTCTGCCCTCTGTTAATATATATATATATGTTTCCTATTTTGTTATTTCCACAGAACTGACATGGGTTTTCTGTTTGTCTGTATTTCTTTCCTTGAAAATGTTCAGATAAATATGTTTGTCTCTATGAGAATCTGTCTATATACCTATGTCACTACTTACTAAATACTTTTCTATTTTTCCTTCTGTATGTCAGTCTCTGTCTTTACATCATTTCTTATTTGTCCCTAATTAGCAAGTTTCTTTGTTTTTTCTTTCTTTCTTTTCTTTATGTTCTTTATGTTTTTAAAGTATATTTTTGAAGTATAATAAATAAAGAAAATATTTTAAATAATCTATCTTTAAGTTCTCTTTTGATAATTCTGAACATAAATAGCTTAAGAATCAGTTTTTTAAATAATTCTAAATTTATAGTTTTAATTTATAAAAATGATCGATAAACAAGTTTTAGTAGACAGTTGATTATTTTTATTTTATTTATTTTTATTTATTTGTGAATCTTTCTATCTTCTGTCTGTGATCTAATGTATGTATGTATGTGTCTATCATTTATTTATTTATTTATTTATTTATTTATTTTCTTATTTTCTTATTATTTTTGATTTATTTAAAATATAATCATACTGAATTACATAAGATTGGATATTTACATTCATTATTATTAATCTTTTCATTATTTTATTTAATATCACAACCTACTGAATAATTTAGTATTCTATATTTTCATTAATTATTAACACCTTTATATTTGTTTATTTACTTATTTTTTAATTAGGTTTTAAATTTATCGGGAAACAGTTTTGGAATCCAGGCTTTCCGAGCTGTGTGTTTGGCAATGTGTTCTAACACAACAGTGATCTTCCTTAGCCTCACCACCAACAAAACAGACACTGAGAGTGCTGTGAGTAATCTTAATTATAACTGTTATAAAATGTTTTATAATAATAATAACAGTAATAATAATAATAATTATAATAATAATAATGATAATAATAGTAATAATGATAATAGTAACAATAATAATAATAATAAAACCAGTTTAAAGAATTCCATATTTATTACATATTGCTTATACCAACAACAAGAAAATATTTTTATATTTATATATATCTAATTGTGAAAACAAAAATCTTATTTTCTCTTCTTGTTCTTCATCTTCTTTTTCACCATCTTCATCTTCCTCTTCTTCTTCTTCTTACTATTATTATTATTGTCATTGTTATAGTTATTGTTATCATTATTATTATTAGTAGTAGTAGTAGTATATGTAAGTGTCCAGGATTATCAGTTACTTACTAATATTGCTACTTCTGCTACTACAACTGTTACTATTATTATTCTACTACTTAAAAAATGTTACTAACAGTGACTTTCAAACACTAAATCTATAAACAGTAATTATATATCTATTTACCTCTCTGTCTGTTACTGCTATTTCTACTTTTGCTACTTACACTACAAATGTTAATTATTTTTGCTTCTATTATTACATCTACTATTACTACTACTGCTACTGCTACTATGGTATCTGCAGTTATTTACTACCTCTACTTACTGTTTGTATTTGTACTATACAATCTAAGCTAATTCTACCAGTTATCACTATCACTGTTACTGCTGCCATTACCACGATTACTTCTACTAGTACTGTTATTACTAATACTACAAACTATTACCAGTATTACTACAACTAGTGGTTACTACTAATACTACAATATTACCATTATTACTACTACTAGTACTGTTATTACTAACACAACAATTATTACCACTATTACTGCTACTAGTAGTATTACTACTAATACTACAACTACAAATTATTCTGCTATTACTACTACTACTGCTACAACTGCTGCTGCTACTACTACTGTTACTAATAATAAAACTGCTAGACTACAACCAACACTGCCACTGTTATACTAGTTCTATTGCTGTTATTACCTCAACTACTATCACTGCTGTTGATACTATTACCACTGTTAAAACATTGTGATGTCATCTACTAACTGCATTTTAATAATAACAAATAAATAAGTGTTAATAATTTGTGTTAAAAGTTTTTACTGCTAATACACACAACTTGAGTGTTTTGGTTCATAGTCAAAATGTTGTCGGTAAACTGGAATATTTGGATGTGTCGACTAATTCTGTAGGAAATGATTATTTCTCTCACTGTGTCAGTCCAGCTCTTAAAGAAAACAAAACACTGAAAAGTCTCAGCTTTCTTCTTATTTTTTCTTTAACTTTTCTTTATCTGCCAATATTTCACTTTTCATTCTCTTTCTGTTTCTCTCTCTCTCTCTCTCTCTCTCTCTCTCTCTCTCTCTCTCTCTCTCTCTCTCTTACTGTTTTTCTCTTTCCCTTTCTAGCTCTCTCTCTCTTACTATCTTTCTCTTTCTCTCTCTCCTCTAATAAACATTAGCTCATACTCAAGAATCAAAATTTTTCATTATATTTTTAAAATTTATTAACTTTCTTTTTTATTTATTTATTTATTTATTTATACTGGTTTTATTCATATAAATGTTTATTTCTCTATAATTTCAGAGCTTCTGATATTTATTATTTTTTTTTTTTTTTTTATTTTGTAAATTTTTTTTTTTTTTTTCAGAGCTAAGTGTAGTCTCCACTGATACGAAACTCCTGTCATCAACTCTAGTAGAAAACACTGGACTCACAGAACTAGATCTGTCTAGTAATGGATTATCTGATAAAACTGCTAAACACTGGACTCACAGAACTAGATCTGTCGTGTAATGGATTATCTGATAAAACTGATCTCACTAAACAGTGGACTCACAGAACTAGATCTGTCTAGTAATGGATTATCTGATAAAACTGCTCTTGCTAAACACTGGACTCACAGAACTAGATCTGTCGTGTAATGGATTATCTGATAAAACTGCTCTCACTAAACACTGGACTCACAGAACTAGATCTGTCTAGTAATGGATTATCTGACAAATCTGCTCTCACTAAACACTGGACTCACAGAAATAGATCTGTCTAGTAATGGATTATCTGACAAAACTGCTCTCACTAAACACTGGACTCACAGAACTAGATCTGTCTAGTAATGGATTATCTGATAAAACTGCTCTCACTAAACACTGGACTCACAGAACTAGATCTGTCTAGTAATGGATTATCTGATAAAACTGCTCTCACTAAACACTGGACTCACAGAACTAGATCTGTCTAGTAATGGATTAGCTGATAAAACTGCTCTTGCTAAACACTGGACTCACAGAACTAGATCTGTCTGGTAATGGATTATCTGATAAAACTGCTCTCACTAAACACTGGACTCACAGAAATAGATCTGTCTAGTAATGGATTATCTGATAAAAATGCTCTTGCTAAACACTGGACTCACAGAAATAGATCTGTCTAGTAATGGATTATCTGATAAAACTGCTCTTGCTAAAGGACTGGCTGCTGCTTTAAAGGTGAGAGAAAGTTTCACAACTTAAACAATTTACTGTTCAGATGAAAAGTTTAATAGTAAATATTGGTGAAATGTAGTACTTTAGTTGTTATACAGCATTTGTATTATTAACAGAATACATCTATTTGTGTGTGTGTGTGTGTGTGTGTGTGAGTCAATGTATATGTGAAGTTGTGTGTTGTGTGAGTGTGTGTGTGTGTGTGAGTGTGTATGTGTGTTAATGTATATGTGAAGTTGTGTGTTGTGTGGGTGTGTGTGTGCGTGTGTTAATGTATATGTGAAATTGTGTGTGTGTGTGGGTGGGTGTGTGTGAGTTAATGTATATGTGAAGTTGTGTGTTGTGCGGGTGTGTGTGTGCGTGTGTTAATGTATATGTGAAATTGTGTGTGTGTGTGGGTGTGTGTGTGAGTTGATGTATATGTGAAGTTGTGTGTTGTGTGGGTGTGTGTGTGTGTGTGTGAGTGTGTATGTGTGTTAATGTATATGTGAAGTTGTGTGTTGTGTGGGTGTGTGTGTGTGTGTTGTGTGTGTGTGTGTGTGTGTGTGTGTGTTGTGTGGGTGTGTGTGTTCTTACATGGATATATTCCTGTATAGTCTGTCATCATATATCTTTCTCTGTGTATGTATATAAAATTTTAATATTAGTTTAATTTCATTATTTATCTTTATTAACAGAAGCCAGGGTGTGTGTTATTGTCTGTATGTGTCAGTCAGTGTAATATGAGTGATGTTGGTCTAAAGATTTGTGTACTGCAGTCACAGAAAATTCTTCTCACTGAACTTAACATCAGTTGGGTGTGTCAGTAACTAGTCAATCAGATCTCAGCCTGATTAACCAATCAGACTACAGATAGAGATTAACCAATGAAACCACAGAATGATTAACCAACCAATCTTCAGAAAGAGATCAGCCAATCAGAATTATTTAGCTCAATATTATTTTTGTACACACTATGCTTATTTTAATGACTGACATTAAATTATTTTCTGCTAACTTACATTCTACACATTGTGAATTATTATTATTATTATTATTATTATTATTATTATTATTATTATTATTATTATTATTTGTTTTTATTACCAGCTGTGATCACTTAATCTTGTATTCAGTTTCTGTCTGCTGCTTTCAATCATCCAAGATGACAGCTTTTTATCTGAATGATGCAAAACCTAACAACCAAACACTTACTGTTGATGGTAAATTTAGTTTTGTAATATATATTATTAACTCTCTCTCTCTCTCTCTCTCTCTCTCTCTCTCTCTCTCTCTCTCTCTCTCTCTCTCTCTCTCTCTCTCTCTGTATATCTTATACACACATACACACGTGTATTTCATTCTAGATTTGACAAATTTGTCATTATTATATTTTTTCTACTTTCTTTTTCCATTTCTGCTGATAGTTAAGATATAGTTACAAGGTTTGTTAATACTGTTTTTCATTTATTTCAGATATTCCAGATTCCAAATCAGTCACAAGTTCTCTACAGGAATTAAGACTGAACTCCAGTTGTTTAACCAACCAGCTCTTTGAGTTTCCATGGAAAACTCCTGTCTTTGAAAGATGTGGACATTGGAAATTGTTCTGATCTTTCTGTATCTGTCATTGACGATTTAGTTAAACTTACTTTTAATGCATATAAATATTTATTTTTTGTTATATATTTGTAGTTGTATTAATTATTATGTATTTGTTATTAAGTATTAAAATATGTATAAACTGCTTGTTTCCTTTTTGTTTTTGTTCTCATGTTCTCATGTTCTATCTCTGAGTCTGTCGTTCAGCCTTTTATAATTAATTTTGTAAGTTTAGCTTTATGTATATTTATGTTCCTGAGAGTGAGGAAGTGTGAGTATATATACTGATAATTGCTATGCTAATAATAGTATATGTCTGTTTGTGTGTGTGTGCATTTGTGTGTGTCAGTGGTGTATATCAGCAATAGTGATAATTGCTACTATTCAGATAATAGTGTGTGTGTGTGTGTGTGTGTGTGAGCAAATATTTCGTTATCAGTTTATGTTTTTAAATGCCTGTTTTATTTAAATTTACAATATTAGTCAGAATAAACTAACAGCATATCTGAAGCACTACGTCAGCATGGAGTAACTCCAAGACAGAACAAATGTGGTGAGAGAAAATTCAATTCCAGTTTCTGCAGCATTTTGCAGAGGACCATGCACTCATGGCCGAGTACAGGATTCAAGAGAAGTGATGTCAACACACTCCACACATCTGAGACGAAGGCTTCACTTTGAGTCATTACAGACAATTTGCTATTGCACGAGGTAAGTTGATTGTGTCTTCACACAAAAGATTCTTCACAAGGATGTGTGCAACCAAATAAATTATAACTATTGATAATGCTACTTTTTTCTTTCTTACTGTTCATTAATATTTGTTCCCCTCCTTGGTCCTTAGAACATTCTTTTTATTATGCAAAATATGACCATATTGCCACTGTGTCTTGTTTTAATGAATTTGTTTTATTTTTAATACTACATAGTTATTTGAATGAATAGATTGGTATATTTGTGGTATATTTATTTTGTATACCTGTGTAAGGTTGTATAGATATTTTTATTTATGTATAGATGAATATACATGTTGATGTATGTATATAATTTAACATGTATACATGTTTGTTGTAAAGAAAAGATTAAACACCCCCAACCTTTACTTCACTTCTGTATCTGGAGATAAATTAAAACAAACAATAAATTATAATTTATAGGAAAGGTTCTTGAAACAGTACACTAATTCAAATAATCGTGCATACTTTTATATTTTTACTTAATTTTTAAGTTTTAAAGTTATTGATATTGTTGTTCTTGATATTAAATTATTTAGAAATTGTTACTTGAAATAATTTTAACAATTTGCATTCATCGTTTTAATACTTATTTATTTATGTTGCTTTTTTTTTTTAGCTCATTGTGCCATAGGGAAATCCTCCTTTATTAATCTATGGAAGCTGCATGTTCCCTTCATAGTTGTTGGATGCCCTAGGACAGATCTGTGATGGCAGTCTAATATGGAAATTTCTTTACTATATCATTTTCTACAGAAGTTTGGCCTGGGAGAAATGAAAGTGAACTTACTTTGTGACAATTGTAGCGGACAAAATAAGAGTCAATTTATGTTGTGGTATGCTTGGAAGGTTTTGATTGGACTCCATACAGAAATAACACTTAATTTTATGCCTGCTGGCCATACCAAGTTTGCACCAGACTGGCGTTTTGGTTTAGTAAAGCGGAAGTTCAAATGTTCAGAAGTGGATTGCCTTGCTGATTTGTGTCAAGTTGTTGAATCCAGCACAACAAAGGAAATCAACCAAATTGTAGATTCTGAAACCAGAGATGTGCATGTGACAGTATATGACTGCAGGTGTACTTTGATGGGTGGTTTCATCCTCTTAAAGGAATGAAGTCAATTCAGCATTTCCTTTTTCTGCAGTGATAAACCAGGCATTGTATGTTATAAGCAAAGCATTATGATGCAGATTCCCAGTTTGAGATTGTTTTTGGAGCAGAGTTAATGAAGGCACAACTAACAGGACTTCCAGAACCTATGCACCTGTCCTGGGATTCCAGCTCGCTGACAGGAATACCTTCACCACAGCTACATTAACACTAACTTGAAACTGTTGGTAAAAATATTATTTTCAAATTACACCTTTGAATATGACAATTCTATATACTGCATATAAATAACACTCCATTATTACTAATTGATTTATATCTCTCTCGATAATTCAAGCTTTCATAGCGGGAGAATAATAATTATTAAGGTGTTTACAACATAAATATATAAAGGACTTTCCAGGCATTTTATGCAAGCTTTCAAGTATTTTCAGGGCATATTTCTATCAAATTATGAACAAATTATTTGCTGTAAAAAAAACTACTTATTAATGGCTAGATTTCTTTTTCATTTTTTTTCTTCTTCTTCTTATTAATGTTTACATAATAACAGACCACTACTGAATTCATTTTTAATTTTTATTATTTTAGTGTATTGTATGAAAGCAATTTACAGTAATTAAATATTAGAAAACATTCTGTTTTTAAATTGGTCACCTATTGTCATGATCCATACATATATACATGTTACCCTTAAAATAAAATAGTTCGTGTTTTTTTTCTAATATAAAGGAAGTAGCCTATCATTGATATTCAAGGTCTTATTAGAGAAATTTAAATATAACAATTTGTAAAAAGAAATTGAAAGGCAAGGAATGTTTTTAACTGGTACCAGTGGGTGCAGCATGGTGCGATCTGTTCAAAGCTTGGTGTGATCTGTTCAAAGCATGGTGTGATCTGTTCAAAGCTTGGTGTGGTCTGTTCAAAGCATGGTGTGATCTGTTCAAAGCTTGGTGTGGTCTGTTCAAAGCTTGGTGTGGTCTGTTCAAAGCATGGTGTGGTCTGTTCAAAGCTTGGTGTGGCTCCATTCTTTAACTGCCTAGGAACATTTCTATAATAACTGATCTAGTTGGTCCTTTTTAGTTGTTTGTTCTTTTGTTTGTAGATGCACTAAAAAGGTGCATTTTTACTTATTTTAAATAAAATATTTTGTTTTTAACTGGCATAAAATAATTTATAATTAGTTTTATGTGTGCTTATCCAGTATATAGAGTAATTACTTGTAATACAATCTTGCTCTTTCTAGACAAGATGCAGAAGTGAAATAGTCCTGACACAGATGTTGGGTGGATCAGGATGTACCACCCTGCAACTTTCTGCTTCTCTGGTAAGACTGCTAAATTAATGATTTGTTTTTTCTTAAAGTTTGTAACTTTCATGTTAATAAAGTGAAGAATACAAATTACCATAAGTTTTGTCTTCATAACATATAACAAAAAAACAAATAATAAAAAGATCAGGAGAGTTGAGTGATATACATCTTCAGAATGATCAGGGGTGAACTGATGATTAAAATAAGTATACACTTTAAAAGTTTCTTTTCAATATAACAATGTTTGTGAGTGGAAGAACATAATGTTGATGAATAAAGAAACTTAGTAATTTGTAAGAAGTAGTAGAAAATGTTTAAGACCACCCCTGTTCTTGCTTTTTCTTAGAAACTAAAAAAAATAAATTGATAATTAAAATTAGAAAATGGCATTTACAGGTTGATAATTATCATACTACTCTATACTTTTAAAGTTATTTAAGATGGCAGTTGTAGTTAGTACATTTTATTTCTTCAATAAATTTACATTGTTCTGAAAATGGTTTTTTCTTATTAATTTTATATTAGGGTTTATTAATCATTTTAGGAATAACAATATAGTTATTTAAATATACTAATTCATTTTGTATTCATGCTTAAGTCAAATGTGTTCAACTGCATTTATATTTTATCTTTGAGAAATTATAAGAACATTTTCGGGATTTCTTCTGATTAAATTAACAATTAATTAAATTCAAATATTTACACTGTTTGTCTTCTTTGATGATGATTTTATTTTTATATACAGAACAGTACTGATTATTTTATATAAATGTTTCATAAAGCATGCCTATTTGCTTGATATTTTAAATGATGTTAAGTTTAGATGGAATAATGGTTTATGCACCAATAAACCTTGTCACAATTTGCATGCCAACATAATATAATAGTGAACAGCACATTTGTAATTTGCTGTTATTAATATTAGTAATCTGAAATACATAGATAACTACAGGTGAAAGGTGTTTACAATATTAAATGGATTGAAATTAAGAATATAAAAACTTTAATAACTTATTTTTATTATTAAAATTGTATGGAAAAAATTCTTCTTGCTAATAAAGTGAAATGCATTTAGAGCTGACAACAAAAATACTACTTGCACTTTATTTTATATTATTTTATTAATGAATATTATATTTGGTTGTAGGATCCTAGACAACAGAATCAAGCTGCCTCAGCCAGCACTTCAGTTGAAAATGCTGTAAGACTAATTTTCAGAAAAGGTTAATTAGAGCACCAGAATGCTATTACATCACAGTCTTCCCTGTCCAGAGAAAGAGAAAATCTGTCTGAATGTTGTTCTTACATGTATCAAAACATGTATTTTGTGTTCCTATTTCTGAACTGTTATTAGATCTTGGTAACATTTTTTCATCTTATTACTCCAGCAGAGACTGCATTGTCAATGTGATCAGAACATCCAGTGTACACATTGTACTTCATAGCAACTTGCACTGTTTTTATCATTGTGGTGTGCATGGTTATTCTAGTTTTTCTCGCTGAAAGAGGAATAGAGATTCATTATTGCTATGGAATGCCATCTTTGTGAAGAAAAAAATTAATGTGATGTGCATAGAGGTGTTCATTTTTTTTTAATATCTAATTTTTATATTATTTAAATCGGGGATAATCCATGGTTGGCTAGGGTAATCAATGTAAAATCAAAACTGTGTAATTAGATTTGTATGGACAAAATATAAAATGATCTTATCTTCTTTTTCTTTACATTATTTAAATCGGGGGAAATCAACGGTTTGTTCGGGGTAATCAGTATAAATATAATTGAATATTATGTAATTAGGGGTGATTAGAATTTTTGCATACATATATATATATAATGTTCTTTTACATTTTTTATATTATTTAGATCAAGGGAAATAAAGAATTTGTTGGGGGTAATTAACGTAAATGTAATTAGGGATAATTAGGGATAAATAAAATATTAGAATATCTTTCATAAAGAAATATTTTTACATATTTTTATGAATTTAGATTTAAGACACATTTGTTCTTTTTAATTCGACCAGAATGTAAAATTTACAATTTGGATCCTTTTTTATAGATCTATATTTTTGTTTAAATTATTTGTTATTTATTATTAAACCCTATTGTAATAAGACACATGATGTTTATTTACAATAATTACTTTCTAACATTAGAGACAATTAAACACGATGGAAAAATACTTCTAACTAATTATTCTATTAAATGTTATTACTGTGTCTACAGAAAAGGCATGATTCTGGAATCAGCTTCAGTTACAAGAATATGGAGAAGATCATAAAACTTACTTAAACAGTTGATATATCTGCTGAAATAGACTAATTATTGATTTTTCTTTCCAAAGCAGTTTCCAGACAGAGAATTTGTTGACAATATACATCAATATTGATTGATTGTTCTCCAAAAGTTAACACTGGATGATTTTTGGTTTTATCAGGAAGGGAACAAAACATTTCCACTGTAATGACTGAGGACAGTGCAAAAGCTCTGTGCAGTTCTACATTACAAATTATAAATTATTGCATAAGAAATGAAAATATGTGGAGCAATGATATTTTTAAATACAGAGCAGGTTTTAGAATTATGTTGTTCTCATAAAGAATATTAACACTTAACTTGAGAGCAACCTTAAGTGATTTAAAGAAATGGAGAGATGAATGACAGAGATATGAGACTGACTGTCTGATGGGAGATTAACAGGTAAAGAGATAAATAAGAAGAAACACTTAAAGAAAGAGAGAGATATTGATAGACTGATAGTTGGTTCAGTAGAAGTTAATAAATGAATTGATAGATGTAGATGAATTTGGCAGACAGGTAAAGATGACAATGGCCATCTATCTATTCTGTATATTCTTCTTTCTGTCATGTGTGTTTGTGTTCTAGGTTCAGTAGACATACAGATGTACACATAAATCATACAGGTTGTAACACAGGCATAATTAGTTATGTATTTATGTAGTTTGACAGGAGCTGGATAGATGATTGGTGGATGGTTATTGATCTGTTGTAATGTGGATAGATAAACAGATAGGTAGGTAGGTCAGTAGTTCAGTAGGTTGATATGTAAATGTATGGAAAGATAGACATACAGCGAGACAGATAGATCAGTACTTCAGTAGATATATGTAGATATATGTAGTTAGTCACCTAATAAACAGCAGACAAGCAGAGATAGGTGTAGGATAGTAATGTGGAAGAAGGTTTAGGTATGCATAAGTTGGAGCAGAGAATAGTAAATAGATATGTTTGGGAAGGATAATTTGCTTGTGTTTTTTGAAGAGTGTGAATATACTGAATATCTGCATTCAAACATACAGAAAAATAGGGAGATTTGAAGGTGGATATTTAGTTATGTGGACAAGGATGTTTAAATGACTGACAGATGTTATTGATGGTTACTGATGTCAGTGGATGGACAAGATAAAAGAAAATTAGATATATAACTGTGTTAGGTATGTTGATTATGTTGATAAACTGAGAAAATGTAAAGCTAGACATACATACAGAGATGTATTATACATAGGTGATGCATACACATAAGAAAATCCATGTGTGTGTGTGTGTGTGTTGTGCCAGTGAAGTAATAAGGATTGTGAATGAGAGTTATAAATGGACAGTAACACAGACAGATAGCTATGTAAAGTAGTTATAATTATTTAGGGAGATAGTCAGGAAGATGAATAGGTGATTCATGGATGGCTATTGATGGAATATAATGTAGATGGATAGATAAATGTGTGTGTGTGTATATGAGTTGTGTGTGTGTGTGTGTGTGTGTGCGTGCTCAGATGGATGTATAGATGGATGGATTGGTCAGTCCACTAAGAGTGGAACAGCTAAATAGCTAAACAGACAGGCAGGTCAGTAGGTTCAATAGACAGACAGAGAGATATACAGATAGCTAAACAGACAGGCAGGTCAGTAGGTTCAATAGACAGACAGACAGATATACGGATAGCTAAACAGACAGGCAGGTCAGTAGGCTCAATAGACAGACAGACAGATACACAGATAGCTAAACAGATAGGCAGGTCAGTAGGCTCAATAGACAGACAGACAGATACACAGATAGCTAAACAGATAGGCAGGTCAGTAGGCTCAATAGATAGACAGAAAGATATACGGATAGCTAAACAGACAGGCAGGTCAGTAGGTTCAATAGACAGACAGACAGATATACAGATAGCTAAACAGATAGGCAGGTCAGTAGGCTCAATAGATAGACAGAAAGATATGATACAGAGATAGACACATTGATCGCTTGAGAATAGATTGATATGTTAGATAGACAATAATTAGGTATATATAAATATATATATATATATTGATAGATATATACAGCTGTATGGTAGCAGCATTAACAATAACAGAACAAATTTTGAAAAATAAAAATAATAATAATGATATAGTTTGGAATTTAGATTTCTGTTTCATTTAGTTCGTTAAGTGTATGAGATATGCTGTTTAATTATTCAACGAAGATAACAAAAAATAATTGTAATACACAAAAATTATTCACATAATAGAAGATTGTAACAGCGGAATAATAAAAAGATAGTTTAAGAAATAAAAACGAATAACTACTGAATTAAATATTAAGTATGATTCAAATTCGGGTCCGGACATGGGAGTGAGATGTGTACGCATGCCCTCCTGCCCTAGGCCCCCGCGCGCCAGCTGTCTGTCCCGCCCTCACAAAAATAGAAAATTTAAAGTTTCTTGTCAGCATGTTCATGTGTGTGAGATTCTGTTCCACAGCAAACTTTACGATTCCAGATTCATCTATGAAAGAGTGTGAAACAAAAATCAAGTAAAAAATTATATCGATTAGACTTATCTCCCTTTAGTGATATGTGTTCACAAGCATAGATTATGTCCCTTACGTGAGATGTACTCACAAAGCAAATTAAAAATTACATCGATTAGAGTTATCTCCCTTTAGTGACATGTATTCACAAAAATAGTTTAGTTATCTTCTTTATGTGAGATGTACTCACTAAGCAAAGCAAAAATTACATCAGTTAGAGTTATCTCCCTTTAGTGATATGTGTTCACAAAGATAGGTTAGAGTTATGTCCCTTACGTGATATGTACTCACCAAGCTTTCGTACGCTAATTATCCGTACAGAATAAATGGAACCTCCAAAAACTCTGTACGCCGAGATTCGATCCACTGTTTATATATAATATGGTCGCGTGACATAAGCCGTAACGTGTCACAAAAATGGGAGTAGTTTACTCGATTAGAGTTATCACCCTTTAGTGATATGTGTTCACAAACATATATTAGAGTTATGGCCCTTACGTAAGATGTACTTACTAAGCAAAGTAAACATTACATCGATCAGAGTTATTTCCCTTTAGTGATATGTGTTCACAAAGATTGATTAGAATTATGTCTCTTATGCGAGATGTACTAACGAAGTTTACATACGCTAATTAATGGAACCTCCAATTGGCTAGTCGCCAGGTCACCAAATGTGACCAAAGTTCCGTTTAGACGACTGGGGGTGTTAAAAATACTATGGAATAGTAGCGCAAAAAAAAAAAAAAAAAAAAAATAATAATAATAATAATAATAATAATATTATTTTTTCTATAAGTTATAACACAAGAGCCACAGATAATAATTTTATCGAAAATATTTATTTCACTAAGACTGCTATTGCAGAGGGTAAGGATTCATTTGAATAATGTGTAATTTTTGTAACAGATTAAGTGATATTTATTGGAATCTGTTCTGGGATATATTTAAAGGAGTAAATATAATTTTAAGGATATTGCATCAATTCTTAGATTAACTGATTTTATACTGTATTTTCTTTTTTTTTAATTTAATTGGGATATTTTAGGTTATGTTTTTGAATTTATTTAATCAAACATTTGTGTTTATTTATTTGTTTGAATTAAAGTTTGGCTCTCAGTTTTTCAGTTGCTATCAAGATGTTTTTAAGTGTAAATTCAATTTTTAATTCGTTGAATGTGTCATATAGAGTTAGGTGGTCACTGTGAAAATTTGATCAGAGAAATAAGTATGCTTCATAGCTTCAGAAATTCCACAGCTACAGTTTGGTGTTGTGTTTATTTTGTGTTTGAATTTGATTGTGTTTAGATTGGTGGAGTAGCTGATTCTGAGTTTGGTAATGTTGTTGTTTTTGTCAGTCACTGAATGATTGATAAAAATTTGACCATTCATGAATTTTTTCTTTTACTCTTTAAAATTTAACATGTTTTTAATGTAAAATGAATTTTATATTCAAGTCTGTAGTCAACACTAAATAATTTCTTCTATATATTATTCACTAAATATTATTTAAGTTAAAAAGCTATATAACTATTTCACGTGAATAAAATATTATAAAATGTATTAACTTTTACCTAGTAACAAAATAATAATAATAATAATAATAATAATAAACACATTCACAAAACACATGCACACACACTGACACACACAAACACCCACCCAAGGTAAAAGTGCTTTACCATATTAACTGTAAACATTTATTTTAAACACAGATAATAAATTCTTCTCATTTTCCTTTTTTTTCATTAATTGATTTTAATTTATTTTTTATTTATATTTTGTTTTACTTTACTTACTTATAATGTTATTATGCTATTGTTATTAATATTATTATTATTATTACTTTTTAGTTTGTCTGTTTATTGTTATTTTCATTTTCTTTTCAGGCCAAATTAAAATCATTTTTGACATGGATATTGCAGAAGCATATGGAGAAAATGTTCCAAATGAATTTAAAGAACCTTTTTTCATGAAAAATCAGATGAGTTAAATATTTTACAAATTTCTTATCTTTTAAGATACGTGTACTAATTATTAAAGTTATTAACAGCTATGCTTTGTCACTTTTGAATATATACAAACTTTATATAAACCTGATAATTATTTTATTAAAAAAACAAAACAAAAAAACTAGATGATCTGAAAATTATCTATGAAGAGATCTGTGTTTCTTTTCATGACCCTTTTTGCTACAGTACAGTTCAGTTATAAGATTAAAAATTACTTATCATGTATCTTTAAAAACAAATTTAATCCTTCCATCACAATATGTGTTTAATGCAAAAGCAAATACCTATCATATACATGTTGTTAAATAAAACATCAATTCCTTCTTTTTCTTGTTAACATATTACATATTATACTTATCATAACCAATAATAGATGAAAATGTGTATGGTAAAGTACTATTAATGTTTTATTATTTGTGTTAGTATTACTACTACTACTACTACTACCACTACTATTATTGTTGTGGTTTATTATTTAATTCATTGTATTCACCATTATTATATTATACAGAGACTGGTAGGTGAATGTAGAGGTAGCTGTACAGCCAAACAGAAACAATGTAAAATAAATTAAAATTTAACTGAAATAATGACAGAATTTTATTTTTAATATATAAATATTTTATTACAGTTTTGTTTGATTGGATTGGACTACTTACAAGTATATTTTGAAACAAACTACAAAATAACAGAATAGTTTAGATGTGTGTGTGTGTGTGTGCGTGTGTGTGTGTGTGTGTGTGTGTGTTTTGTCAGCATCAAGTCGTCATGCATGAACAGTTGAACAGCTGTGAACTTCTTGAAGCTGTTCTCGCCAAGAAAGACCGAGGAAATATCCCCAACAGACTGAGTACCTGAGACTGGAAAATAAATAAATCAATAAATAAAAAATAAAAGAAAATGATACACCATTATAAAAAACAAAATCCTGTGTGATTATTTTGGTTAACTGGATTTTTTTCAGATCTGAAATGATCTTAAAATAATAATATATGACTATTATAAAAGTGTATTATTATTGTACAACATCAGTCTTGTTCTACACATTTTAATTCTGATCAGCAATAAATGTACAATTATGACTGAATAACGACTGATTTATTAAATAATTTTGTTTTTCTTAACATTAATTATTATCATTATTTATTTATTTCCTTTTTAAACTGAAATTTCCTGATGAAATCTGTTAGAAAGTATGTTAGACAGAGACAATATCAGGATAAAACTAATGAAATTAGATACACAATTATAATTTTTTTAAAAAGAAAGAAAAAACAATCACTGAAAAAGAAAAGTAAATTAATAAATGACAAACACTGTTATTAACCAGCAATAATTCAAATCATGAAAACTGACCGACTGGTTCTAGCTTGGAGTGTCTCAATCTGCCTCATTCCTGTCATCTGTTCTGACCACATCAAACCCAGCTGTGTGAACCTCTGTTCTGCTTGCTGCAGTGTCTCTCACTGCAACATCACACTCTTCAGTCCCTGACGTCCAGATCTTGTATTTAGTCTGTACAGACGTACTTCCAGCAGCCTGCACTACGTTGTTAGCTTTACTTTGAAACAAAGCTGCAGGTTCCTGAGGCTTTGGTGTCAAGTTTTGTGTTTGAAGACGTTGAGAACGCTGTAGTGGTCTGCCAAATGCAGGTACTGGTTTGAAAACACAGGCTAATGTCTGGTGTCGTCTTATACCAGTCACTTTTCTATCCTTCATCTGCTTTGCAACCTGTGAAAAAAAATGAAGACATGAAATCTGCATTTGTTTTGAACCCTAATAGCCAACTTTTCATTTTGTTTTTTTGTGCTTGGGTTTTGTTAAACATTAATGTATTGTTTGTTTTGCATTGTCTCTGAACTATAACATTGGGCAAGTTAATCTGACAAAAAGACTTTTTGAAATTTTAAGAGTTTAAATACAATTAACAAGAAAAGAAAAAAGACCAGTGTTTTCTGTGCTGACAAAACTGATTTAATTACTGTTCAGTTATAAGTGTCTAACCACCGAACAGTTTAATTATTTCTAATCAAACTGTCAATTAAATGTGTCTACTTTTAGTTTTTATGGGGAACAGTTTGTGTGTGTGTGTGTGTGTGTGTGAGAGAGAGAGAGCATGCAAGTGCGTGCAGTATTCTAATTTTATCATGGAACTCGTACAGAGGTACATTGGTTTACACATAATATTTCATGGAATGATGTCAGTATTGTGTTAATTAGTTAGCTCTCCTGTCTCTAAAACTAGAACTGCTACAGCATTAAATAAAAAAGTGGAAGAGCATAAAGTCAGCTTGGTGCCTGCTATGACTTTCAAGAAAACTTTGTTACCAGATAGTTATGAACAAGAACTAGCATAAAAATTCACCTTTTAATAAACAAACAAAGAAACAAACAATTAAATAAATGAATAAATGTAACATCAAAAAAGAGAAGAAAAAAGCCAGACAAATAAGTAAATAAATAAATGAATAAATGATGAACATCTAAATATTAACAAATAAACAAATACATAAGGATATAAATAAATGATGACCATCTAAATATTAACAAATAAACAAATAAATAAATAAATAAATAAAGACATAAATAAACAAACAAATAAATAAATAAAGACATATATAACCAATAACTAAGTAAATAAAGATATATTACTCTGCTGTTGTCCGACTCGCTCTCCGAGGCCTCTGTCACGGTGATGTCATCAAACGTCAACGTTTTGGACAACAACGATTCTTCAGGCTTTTCCTAAACTGAAATTTAAAAAAAATGAACTTTCCAACAAACTGAAATATGGATTGAAGAAAGAAACTATTTTTGTTCCATAGCTTGGTTTTTAAATAAACTGTTGTTAAATAAGTTATTGTTTAACTGAACACAACTGGTCTGGACTGTCATCTGTTTTCACAACAAACAAAAAGGTTATCTTTACTTTTTTACAGCAATTTTCCCACAAAACTGTGGGTTCTTTTTTTTTATTACTGGTTCTTTTTTCTGTTTTACTCAATTTACTGTCAATCTGATATTTACTGATATTTAACAACTGCTTTATGATTCTGTGTGCATACATGTGTTTGTGTGGGATGTGTGTGTGTTCAAAATAAATTCAGCTATATTTTGATATGAAACTACTGAAAACTGTTTGCCCTGAAGAAATTCAGAAAGTTTTTACAAATTTTTCATTACTGATGATGTAGCCAACAGCAAAGACGTTTCTTGTTTACATCTAACTTATCAAGCTGCTGCGTCTGTTGCCAGGGTTCAAAACGACGTTGCAGCTGGTGTTGTTATGAAAAGCTGTTGTCATAGTGATGTGCTTGTCTAGCTGATTAATAAACTTCATCTTCCAGTCTGAAAGATCAGAAAAATAGGCTGGGCTAGGAAAACAGGCAGAGTGAGATATAATTGCAAGTGCATCTGAGGAAGGAGTTAAAAACAAACAACAAAACCTATTTTGTATATTAAAGTTAATAAAACCTAGTAGAGACCTATTTTACTTATAGGAAATATAAAATATGATTAAAATTTGTTAAACCTGTTTACATATATTTTAAAGTTAGTTAAACTTGGCAAAGACCTATTTTAACTTACAATGATGTAAGATATTTTAAAACTAGGTAACACTGTTAAAAGATATTTTTTTGTAAGATATGATAAAGTTAGACAAACCTGGTAAAGAGCTATTGAATTCACTGATGTTTGGTGTTTGTATTCCAGTTATCTTTTTAAACTGAACTCCAGTCAATGCTGACAATTTCTGTAAACCTGTGAAACAAACCATGTCAACTTATTTAATAAAACATAAATTTCATAAATTTACAACAGACACAAGATTATCTTAAGTAATAGTTTGATACATTTTTAGAGATTAATCTTAGAAAATAATAACTAACACAGAGATAAAAGAAAATAATTATCATCGAAGGTTATCTTAATAGATTATTTTATGTAACAGTCTCATTCAGTTTTAAAGATTAATCTTATAAAATAATAATTAACACAGAAATAAAAAAATAATAATCATCTAAGATTAACTTAATAGATTAACTGATACAGTTTTAAAGATTAATCTTATAAAATAGTAACTAACCCAGAAAAAAAAAAAAAATCATCATAGATAGTAACAGTTTGATACAGTTTTAAAGATGACAAAAATAAATGAAATTAATCTACACTGAAATGATCTACACCAAACTCATGATCGGACAGAAGTGTACTGCGCAGTGACGCCGATGCTTCACAAACAGTTTTTAACTCAGCCGTGGTTGTCGTCTGACTTGGTGGGTGGATCTCAGTTCAGTGACGCGGCTAACTTCAGTGACGCTGCTAACATCAGCGACTGCTTGTGTTTGGAAAACGCTGACAGAACGTCGTCAACATCGATGTCCAGTTTCTGTCCTTGAACAGTAACTGTCTCAGTCTCCGGATTCAGCGGCTCATTCTTCATCTGTCTTTCTTCTGTCTTTTTGTTTTCTTCCCTAAAACAAAACAAAAGAAACCTGTTTGTTAATCAAGTAAGAGTAAACTCAGAATTAAAACCTCAAAAGGAAATAAATAAATAAATGAAGAACATCTAAATAAACAAATAAATAAATAAGGATGTAAATAAATGATGAACATCTAAACACTAACAAATAAACAAATGAATAAATAAGTAAATAAAGACATAAATAAACAAACAAATAAATAAATAGACATAAATAAACAGACGGACAAATAAATAAATAAATAAAGATATAAATAAACAGTCAGGCAAACAAATAAATAAATAAATAAAGACATATATAACCAATAACTAAGTAAATAAAGATATAGATAATATAAGAAATTTACTCAACAAACAAAAAAGTGAATATATCTGCTATATTATCATTAAAAACCCAATATAAAGTCCTGAAATTTGTTTTTGCATATTTTCTGAAACCCATCCACATATTATTTTGAAAAATGCACGTATTTTTGTCTGGCTGCTTAGGAATCTAATTATTGTGAAAACAGTGTGTGTATACATATATTTATTTTGTTTGTGTTATTGTAGATGAAAGAAAAAAAAAAAAAAAGAAGAGAAAAAAGAAAAGAAATTATAAACCAACACATATAGACCACCCCCTATGTATTCCAGAATTACATATTTTTAACAGAATTGTTTTCTATGAATAATTTAATAAATCAGTGAGTAATTCTTCATTTGTTTCTGAAAGCTGAACAGCAACACTCAAAAAATGTATATATAATACACTCAGTAGTATCCAAAAGGATATTATTAAAACAGTACTGTTAAATGTTTTCTGTAATGTAAATTTTGTGATATGTTTATACAATGATTACCCCCAGCAAACCCTTGACTTTCCCAGGATGGAAATATAAGGAAAACATTTTTATATTTTTTTATATTTTTTATAAAAAATTCTAATTACCCCTAATTACATATTCTTCAATTATATTTACATTGATTACCCCCAGCAAACCCTTGATTTTCCCCTGATTTAAATAATAATAATAATAATAATTAAAAAAAGTGTTGTTGTTTTTTTAAATAAAAAATTCTAATTACCCCTAATTACATAATCTTCAATTATATTTACATTGATTACCTCCAGCAAACTCATGTTGTTTTGTGTTGTTTTTTTTAATAAAAAATCTAATTACCCTAATTACATAATTTTAAATATATTTACATTGATTATCCCAGCAAACCCTTCATTTTCCCCAATTTAAATAATACAAAAATTTGATGATTAAAAAATTTAACACCTCTATGCAATATCACATTAATTTTAGGTTATTTAGAAAAATGGCATTCCATAGCAGTGATGAATCTCTATTCCTCTTTCAGACTCTAACCAAAACAAAACAGACAGAAATGCATTTAACACCACCTTCAAAAATAAAGTTAGACAGAATGAGATACTGACCAATGAGTATTTCAACTAAAGGTATAAACAGACTTGCTAATCTTAATTCATTGTCCAAAATCCCACAATAAAGGGCAATTCATTATTTATGAGGACTGTTACTGAATCACACCAGTTTGTATAAATGGCAAGAACATGGCAGAATGAAATAAAAAATAGTCTACAGTGACACATGATAACTACTTCAAAACAGACATGAATGCTTTTCAGTGCTGATAACAACATGTTAATGTCATTCTGCATCAGGTAGCTGATTTCAGTCATTTTGATTACATACTGCATTACTTTTCTGGGACAGCATAGAACTGATTTTCTGCATCTAATTTTCGATTTGATTAAAAATATAATAACCAGAATAATAACCTTTTAATCCCAAAAGATCAAGAGAATTCCAATTAGTTACAAATATTTAATTGCTAACATTTTAAAATGTGATGATATAATTGATTCAAACCACAAAAAGTCCTTTATACCTACAGATCTTTTTGTTACATTTAAAAAAATATATATATATATTTTATAACATTAAATGACAGCTGAATAAATTATTAAAAAACAACATTATTTGTGAGTATCATTCAGTTCATTAGCTAGTTTATGTATATTATTCTAACACAAAACAAAACTGCAGTGATTAAAATGCTGAAGTGTTATCTTGAACTGAACTGAACTTTTATCACCTACAAATCTGTAAGTATGTCTTTAATAGTTAACAGATTTGAATCCTGAACGAGGAAGTGATCAAGCTGATTAAAAAATAATAATTGAAGAAAATAATGCAGATACTGCAACACTAACACAGAAACTAATCAACTCTGTGTCATCTCATATATAAAGTTTTGACTTGTAGGAAACAGAGTTGTAAGGATTTACATCTGCTTCTTCCTGATCAATGACAATATATAACATAATTACCACCAACTTGATCACTATGCATTTGGAAGGTACATTTTTCAGGAATATGATTTAACTTTTTATAAAACAGAATCAAGAACTGAAATGTTGGTTTAGACAGGTTTTTGTATTATTTTAATTATTATTATTGTTGTTTTGGTAGTGGTAATGTTGCTATTATATATTTTCAAATAATTTATTTAAAATGCTATTTTATCTGATAAAGAAAAAAAGCAAACAAAAAACCCATTAATATCCCTTCCTCTCTTCCCTCAAAAATATAAATTATTTTTTTTTTTTTATATATTTCAAGCAAACTACATAAGTATATAATCTACTTACCTGAAAGGTCCTCCTGCATCCTTTAACCCAAGCTGGTCAAGAAAACCCCTGAAATGCTTGAAATCCCAGGATCCAAAGTTTGTGCTGGTGGTATGATAGCTGTATTTAAACAACTATCTTGTTTCATGTATGAGTCACTGCTTCCTACTATTTGTTCAGGATCAGGCAATTTTGTGGATTTTGTACAGTCCCCTTGTTTTAGCCAGATTTATCTAAATAAACAAATATAGAAAGAAAAATTAATAAAATAAAAATAAAATAACAATAAATAAAAAATCTAAATCTTAATGTACATTATTTAAATAAAAAATCTAAATCTTAACGTACATTATTTAAAATATTTATTTGACCTATTCCTGGCTAGGATCATATGATTAATTTGCACAATAAAATCTTTGAGAAAAGAAATTTCAGACATGGAAAATTATTATAAATTATCAATGAATTATACTTTAACAATGTTTTAATACTGACTTTATTTATCTGGATATGATGGTAACATTCAAGAAGCAGCAAAAATAACTTTAAAAAAAACTAAATCCTTTGCCTGAGCAAGCCTTACAATTAATGGCCACTGGCCATTACAAGCCCTGCATTCATATGTACACACATACTTACACACATTACTGTTATTTATTATTATAAAACATACTGATACCACTTACTTTAGAACAGTTCTCTGTTTTAGTGCCTTCCTCTGACTGTCTAGTAACAGTATCAGATGAATTTGTCAGCTTCAGGTTTTTTCTCAAATTCACCTGCAAAACCAGAAAGAGATTTAAAATTGTGATAGAATTATATCTCATAGGGAAAAAACAGAAACAAATTTATAAATAAAAATTAATGAAAGGCTTTTAATCCCAAATCTGCACTAATTACTTCTGCTAGTTAGATTCTTCATTAGAATGAAGGTCAGATCTGTAGCTGATGGAGGCTATTAATTTAAACATGCACAGAAGTCTTGAATGCCAGTATTTAAAAAAAAAATAATATAAATAAATTAAATATTAAAAATAAAATAAAAAATTAAATATAAATAAAAAGATACAAAGATAAAAGAGATAAAAGTGAAGATAAATAAAAATTCACAAATTTAAAGTGAAATAAATCAACATTAAAACAAAAATCATTGGATAATGCAGAACAGAATTTTTTAAAGTATTAAACTTGATTAAAAAAACCTGAAAGACCCCCCCCCCAAAAAAGAAAACATTCAAATGTAATGTAATAGACAATCAAAATTTCTGTCTTAAAGTTTGTAATTTGAAACTTTTATTTGCAGTTGTAAAATTATTTAAAGTAAAAAACAAACAAATAAAGTATTTTCTAATAATCTAACAAACTGAAGAGGCAACATTTAACTAACTATTATAACCAAACTGATTAAAACAAAAAACAGATGAATACAGAAATGAAACTGTACAAATTATTTATATTTTAATTACAATGAAAATAAATTTCAACTTTACAAACAAACAAATAACAAAACACAAAACTGTAAATACCATATTTATTATAAATAATATTAATTTATTGCTATCTAAGTATCATTTCTATGGAATCTATGGAAAAATAAATAAATATATATTCAAAATAGCTAACCTGAAATATATTTTTTTTGATATATTTACTGAATTATATAAACATAAAACAACTTCCAGTAAGATATAATAAAGATATTATAAAGTTACTTTATGGTGAAAACTAAAATGTAAGTATGAAAAAGGAGTATTTATTTCCTAAATAAATTTTAATTGTTACTAATCTTAATAAAAAAAAATAAGACAAACAACTGTTCTGGAGCTTATACTTTGAAGTTATATCCCTGATATTATTAAAATTCTATATTCTGCTGGAATTTTTAAAAACCTTTCATATTTTATTATACCGTAATAAAACTTTACTTAAAAAATGTTAAGGTTTATTATGTCAAAAAGTGCCAGAGTTGGTAAAATTTTAAATTTGTTTATTAAAAAGACATATATTTCCTTAATTGTTAAAAAAAACCTATAAGATAGAAATAGTTTTTCTTAAAACAAAAAATGGAGTAAGTAAATAATAATAATAGTGAAAATAAATAAATATATGTGTATTGCTAGTTAATATTTTCAGTAACAGTAACGTGAAGGTATGTTTGTTATAAATCTAAAAATTTAAAAATATTAGAAACAAAGTGTTTTATTTAACTGATTATAAAGCTCATTTTGATTTTTCACCTATAAAAATAACCCATTAAAAAAAAATCTTATTACAAACAGTGTGTTTTTTCATCATCATTCTTAGCTATTAATTTCATTTTACTGTGATCATGTGTGAAAACATCATAGCAAAACATAATTAAAACTTTACTTACCTTTTCACTGCTAACATTTCCTGCATTTTCAGCTGGCTTATTGTCATCCATTCTGAAACACAAATAACATAGTAATAAATCCGATAAGTCAGCAGGTAATTTAAATATTTTGGAAAAACACAAAGAATTACTAAGAAATATATTTTAAAATCTTTTAAAAATCTTTTTAAAAAAAAATCATTCATCGCAAATGTAGCTTGATGATTTACGGAGTTCACTGACAGGTTTCATACAGCAATTTGGTCACAAGAAGGGAAGGACCTCTGCCTGTTACACTTACTGTGGAACAGTGAAATACAAATTCACTACCTAGATCTTATTGTTTTATTTCATGCAGATGCATATCACCATGACGAAAATGACAAATGAGTGGAGAAAAGAAAACAAAGAAATAAAAGAACACTTAGCTACCTGGTCAAAGTATTTGTCATTGTGATGTTTATTATGTGTGAAACTCTGCTATTGTCACCTTGACCATCACAGTGATCAGTGTCCTCCTCGATCAAGGTTGATAATTTTATTGAGTGTCTGAAAATGTAAGCTTTACGTTTTTTAAGAGTCTGCGTAGAAAACTAAATGACTTAGGGAAACAAAAAAGGGACAGACACAGAAAAAGAATATTAATTTTAAGGTTACATTCTGAAACAACCATAAAATAAAAAAGACCACAACATTTAGTGAAAAACTACTTAAAATTCTATAAATAAATATAATAAATACAAAAATGTTAATAACTATTTCTGTGTAACCTTTTCATAAACAGTGTAACTGTTAGTCACCACAGAAAATATATTAATATTTTTGGTTTCTCTGTTTCATCAATCAGCTTATATGTTGTTACTGCAAAATATTTTTAAATGCAGACCTCCTTTCAAACAAAAATGAAATTTTATTCTTCTTATTCAAATATTTTCACTGGTCATTTCTGATAAATGATTTAATTAGACTTTCTAATAATTACTGACACATACTCAAGTATTGAACCTAAGCAGGTTTTTCATTGTTAAATAACATTCATAAAAGTATGGCTTTGTGCATTATTTATTTTAAGATCTGCGGTTGTTGTTTTTATTAAAAATAAATATCTCAATATTGATACATTCACTTATTTTTATATTAGAAGTTTTATTTCTCAATTTATTATTGTTGTTATTCCATGATAGTTTCAGAATGACAGTTAAATAATAATTAAAATATCTTTATCTTTTTATTGTTGTTGTTATTGTAGTTATTAATGGATCATATTTTAGGATTATGTTAAATATTATTAAAATAGTTTTATTTTCATTTGTATTGTTTTTGTTCTTGTCATACTTTGGACTATGTGGATCAAAAAGGGAGGGAATCAAGAATCCACTGTTGACATGAATTCATATAAGTAAAATGAAATAGACTTTAAATGACCCTCTGTATCTTACTGTCTATTTTTCTATGTATCCATTAGTATGTATATTTGTCTATTTATCTGCCCATCAAACGCTAAGTAAATCAATCACTCACACCATGTACATCCAAACATTCCTCTCAATCCTTTTCCAAGCACACACACACACACACACACACACACACACACACACACACACACTCGCATATCTATGCCTCTCTTTGTGATAGTGTCTATATAACCACAGACATACCTATCTTACAACCTCTGTCTTTCTGTATGTCTGACCAGTTATAACACAAGCACACTATCATTCACACATGTTCTAGCACATTAAACACATGTACCTGCACTTCCATATACATGTAGTTACCTATCTTCCTATCCATCACGCTCTCTCTTTGTATCTATCCATCAACCTGCTGAGTTATCTATCTACATACACACGTACCTATCTACCTACCTATCTGCTCCTTCTATCTTATGTATTTTTCTTTTATCTTGTCCATCCATGCATGTACCAACACATAACCATCCACCAATCATCTACCCAACTCCCTGCCTGCCTACATATCTAACTATGTCCACATACCTACATTACAACCTGTCTTTCTGTTTGTCTGTCTACAAACACTCTATATCTGCATAACTTTATACATTGTCTTTCTCATTTTCCAAATTAGTTGTTATTATCACTGTGTATCTTCCTCTCTGTTAATTTAGCTATGGTCTGTCTTCTATCTTATTATTCCATTTTTTCCATCTGTCTAACTATAATATTATGACTACTTATCAAGCCGACTATTTGTCATGCAGTATGATCTACATCTATGTACCAATCCATCATCTGTCTTTCCATCCATCTGTTTATCTGTCAGTGTTTATAGACATTTTTAAAACTTTTTATTAAAATTAAAATAAAGAATATTGATCACTTAACCTGTTCTATAATTCTAAATATACAAAGAGCTTCTCTTCAAAGTAAATATTTTGAAATCATCTCTCAGATTTAGTTATCTGGTATACCTTTACCTTCACCCTATTTTCTCTAATACATTTATTTAAAAAGGGGCACTTACCTGGAAACCCATCCCTATTTCTTCCTGTCTACTGGGCTTCTTGTTTACAATAAAAGTTGGTATAACCTTTGCATCTCTTCTTTTCAATATCAGTGATATAGGTAATAATACATCTCCTTAATTTCAGGTCTTCTCACTTCTTCCTTTTCAACAGAAAATAAAGAAGAGATAAATCTTCACTTTTCACTATGGACTGTGCATTTTATAAAGTTAAGACTGAGATTTAATCTGCTGCTTTATCAGCTTTACAAAAACTTAAATAAGGAAAAAGTAATAACACTTTAATTTTGGGGTTTTTTTGAAGAATGTATATTTTACTCAATTTACTTTTTCACTGTTGATTATAAAATTATTATACTCTTATTATAAACTGATACATTTTTTAAAATAAGTTTATTTATTTTTGTTTTTTTGTTTTTTTATTGTGAATGAAACTGGTTTGGAAAATCAATATTTATTTTTTTTCCATTGTTAATAATGAAAAATACATAGATTATTCAGTATTAATTTTCATATTGAATTTTTATTTTAAATTTTCTGAAATAATAATAATAATAATAATAATAATAATAATAATAAATAATAATAAAAATAAATAAATAAATAAATAAAATAAAATTTTAAAAAGTTTGTTTAGTTTAAATTTCTGTTAAGAAAATGATAACTGATATAAACACTACAATCTTAGAGGTCCTTAGGTCCAAATTGTGAGCGTTCCCAATCGTTTTTTTTTTTTTTTTTTTTTTTTTTTGATTCCTACCTTCATGTCATTAACATTATTAATAAGTGAATATTTCTTATCAGCGAATTCAAAATTATCTGTCATCGTTCAATAGCAAACGAAGATTAAAATGACTTTCTAGCACATGCGAAGTGACGTGCGAGTCGGAAGTGAGTCTCGATTACGATATTAGTTTCAAGTCATTTAAAAGGAAAAAGACTACCGTGTATCAAACATTTCGGAAGCGAAGACAAAATTAAAACCTTTTTATTTACATACTCTTTAATACTGTTAAATCTCGTTAAAACATGAATCACTTATTTCTTGATATCATGAGGCATATCTAATTACCACTGTAAGATTGTCGTTTAACTAACAGAAAACTACAGTAATTTCTCCTGTATTTTTAACATATTTATTTTTAAGAAGTCTTTTGCTACCATTACAGCCGTTTGTACGAAAAAACTAATATTCAGATAAAGAATTTTTTTTTTAATTATAAATACATTAGCTTACTTTATCACATTCTGATAAAATTTTCAGCCGATAACTTGATTATCACCTACTGAATAATTTAGTATTCTATAGTTTCATTAACTATTAACACCTTTATTTTTGTTTATTTATTTATTTTTAGCTAGGTTTTAAATTTATCAGAAAACAGTTTTGGACACCAGGCTTTCCGAGCTGTGTGTTTGGCAATGTGTTCTAACACAACAGTGATTTTCCTTAGCCTCACCACCAACAAAACAGACACTGAGAGTGCTGTGAGTAATCGTAATTATCACTGTTTTATAATAATAATAATAATAATAATAATAATAATAATAATAATAATAAAACCCAATAACAAGAAATTATTTTTATAATTTTATGTTTATAAAATTGTGAAAAACAAATTCTTGTTTTCTCTTCTTCATGTTCTTCTTCGTTGTCTTCTTCTTCGTCTTCTTTTTCTTCTTCTTCTTATTATTATTGTCATTATTATTGTTATTGTTATTATTAATATTATTATTATCATTGTTATTGTTATTATTAATTGTCCAGTATTACAGTTAGCTACTAATATTGCTACTTGTGCTATTACCACTGTTACTACTGTTATTCTATTACTGAAAAAATAGTTACTAACAGTGACTTTTAACACACTAAATCTATTACCAATAATTATATATCTATTTACCACTATGTCTGTTACTGCTATTTCTACACATGTTAATGTATTATTTTTGTTCTATTATTACTACTACTACTACTACTACTACTACTACTGCTACTGTGGTGTCTGCAGTTATTTACTACTCCTCTTATTGTATTTACTACTACTATTCAACCCAAGCTAATTCTACCACAGTTATCACTATCACTGTTAATGCTGCAATGACTACTACTAGTACTGTTACTACTAATACTACAGCTATTACCTCTGGTGCTATTACTAGGACTATTACTACTAATACTAGTACTATTACTACTAATACTACAACTATTATCACTATTACTACTCCTAGTGTTGTTACGAATTCTGCTGCTGCTGCTTCTACTACTACTACAACAACAGCAACTTCTACTACTGCTGGCAATGCTACTACTACTGTTATTCATATTAAAACTACTACAACTACTGCTGTGTCAACTACTATAACCAACAGTACCATTGTTACTACTAGTTATATTGCTACTATATCTGCTGTTGTTACTATTACTACTGTTAAAACATTATGATGTCTTCTACTAACTACCTTTTTCATTATATATATATATTTTCAATTTATTAACTTTCTTATTTATTTATTTATTGATTGATTTATCATATTTTCTGAACTTTTTCTTTTTTCTTTTTCTGCTAAATTAAGATATAGCTGCCAAGTTTCTTAATACTGTTTTTCATTTATTTCAGGTATTCCAGAATCCAAATTGGACACAAGTTCTGTACAGGAATTATGTCTGAACTGCAGTTATTTAACCAACCAGCTATTGGAGTTTCTGGTAGAACGTGTCCATGCAAAACTCCTTTCTTTGAAAGATGTGGACATTGGAAATTGTCCTGATCTTTGTGTATCTGTCATTGACAATTTAGTTAAACTTATTTCAGGTAATTGTTTTTTATTAAAGTAAACACTATTTTTGGAATTTTATAAATTTTAAATAATTATCTCTCTCTCTCTCTCTCTCTCTCTCTCTCTCTCTCTCTCTCTCTCTCTCTCTCTCTCTCTCTGTCTCTCTTCTCTCTCTCTCTCTTTTTCTGTCCATATCTTATCTTCTGCATATTCTATCTGTAAATATCTCTTAGTTATTATTTTCTTATTTCTTTCTTTACCCATCTTTATCAACCTCATTCTACTTAACACTCTCTTCAATCTGTATTTTCTTTGTCAATCTGTGTGTGTGTGTGTGTCTGAAGTCTGTCAGTGTATTTGTCATCTGTTGTTGGTATTTAGTGTTAGAGGGTGTCTTTGTTTCTGTGTTTCTTTATTTGCTATGTTTTTCTCTATCTGTTTTTTTATGTGTAAAGTATGTTTGTGCTAATCTGTGTCTACAGGCAAATATGTATTAGAACATGTACATAAAAGAGAAATCTTAAATATTTTTTTTCATTTTTGTTTTTATCAAGATAAATCAAATGAAAGTTCTGTTGAAAGGCTGATGTAAGCTGATTGACTACCAAAGAAACTGGCCACAGAGAAATTTTCAAACCTGAAATATGTCAATTTAAGAAAAGCAAAGTTCAACTCGAGTACTTTTGGACAATTGCCTTTGTTGATGTCACTGACTCAGCTAGCAACCATTAACTCAGATAGGTTGAGAATGGCTGGTACAGATGCAGTGAAAGCCATTTGTGGTCAGTAGTAGCCATTTGATTCATTAGAAGTAACTGTTACTGATTTTAATTTTGTAAATGTTTTTAAATAATTATGTAATTTGATTATTTCTGCATTATGAATATAAATAAATTAACACACACACACACACACACACACACACACACACACACACACACACACAATAACTTCCTTAAAATATAAATTCCATTTATAAATGAAGTTTCTTGGTTAAACTGACTCTGTTACTCTGTCTAATTTTAGAAACTCTACCAAACAGTCATGTGACAGCTTTAAGGTTGCTCATTGGCTGATGCAGACCTTGACCCTGCTGTCAAGCAATCAGAAATCCTGCGCACCTGCTCAAGCTTTCATCCAGTTGGATTACAGATATGTTAATAACACAGTTTGTGGAGTCCATCTTGAAACAAAAGAAACATCCACTTAGTGTTCTTGATGATGCTGTATGTTTTCTTTATACAATTAATGGTATTTTCTCTTCTTTTTTTTTTTTGTTGTTCTTTATTTGTTCTTGGTTGTTTTTTGATCTTGGTCTAGGTATATTTTTATATGATGCAAAGATCATAAGTGTATAAAGAATACTTTTATAAATATTATTTTAATTCAGGAGAGAAATCTGACAATATTATCACCAGAAATATGTTTTTTATTATTCTGTGTTTATTTTTTGTTTTTTCTCTGTCTTTTTCTCAAATTGCATTTACATAGATAGATAGCTATAAGCAATAGTGATAATTGCTATCTGACAATATATTTTTTAGTGAAAAATATAAATTTTTATAAAATTAAATTAGTTTTTGATACAAAATAATAAAACAGAAGCTTGCATATTGTTTGAGATTTATTATATTTATTTTTATTACTACACACACACAGAGGAGGGAAAATAACACTTCTGAATAGCATCTTGTATTTTATATTAGCAAAGAGTTTTCAGTTCTGTTGTTGTGACAGAGATGTAATTAATACCAAAAACATCAGCAGCAACTTGTAATGTGATGGTGACAGTAGTACATTTCATGTCAGACATAGAAATCAGCTGTTTGAAGACAAATGACAGACCAGCTAGACTTGTTACTGTCTGAATCTAGTATGCTTATCTTGTTTGGAATCTCATGCTATTAGGTATCTCTGTGACTCAAAGCACTACTTACCTCTTTAATTGCCTGTTGCATTAATGTAGCACTAAATCTGATCAAAACATCTTCATTTGATAAATTAGATGGACAAACTTTCTCATCTGTGACCTGCTCGTTACTGATTGCTGGCAGGTTTTATGTGTTTTGATTTTTTTTTGTTTTGTTGAGACCATCTTAGTGGGACATTGGTGCTACATCGTTAACAAAACTTGTTTATGATGTTCTAACTAACGCTATAGATTTGTCATTTCTTGCACTGTCTGACTTTTGTTCAAATCATCTTTCTGGTTGTATGTAGCATGGCTCTGGCCAGTTCACGACCCTGATGTCTTTGTCATCTTCCAGAGGACAAACTTTGTGTAACCTTCCATCTTGATCCAGCATTCCAATGTCTCTGTACAGTCGACTTCCCCAGTGATCTTGAATTTTTTTCCTGCACTGGATGTTTCCAAACATCGGATGAAATGGTGAAAAGCCAGTTGTAGAATGAGTTGCAGCATTGTAGTAATAAACAAGCTGAGGTATGTACTCAGGCCATTTCTTCTTACATTCACTGGAAATTGTGCGGAGCAGATCATGCAGTGTCCTGCTGAATCTCTCACACTGACCATTTCCTTCAGGGTGATATGGAGTGGTTCTGTTCTTTTTCACTCCATAAAGAGTACATAAACTACTTGTTACCTCCAATTTCAAGAGTGTAATCGTTCTGGTGCTCCACGTCACTGAAACCACTTCAAGTATCTTTGCTGTGGTTTCTGCCTTCTGGTCTTTCACAGTGAAATTGGTAAAAACATCAGTCATGACTAAGGCATTTTCTTTGCCACTTCAAGATGGCTGCAACACTGTCAAATCCATGGCTACAACCTCAACAGGTCTGGTAGCAATAAGATGTCCCAAAGGTAGTTTCAGTTTGGGTTGTGGCAGTTTGACCTCTCACACTCTTTACACCATTGTTCCACATCTTTGTGCATTGCAGGCCTGTTACATCTTCTAATAAGACACATGCTTCTTTCAAAACCTTGGTTATGTAAACTAAAGAGTAGCTGGGAAATGAAGTATGGCTTCCATAGCTTCATTAAACTGTTCAGCTGTGACTGTTGCTTGTGTGACTTTTTTTCCACACTGTTTATAGCTTGTCTCATTGCTTTTGGAATTTCTGTACTACTGCAGTATCTCTCAAAGCAGCTTCCACTGAAGTAGACATCATTCTGTGAAATTTCTTCCTGGACAGACCATCAACATTCTTATTGTGTTGTGCTGAATATTTCACATCAAAATCAACTGCCACCAGCTGAGACACCCATCTCTGTTCGTAATTTTGCAGTAAGAAGAAGACTTTCTGGATTGTTGTCTGCATAGATCGTAAATTTGTGTCTGAGGAAATAGTCTTTAAACTTTTCAATCACAGCCCATTTCAGAGCACAATAAAGTTTTCACTGAAATCAACGTACCCTAATATTGGAAGTTAACTTCTCTTTTAAAGTATTGAAAGCTTTTTGACAAGTCTCATCCCATGTATCCTTTAACAATGCTTGATTTTTCTTATCTCGGAACCTGTTCACTAAAGAATTCAAAAGTCCAGCAGTAACTGAAAATCCTTTAACATATCGTCTGTAGTAACTGGCAACCCCCAAAATGACATCGGGTCCTTTGCTGTCTTAGGAACTTCCCATTCAAAAAAAGCCTTTATTTTGTCTGGATCTTTAGCTATCCCATTTCTAGATATTACATGTCCCAGATATTTCACTTCTTTTTAAGGAAACAGAATTTGCTTGGTTTTAGTTTAAGCCCATGATGTTTTAAAATTTTAAATACCTCTTCAGGTCTGTATAGGTGTTCATCAAATGAACTTGCATAAACTACAATATCATCCAAGAAGACTAGTAACACTGAAATATCTGCTGCATGAGTCTTTGAAATGTGGCTGGTGCTCCTGATAAACCAAACTGCATTCGATTGTATTCAAACAAACCTATTTACATGATGAATGCAGTTTTGTCTTTGTCTTTATACTTGTCTGCAACTTGGGTGAATCCACTGGCCATATCCAGTGTACTGAACCACTTTGCTCCATGCAAAGCATCTAATGATTCATCTGTTCTAGGTAATGGAAATCAGTCTTTTCTAGTTTTAGCATTCAGCCACCTATAGTTGATTGTGTTGTCTGTTTTTCTCATATAACAATTGGAGATGAATATGGGCTATGGCTGGGTCAAATTACACCTTGTTTTATAAGTTTCTTGGTCAGCTCCTTGAATTCCTGATACTGAGTGTGTGAAATTCTTCTGTATGGTTGTGACACTGGGATGTTATCAGTTGGACGTATGTTATGTTTTTCAGTATCAGATCAATGTTATCTTTAGCAAATACATCAGTTAAGTAACATCAGAGTATTTGCTAAGTTTTCTCTCTAACTTTTTCTTCTGCTCATCAGAACAATCGCAATTTGAGATATCAATGTGCAATCTATCATTGTGACATGTCGAATTCTGTGAACCAACTGTAATCTGCTCCATAATAAACATCTTCTCTTTTTTCTGTGATTCTAAATTTTACCTCCATGTTGTTTATTGACTGAAGCTCTTCTACCTCTACTACTGATGATACATCAATTAGAGCAGCAGACTCAACTGGAATACAGACTGGACATTGTCCACTAAGGCTTTTCATCTGTTAGGCAGTCTGTAGATTAGTTATCTGGCATTTATGTACAGACCTGTTAATCAATTTCCTTAAGAAGTGTTTACCCAGGTCTTTAGCAAGCAATTCTCTACATTGGCCAATGACATTCATCCCCAGTATACATGGACTTGCTCCCTCCATAGCTGTGTGGCTTGGTCTTTAGGCCTGTTCACCATCAAGATTCCTCTGTCAGGAACTAATTTGCCTAGAGCTTCAATGTCCAGTTCAGTATATCCATAGTAGGGAATATCCAATCCATTGGCAGCCTTAAGTGAGAGACATCCTTGACTTGCAAGGAGCTGAATACCAAGTGGAGCAAAATTGTTGTGGAAGAAATCCTCAGTTATGGTAGTTACACTATTGACCCAGGATCTAACAAACAATCAACTTGGACCCCTCCCATAGACACTTGGAATATAGGACAGTCAGAAACAGTTCTGAGAAACTCTTGATTGGAAACAGACTCAGATAAGTCAGTACTTTGTTCCTCTGCTGTCTGACTCACAACAGTAGAGGGTCGAAGTTTCCTGCCTGCTCTTGCTGGTCTCCAACCAAACCTCATCCTCTTGTTGTACCCCTAGGTACTGACTTCCTCCTTTTCTACTTACCTACCTACCTCTGGGTAAATCTCTCTGCCTGTTTCTAGTGCAGTCCTTAGAGAAATGGTCAGGGCTGTTGTAACTAAAGCAAACACTGGACGCTGGTGGAGAAGTATTTAGCTGAATATGTCGCACTGTATTTGAAAACATTCCAGATACATTTTCTATCTGCTTCTGCTGCTTTGAAACAGCTTCCTGTACTTCTGCTAGCAGATAATGTGTTGATGGCGAAGAAATGATATCTCCAACCACAGTTCTGGATGTTTCTTTGTGTTTTGCAGTGCTGGAACACCCCACATCTTCTGACAGTTTAAAGGCTTCTTACCGCAACTGAAGAAAGGTCATGCCATCTCTCTACTGGACTAATTGTTTTAGTTCTTTCTTCATACTTGAGTTTTCAGTATTTTTCCTCTATCTAATAATTCACGAGACACAGTAAGAGAATTCTGTCAGTGATTCACCTTTCTTCTGCGATCCATCAAAAAGTAACTTTTGAAGTTCATGTTGGATTTTCTTGGTCTTGTTGTGACCTCAACCTAATTTCTTCTGTCGCTCTACCTTCTAAGTGAGCTGATATGAAACTAGCCCGCTCCTATTCTGCAAGGCTGTGATGCAGAAATGCCCTTTCTACCTGAACCCGAAAATCTCTAAATTTTAGGCCATTGTCTGACCCATTAAATTTACCCACCCTTTATCTTGTTTCCGATATAAAATAACTGAGTCATAGGTGTGTGAGGTTTATTACTCTTACCTTTGGTGCTGCTTTCACCTTGTTTAGGACTCAGCAATTCCTCATTAAGTCATTGAGTCGCAGCCTTTCTTCCTGTAAGGCAGCCTGCAACACTGCCTCCTGATCTTTTTAGCTTTTTAGCTTTCGCCATTTTGCAAAGCTTTATAAATTAACTTGTGGTGCTTTTTGATTACATATTTACTTACTTTTAATTCATTATTACACACTTGGTGAAATAAGAAAATAATTTATCTACTAACTTTCTTTTAAGTCAGTATTTCAAGTTTTAACTGTTAGTATCAGATTATAACTGAACTCTACAAGAATCTTTATTTTAAATTTACTTCCCTAAATTTAGATGCCCTTAATTGCTGCCACTCAGGGCTGTTTACCTCACATGTTATCTAAGCCAAGGCTACTGACCATCACTGAACATTACTGGGTCCACACCATAAACAACTGGTCACTGAGAGTCAACTTTACTGACCCCAAACAGTTACAGGCCACGCCTCTTTATGTGATTATAGTTTGTAGGGAGATTCCTCAGATCATAACTTTCACAATTTCCCCATTAATCACCAGTTACTCATATCAGTTTTAGTTTACATATTACATTGTTAAAACAGTCTGACTGAGGGAATACCAGTATTGTCCAGTTAATTAATACTAAAACTTTAAGTAATATAAAACTCTCAGTTGTCATTTGTTCACATTCAAACATTTCACAATTACCTACCTTTCATTGTTTGTGGTCAATAATGACAATTTACATTAAACACAAAGTGAAGCAACACAAAAAAAAAGCAACACAATGATATGAATGTTATCCACCACACACAGTAATCATAATGCAGAGGATTGTCTCAAACATCGTTCTCCATAGCCTGATATTCTCTCTTCTCTCTTGAACTCTCTTTCACCACAGTCACACCCTGTACTGACCAGTACTGGCAGATTTACTGTCCTGGGTTCCTTAAACAAGCACCAGTGACAGTGTTTACCATATATTAATGTCCCAGGTGTCTTGGAGGAATTTCCCATGTACATTACATGTAAACAATGAGAAATAAACCTCAGACATGTTAATAGTGATGATGTATCTTTAGATTGTGCATTTTGAGTTCAGTCCCTCAAAATAATAATAAAATAATAATAATAATAATGCTAACATAGTAGGATAGTGATAATAAAAGCTAATGTAGTAAAGGAGTTAATATAGCTGTAGTTGTAGTAGGTAGTAGTAGAAGTAGTAATAATAACTAGTTTAGTAATAGTAGTAATAATAATAATAGCAGCTATGTAGTTTTAATAGAGTGCGCGCAGCAGGAACAGTAGCTGTAGTTGCAACAGTCATAGTAGTAGTTCCTACTTCCTTTAAACAAGTATTTTAAACATTTTTTTTATTAATATTTTGTTTCCTATCAGGCAAGGAGAGACTGTTGTCAGTGTTGTCAGTTGTTGGGAAGTCATCACCACTAACAACATTGTATCTTTGCAACCAGAAGAAAAACTTAGAAGAAAATGAAATCAAAGAACTTGTCACAAAGTTGTTTGCTTCCATTGATAATAAATAAATTCATTTTGAAAAAAGAACAATAAAATAAATCAAGAATGAATAAATAAATAAATAAATAAATAAATAGCCTAAACCTAATCCTTACCCTCGTCCTAACCTTAATACTAGTCTTAATCCTAATCCTAACTATAATCTAAGCTAATGGTAAAAATAAGAAAAAAAGAAGTAATACTAAATAAAAGGGTTTATTATTGTTAATACTGTTGTTGTGTTGTTTTCTTTTTAAACTGTTTATATAAATTTAATTAATTTTAAGGTCTCACTGTCAAAAAGTCAGGGGAGAAAGTTGAATCATCTTGTAGTTGTCTCCCTTCAGTTGCAGTCAATTCCCTGATTAAACTGACAGCACTTGGAGGACATCCTGGCCAACAGTTATATTTGTTTTTTATTTTTAACATTTATATGGTTCATATTTATTGAAATTTGTCATCTCATTTATTTATTTATTTATCTTGCTCTAGGAATACTGGGTAATATGATGCACTGTCCAGACATTTTGACAGACAAAGGAACAGTCAACTTCTGACACTGACACTAGGTCATGTCCTTGACATTGCAGCCATGTTGAAAGGTCATGGTGAGTGATTATATAGCATGTAGTAGTGTAGTAATAACAGTTATCTGTCTGTCGTTCTGTATATCTGTAATAACAAACATCACATTCTGTTAATGTAGTAATAACAGTTCACAGCTATCTGTCCATCTTTCTGTACATCTATCTGTAATAACAAACATCATATTCTGCTTATTTATGAATATTTATATTTGGTTGTCTCTCCCACTTAAAGCTTCTCTGTGTTCATCTCTCTCTCTCTCTCTCTCTCTCTCTCTCTCTCTCTCTCTCTCTCTCTCTCTCTCTCTCTCTCTCTCTCTCTCTCTCTCTTTGTTTGTTTTGTTTTGTTGGTTGTTTTTTGGGTTTCTTTATAATTCTTGATTGTTAATATATTTAAATGGCAACTTATTATTTATATATATTGTTTTCTTCTTCTTTTAGAATCCTGCTATTTAATTGTGAATTTTATTGTTAGTAATCTTATTTTGTTTTATTATGTATCTGTTTATTGTTAATATAATGTAATTTCTTATTATGATTATTATTTTAACATTTTTTATTATTATTTTGTATATTTGTCTTATTACTATTGTTATTAGTCTTATTATAATGTATTATTGTTATTATTACTACTACAACTGTTACAAATACTACTGTTGTTTCTATTGCTGTTATTACTCCTACTCCTACTCCTGCTACTACTACTACTGTTACTAAAACTACTACAACTACTACTACTACTATTACTACTACTACAGCTATTACAAATACTACTGTTGTTTCTATTGCTGTTACAACTGTTACTCCTCCTCCTCTCCTGCTACTACTACTGTTACAAAAACTATTACTATTACTACTACTACTACTACCTCTACTACTACTACTACAACTACCACTACTGCTACTACTACCACTACTGCTATGACTACTGCTACTGTTTCAATTTGCCAGGATCCAGTTACTTGTTCAAACAGTGGAACAGCATGGACACTGATGTCTGATTGTGTATCTGTAGACCAGGCTATAGATTACTACAACAGAGGAGAGGTATTCCATTTAAATCATCAGTGTTTGACTAATTATATATAAATGTCATTTGATTTACCTACTACTCCCAGTCTGTCAGCTTCTCTTGCTCTTTCAGTCTGTGTGTGTGTGTAAAAAAAAAAACCCATACAAATTCTCTCTGCTTTGTTCATTGGAGTGCTTTGAAGAACTTCCAGAAGTATCATATTTTTTTCAGCAGCAAAACAAAACAAAAAAATTTGAATTCTTATAATACTTAAACAGTGGTAAATTATTTGAAATAACTGTCCTAATTCAGATGATAAAATGTTTGTTTTTTTTTTTTGTTTTTATAAAAATAATTTTAATGAGTCTTGTTTATCCAGATAAAATATATTACAATTGATTAAAACTTTAAATTTTCTGATTTCCAAATTTAATTCAATAACAGTCTCTAACATGAATAAATAATATTACTCTAGAAGAACTGACTTTTTTCTTCTTCTTCTTATGAATATCTATTACTGACATTTTCAACTTGAAACAAATCTCTTTGAAGCTGATGATTATGCACACTATGTCAGTAAGCACAAGACATGAAATTTAAAAAAAGATTATGGTTTAGTTGCCCAAAAAATATTTTTGTGATCATCTCTTTTTTTCTGTAAGTTGTAACATAACAGCCACTATTAATAATTTTATAGCAAATATTAATTTCACATAAAAGGTTTGTTGGTTATTCGATAAATTGAAAGTATCGGCTTACCTTAATTTGTCAACATCTAAAAAGAAATATGAAAATTCTTTATTAATTAAAATAGCCACAAATATTTAGTCCTAGTTAACAAATCAGTTGGTAAGACATTTTCAAACAAACCTTGACAAAAATTGAATTATATAATAATAATAATAATAATAACAACAACAACAACAACAACAACAACAATAATAATATTAAATAACAATATATAGTATTATATGCTTGGATTTTTCAAAAGAAACAAAAATTAAAGGAAAGCAACGTGAAATGACAGTGAGTAAAGTTTAGCGTGTGACAAAAATAAGAAAATCAATGACTTTCCTCTATAAAATATGCAGCCGTTCAACTTTTCTTTTTAGTATTTTTTCTTCTTTTTTTATTTTTTTTTTTTATTTTTATTTTTATTTTTTTATTTATTTTTATTCCGAGTAAGTAATCTCTGATGATATTGAAGACTAAAATAAAATAAATTGTTCTATAGGGAAGGCATATATTTTATTAAAAGAATTAAAACAAGGTGACTCATTAATATTTTATTGAGGCATATTACTGTGCATAGAAATAAAACTAAAAGAATTTAAAATAATAATAATAATAATAATACTGTGCATAGAAATAAAACTAAAAGAATTAAAATAATAATAATAATAATAATAATGTATGGTTTTTGTTAAGTAGTTTAATGCTGTCCACATGTAATTTGTATATTAATGGGTTCTTTAACTTAGTTATACTGATTTATATCGTGACAATCAATCTCTCTCTCTCTCTCTCTCTCTCTCTCTCTCTCTCTCTCTCTCTCTATATATATATCTATCTTTCTAACTCTCTTTGTATCTCTCTCTCTTTCTCTGTATCTCTCTCTCTGTCTCTGTATCTATCTGTCTCTCTCTCTCTCTCTCTCTCTCTCTCTCTCTCTCTCTCTCTCTCTCTCTCTCTCTCTATCTATCTATATCTCTTTATCTCTTTCTCTCTCTGTCTCTATCTCTCTGTCTCTGTATCTATCTCTCTCTCTTTCTTTCTCTATATCTCTCTTATGTATCCATTTCTCTCTCTCTCTCTCTCTCTCTCTCTCTCTCTCTCTCTCTCTCTCTCTCTCTCTATCTATCTCTTACTCTCTCTCTGTCACATGAACTTCTCTTTGTCTCTCTCTCTATCCGTGAAAAACACGCATTGTTTGTTAATCTAAAATTAATTAGGCTTTCATCCGCCAATTCATACATCCATACAATTAATATTCGCTTTTATTACTTTTCCTTTCAATCCTCTAACACACACGCAATACAGTCATTAATAAGAAATGTTTTTGTTTTTGTTTTTTTTCTAGCATTTATATTTTCCTGTTTACGTTTTCCAGGACCATTTTTGATTGTTGCTTCCATTACAGTCTCGAAGTTGAAGAGCGGCTGTTCCGTTCACCCCCTCCACACATTTATTTTTTGTGTTGAAATAAATAGTTTTATTCTGAAAAGAGTAACCGAATTGATATTATTAAAATAGTTGATCAGAATAGTTACATATACAAGGTTTACACACTGGATTGTATCTACTTACGTGTAATTATAAAGATGTGTTTCGTGATAAAAATGTATTGAGCACGAACAATGTAATGCTTGGATCAAAATTTAAGTAAATAAATCAGTCAAAAATAATTAGTATATTAGTAAAAATATTGATCAGTTTAAGATTACATTTTTTATTTGTTTTTTGAGACCAAAACAAATATGTATACTAATTTTTATTGAAAATGAAATCAGTTTGATTAAACTTACTATGGAAATTGATATGGAATTAACGAATAAAAAAAAGAAAAAAGAAGACAAGAAAACAACAACAGTGAAATGAAGAAGGATATAATTATGTTTAATAATAAATTGGTTAAAAAGTAATAAATAAATAAATAAATGAGTAAATAAATAAATACTAAATAAATAAGTAAATAAAACAAAATATTTTTGAAATAAGTATATATATCTTTATAACTAAAACTAGTGTTGATATTACCGTACTTACTCGGGTATATGTAAAATTCTGATTGCCGCCCATCTGATGACAAGAAAACATCGTAACCGTATTTTCATTTTCACTGCCTGCATCAAAGCATGTTCTCATCTGACGTAGTTCTGGTACTTTCCCCACGTAATAACAGATCTGGAAATAAAATGTGAAATGATAAAGCCTCAAATTATTGATCCACAAACATGCCGATGATGACAGATGTTGTTATTTATCTGCGGTGATAAATACAAGACTGAGTTAACGTACAGATTAGTACAAGCAGATGTTTAGTATGAAGCTTTTCAAATCGCACGCATATATGTGTGTGTGTGTGTGTGTCACTGTGTGTGTATGTGTGTGTGTAGATAGATTGAAAGATATATAGATGGATAGATAGATAGATAGATAGATAGATAGATAGATAGACAGACAGATATACAGATGGATAGATAGATACTGATACATTAGTGTAAGAAAATGTCTAGAATGGGAAATTATATTTTAATTTTAACTTAGCTACTTCTGTATTGGTGTATTTCTGTCTATACGTCTGTCTCTGTATACGTTCTACCCTTCTATCTGTCTACACATCGATCTTCGTATGAATGTCCGTTTTTCTTTTTGTATGTCATCTCTCTAACTCTGTCTTTGTCTCTGTCTTTCTGTCTGCCTACCTGTCTTCCTTTCTTTCTATCTATCTAACGTGTCTGTCAGTTTATTTATTTATTATTATTATTATTTTTTTTTTGTTGACATTATTATTATTATTATTATTGTTGTTGTTATTGTTGTAGTTATTATTGACATTATTATCATTTTCATCATCATTATTATTATTATTATTATTATTATTATTATTATTATTATTATTATTTATTATTATTATTATTATTAATCACTTTGGAATGACATCAGCTGATTAGATGACACATGAAAAATGTCAAACTTTACCTGGTTGGTGATATTTTCACAATGACGCCATACTATTGTTTTTTCAGTGATTCTGTGATCTCCCATTGAATCAATACACATATCTGCAGCAGCGTGATTATAAAGCTGAAATTTCAAAAAGAAAAATACAAAATAACATTGACATAACAATTCATTCATCATACATATGAAGATTTTAACGCGATTATTTCTTTGCGGTACATAAATTTAATAAAAGAAAGAGAATTACAGAAAAGATCAATAAACAGCCTAATAATAATAATAATAATAATAATAATAATAATAATAATAATAATAATAATAATAACAATAAACCAAAACGATATACGAGTACGAACAGTTTTTTAAAATTATAAGCTAACATAATTCAAGTTTAAAGCAGATATATTATTGGGTACCATATAGATTATTCATTTATCTAAAGAAAATAGTGTTTTAGATACAGTGTTCTTATCTTCGATCCCGTCTTCGTTAAAGCAAGTATCCAGATTCTGTTTCTACGTTCATAAAAAGTAATTTTTAAACATTTGACCAACTAAGGCTGTGTTAAATTTTCGGTATGTTAGATGTCTTTGTATTATTGTGAAACGTTTGTTTACAATTTCTATACAATGCAATCACAGTTGCTGAATTCATAACGCTGTGTTGCGTTATAGAGTTACCTGCCCTTGCGAAATAATAACTGCTGATCTATCTAGAGTTACCTACCCTTGCGAAAACTAACTGATAATCTGTCTATAGTTACCTGCCTTTGTGGACTCTATTTATTAATCTATCTAGAGTTACTTACCCGTCTTAAAACTGTTTATTTAGAGTTGCTTGTCTTGTGAAAAAAAAATTAATTAGAGTTACCTGCCCTCGGAATTTTGCCATTGTAGGAATAAATGCGTTAGGGTAGATATTCTTAATATACCAGTCAAAGCTTTTACATTTGAGTCGCTTTCTGAGTTCCAGTCTGTCAGAAATATCTCCATAATCAGGCTGTCAACGGAAAAGTATGGTTAGTGTTAGAAGTTAGATTAGATTTTATTTTAAATGAATACTGAAATACAAGAAATATATATATATCGATCTGTAATGAATACGAGGACTATGGTTATTTCATGTAGTGAATTGTTTTATATTGGGTTAACATTTATTTATTTATTTATTTATTTATTTATTTTGCCTCTAATTTGGGGTGATTTCTTATAGTTTAATTAGATTATTTTTATTATTATTTTTAATTAGAGCTTATTTTGCTTCTTTAAAACTTTATTGTTATTGCTGTTGTTGCTCCTGCTGTTTTTATTATTAATACGAGTAGTAGTAGCGGTAGCACTAGCTGTAGTAGTAGTGGTAGTAGTAGCTGCAGTAGTAGTAGCAGTAATAGTAATAGTAAATGTTATATTAAATATAGGAATGTTAATATTGGTGTTAATGATGGAATTATCAAGTTGAAAGTGTTTATTAAGAGAGATCAACTAACCTTGTGTTTCAGTGTATCAAGATAAAATTGTTTATATTCGTCTAACCAAACCATAGCGACTCTGATCGTGTTTTTGTCAACATTGGCAGCAACGACAGAGTAGGGGAATTTGGTTCGATACACATGACCAACTAAAGAACATTGTATTATTTCTAAAGTTCCTCCGCACATCCAAATCTGAAACGAAACAAAAGATATTGTTGTCATTCACTGATAAATTGAACATTGTTTTTCTTTTATCCGATGTATTGAGTGGATGGGTGCGGGCGTTTTTGTAGGTAGATAGATAGAAGATAGACAAACAGGCAGACATAGATACAGAGAGAGAGAGAGAGAGAGAGAGAGAGAGAGAGAGAGAGAGAGAGAGAGAGAGAGAGAGAGAGAGAGAGAGAGTGAGTGAGTGAGTGTGTGTGTGTGTGTGTGTGTGTGTGTGTGTGTGTGTGTGTGTCTGGTTGATAGATAGATATATGCAAAGAAAAATTCAAAAATATATATATATAGATAGATAGATAGACAGACAGACAGATATACAAACAGACAGAAGTACAGAAAGATAGACAGACAGATAGATAGACACAGCTATAGAGGTACAGATAGATTAATGAGTGTGTGTGTGTGTGTGTGTATGTATTTGAGTGTGTTTGTGTTTGTACACATACATGAGTGGATCAATGACTGGCATAGACAGAAAAACTAACATACAGAAAGGCCAAACAGACACAATAATCTATCATCAATATTTAGTATTGCTGAAAACTAAAACCATGCTGTTCGGCCTACAATTGAGATTGTAAAAAATAATTTTAAAAAAAACGTGTAAACTGCAACAGATATATAAGCAAACAGATCAGCAGGCAACAAAAACAATTTTAAAATTTCCTCTCACCCGAAATAATATTTCCAAATTTTCCCCTCCCCAGGTATCCATCTTGTCATCGTAAGTTCCGATGTGTTTGAAATATTCTCTGCTGAAATTCTCTCTCTCTCTCTCTCTCTCTCTCTCTCTCTCTCTCTCTCTCTCTCTCTCTCTCTCTCTCTCTCTCTCTCTCTCTCTCTCTCTCTCTCTCGCACAGATGTACTGAGACAATATGAGACAGATGATTTTTTTGTATATATAAATTATATATAAAACACACACACACACACACACACACACACACACACATATATATATATATATATGTGTGTTATATATGTGCGTGTCTTCATTTATGTGTATATATTTCTACTGTGTAGGTCCCTCTCTCTCTCTCTCTCTCTCTCTCTCTCTCTCTCTCTCTCTCTCTCTCTCTCTCTCTCTCTCTCTCTCTCTCTCTCTCTCTCTCTCGCACTCTGTTACTAAATTTATAATCGTACGACAAGGAAAAAAGCAACACAGAGAAAGAGCCACTTGAAGAATCGACCGCCAAAAAATAATTTCCACCGCCGCATTCTTCCACTGACAATTAAGTTAGACGAGAAATAAGATTTTTCCTTTTCCAACCTGAACAGTCAGTATAATTATTGTGCAGGTGTCAAGAATATAACGAAAATCTCTAATATTTTTGCTTATTTTAAATAATTTTACTCTCTCTCTCTCTCTCTCTCTCTCTCTCTCTCTCTCTCTCTCTCTCTCTCTCTCTCTCTCTCTCTGTTACTAAATTTATAATCTCGACAAGGAAAAAGCAGTTTTAAATTTACTTGAAGAATTTACCGCCAAAAATATTTTCCAGGGTTTCTTTGTTGTTGTTGTTGTTGACGCTGCTAAGATTTTTCCTTTTGCAACCTGAACAGTGGTGCTATTATTTTATTGGTTCTGTCGATGATTTTACGAAAATCTCTAATGTTTTGTTGTTTTAGTTTCTCTCTTTTTGTCGTTTCTTTGTTTCTTTTCTTTTGTTGTTTTTCATTTGTTGTTTCCTATTTGTCTAAACCTTTTATACAAATAGTAGTAGTAGTAGTAGTAGTAATAATAGAAAGAAGAAGAACAAAAAGAATAAGAATAAAAAGAAACACCGTAGCAGGACTAGTGTATTAGTAGTTGTAATAATAAGAAAACAACAATAACATATATATATATATAATGTGAAGAAGAAGACGAAAAAGGAGAAGAAATGGTAGTAGTAATATTGGTATTAGTAGTAGTAATAACAAGAGCAACAACAACAATAATAATAACAATAATAATAATAATAATAATAATAATGATAAAACAGTCACGGTTATTAGACGCTATGTCTGTATTTTCACTGTTTCTTTTTTTTTTTTTTTTTTTTATTCTTACTGCTTTGTATAAATAAATCTGTTTTATAAAATTTCGTTAAAAGTAGAAACGACGATTGTCTTCTCAAGTCACCACGTATGACTGAAAACCGTCAACACTAAAATGTCTGTTTAAAAGCTGTTTAGTATTCATTAAGCAGTAAGGAAATAAATTAATATATCAAAAATACAAAATATCGTTCTCACCTGTTACGAAAATGTCGTCTTCTCTGACTGCAATGTGTTGATGTGCCATTCACTCAGCAAAATTAATAATAATAATAATAATAATAATAATAATAATAATCATAGAAAAGAAAAATAAAGAAAAAGAAATGCCAGCAGATGTCGCTGTAAAAGAAAAAAGAGTTTATCGATAAATGTTTTTTTATAAAACAGTTTAATCGTATAGCAAGCTGTTTCATGGATCGGTCCAATCAATTTGTTTAACGCTAAACGTTAATAAAATTCATTTATTCTCGTTATTCTTTCTCTCTCTCTCGGTTTGTCTGTTTGTCTGACAGTCTATGAACGTATGTATTTTAGGATTTGAATATTCTCAGTCCGAAATAGGTCTGAATAAACTCTGCACATTAAACAAATATTCTGGAACGAACCAAGTAAAGGAGGATAAAGATGCCGCTGACGAGACTCGAACCCATTTGTCCACAGTCCGTCCGGTCATCCAGACAACTTTAAGAAAAAGGTTTCCAAGTAACCGAGGGTAATAATATATGTGTGTGTGTGTATAGTTATGTAGTTATGTAGGTAGGTAGGTAGGTAGGTATTTATATATGTATGTATGTAAGGTATGTATCAATCTTTTGCATTGTCAGTAGACTTGAACCAGACTTTTACATTGTCTGGTATATTTGAATCAGGTTTTATATTGCCTTAAGACTTGAATCAGTTTTTTACATTAGCTGTAAAATTGAACCAGGTTTTACTTTGTCGGTATATTTTTGACATTGTCTGTAGACAAGAACCATACTTCTACGTTGTCTGTAGACTTCAACAAGATTTTACATTGTCTGTAGACGAATCAGACTTTTGGCTTTGTCTTTGTAGACTTGAACCGCGCTTATAGCACTTTCTGTAGACTAGAACTAGACTTTTACATTGTACGTAGACCGGCAGATAGGCAGTCAGGCAGGGAGATAGATTTTAAAACAGAAATTACATAACTACTTGTCAGGAATATCTGTCATTCCTGTCCGCTTGATCTGGAAATAAATCGAGTGCCAAAAACAACAGTGCACGTAATTTTCATTTCTGACATAGTAAATGCCATAAAAAGTAATCGCGTCTCATTTCAGTTCCAGTTATTCATATATCTGTCAATATGTCTGTCTGTCCCTGTCAACTCCGTATGCGATCTGTGACAAGCTTCCACTTGAACCTTCAAGTGTGAATATTCCCGGTCTGACGCTGCACATAGACATAATTCGTGAACGCGCTGGCGCAGAAGAACAAAGTCCAATCATGACGTCACAAGCCCCGTCAGATGTCGCTGACGACACTAGAAGACTGACGACATTTCCTTACGTTTGTAAGTATGTGTAGTATGAATACATGTGTGTATATATATATATAAACATACATATAATATATATATATACATACACAACTATATATACATATACACATACATATATATATATATATATATATATATGAGTAAGTGTGTGTGTCTCTTTTGGTCTGTGTGGGTTTCTCTATTTGCGTATATATGCTTGTGTGTCTGTGTTTGTGTGTATGGATGTGACTGGGTTTGTCTCTGTCGATGTGTGTTTGTCTGTGTGTCTGTGTCTCGATATATGTATGTGCCTCTCTGTCTCTAACTCTTTGTGTCTGTATATCCCTGTCTATGTGTATGTGTGTATATATGAGTATGTGTGTTTGTGTGTTTGTGTTTCTGTGCCTGTGTGTTTGTGACTGTCTATGTTTTTGTGTGTGTTTTTGTGTATATCTGTGTTTCAGTCTGTGTGTTTGTGTTTCTATGTCTGTGTCTGGGTGTTTGTGTTTCTATGTCTGTGTCTGTGTGTTTGTCTGTGTCTGTATCTGTTTATGTCTGTGTATCTGTGTCTCTCTATATATATATGTCTGAGTTTGTGTGTGTGTGTGTGACGAGATGTATGTGCGTGTATATCTGGGTATGTGTCTATTGTCTATTTCTATGTCTGTCTGTGTCCATGTGTTTGTGTGTGTGTGTCTGTGTTTGTTTGTTGTGTGTTTTGTGCGTCTGTGCCTTCGAGTGAGCATCTCTGTGTGTCTGTGTGCATTTTTGGATGTGTTTGTGTTTGTGTGTGCCTGTGTGTGTTTCTGTGTATGTGTCCATGTTTATTTGTGTGTCTCTGTGTTATTTTGTGAGTGTGTCTGTGTTATTTTGTGAGTGTGTCTGCGTTTGTCTGTATCAGTGTTTGTCTCTGTATGTCTCTGTGTTTGTTTGTGTCTGTATGTTTTGTTGTGTGTTTTGTGTGTGTGTTTGTTTGTGTGTCTGTGTAGGTGTGTGTCTTTGTATGTGTGATTCTGTGTGTGTTTGTGTCTGTGTCTCTGTGTATGTGTGTTAGCAAGATGGTGTTGCCCTGTTAACATCCTAATCAATATTCATATACAAAAAAAAATAAAAAAAAATAAAAAAATATTTTTGACTTTTCACAATGAACTTCGAAATTGAAAAATAACAAGCGGTGTATAGGTGAGTTTTATTTTGTTTTCCTGATCATGATAAATTTTTATTCTTTAGGTTTTTCAAACGTAAAAAGAATTTAACACGTTCTTAATGTAATTATCTTTAATTTTAATTTAAAACATTCGTAGAAATGTTTCGTTTTTAGAGATACCTCTTTAGCTAATCGTCTTTGTTTTCTTTTTCTTTTAAAAACATGTTTACAACAGAAGAACAAAGTGTTTAAAACTTTATTGCTGACATCATTAAGTGTTTAACATAACGAAAGTTTTAGGTGGGCTGGTAAAAATGTTTCTGTTTTTATTAATCCTATTGTTATATTGTCACATATATGTAAATATAAAATTTATTTTTACGTAAATATTTATGGATAAGCAGGCTGTTTCACTAATCTATATATAAATATAAGAAAAATAAAATTTTAAAAGTTTGATTATTTTCTTCATCTTTTTTCTTATTGTAACGAGTCACAGAAAACATTTATTTTATATGAGGAATGTCACGTGTACCTTTAAATTCTACAAAATTCAAATCATCACCTATCTCGTTTTTCACGTTCGTTTTTATATCATTATTATGATCATTATCATTATTTATTATTATTATTATTATTATTATTATTATTATTATTATTATTATTTTTTTCACATGAATTCGTCCAAGAGAAAAGCGATAGAAAAAATTTTGCAACAATTTTAAAACAGTTTTTTGTCTTTCTTTTTTCGGGAATACAGTTCAATATTTTCAAAGGTTCAAAGTCCGACAAAAGATATTTCTGATTGCTTGCATATTTTTATTTGCAGTTTCTTCTTAAAAGCCGCAATGACATTTTAAGTCATTTAATTTTTTTTTTTTTTTTTTAAAAACAATTTTTTAAAATTTCTGTTAAGTTATATTGAAAGAACTGCTTTCTGAATATAAACATTTTATACTTACCTATGATTTAAATTAAATGTATCACTTTTAGACTTTATCGTCTGCAGAAATAAAGCGTGAAAAAGTCCTAAAATGAAGTTCAAGATAGTACTGTGGATAATTTTCACCTACTTGATAATGGAATTTGTTCCTTATTTAAAAGAGTAAGTGAGTAAAACGTACAAATACGTCCTACAGCTGAATAGCATTCCTGTGCCAAAGGGTGGAACTCTGCCACAATCAAACTGTGTACCCAGTGCCACAGGTTGGGGTGGGGTGGGGTGTGTCTTAGTCAAACTTTATGACCAATATGCCAGACCGTGAGGACTGCTACTGTTAAGCCACTACGTTGTTGGAGCATGGGTAATTCTAGGCAACCTTCCATCAGATCTGTTCAGAACCTCTTATGAAGACAGTAAACGTTTGAATGCAAACAGCTATGTTAATTATCTGTTGATCGAAATACCCTATAAATTACTGTATATTTGCTAAAGAAAACACCTAATCAGTCTATGTCCTGAAAAGTGATCATGATGTAATAATGATGATGATGATGAACATCATGGTGATAGTTATAATAATAATGAAAATAATGTTATTTTTGTAATGATGATAATATTAATCATCGAGAAACAATAACGATGATATTAATATCAACATTGTGGCTATATTCCTTTTCTTCTTCTTCTTCTTCTTCCTCTTCTTCTGCTGCTTATTTTTCTTCTTCTTCTTCTTCTTATGATTATTATTATTACTACTACTACTATACTACTACTACTACTACTACTACTACTACTACTACTACTCCTGCTGCTGCTGAAACAATTACTATTGTTGTTGTTGTTTTATTTGTTACTATTATCGTTGTAACGGTTTTATTTGTAATTTTTTTTTTTTTTTTTTTTTTTTAAACAGATTAGTAATTTATGGAAACCGGTAATTACTATATTTAACACAAATTTGAATAAACGTATGAACACATCATATATATATATACATTTATTGATTTGTGATTTATTGATTATATAATATGCATGTATGTATGTGTGTGTGTGTATATATATATATATAGATAGATAGATAGATAGATAGATAGATAGATAGATAGATACATACATACATACATACATACACATACATACACACATACACACATACATAAACTACAGCGATAAACAATAGTGTGGTGTGTGTATATATGTATGTCTGTGTTCGTTATTATTATATTATTATTATTATTATTATTATTATTATTATTATTATTATTATTATTATTATTGTTATTGTTGTTATTATTATTATTATTATCATGATCATGATGATGATCATTATTATTACTACTACTGCTGCTGCTGTAACTATTACTATTGTTGTTTATTTATTATCGTTGTTACGGTTTTATTTGTGTTCTTGCTTTAAATCTTTTTATTATTATTATTCTTAAAACAGGTTAGTAAATTATGGAGAACGGTAATTACTATTTTTAACACATTTTTAATACTGCATATACGTCAAACACACACACACACACGCACACACAGAAAACAGGCGATCTAGCAGCAAGGTGACTTTTTTCTCGATGTCCTGCACATATTTAAACTGTAAAAATAACCTCAAAACATTCTTAATTCTGTTACTTATTAAGTAATCACTGGAATAACTCATCACGTCATTGTAAGTTACTACGTCGCCATTTACAACAAACTGGGACGGCATAGTAACTTACAATGACGTGATCGACGGGCGATTACAACGCCATGACAACATCGTCACAAACAAAATCCAGCTGACTGAACAGCATCTGCGATCTAAAGGAGATGCCGTCCACGTTGTGTCATTACCATAAGACGCCGTTGATGTGTAACACGACTGATCGTTCGATGTCCGTAGACTGACTGATCCAGTTCTCATTCGGCATCAGAGAAATTTTCGTTTAAATGGAAAAACACGTCATGAATCTGGAAAAATATATGACTGTGGAAAGTATTTCGTCTTCATGAAAAACGTTAGCACTTTCATCCTAGAAAAGCTTAAGGACGACTATGTCACCGGCGTTGCTGTGAACAACAGCGTTGTCGTTGAGAAAGGTATCAGTGCTTCAGGTGGGGAAGTGGAAGTGTCGTGATTTGGTGACAGAATCTGTTACAATGACAGAGAACGTACAGCAAGGAAGTATATCCACAATTCCACTGTTATTTATTATCGGAGACAGCTGCGTGAAAATATTTAATATCACTATTAATTTTCGGTCTTATCTGGCTCAAGTACACAAAACTGGAAGTTGGATCTCGCTGGTCAGCTGGACCGAAACTTAAAGATTAGTTTGTTATTTATTAAAAATTATGTCGCCACTGAAACATTAGGCCTGAGATCGTATTTCCGTTAAGTCTTGCTGCGTACTTATTTCTGTAATATTTATTTTAATTTTACTTGTTAGAAAATATGCTCGAAAACGTCAGAAGGCTGAAGATTTGTTTATTGAGAAGTAAGAATTATTTACTGCTGCTTTGTCAAATGTTTCTGTTTAGAAATGTTTTGAGACTTTTTATA
>CM022678.1:10237465-10317465 GCA_012295275.1 Chrysomallon squamiferum
GTAGTTAACATAAGAAATAAATGAGTGCCTTTTACACAGTATCCTTCATTCCTCTCTTTTTAGTTGACCTACAAGTAAACAATATAATATAATATAATATAATATAATATAATATAATATAATATAATATAATATAATATAATATAATATAACATTAAATAATATAACATAATATAATATAATATATACCACATTAAAGATAGACAGACATACAGCTAAACACACTTTGAGATTTTTAGTCACTGAGAGAGAGAGAGAGAGAGAGAGAGAGAGAGAGAGAGAGAGAGAGAGAGAGAGAGAGAGAGAGAGAGAGAGAGAGAGAGAGAGAGAGAGAGAGAGAGAGTTATTGTCATACTTTTATTTTCTGTATTAAATAATATCAATATCAGTGTCTTGCCTAGAAATGCTTGTCATAATAACTGGGTGTCTGCTCAACGTCTAAGGATGTTGCTCACTTCTCTCAGCTGCCAGTGTAGAATATGAGTCTCTCAGTTCTTTGTTATCTTAAACACATCATTACTTCAGTCTTAATGTAATCAAATATTTAATCATGTATAATATAAAATTCTTCTTTCATTTAACCCCTATTCCTCTGTATGTTCTTATTACTGATATTTATAAAATAATAATGATAAAAATAAGTAAGTAAATAAATAAATATAATTAATATTGACAGTTCTTAAAATCAATAATAGTAGTAGTTAAACTGCTGACGATAAAATATCATTTTATTTTACCTGTACTATACTCAAAATAATTTTCTGGTGGACAAGGTTCCAAATAATCTTCTTCCAACGTGTTCTTATCACGTTTTGTACGTCCTGTTTAAACGGATTTATATTTGAATTACTTATATCTTATTATATCTACATTATTATACTTTACTTGACTTAGTAGAAACAATATATGAATCTACTGATTCCTTGCACTATTTTCAGTACCAAACACAGCAACGCAAATTATAAAAGCAAGATTAAAAATATTAACAACAACAACAACAACAACAACACAAGTTTTAATTATTAAAAGAATATAAATATTTTAACATATCTGGTATAATAGAATAATTCTTCTAGTAAATATTTTATTATTTCATTTAATAAACAAACAAAGACACAAACGAACAAATAAATAGATAAATAAATATATAAATAAAAATATAAGTAAAAAAATAAATAAACAAATGATTAAAGAAAGAAAGAAAGAAATATGTTTGTAAGTAAATATTTGTACCTGTTTTTGCATCATCACAAGGAGTAGGTGCAACCAAGTAACTGTCATCCAGGCTATTTCTTGAATGATCTCTGTTTTCTGTTTAAAAATAATAAAATAAAAAATAATTAAATACTAAAATATAAAAAAGTTTTACAATTAAACTGACTATTAAGAATATAGCATGTAGTATATCGTTCACTCATCTTAACTAGAGATATATATAAAATGAAATACTGTACACACGCGAACCTAGTATCTGATTCATCTGGTGCAGCTGTACCAACCACAGTAAAGATACAACTACTACTATCAGTACTACTACTGCTACCACCACACCATACTTCCAACAATTACTACTTTATAACTTTTAAACTGCTACCACTTGTACTACCATTACTACTACCACTACGACTATTACTACTACTATGAATGAATTAATATTTAACAAAAGACTGCAGTAAAGAAAAAAAGTGTGATTATGAACATCGGTATACACATTCAATAGTTACTATTACCACCATCACTACTACAATTACTACTACTACCAATACTTCTAGTATTACTATTATCATGTCTAGCACTACTAGTAGTACCTCTAGCAACATGACAACAACAGCCACAGTTACAAACCAAAACTACTACAACTGCCACCACTACTACTAATTACATTGCTACTACTACTATTGCTAATGTTGCTATTGCTACTATTACCGATATTACTACTACTCGTACTGCTACTACGACAAGTGTTACTAACTATAATTTATACGACTAATATTGCTACCATGACACTTCATTATTACTACTACAAGTACTATACCACTACTACTACTACTACTACTACTACTACTACTACTACTACTACTACTACTACCACTACTACTACTACTACTACTATTACTATTACTACTACTACGACTGCCAATAATATTAAGAAAACATTATTGTAGATGTAAGTTACCAGATTCAATTTCGAAGTAATCAGGATCGACAGACAAATTTTCATTTCCATCTCTCCTATTTCTTTGTATGTCCTCATCTAAAATACATACATACATACATACACTCTGCTCCATTCTCAGTCCAGTTTGATTGACATTATACAAATAATAATAATAGCAATAATAATAATAATAACAATAATAATAATAACAATAGCAATAATAATAACAGTAATAATAATAATAATAATAATAGAATAATAATTATTATTATAATAATAGACAAACAGTAACAACAGTAATAATAACAACCAGTAATATCAATGACAATAACAACAATAGTAATAACAACAATAGTAAAAACAACAGTAATACGTATTAACCATAACAATATAACAATACCTATAACAACAACAACAAGAGGAATAAGAAGAAGTATAATGTGTTACGTTTTCTGTAAGTAACAACAACTTTTAGAGGTCCATAATAAGTCATTAAGAATTTATGAATACTACTTCTGCTAGTAGTACTACTGTTATTACTATTACTACTAGTACTAGTACTAGTACTACTAGAAGTACTACTCCTAATACTATAAACTGTACTAGTACTAGTACTACTAGTATTACTACTTCCAATATTATGAAGAAAAAAATGGTTGTAGTATGTAAGTCACCAGTTTCCATTTCCAAGTAATCAGGAACAACAGACAAATTTTCATTTCCAGTTCTCGTATTTCTCTGTAAGTCATCATCTGAAATAAATACAAACATACATACATACATACAACATACATACATACATACATACATATAAACATACACTCTAGTCCATTCTCAGTCACGTTTCATCAACATTATAGAAATACACTGATCTACAGTTTACAGATCCTGGACACAAATCGTTTCTTTATCTATAAAAAGATTCTTAACATGAAAAATATGAATTACAGTAATTAATTATCAAATATGATACGAGTAAATAGAAATCAGACTGGAAACCTTTCTGTAAATGTTGTTTTTGTTTCATTAAGACATGTGACTACTGGTTTTCGTACCTGTTTGTGTTCCTATCAAAACAAAGACCAGAATAATTAGTACAACAACAACAAGCAAAACTGCTCCACCTGCTCCAGCTCCAATGTAGATCATCTTCATATCTTGTGTAGAATCTGTGAACAGTTTACATTACAAAACAACATTAAAAATTAGAAGTAAATAAAAATAAAAGAAAGAGAGAAAACGTCAAATGGATTCAGTTATGTTCTTTAGATAGAAATTCTCAAGAAAATAAATATAAATAAGCTGATAAAAAAAATAATAGAATACGTTTTTTGTGAGAATCTGTGGACTGAAATGTTCTTTCCTGTGGTTAGGTAATTTCGTAAATTCAAAAACTTACACACTGAGAAAGGAGTTGAAAAGTGTATATTTACTCAGTCTATCAGAGATCTCTGAACAAAATGTCACTGGATGAAGAGGTAAACAAAATCAGCATTTATATCTCTTCATGTACGTTATTATTACTTCGACACATAAAATAGTGTTTAAATTTTAATTTCAACTATCTGCATTGTAAACGTGATCGCATCTGTATTTATGTGTATGTTCATGATATGTTTATAAAAGACACTTAACATATTTAATTATGATAAGTACTCTTTGTACGTCGTCATTGATTGCTGTTGTTGTTGTAAAGGTTGTTATTATAATTATTTTCTGTTTATTTGTTTGTTATGTTTATTGCGCTTGATTCTTTGTATAACTTCGACTTGTTCGTTCTTCTTCTTCTCTTTTTTTTTTTTAATTTCTGCTTGATATTTCCACTCATGCATAATTATCAATAATTATTGTTTTTGTTGCTTTAAAATTCTGCTTAATATTTCCACTGATACATTATTATTAATAACTACCTCTGAGAAAAAGCTTCATTTTCTTCACAAGTTTTGTATCAAACTTTTCACTGGACACAACAACTTGGTAATCACCCGCATCTTCACGTTTAGTTTTGTACAGAATCAGCTGTCCAACTGAAGACCACGAATTTGTCTTAACACATTCGGTCTTTTTTAAAATTTCCTCTTACCATTGACCAGTTTGTACCAGGTAAAGACAGGAGGAGGGAAAGCAATAACAGAAATGTGGAGTACAGCATCGTTTCCAAGTTGTGTAGTAAAACTACTCATGAAATTTTTGTGGTGATTTAGTCTGGGGTGGCCTGCAGAAGCAAAATATTTTCAACACAAAAGAAAGACGTTCGTTAATCTATTTAATTTTCTTTACATACGAACATTTTAAAACATTCTAAGATTTATAAAATGGTGTATCGATCTAATAAGGTAATTCCAGAACAATTTATTCCTGATTTTTATCCAACATATTAAATTGATATAAAGGGATATATTATATTTTATGAGATAATATATAAATTGAAATACATCAGAAAATAAATAGCAATGCTAAAAATATCAAGAACTTCTGTGAGCATTTATGAGTGTCTTTATGTTTGTCAGTATATGTTTGAACTGTTCACGGATTTTGTCTCATTATTCAGCCATGGGTCAATCTGAAGAGTGAAATAAAACAAAGATTTCACTTACAGTTTACAAATAATTCAATTTGTTTCTTAACACGCTCGTTTACTGAGTTGTCAGCTGTACAAAAATAAATATTAGAATCTTCGCATCTAGCTTCTTTCCAAGCAAACTGAATCCGTGTTGAATTGTGCACCACTTTAATTTGGTTTGTGTTGTTTCGTAGTTCTATGGTTGATGCGGGTTTACTGTCGACACTACAAATGACGTCAACTCTGTCGCGTTCATTTACGTACACAGAAGGTGACTGGTTGTTGATTTGAAAATTCTCAATGATTGACTGGTCTGTGAAAACAAACAAAAAAGAAACAACGTTTAAGTTTAATAATGGCACTGGCAAGTATGTAGTTAAGTATGTTTGTATGTATGAACGTTTATTATCTGTGTGTGTGTGTATGTATGTATGTATTTATGTACATATATATATGTGTGTGTGTGTGTGTGTGTGTGTATATATATATATATGTAAATGGGAACACAAAACGTTCAAATGAGCAGTCAAGTATAGTCAAGCCTAGATCCTGGTATCGGGTTTTGTTACGATATATAACTGGTGCAGTGTGATATCATGTGAAGAATCTATAAGCTAGAAATCGATTTTGTTTTCGATTTTATTTTGTACCACCAACAGTGAAAGCCATGGACGGATTTCTATTTGGATTAATGTTTGTTCTGTATTCGACAGAAAATAGTAATTTATTTTACTATTTACTATTTACTATCTCTCTCTCTCTCTCTCTCTCTCTCTCTCTCTCTCTCTCTCTCTCTCTCTCTCTCTCTCTCTCTCTCTCTCTCTCTCTCTCTCTCTCTCTCTCTCTCTCTCTCTCTCTCTCTCTCTCTCTCTTACCGAAAATAAATGTAACATCCATCAGATACTTACAGAATACTGTAATGTTAACAGACTTTGATGCACGGTATCCTGTATCATCATCTGTTAAAGCATCATGGATTGCTGTACATCTAAGAAATCCACTGAGGTTCCTGGTTGCCTGGTTCACAGTGACATAACCATGAGACTTGTCCACACTCAGATAACTTCGAGCTCTAGATTTATGACTGTAATGGAACCAGCTGTACCTCACTGAATTAGGACAGTCAGAGATACAAGACAAAATTAAAGTCTCTCCTTCGTTTGCGTATTTATGTCCATCCGGTACAATGGTCACGTTACAGGGTCCTACAAATACAATATCACCATACAGAATAAAAATCTAAATATCTCCGATAATTCAGTACATAAAATTATGTATCATACGCAAAAGAAAAAGGTTGTTGGTATGTATAAATTATTATAAAAAAAAATTACTAAACTTCTACAAATCAGTAAATGTAAAATTCGAAAAACTGTTTAGACAATAAATAAATAAATAAATAAAAACTATTGCTAATGGAAATTTCTTAGTGTGCACTTTATTTGGTAGCTGCAATATGTTAATGTTATTTAATTCAAGTCTTTTATAATGAATACCATTGTATTTTGACCGACGTTTAAGCTTTTTTCTTTTCATTCTTTCTTATTTTATTTTATTTTATTTTATTTTACGTTATTTGTTCTGATTAAAATAATTGATGCTAAAAACAATATTATTAAATAGTATCTGTACTGAGAATAGAAATGCATCGAAAGATTTTGACCAAAGCGAAATTTGGTTCGAATAAATGATTAAAATTTTTTAAATGTTTTAAACTTACGCATTTGTCTGTAACGTAGTTTGAATGTTGCATGACAACCAGAGACAGAATAGAAAAAAACTATTACTCTGTTTGAATAACTTTGTATGGTCGATGAATTAGAACCACAAATTTTCTTTAAATGAGATCCAGCTTAAAAATAAAACAAAAAAAAAAAATGTATATAAATAAAATAAATAAAATAAAATAAAATAAAATAAAATAAAATAAAATAAAATAAAATAAAAATAAAATAAAATAAAAATTAGGAAAATAAAACAGAAGAAAAAAAAGAAAAAGAAAAGAGAAAAAAGATTAAAAAGAAGATTAAGATGAACTAGTGTGTTTGTAATAAGAATACAAGATCTTTAAAGTTGCCTGTAATGATATTAAAAGAAAAAATAGTCTAACCATATTTGTACGTACTAGCTATTATATCAGTTTGAACAACGCTTCATAAATCACAACAAAATATGACAATAATAATAATATTGTCATAAAAAAATTTGAACTCCGCCATTTTACAAATAGTCATGACGTCATTGCTTACATGGCGGACTCAAAGTTGTATTTTTCAGACACTAAAAAAGTTTAGATCATTTTTTAAAATTTATTTATTTATTATTATTATTATTATTATTATTATTATTATTATTATTATTATTTTTGTATTATTTTTTGTATAATGTCTGTTACCGGAATGTAATATTTGATATATAAATTTTATTATATTATTAATCATTTTTCATATAACGTGTCTCTCGTTTTAAAATTTTTTATATTCCAATATATTTGATCTATCGCTATTGTAGTAATGGTGAGGACTAAATGTAAGTGTTTAAGGGATATCTTACATTCGCGGATGCGCAAGTGATCTGTTTGACAGTCAGGTGTGGAGGTCCATGTTGACTCTACCAGAGTTAAGTTGATCGTTGTTGAAGGTGCAGAATTTATATACCAGTAAACGATGTCACCACTGAGGTAAGAATACGAAAGAAAATAATTAAAGATATGAATATCTTAGAAACTCTCTCTCTCTCTCTCTCTCTCTCTCTCTCTCTCTCTCTCTCTCTCTCTCTCTCTCTCTCTCTCTCTCTCTCTCTCTCTCTCTCTCTCTCTCTCTCTCTCTCTCTCTCTCTCTCTCTCTCTCTCTCTCTCTCTCTCTCTCTCTCTCTCAAAAAAACGCACACAGAAACGATTGTTACACTGTTATTTCAGTTTCTAAAGAATAAAAACTTTGCTTACACTATATTCCTAGTATATTCATAATACAGATACTGCGTCTCTCTCTCTCTCTCTCTCTCTCTCTCTCTCTCTCTCTCTCTCTCTCTCTCTCTCTCTCTCTCTCTCTCTCTCTCTCTCTCTCTCTCTCTCTCTCTCTCTCTCTCTCTCTCTCTCTCTCTCTAAAAACCACGCATTCAGAAACGATTGTTATACTTGTTATTTCAGTTTCTAAAGAAGAAGAAAAACATTGCTTACACTATATTCCTAGTATATTCATAATACAGATACTCTCTCTCTCTCTCTCTCTCTCTCTCTCTCTCTCTCTCTCTCTCTCTCTCTCTCTCTCTCTCTCTCTCTCTCTGTTTGTAGTTTCTAAATAATGCATTGCTTGGACTATATTCCTAGTATATTCATAATACAGAAACAGTCAAACATCTCTCTCTCTCTCTCTCTCTCTCTCTCTCTCTCTCTCTCTCTCTCTCTCTCTCTCTCTTTCTCTCTCTCTCTCTCTCAGAGAGAGAGAGAAAAAGAGAGAGAGAGGGAGAAACGATTGTTACACTGTTATTTCAATTTCAAAAGAATAAAAGAGGTTTTTCTTTCTTTCTTTCTTTCTTCATTTTGTTTTGTTTGTTTGTTTGTTGTTGATTATGTAGTTTTGTTTTGTATTTTTTCTTTTTTTATGGTTTTCATTTTTTATTAGAAATCACGCACACAGAAACGATTGTTACATTGTTATTTCAGTTTCTAAAGAAGAAAAACTTTGCTTACACTATATTCCTAGTATATTCATAATACAGATACTGCGTCTCTCTCTCTCTCTCTCTCTCTCTCTCTCTCTCTCTCTCTCTCTCTCTCTCTCTCTCTCTCTCTCTCTCTCTCTCTCTCTCTCTCTCTCTCTCTCTCTCTCTCTCTCTCTCTAAAAATCACGCACACAGAAACGATTGTTACACTGTTATTTCAGTTTCTAAAGAAGAAAAAAAACGTTGCTTACACTATATTCCTAGTATATTCATAATACAGATACTGCGCATGTTCTGTTGCGTTGAGACGTCCGACATTTTTCAAGCAAATTACTCCAGAAAAAAAGTAGTGAAAAAGAAAAACAGTCAAAATTATAAATAAATATATACATATATGTCGACAGATAGGCTGAGACACATAGCTATAGAGATATACAGGTGTAAATGTAAAAATAACGACTGATAAGAATTTTGAAAACGTATGTAATATATTGAGTTTGTTATGTACTTGTAAAATCTTTGTGAGTATCTTATGTAAGTCTGTTTGTGTGTGGACGTGTATCTGCGTTGTTCGTGTATATATGTCTGTTTGTGAGCATATACTTCTGTCATGTTCGTTTAGATGTTTGTGTGCGTATGCGAATATTATTTTAATATTATGTGAATGTGTATATTCCTGTATTAAGTTCGTGTTTGTTTCGTTAGCGTCTACTTGGGTTATCTTTATATATTCATATATATATAGATATATATATATGTGTATATATATATATATATATATATATGAGTTGTTTGTGCTCTAACATTATAAATAAATAAATATAAAACTTACTGAAATTCCATGACGAACACAATAATATAAAAATATAAATACAAGTCCTCATCTTCACTCGATAATCTAAACAGTGTATTCAGATAAAGAAGCGCATTAGGTGAAAGAAAGTAGGGTGCTTTTAACAAAGGATTAAATGTTACATGTGACTGTTCAACTGTTCTTTGGACCAGGAAGAAACCTGATCGAATTAACTAATGCTGCGAATAATAATTAATGATACTCTGTTTTTTATTTGTATTTTTTATTTTTATTTTTTATTATTATTCTTTTTTGTTGGTTTGTTTGTTTGTTTATTTTAGCTATATTGTCACATCAGTTAAACCTACATCTATGATTTTCAGAAATCTTTCTCTTCCTTTTATGTCTATGAAGGCGACTCTATATGTTAAAGTAAAGTAATTGTTTGTATATATGTCTGCGTGTGCGTGCGTGTTTGTGTCTTTGTGTGTTTATTATTATTATTAGTCACACAAACAATATAGACAATACATGTATCTGTGTGTGTGTGTGTGTGACTAAATTTAACGTATATATTCATATATCTACACGTGTTTTTCTGTAGATATGTATATCTGTGTGTATCTCTCTCTCACTCTCAATCTGTAGATAGATAGATAGACAGATAGATATATATATATATATATATAGATAGATAGATAGATAGATAGATAGATAGACAGACAGACAGACAGATAGAGAGATAGACAAATAGATATATAACGTCATCTTTGGACCAGGAAGAAACCTGATCGAATTAAGTAATGCTGCGAATAATAAGTAAAGAATTATCAGGTCGCTTCGACTTCATGAAACAAATAGCGTGAGTGAAAACATACGATATGCTGTACAATAGATGCTCTCAATACAAAGTCCTTCTTACTCTGATTTTTATTCTTGTTGTTTTATTGATATAAATACGTGTTTGTGTGTTTGTGTGTTTGTGCATATGCATATGCATATATATATAATATGAAAAACCGCGAATATTGGATGCAGTTTTAAAACGTCTATTATGAGATTATATACGGTACTAAATGCTTCCCAAACACTTTCTAAAGACACTATTACTCATTAATACAGTAATAATGTAGTAATATTGTGCAGTTATGTATTTCACTAATGTAGTAATGATAATGTAAACACATTTTAATTTTGTATAAACAATATTTTATGTTTGTATGTATTTACCCATACTGTATTACTTTATTCTATGCGTATTGACAGAAAGTGGAACAAATTTAAAGGCAAACAGACAGATAAATACAGTATGTTCATGTAATGTCAGCGTTGTTCCATGATGTCAATCGATAAAAACTACTAGAGAGTAAATATGTAAAAGTCTCTATCTACCTTTGTTTTATGACGTTATAACGCTAGCCTGGTATACCAGCATAATAAAATAACCCGCGAATATTGGTCTGTAATATATATATGAATGTATGTCTGTATGTATGTGTGTGTGTGTGTGTGTGTGTATATATATATGCCAAGTAATAAAATACTGTTGATCAGTATATATCATAATGTGTGTGTGTGTGTGTGTGTGTGTGTGTGTGTGTGTGTGAGTGAGACCCATTCTCAAAAGATGAACTATACTGATGGTTACATATTTTACCATTTTAAAATTGAACCATCTTTTTCACTTTAAATCACGATCTTTTTTCACCGTGTTGTACATATAGCAAAAAGAAAAAAAAAACCATATATGATAACAAGGTGTTTGTAACGTTAAAAAAAAGCAATGGTTTATTTGAGCAAATGAACTGAAAGGTGCGTACAAATTCCAAGTGAAAGTGTGACGCTAGCAACATTTCTTTAATGTTTATATTGTTATTAGTCGACATCTTCAAACAATTTCAAAGCGCATTTCTGCAATTCAGTTCTATCCAAAACGAAACAGATTTGTAGTTTGGTAACGCACTGGTAGTTCTCGTTGTTTTTCTACCTTTGTCGAGTTCGGCGCTCGGTCGTGAAGTTTATCATCTCATCGCCAAGAGAAATTTTGAAAAGTCACAAATTCAGTAAAAAAAATATTAATAAATTACTATTACAACTTGCCTCTGAATAATAATTCGTTTGCATTGTTTAATTCAAATATTTAGAGATTCACATAGTACATTAGTGAATTTTTTTCATTTCTGTCGACGAATTCCCAGCACTTCGTCACGTTCAGTCAAAGTCAAATCCTAAAAAAAAAAAAAAAAACGATTAAATACTACGACGTGCCGATCAAGGTTTTGTATTATCAAACGACCCCAGAAAGTAGTCCGCTTAAGTTCGATGACGACAATGGCGAAATGAAGACATTATAAGCAGTTTTCGTCATCGAACTGAAAACATCATGTCCGATGATTCCACGACATCTAACCACATTTTACGTACCGGCTGTCCAGCCGACATCAAATCTGTTAAAAGTTCAGATTTCGTCCATTTTCCTTCCGTCCCAAATAACTTCTGTGAAACCTGCTATGGAAAACAAATATGTGGAAAGAAAGATCATTATGTGTTCTTTTAAATGGTAACGTTGTTTTTTGTGCGTGTTAAATCAGTCTTTGTAAATGATCTTCGGCGCTCGTGATTAGCCATTAACAGCGTGGAGTAATGACCTTTAACATCAACAAATGTTCTCTAACTGTCTACAACTGTCTACTAATTCTTAAATTGATAAAAAAAAAAAAAAAAACACACACGCAAAACTAAGATTAATATTACCGTTTCCATTTAAAAACGATTTTGAAAATAGTGCATTTATTTCACGGGTCTAGACTCACCTTTTGAGAATGGGTCATGTAATGTATGTATGTATAAGTGTATATGTGTACGAATGTATATCTATTTATCTATACACACTAATCAACAGTATTTTATTATTTGGCATAACCCGAAACCACACATCTACTATAAATAAAATATCAACATGATTAATCTACATGACATTCCATTATAACAGGGGATGCCAAATATTTGTTCATGGGGTCACATGAGAAACAGAAAATATTGTTGAGGGCCGAGCCAAAAAGCTTAACTCAGTTCTTCATAATATTAATTCTATTTCTTTATTAAAAAAGATAAAGCAGTAAATAGCATTGTTATGTTAAGAGTATATGTTATGACTAAACAATGAAAAAGTGAGGTTGGCTTACAAAATAATGTCATTTATTCAGTCAGACGTCTCAAACCAATGGATGTTTTTAACATTTGATTCAACAATGAAAAAGTCAAAACTTGAGGTTTCACGTTCCAGCTGAAGCTCCAGATTCCCAGCAATGTCCTCGATCCTTCTCGTCACAGTTCGCCTGTACTCCACATTTCTGTGATTGCTTTCCTTCCACCTGTGTTTACCTGGTACAAACTGGTCAATGGTGAGAGGAAATTATTAACAAAGACTGAACCTGTTAAGTCAAATTCGTGGTCTTGTGTTGGACAGCTGATTCTGTACAAAACTAAACGAAAAGATGCGGGTGATTACTATATATATATATATATACACACATATATAACTGAAGATAAGACTAGTGTTGCATGCAGATAGTTTAATGTAAAATTTAATCATTATTTTATTGGTCCAAGTAATAATATCGTACATGAAGAAGTATACATTCTGATGTGTTTCTCTTCAACATATGTCGTTTTGTACAGTTGTAAAACTGATAGACTGAATACATGTAAACTTTTCAGTTCCTTCTTCAGTCTACAGGTTTTTGAATTTACGATCTTACCTGCCACATAGGAAAGAACATTTCAGTCGACAGGCATCAACAAAATCGTATTCTATTATTTATATGTATTTTGTTTCTTGAGAATTTCTGTTTAAAGAACATAACTGAATCCCTTTAACGTATTCCTCTCTTTCTTTTATTTTGTATTTAGTTCTAATTTTTAATTTTGTTTTATAATGTAAAATATTCACAGATTAAATAACATTTTAGAAATCAAATGTAAAGTGACCCATGTGTTCGAGAAGGGTGAGCATACCGATTCTGGAAAAGGCGTATGAAACGCATCAAACACGTGACGTTTAAAGATTTTTAACTCCGCGAAATTCGTATCAATGGTGAAATGCTACATCAAAAGAATATAGTTATTTAATAAATTATTTAAAACCTTTCACATTATCACTATATTGTTAGAACGAACTTCTTAAATAAAAAGTATTTTGGTGTGTGTTTGTTTTTCCCAATATTGGTGTGACATCAACGTTTGCTAATAATAAAGTATCTGGTTTAAAGAAATATAATAAATTACGTCAAATACTGCAAAGGCACCCTTCCATGGTCAAATTATTTGATGACTTGTACATAAAATGATGTCAAGAAAATATTATATTATTGTGTTTTTTTATGATCTATTGAATGTTGAATGTTTAAAAACAACGATTAATATTGTACAGACTCTGCACAAGAGGTGAAGATAATCTATATTGGAACTGCAGCAGGCAGGTGCAGCAGTTTTGCTTGTAGTTGTATAAATTATTCTGGTCTTTGTTTTCATAAGAAAACGGAGAGGTAAGGAAATCAACAGTCACATGTCTTTGTAAAATAATAACAACATACTTGGTAACAGTCACATGTCTTTGTTTACTGATATAATTCTTTTTCTAAAATAAACTATTTGTGTCCAGGATTTGTAAACTGTAACTTTATATTTGTAAAATGTAAATGAAACATGATTTGGACAGTCTGATTTCCATTTGTACTATGTATTGTGCGTTTCATAATCAATTACTGTATTTGAAAATGAAAATGAAAAGGTAATTAATTAATTAAAATTAATTTATATTAAAACAGTTTTACATTAACAAAATGAATATTAACTTTGTAGAAATAACCGTGAGAGACTTTTTCTCGCCAGGATTGATTCACAATACTTAATCATCCACTTTAGTGAGTTTCCAACGAAACACTTTAATGGTTTTCCCGGAAATACTTTATTGATTTTTCCGGGAAATATTTAGTCGATATTTCCCTGGAAATCGTGTCTGTGTATAAACATAACAGTAGTTTCCCAGGAATTTCTTGCTGATGACTCAGCGCTAGAAATTAACTGTGGCTTGTGTTACTTGGAACCAAGCGTCAGGTGATATTTTACTGTAAATAACGTCACAGAAAAATCGTGACTTTCGCTAGAGTTAGGACTTACTCACTTTGACGATATAAAAGCAGACGACTCAGACGAGGTTTACTGTATGTCACTGGTATTAACCAGTGACGTTCAGTTATGAGAAAGTAAAACTAGTGACCAGTGACATTCAGTTGAGAAAGTAAAACTAGAACCAGTGACATTCAGTGATGAGAAAGTAAAACTAGTAACCAGTGACATTCAGTGATGAGAAAGTAAAACTAGTAACCAGTGACAGTCAGTTATGAGAAAGTAAAACTAGTAACCAGTGACATTCAATGATGAACGGTTCCAGGACAGTTTATGAGGTAAAACTTTTAGTGACATTCAATGATTTAGTAACCAGTGACATTTAGCATTTTTTTTTAATTAAATTTTAATTAATTTATTTTTACAATAGATGAAAAGTATTTTAGCAAACATTTTCCTTTTTTTTTTAATTATATTTTATTTTTGCTTTGTTGTTTGTTTATTTTGTCATTTCATTGCCTTTGTTTTTCCTTAGCCAGAAAAAAAAAATTCCTGTGAAAGACAGAAAAAACAGGTCGTGAAATTAATATAAAATATATATATAAATAAATAAATTTAAGATTACAAACTAAATATAATGATTTGAAATTTGTGCACTTTGCTGTACAATCTGATAATCAGATAAATATAAATTTGATTGTATCAAATGAGTGGAATTCGCTATATTTTGTTTATGATTAATTATTTGTAATAACAATTATCATTAACCACAACATTTGAGAGTTTTTTATTTATTTATTTATTTATTTACTATTTACCTATATACGTACTTACTTACTTACTAACTTCTCTTATTTTATCTTATCTTATCTTATTTTATTCCATTTTATTTATTCTATTTTATTCATTACATTTTATTTATTATACTTTAATTTATTATTTTATTTTACTTTATTTCATTTTATTTCATAAACAATTACTAACATATGTACGGATTTAGGTGCAGTCATAAATGTAAACTACATACGTATATGTTAGTTATTATTCGTTAATTCTTTAATTACGTCACAATAGAAATCGTACACAGAACAACTAAGACAGAGTTTTACATAATTCATAATGAAGTCGATTTCGTGACGTCACGATTTCTTTACTGTTTATATTGTTATTAGTCGACATCTTCAGACGTCACGTGCTTGATGTCTTTCGTTCGCCTTTTCTTGAATCGGGATCCTCACCCTTCTCGATGACTGGATCACTTTAGATTATTTTTTCTAAAATGTCATTTAATGTTGAGCGGGGGGGATCTTGAATCTCTCTGCCGTCAGATTCTTTTCTCGTCAGGATTTTTGAATACCGAATGCAATTTATTATTCATAGGTACTAAATAATGCTATAAGGTCATTAATATTTATCTTATTAACAAACACAGAAATGCATACGTACGTACCACTTTATCTGCCTATTTATTCATACATACATCAAGACAAACACGTACGCTGTATAAAGTATGATACTCAAAGTTTCTGTGTGGATGTCTGTAAAGATTCATTCATTCAGTATCGTAAATTCGAGTAATTTCTTAGAAATATTTCTTATGTTCTTTGTTTCTTTTTCAGTTTCAGACGTTAACACCAAACAAACAAAAACAAAACTGTAATGGCAGAAACCAGTGATTCGTCTTCTCCTTCAGTAAACGTCGTCACAGAAGCAGACAAAATAAAACTGCGGTATGCTACATACAGAGGCTGGCATCGTAAAAAACTTGCTCTTCAGCTAGCTATAGCCGGATTTAGGTATACTGGTGACGGGGACAGAGTGAAATGTAAAACTTGTGACGTGCAAGTGGACAACTGGTTGACGTCAAACGACGCCATTGAAACACATCGCAAACACTCTCCGAACTGCTCTTACATTAACAAGTGGTTTGGCAGGGAAAGTCAGACGACATCCGGAGGTGGTAGAAGAGAAGATAAGTCGAAAATTCCTGCGAAATACCCGTTATACGAGAACTACCAAAACAGGCTAGACAGTTATTTTGGGTGGCCTCTGAAATACGCACACCAAAGTCCCTCGTCCATGGCGACAGAGGGTTTTTTCTACTTGGGGTCCGCGGACAGAGCAAGATGTTTCCAGTGTGGTATCACTCTCCGGGACTGGGACGAGGACGATTTTCCACTGGACGCTCACATCACGTGGTCTCCCGACTGCCAGTTTGCTCAGCAGAGACAAGAACAAGCCAGACGCGGAGTATCATCAAATAGTGCCGAGAGAAAAACAGAATGCAATAAAATGTCTAACCCAACTGATAAAAACAACAACAAAGAACAACATTCTGAAAGGAAAACCGCAAATACCTTTGAAAAAACGGCCGAAGCAGGTTCGACCGGAGATGCGCTCTGTAATGGAGGAAATACAAACACGAACGAAACCTGTATGGAAGTAAGAAACGACTCCGGTGTAACTGATAGTGAAACAGGCACAGACGGCGCAGTGGGGGACGTAGGTAACGATGATGACGTCATGTCGCGTGTACGCAGCACGATGATAGACGCTGTGTTGGAGTTTGGGTGCAGCATAGAAAGTGTAAGGAAGGCAATTCAGCTGCAGAGGCACAGAAACGGGAGGAATTTTCCTAACGCAGAATCGCTGTATGCAGCCGTTCTAGACATTGAGGAATCAGATACTGTTTAATTAACTTATTTATTTATATAACTTTTGTAATTTGAAGAATCACGTTACTATATTAACTTTAATATTATTTATTTATTTATATTATTTTTGTAATTTGAAGAATCATATTACTGTATAAATTTTAATATTGTTTATTTTGTTGTAAAATATTGTTTCGGTAATTTAAAGATTCAATTAAGTGTTGAGACATATAAATTTGAAGATCTATTTGTGTAATAAAAAAGTTTTCTCTTTTACTTTGTTCATCGACATCATCATCATCATCAGTGTTGGTGTCCTTATTTTGTTTCTGTTTTTTCTTCTTCTTCTTCTTCTTCCATTATTATTATTATTATTATTATTATTATTATTATTATTATTATTATTATTATTATTATTATTATTATCTTCTTACTTATTTATTGTTTCTGTTTGCTTGTCTTTTTATCTTATTTAAGACAGTTCATGTACCAAAGAAATGTAACAGACTGAATTTAGGAGACTATTTATATTATTTAGTCTATTTACAATGAATATAAAAAGCAACTATTATTAACTGCAGTACAAAAATAAAATAAAATAAACATAATAACATAAAATAACCATAATAGGAAGAAGAAGAAGAAAAGAAAGAAAGAAAAAACCGCAGAGAAACACAAATACAGATAAAAGAACAGAATTAAATAATGTGAATATACATCTGCAAGTCTGTGAATGTGTCTCTATGTGACATCACTGTGACAGGTTACTGAAATTTTAGATTAGAAACTCTTTTTTATTAAAATTATTACACAGAACTTTGTCCAACTTGTTGATCTTCAAACAGAATCTCTCATCTTCTTAGTGTCTGATACTACAAGTATATACCACACATAATGAACACACAACATGTTTAATAATCATGATAAACATTCACTATAGCAAATATACACACATATTGATAGTTATGTATTAGTAACGAAAGCAATAGAATCAGTGCTTTGTATTATACAAACAGAAAAGTCGCAGTTCTCTCCCTTTCTCCTTTTCTGTTTCTGCCTCTTTTTCAGTTTTTATACTCTCTCTCTCTCTCTCTCTCTCTCTCTCTCTCTCTCTCTCTCTCTCTCTCTCTCTCTCTCTCTCTCTCTCTCTCTATATATATATATATATATATCTCTCTCTCTCTCTCTCTCTCTCTCTCTCTCTCTCTCTCTCTCTCTCTCTCTCTCTCTCTCTCTCTCTCTCTCTCTCTAAGACTGGACCACTGAGTTCCTTCTGTCGGATATACATGTAGTTTTCGAAGGCAGGTTTTGGATGACCACGCTCTGAATCAGTGAACTCCATCTTAAAGAATATGGTATTTTACCAATTAGTAATTAGCCGACAGATACTTTTCAAATTTCTCATAAAAGAAAATTAAATATAATTATCACATACACGTTTAAGATTTCTCATAAAAGAAAAATAAATAGAATTATCACAGATACTTTTAAAATTTATGATGAAAGAAAAATAAATGTTATCACTGAATCTTTTAAAAGTTCTTCTAAAATGCAGTAGGTCTTCTTTTAAAACAAAAATAATGATATGGATGAAATCTAAATGACTTAAATCCTCATTAAAAAACACATTGCCCCTGTTTTTCATTTATTTATTATTTTCATGTTTTTCTTTTGTTCTTTAATACCAAAATAATTAACACACTGTCAACAAACATTCTCAGATGTCACACTGGGTAGCGAAAAGCTTTTTCAATTAAAATTTTGTGTTAACTAAATGTGACCAATACGTAAGCGACACAAAAAAAAACTTCACGTTGTCTTGACCGTCATAAGACAGCCAATGTCCAAACGACTCAACAAGTGTGGTTGGTACGTTTCGTGTTTGCTCGGCAAACAAAAATAATCAAACGTTTGAATTAATGGTGCAGTTTTAATGATTCCACGACATCTAACCACATTTTAGGTACCGGCTGTCTAGCCGACATCAAAGCTGTTGAAAATTCAGATTTCATCCATTTTCCTTCCCTCCCAAATAACTTCAGTGAAACCTACTATGAAAAAAAAATACGTGGAAAGAAAGATCATTATGTGTTCTTTTAAATGGTAACGTTGTTTCTGTTGTGTTAAATCAGTCTTTTGTACGAGATTTCTAAACATGGTGGGTGTAAATGATCTTCGGCGCTCGTGGTTAGCCATTAACAGCGTGGAGTAATGACCTTTAACCTCGACAAATGTTCTCTAACTGTCTAGTAGTTCTTAAACTGATAAAAAAAAACACACACACACACAAAAGTAAGATTAATATTACCGTTTCCATTTAAAAACGATTTTGAAAATAGTGCATTTACATCACGGATTAAGGCTGACCTTTTGAGAACGGGTCATGTATGTATGTATGTATAAGTGTATATGTGTACGAATGTATATCTATGTATCTATACAGACACACAACATACATACGCACACACACACACACACACACACACACACACACACTAATCAACAGTACTTTATTATTTGGCATAACCCGAAACTACACATCTTCTATAAATAAAATATCAACATGGTTAATATACATGACATTCCATTATAACAGGGTAGGCAATTATTTTTTTCATGGGGTCACATGAGAAACAGAAAATATTGTTGAGGGCCGAGCCAAAAAGCTTAACTCAGTTCTTCATAATATTAATTCTATTTCTTTATATAAAAAAATAAAGCAGTATATAGCATTGTTTTGACAAGCTGGCAAGACTGGTAAGAGTATATATTATGATTAAACAATGAAAAAGTGAGGTTGGCTTACAAAATAATGTCATTTATTCAGTCAGACGTCTCAAAACAATGGTAAACTAAATGTGAACATTTTTAACATTTGTGACTCATTATATTATTGATCATTTTCAGTCACAAAGCCAGACACAAAAAGTCAAAACCTGCCACTTCACGTTCCAGCTGAAGCTCCAGATTCCCAGCAATGTCCTCGATCCTTCTCGTCACAGTTCGCCTGTCCTCCATATTTCTGTTATTGCTTTCCCTCCACCTGTGTTTACCTGGTACAAACTGGTCAATGGTGAGAGGAAATTATTAACAAAGACTGAACCTGTTAAGTCAAATTCATGGTCTTCTGTTGGACAGCTGATTCTGCACAAAACTAAACGTGAAGATGCGGGTGATTACCAAGTTGTTGTGTCCAGTAAAATGTTTGATACAAAACTAAACGTGATGATGCGGGTGATTACTATATATATATATATATATATATATATATATATATACACACATATATAACTGAAGATAAGACTAGTGTTACAGTGCAGATAGTTTAAAATGTAAAATTTAATCATTATTTTATTGGTCCAAGTAATAATATCGTACATGAAGAAGTACAAATTCTGATGTGTTTCTCTTCAACCTATGTCGTTTTGTTTAGTTGTAAAAATATCTCTTACAGACTGAGTATATGTAAACATTTCATTTCCTTGTTCAGTCTACAAGTTTTTGAATTTACGATCTATACCTGCCACAGAGGAAAGAACATTTCAGTCGACAGGCATCAACAGAATCGTATTCTATTATTTATATGTATTTTGTTTCTTGAGAATTTCTGTCTAAAGAACATAACTGAATCCCTTTGACGTATTCCTCTCTTTCTTTTATTTTGTATTTACTTCTAATTTTTAATTTTTTTTTATAATTAAAATATTCACAGATTAAATAACATTTTAGAAATCAAATGTAAAGTGACCCATGTGTTCGAGAAGGGTGAGCATACCGATTCTGGAAAAGGCGTATGAAACGCATGAAACACGTGACGTTTAAATATTTTTAACTCCGCGAAATTTGTATCAATGGTGAAATGCTACATCAAAAGAGTATAGTTTTTTTTTTATTAATATTATTATTTAATAAATTATTTAAAACCTTTCACATTATCACTATATTGTTAGAACAAACTTCCTAAATATAAAATATTTTGGTGTGTATATGTTTTCCCTAATATTGTCGTGACATCAGCGTTTACTAATAATAAAGTATCTGGTTAAAGAAATATAATAAATTACGTCAAATACTGCAAAGGCACCCGTCCATGGTCAAATTATTTTGTGACTTGTACATAAAATGATGTCAAGAAAATAGAATGTTATATTATTGCTTTACTATGATCTATTGAATGTTGAATGTTTAAAAACAAATCTAACACAACGATTAATATTGTACAGATTCTAAACAAGATGTGAAGATAATATACGTTCGATCTGCAGCATGTGGAGCAGTTTTGCTTGTTGTTGTACTAATTATTCTGGTCTTTGTTTTGATAAGAACACGTAGAGGTAAGGAAATCAACAGTCACATGTCTTAATCAAATGAAAACAACATACTTGGTAACTTTGTAGAAATATTTCCAGCCTGATTTCCGTTTACTGATAACATTCTTTTTCTACATAAAGAAACTATTTGTGTCCAGGATTTGTAAACTGTAGATCAATATATTTGTAAAATGTAAATGAAACATGATTGAGAATGGACTTGGGTAGATGTACGTATGTATGTAGTATGTATTGTGTGTGTGTTCTTGTGTATGTGTGTGATGCCTGTATAATCTTATAATATATGTATATATATAATTTTGCAGCACCTTGAAAGAAAATGAAAAGGTACATATTAATTAAAATTATTTTATATTAAAACAGTTTTACATTAACAAAATTAACTTTGTTAAAATAACCGTGAGACACTTTTTCTCACCAGGACTGGTTCACAATACCTAATCATCTGCTTTAGTGATATTATACAGGCATCAAACACATGCACACGAACACACACACGCACACACACACACGCACACACAATACTTAATCATCCGCTTTAGTGATTTTCAAACGAAACACTATACTTGTTTTCCCTGAAATACTTTATTGATTTTTCCGGGAAATATTTAGTCGATATTTCGCTGGAAATCGTGTCTGTGTATAAACATAACAGTAGTTTCCCAGGAATTTCTTGCTGGTGACTCAGCGCTAGGAATTAACTGTGCTTTGTGTTACTTGGAACGAAGCGTCAGGTGACGACTTAGACAGGGATAGTTTACTGTAAATAACGTCACAGAAAAATCTGGACTTTCGCTAGAGTGAGGACTTATTCACTTCGACGATATAAAAGCAGACGACTCAGGCGAGGTTTACTGTTTGTAACTGGTATTAACCAGTGACATTCAGTTATGAGAAAGCAAAACTAGTAACCAGTGACATTCAGTTATGAGAAAGTAAAACTAGTAACCAGTGACATTCAGTTATGAGAAAGTAAAACTAGTAACCAGTGACATTCAGTTATGAGAAAGTAAAACTAGTAACCAGTGACATTCAGTTATGAGAAAGTAAAACTAGTAACCAGCGACATTCAGTTATGAGAAAGTAAAACTAGTAACCAGTGACATTCCGTTATGAGAAAGTAAAACTAGTAACCAGTGACATTCAGTTATGAGAAAGTAAAACTAGTCATGGTTCCAGGAGTTAGAGGTAAATTTTAATTAATTTATTTTTACAATAGATGAAAAGTATTTTAATCAAAAATGTTCCTCTTTTTTTTAAATTATATTTTGTTTGTTTGTTTATTTTTTCATTTCATTGCCTTTGTTTTTCCTTAGTCAGGAAAAAAAAAAAAAAAAAAATCCTTTGAAAGACAGAAAAAAACAGATCGTGAAATTAATATAAAATATATAAATAAATAAATAAATTTAAGATTACAAACTAAATATAATTATTTAAAATTTGTGCACTTTGCTGTACAATCTGATAATCTGATAAATATAAATTTGATTGTATCAAATGAATGGAATTCGCTATATTTTGTTTATCATTAATTATTTGTAATAACAATTATCATTAACCACAACATTTGACAGTTTTTTGTTTATTTATTTATTTACTATTTACCTATATACGTACTTACTTACTAACTTCTCTTATTTTATCATATCTTATCTTATTTTATTCCATTTTATTTATTCTATTTTATTCATTACATTTTATTTATTATACTTTAATTTATTATTTTATTTTACTTTATTTCATTTTATTTCATAAACAATTACTAACATATGTACGGATTTAGGTGCAGTCATCAATGTAAACTACATACGTATATGTTAGTTATTATTCGTTAATTCATTAATTACGTCACAATAGAAATCGTACACAGAGCAACTAAGACAGAGTTTTACATAATTCATAATGAAGTCGATTTCGTGACGTCACGATTTCTTTAATGTTTATATTGTTATTAGTCGACATCTTCAGACGTCACGTGCTTGATGTCTTTCGTTCGCCTTTTCTTGAATCGGGATCCTCACCCTTCTCGATGACTGGATCACTTTAGATTATTTTTTCTAAAATGTCATTTAATGTGGAGCGGGGGGGGCATCTTGAATCCCTCTGCCGTCAGATACTTTTCTCGTCAGGATTTTTGAATACCAAATGCAATTTATTATTCATGGGTACTAAACAATGCTATAAGGTAATTAATATTTATCTTATTAACAAACACAGAAATGCACACGCTGTATAACGTATGATACTCAAAGTTTCTGTTGGGATGTCTGTAAAGATTCATTCATTCAGTATCGTAAATTCGAGAAATTTCTTAGAAATATTTCTTATGTTCGTTGTTCATATACATTGTTTCTTTTTCAGTTTCAGACGTTAACACCAAACAAACAAAAACAAAACTGTAATGGCAGAAACCAGTGATTCGTCTTCTCCTTCAGTAAACGTCGTCACAGAAGCAGACAAAATAAAACTGCGGTATGCTACATACAGAGGTTGGCATCGTAAAAAGCTTGCTCTCCAGCTAGCTATAGCCGGATTTAAGTATACTGATGATGGCGACAGAGTGAAATGTGAAACTTGTGACGTGCAAGTGGACAACTGGTTGACGTCAAACGACGCCATTGAAACACATCGCAAACACTCACCGAACTGCTCTTACATTAACAAGTGGTTTGGCGGGGAAAGTCAGACGACATCTGGAGGTGGTAGAAGCGAAGATAAGTCGAAAATTCCTCCGAAATACCCGTTATACGAGAACTACCAAAACAGACTAGACAGTTATTTTGGGTGGCCGCTGAAATACGCACACCAAAGTCCCTCGTCCATGGCGACAGAGGGTTTTTTCTACTTGGGATCCGCGGACAGAGCAAGATGTTACCAGTGTGGTCTCACTCTCCGAGACTGGGACGAGGACGATTTTCCACTGGACGCCCACATCACGTGGTCTCCCGACTGCCAGTTTGCTCAGCAGAGACAAGAACAAGCCAGACGCGGAGTCTCATCAAATAGTGACGACAGAAACCCAGAATGCAATAAAATGTCTAATGCAACTGATAAAAACAACAACAAAGAACAACATTCTGAAAGGAAAACCGCAAACACCTTTGAAGAAACGGCAGTAGCAGGTTCGACCGGAGATGCGTTTTGTAATGGAGGAAATACAAACACGAACGAATCCTGTATGGAAGTAAGAAACGACTCCGGCGTAACTGATAGTGAAACAGGCACAGACGGCGCAGTGGGGGGCGTAGGAAACGATGATGACGTCATGTCGCGTGTACGCAGCACAATGATAGACGCTGTGTTGGAGTTTGGGTGCACTATAGAAAGTGTAAGGAAGGCAATTCAGCTAGAGAGGCACAGAAACGGGAGGAATTTTCCTAACGCAGAATCGCTGTATGCAGCCGTTCTAGACATTGAGGAATCAGATACTGTTTAATTAACTTATTTATTTATATTAGTTTTGTAATTTGAAGAATCACGTTACTGTATTAACTTTAATATTATTTATTTATTTATATTATTTTTGTAATTTGAAGAATCAGATTACTGTATAAATTTTAATATTGTTTCGGTAATTTAAAGATTCAGTTAAGAGACATTTAAATTTGAAGATCTATTTGTTTGTGTAATAAAAAAGTCGTAGGATTTAATCAAATAATTTCTCGTTTGGTTTGTTCATCGAACTCATCATCATTGTTGGAGTCCTTATTTTGTTTTTGTTTCTTCTTCTTCTTCTTCTTCTTCTTCTTCTTCTTCCATTATTATTATTATTATTATTATTATTATTATTATTATTATTATCTTCTTACTTATTTATTGTTTCTGTTTGCTTGTCTTTTTATCTTATTTAAGACAGTTCATGTACCAAAAAAATGTAACAGACTGAATTTTGGAGACTATTTATTTTATTTAGTCTATTTACAATGAATATCAAACTATTTCTTGTCGAAAACAATTCATGTCATAAACAACCATTTACAAACGTGTATAAAACGTCGAAATGTTTTTTGTTTTACATTTGTAAGCACGAAATAGAAATTATTGTCAACTATCACTTTTGTTTTATTCTTTTACTCAGTTACAATTAAGAAGAAAAAATACTGTTTTTTTCTCGTGTTGACAGTTACACAGATAATCAAGATCTACAGCTGGTTACTAATTTTTGTCAGCAGAAAGAAAACTTTTATCAGCATCTTCGAAAAACTGAAACATATTTGGCATTTCTTTTCACTGATTCGTTGCTTGGAACTAGAAATAACAGAACAGGATATCCGAGAAGGATCGATCCTGTGTGTGTCTGCGTGTCAGACCAGTTATCTACAACTGATCTGTAGTCAGCACAGACGTGTAGATAAATAATAAATTGTTTAAACATGTTTATATTTTTATACCATCCCATAGTTACCATCACCAGACACAATATCGTGAATATTGTCAATAATAATAATAATAATGATGATGATCATGATGATCATGATGATAGTAATAATAATAATAGCAACAATAACAAGTTTAATCTATGCCATTCCATGAAAAAAGCAACTATTATTAACTGCAGTACAAAATGAAAATCACATAAAAATAATATCATAAAATAATAATCATAACAAGAAGAAAAAGTAGAAGAAGAAAAGAAAGAAAGAAAAAAACAGATAAACACATCTGCAAGTCTGTGAATGTGTCTGTTTGTGACATCACCGTGACAGGTTACTATGTGTTTCGATCTGTCCCAGCGAGAGGTCAGACACTGTGTGCAGAAGGAATGGTGACAGGGAAGTGTTCTGGGTAACTTTTCCTCGTCATCGAAACAATCTGAACAGATCTCACAAGTTACGTGTTTCCGTTGAATGTTGAGAAACAGCAGTCCTCTCAGCCATCACAGATTAACCTTTTATAGCTGGATCAGTGTGTCCAGTATAACTCAAGAAGATTAACTCTTTATAGCTGGATCAGTGTGTACAGCATAACTCAAATAGATTAACCCTTTATAACTGGATCAGCGTATCCAGTATAACTCAAGAAGATTAACTCTTTATAGCTGTGTCACAAAGATTAATCCTTTGTAGCTGGACTTGCCTGTCCAGTATAACTCAAACAGATTAAACCAGCATAGCTAGATCAGATTGCCCAGAAAAATGCAAAGAGATTAATTCTTTAAAGCTATATCAGTATGTCCAGTGTAACTCAAATAAATTAACTCGTTATTTATACTTCAAGGCTATAATTATGACCTTTATTTGAAGGGTTCTTCTTACCTTGAAATGAAATAAATAATGAACAATATTAATTGTAAAATAATTATGTAAACAGTTAAAGAAATATTTAATAACAAAATGGCATCTAATATGAGAAGAAAATAAAATAAATATTTTTATACTTAATTTGCTAGAAAATAATCTTTGAAATCTGACTGATACATGTTTCATATTCATCATCTTTCGATATTCCTTAACAATCACAGATTCTTGTATAAAAGACTGCACCTCCAAAATAGAGAAAACAATGGCAATAAAAACAACAACAATAATAATACCTCACTATTTTCTATTTAAATACCCTGCTTATCCCACACCAGTGAAGCAAAAGGAAAAGATCCTGGTTTAATAACACATCATCAAACTTTATAATCAGCCCTCAGCTCAAAAGCAAAACACAACTCACTAAGTGAAGATCACAAAAAGAAAAGACAACTTTCACAAAAATATGAATCTACTTTGTTATAAAAAAAAAAAAATACACAATCAATCATGTTTACTTGGCTGATAGTTTTACATATACCTGGTTCTCAAGGTGACAAAACGGTAATATAATAACCAACAGATGAAAGAGTTTCTCAGTGTTTGAATGTCACCTTCAACTGTTGATCTGACATTGAAGTGGATAATTAAAGACACCCAACTATTTTATAAAGTAAATCTCAACTTAGCAATTTAACGTGAAGATCAAAAAAGGGAAAAAGAACTTTCAAAAAATGTTAATCTATCTTATTATAAAACACAAACATTACAAAAACTAACCATCTTGTTCTCTTGTATCATCTTGTTTTTTCGGGAAAATTATCTCCTTCCATTTAATTAATTAATTTATTTATTTATTTATTTATTCAGTTATTTATTCAGTTATTTATTTGTTTATTTATTAATTTATTTATTTCAGAAGGATTATTATTTTTATACTATTAATATTTTTATTATTAACTCTCTCTCTCTAATTAGATCTCCTTCTTATTGCTCTAGAGAACAAAAGAAAAAATTATATTTTTACCTGATCTTTTCACTTAACTCGCATACATGTTTGCTGTGAGCAGTGACGTTATAAATTTTAGCTATTTGCTGGTTTATATTTACCTTCTTCTTCTAGCTTTTTTATCTGCCAAGTTTTCAGGTTTCATGATTAAGTGCTGGCTGGTTTAGTTATTTATTTACCGACTTAAAGTGAAGATCATAACAAGGAAAGACAAATTTCATAAAAATATCAATGTCTTATTTTGAACCACACACACTGAAAAAAACTATTCATTCTTTTCTACTGCATTATCTTTTTTCTGGGTAAAATTGTGACTTAACTGTCATGTGATGTTGTTCCTTTTTCACAGAACTCGTCACACACTAAAAATATCTAGTGACATTGTCAACAATTACCTTACATGAATGCAGAAACAGAATGAGAAACATAAATAAATAATAATAACATGAACAGCAGCAATAACAGCAAAAACAATAATAACAAAACAAATATAAATAAATAAATAAATAAATAATGAAAAAATAAATTACTCTCAGAAGTATTATTATTATTAATATTATAATCAATCTCTCTCTCTCTCTCTCTCTCTCTCTCTCTCTCTCTCTCTCTCTCTCTCTCTCTCTCTCTCTCTCTCACTGCTACATGGTTTTGTTTACCTCCTTGCATGCAATTTATTTATTTATTTATTTCCTTTGCTCTTCTCTCTGAACTATTTTCTCGTTCTACACTAACTTCTTCTAAATTTATTTTTGCCTCCTGTATTATAATGCTTCTGGGAAAAACTATGACTCAACTGTCATCTCACCTGTATCATTTTTCACAGAATTCGTCACGAACAAAAAATATCGAGGGTCATTATCAACAATAATTGTACATGAACGCAGAAACACAATGAGCCGATATTATTATTATTAACTCTCTCTCTCTCTCTCTCTCTCTCTCTCTCTCTCTCTCTCTCTCTCTCTCTCTCTCTCTCTGCACTATTTTCTCGTTCGACACTAATTTTCTTCTAAATTTATTTTAACAAATTGCTGCTAAATACATCGCTTTATTATTGCTCTAGCGAACTGAAGAACAAAATTACTTATTACCTAATCTTTTCACTTAACTCGCATACATGTTTGCTGTGAGCAGTGACGTTATAAATTTTAGCTATTTGCTGGTTTATATTTACTTTCTTCCTAGGTTTTTTATTTGCCTAGTTTCTAGGTTTCATTCATTCTGTCTATCAATCTATCTATCTGTCTATTTCCAGATGGTTGATGGGTTTTATGTTAAGCTAGTTCGTTGTTTTATATATCTGGTTCTCAAAGTGGCAAACGGCAATGTGACAACAAACAATGGTAAGAATTTCTCAGTGTCACGTTCAGCTGATGTTCTGACATTGAACTGGTTAATGAAACACACCCAACTATTTTATAAAGTAAAAATCAGCTCACCAATTTAATGTGAAGATCACAAAAAGTAGAGACAAATTTCATAGAAATATTAATGTATCTTATTATAAACCGCACATACTGAAAAAAACTATTCACTCTTTTCCCGTGTATTATCTCCTTTCTGGGAAAACCTGTGACTCAGCTGTCATGTGATCTACTTTCTTTTTCACAGAACTCGTCACACACTAAAAATATCTACTGACATTATAAACAATTACCTTACATGAATGCAGAAACAGAATGAGAAACAAAAATAAATAATAACAGCATCAACAGCAGCAATAATAGCAAAAAACAATAATAACAAAACAAAATGGAAAAAATAATAATAATAAAAATTAATCGATAAACAAATAAATAAATAAACAAATAAATAAATAAATAAACCCGTCTTACTCTCAATAGGATTATTATTAGTAATATTAGAAACTTTCTATTTATATATATTGTTTCTGGGGAAAGCCATGACTCAGCTGGCATCTGACCTACATCTTTTTTTCAAAGAATTCGTCACTAACTAAAAATATCGAGAGTCAGTGTCGATCATTATCTTACGTAACGTAGAAACACAATGAGAACGAAAAAAATCAATTAAAAAAATATTAAAATAATATTAATAACAACAACAGTAGCAATAATAGCAAAAAAGATAATAACAAAACAAATATAAAGAAAGAAATAAATAAAGATGTCTTACTCTCAGAAGGATTATTATTCTTATTATATTATTATTATTATTATTATTATTATTATTATTATTATTATTATTATTATTATTTTTATTATTATTATTAACTCTCTCTCTCTCTCTCTCTCTCTCTCTCTCTCTCTCTCTCTCTCTCTCTCTCTCTCTCTCTCTGCTGCTGCTGCTGCACAGCTTTATTTACATCCTTTCATTCAATTCATTTATTTATGTATGTATTTATTTAATTATTTATTTATTTACTTTGCTGATCTCTCTGCACTACTTTCTCGTTCGACACTAACTTCTTCTAAATTTATTTTAACAAATTTCTGCTAAATACATCGCTTTATTATTGCTCTAGCGAACTCAAGAACAAAATTACTTATTACCTAATCTTTTCACTTAACTCGCATACATGTTTGTTGTGAGCAGTGACGTTGTAAATTTTATCTATTTGCTGGTTTACATTTACCTTCTTCTTCTAGCTTTCTTATTTGCCAAGTTTTCAGGTTTCATGATTAAGTGCTGGCTGGTTTATTTATTTATTTACCGACTTAACGCGAAGATCATAACAAGGAAAGACAAATTTCACAAAAACATCGATGTCTTATTTTGAACCACACACACTGAATTAAACTATTCATTCTTTTCTCCTGCATTATCTTTTTTCTGGATAAAATTATGACTTAACTGTCATGTGATCTACTTCCTTTTTCACAGAACTCGTCACACACTAAAAATATCTAGTGACATTGTCAACAATTACCTTACATGAATGCCGAAACGGAATCAAAAACATAAACAAATAATAACAACAACAACATTAGCAATAATAGCAAAAACAATAAGAAAAAAAACTAATATAAATAAATAGATAAATAAATAAATAAATAAATAATAAAAAAATAAATTACTCTCAGAAGTATTATTATTATTAATGTTATAATCAATCTCTCTCTCTCTCTCTCTCTCTCTCTCTCTCTCTCTCTCTCTCTCTCTCTCTCTCTCTCTCTCTCTCTCTCTCTCTCTCTCTCTCTATCTGTCTGCCTCTCTGTTACATGGTTTTATTTACCTCCTTGCATCTAATTTATTTATTTATTTATTTATTTATTTATATATTTATTTACTTTGCTCTTTTCTCTGAACTATTTTCTCGTTCTACACTAACTTCTTCTAAATTTATTTTTGCCTCCTGTATTATAATGCTTCTGGGAAAAACTATGACCCAACTGTCATCTGACCTGTATCTTTTTTCACAGAATTCGTCACGAACTAAAACTATCGAGAGACTTAGACAGGGATATTTTATTAGTAATTACGTCACAGAAAAATCTGGACTTTCGCTAGAGTGAGGACTTACTCACTTTGACGATGTAAAAGCAGACGACTCTGGCGAGGTTTACTCTATGTAACTGGTATTAACCAGTGACATTCAGTTATGAGAAAGTAAAACTAGTGACCAGTGACATTCAGTTATGAGAAAGTAAAACTAGTGACCAGTGACATTCAGTTATGAGAAAGTAAAACTATTGACGGTTCCGGGATTTAGAGGTAAATTTTAATTAATTTATTTTTACAATAGATGAAAAGTATTTTAGCAAAAATTTTCCTTTTTTTTTAATTATATTTTATTTTTGCTTTGTTGTTTGTTTATTTTGTCATTTCATTGCCTTTGTTTTTCCTTAGCCAGAAAAAAAAAACAATTCCTGTGAAATACAGAAAAAACAGGTCGTGAAATTAATATAAAATATATAAATAAATAAATAAATTTAAGATTACAAACTAAATATAATTATTTAAAATTTGTGCACTTTGCTGTACAATCTGATAATCAGATAAAAATAAATTTGATTGTATCAAATGAGCGGAATTCACTATATTTTGTTCATGATTAATTATTTGTAATAACAATTATCATTAATTTGTCAACATTTGACAGTTTTTTATTTATTTATTTACTATTTACCTATGTAAGTACTTACTTACTTACTAACTTCTCTTATTTTATCTTATCTTATCTTATTTTATTCCATTTTATTTATTCTATTTTATTCATTACATTTTATTTATTATACTTTAATTTATTATTTTATTTTACTTTATTTCATTTTATTTCATAAACAATTACTGACATATGTACGGATTTAGGTGCAGTCATAAATGTAAACTACATACGTATATGTTAGTTATTATTCGTTAATTCTTTAATTACGTCACAGTAGAAATCGTACACAGAGCAACTAATACAGAGTTTTACTTAATTCATAATGAAGTCGATTTCGGGACGTCACGATTTCTTTAATGTTTATATTGTTATTAGTCGACATCTTCAGACGTCACGTGCTTGATGACTTTCGTTCGCCTTTTCTTGAATCGGGATCCTCACCCTTCTCGATGACTGGATCACTTTAGATTATTTTTTCTATAATGTCATTTAATGTTGAGCCGGGGGGGATCTTGAATCTCTCTGCCGTCAAATTCTTTTCTCGTCAGGATTTTTGAATACCAAATGCAATTTATTATTCATAGGTACTAAACAATGCTATAAGGTAATTCATATTTATCTTATTAACAAACACAGAAATGCACACGCTGTATAACGTATGATACTCAAAGTTTCTGTTGGGATGTCTGTAAAGATTCATTCATTCAGCATCGTAAATTCGAGTAATTTCTTAGAAATATTTCTTATGTTCGTTGTTCATTTACATTGTTTCTTTTTCACTTTCAGACGTTAACACCAAACAAAACAAACAAAATCCTGTAATGGCAGAAACCAGTGATTCGTCTTCTCCTTCAGTAAACGTCGTCACAGAAGCAGACAAAATAAAAAGGCGGTATGCTACATACAGAGGTTGGCATCGTAAAAAGCTTGCTCTCCAGCTAGCTATAGCCGGATTTAGGTATACTGGTGACGGGGACAGAGTGAAATGTGAAACTTGTGACGTGCAAGTGGACAACTGGTTGACGTCATACCACGCCATTGAAACACATCGCAAACACTCTCCGAACTGCTCTTACATTAACAAGTGGTTTGGCGGGGAAAGTCAGACGACATCTGGAGGTGGTAGAAGCGAAGATAAGTCGAAAATTCCTCCGAAATACCCGTTATACAGGCTAAACAAAACAGGCTAGACAGTTATTTTGGGTGGCCTCTGAAATACGCACACCAAAGTCCCTCGTCCATGTCGGCAGAGGGTTTTTTCTACTTGGGATCAGCGGACAGAGCAAGATGTTTCCAGTGTGGTCTCACTCTCCGAGACTGGGACGAGGACGATTTTCCACTGGACGCCCACATCACGTGGTCTCCCGACTGCCAGTTTGCTCAGCAGAGACAAGAACAAGCCAGACGCGGAGTATCATCAAGTAGTGACGAGATAAATCCAGAATGCAATAAAATGTCTAACGCAACTGATAAAAACAACAACAAAGAACAACATTCTGAAAGGAAAACCGCAAACATCTTTGAAAAAACGGCCGAAGCAGGTTCGACCGGAGATGCGCTCTGTAATGGAGGAAATACAAACACGAACCAATCCTGTATGGAAGTAAGAAACGACTCCGGTGTAACTGATAGTGAAACAGGCACAGACGGCGCAGTGGGGGGCGTAGGTAACGATGATGACGTCATGTCGCGTGTACGCAGCACGATGATAGACGCTGTGTTGGAGTTTGGGTGCACTATAGAAAGTGTAAGGAAGGCAATTCAGCTAGAGAGGCACAGAAACGGAAGGAATTTTCCTAACGCAGAATCGCTGTATGCAGCCGTTCTAGACATTGAGGAATCAGATACTGTTTAATTAACTTATTTATTTATATTACTTTTGTAATTTGAAGAATCATATTACTGTATAAACTTTAATATTATTTATTTTTATGTTTAATATTGTTTCGGTAATTTAAAGATTCAGATAAGTGTTGAGACATTTAAAATGTTTGTGTAATAAAAAAAAGTTTATGTTTTAATCAAATAATTTCTCGTCATGCACATGTTGTTACTTTGATTGGTTTGTTCATCGACATCATCATCATCATCATTGTTGGTGTGCTTGTTTGTTTTGTTTGCTTGTTGTTTCAGTCTTATATATAGATATATATATATATATATAGATGCACACTCATACTATTAATAATGTTTGTCTTAAGATTGTTCCTAATTGATTTATCGTGTAGAAGATGCAGCACAGAATTAAACACATAAGCTCAGATGATGAACTGTATTTAAACCACGCTAGAACAATAACATACGAACAATTGTTTTGCACTTAGTTTGGTAAACACCAATTTGATATCCTCCAGGTTATCTTTTTTTATCATTCCAGCTTTAATTTTATTCATTCTAACACAGGCTCTAATCAAACGTTATGGTCATTTTTGGTAGGCAGGAAGTAAATATAACAACTCGTCTATATTATTTTTGCCTTCATTTACACTGACAAACTTTAACCATTCCCAGCCTTGGTCGAGATAAAAACAAATCAAAAGAGACAGGCATGAAGTCCTTTAACATTTTCAATACTGTTTTCTTTTCTTCTTTATTTCTTTCGTTCTTTTTTTTTTTTTTTTTTTTTTTTTTTTTTTTTTATTTGACTGGTATGGAAAAAAGATAACGCAATTCGAAATTTCTTTGTTGAAAGTCTGCGCAAATGAGCAGAGTAGCGAGCATGCGCAGATGGACATAATGATAAGCATGAGTAGACAGGAATTATGGTATTCTTCTCATGCAGCCTGTTTAAAATGCCCGTCAGTAAATAAAATTAACAATCGCAGTAACTAAATATGTAATTTAAAAGTGAATTATAATAATAATAATAATAATAATAATATTTAACTCAAAAACTAACTGTTCCCATGACTAGATCATTAATTTAAAACTTTAACTATTACAATAATAAAATACTGAACTTAAAACATTTACTCTGTGTGTGTGTGTGTGTGTTCGCATATGTATATGTATGTGTATGAGTGTGTATACATACATATATATACATCGGGTAAAAATAACACTGAGGGGCTTCTGAAGTCACGATTCTTCCTACTTCTATGCTTCACTAATTTTGAAAGAGGAAAATTAATGTCTGGTGTTATATTTCTGACACAGTCTCTGTTTATCTTGCAAAACGAGTTTACTTTTTCTGGTAAGATAAACTTTTCTATAAAAGAAAACACGAGTCGGAGAATGATGGGGAGACGGGACGTAAAAGTACGTTCTATATTAAGTTAAAAATAAAATTAATAAGTTATTTCGTAATGCTATGGTTCAGTGAATGTCGCTGGATATGAAGGCTTTTAATTCATATTATTCGGTAATTTTCAGCACAATCTTTGTGTACAACAATGTTTCATTCCCCCGCAGGATTACACACACACACACACACACACACACACACACATATAATGTATGTAACACATATAATATATATAAATACATTCACACAGATGCACACAAAAATGTATATCACAACAACTCACTTTACCATGCAATGAAACGATGAAAGAAGAAAAGTTTATTCTAGAAGATCTCTCTCTCTCTCACTCTCTCTCTCTCTCTCTCTCTCTCTCTCTCTCTCTCTCTCTCTCTCTCTCTCTCTCTCTCTCTCTCTCTCTCTCTCTTTCTCTCTCTCTTGTTTGTACCTGTATCTTTATATCCATCTGTTTCTCCTATATATCCATACATGTATAATTATATATCTATATCTGTCCATTTATCTTTGTATCTATCTACATATCTATCAATCAATATATATATATATATGTATATATATTTATATACAGAGAGACAGAGAGACAGAGACAGACAGGCTGACATATATATATATATATATATATACACACACACACACACAGTATATATTTGATTATACAAGCATCATACATATTATATATTTTCACACATACATATACACACGTTCGTATAATTTATCTATCTTTCTATATAGACAAATATATACTCTCCCAAAAAAGAAACGCAAAATGGTTGATTTCTTAGATAACTATTGTAAACTGACACATATCGAAACACATTTACCAAAAAGCAGGTAACACAAAATAAAGGCTATGGTCGTGTTTATTAGCCAAAACGTTCCCGCATGCAAACCACGTTACCAGTGCATGTGCACACTATATAAAAATACAATATAAAAAGGCAAGGTTTTCGAATACTTATGTTCGTTATTGTTGTTCTGACCGAACATCAAACAAATGCCACGACTGAGTGAACCGCAACGAAACAACGCCATCGGCTGTTTACAAGCTGGCGAATCCTTCTCGGCCGTAGCCCGGGTGTTCCATGTATCCCCAAGCACCATCTTGAGATTGTGGTATCGATTCCAGCAACACCAAACAACACGTGACCGTCCCAGATCAGGTAGACCACGTGTAATCAATCACCAGGACCCAGGACCGCTACATTCGGGTACTTCATCTGTGGGAAAGAACCACCATGGCAACCTCTACTGCTTCAGCAATACCAGGTCTGCGTAGAATATCTGCTCAGACAGTGCTCAAGTGCTCAAGTGCCTGGTGTCAGTTACGATGAAGAACTGTCTGGTTTAGTGACGAGGCTCGATTTCTGCTTCGTCGAGCTGATGGAAGATGTCGAGTTTACAGACGTCGTGGTGAACGTTTTACTGCAAACTGCATACAGGAATCGGACAGATTTGGCAGTGGTATCGTGTAAGCAGCAATCTCATACACTGGCAGGACCAACCTGGTTCACATCCAAGGCAACTTAACGGCACAGATGAAATTTTGCAGCCACATGTCGCTTATATGAATAATGGTAACGTTGTAATCCAGCACGACAATGTGAGACCACATACAGCCAGACTCAAAGAAGCGTACCTACACAACAATAGCATTCAGATCCTGTCATGACCCTCATAATCTCCGGATTTGAACCTTATAGAGCATTTATGGGACGATTTGGATAAACGACTGAGGCAGCATCAACCACAGCCACAGAATCGTGCTCAGTTGGCATTATTACTACACACAGAGTGGGCCACCATTCCACAAGGTATAATTCATAATGTCATTACTGCCATGGGAAGGAGATGTCAGGCAGTTCTGGAGAACATAAGATATCGATATTATACTGTTATAACCTTGAACTTTAACCTTTTCAATGTAATACCATCAGTATTAATGAACTGCGAAAGTGTGTGTAAAATGTGAACATTCTGCTGCTTTCTGTTGATCCATTAGATAGATATTCCCAATGTCAATAAAATCTACTTTTGCGTTTCTTTTTTGTTGGAGTATATATATACACACATGCTCACTTACATGTACACACAAATAATTGCTTTACTTTACAATATATACTATGAACAGAGCGATATCCATGTCGGTCCGAGTGATGTCAGATGAAACCAAAAAAAACAAAATAAAAAAAAAAATTAAAAAAAGACCAGAGGTGTTTTCACGCATGGTGTATGTTTCATAATGTCGAAGCGGCCTAATATTCCTGTCGTTATAATTCGTAGCATTGCTTAACTCTACCAGGTTTCTTCCTGGTCTGACAAAGAGGTAAACAGTCACGTGTGATATTTTATCGTTGTGAAAAGCAATCTAGTTCATTTGACCAAGTGCGCTTCTTTATCTAAACATATAGTTTAGATTATCGAGTCAAGATGAGGATATGTGTTTATATTTTTATATTATTGTGTTCGTCATGGAATTTCGGTAAGTTTTAATATTTTATTTATTTATTCATTTATTTAATGATGTAAGAGCACAGACTACACATATATAGATGAATACATAAAGGTAATACAAATAGACCAGGAGCGGGCAAACTCCGGTCTGCAAAGGTTTATTGTCTGGCCCGTCAAACTGTTCACAGTTAACATTGCCATGCTGCCCGCGAGACAGAAAAAAATAAAAGTCAATGAAATAAACTCAGTTGACTCAGCTATTTCTTTTTTTTTATTCAAGTCGCTCTCAAAGGCGCTCGTCGAATCAGTAGCGCCCGCATCCGAATTCACTCAACTGAAAATATGCAAACTATAACGATCGTTGTTTCAGTCCTGTCTCAGTGAAATACGCGGGCGAATAGAACCACACTAACGTCTTGTTGTCACATATTTATCATTTTCCCCCAGTCGGTCATGCCCACAAACTGGCATTTAAAACGGAGAAAAATGGATATGGACAGTCGGACATTCAACTCTGAGTGGACGGGGAAGTAGTTTTTCATTGATCAGTTTGGACAAGCTCAGTGCCTGATCGGTTTGATAACAGTTGCTGTTTTCAGAGTTTAATGTGAGCCGCCATTGGGAAACAGTTCATCGATCTTCAGAATTTGCTTCAATGTCTGCTGCTGGGAAAAAGGATGCCATCGCAAAACTGTTAGGCAGTCTCGTAAAGTGACAGGCGCCAGTTACGAAGATTCACTACTCATTGCTGAACGATGAAGCCATTTTCTGATGGAGAATTCTGTCTGTCCAGAACAACGTGGGTCATGGAGAATATGAGTCTGTCGTCTCGTACTAATCATCGCTGCGTTGAGGAGATGTCAGACAATGTGCAAGACTCATTAAAGAGTAAATACTCAACTTTGTCGCTTTCTCTCTAGCTCTTGATATCAGGAAATGAACAAGCAACAAGACGTGTCACGTCTGCCCTCAAGGTTCATGAACAGTTCTTGGAGACTGGTCCACTGCATGGCACCACCTGTGGAAAAGACACGTTCAGTGTCTTACTTCAGTGTTTGGAGCATCACACCTTTCATATTTCCCGTCTTGTAAGTGTAATAGCTAATGGTGAACCGGCAAAGATCTGAGAGAATAAAGAAGGGGCTTCTTTGCTTGTTCGCAATTGTGAGGCTCTTGGACACAATCAGACCATCCATAAACTGCACTGCATCAGCCACCAAGAATCCTTATGTGCCAAGTCTGCACATCTCGTTGATGTCATGTCAGCTATAGTGAAGGTTGTCAGTTCCATACTTTCTCACAGACTGAAACATCGCCAATTCCATGTACTGATGGACGAAGTCAGTGCGCACTACGGTGACCTGCTCTGCTTTTCTGATGTGCGCTGGCTAAGTCGTGGATCCATGCTATCTCGTGTAGGAGACTTGCAACAAGAAATTTTCACCTGTCTTCATGCGAAGAGCCTCCTTTATGCTGATAATGTTACAGACACAAAATGGCTTGCCCGCCTGGCTTTTCTCGCGGATATCACTACACACCTCAACACTCTCAATGTCAGTTTGCAAGGTAAAGACACTCACATATCACAGAATTTGAAGTGAAACAACGCTTGTGGGAATGCCAGTTGTGCAATAGTCAATCTCAGCATTTTCCACGTGTTGCTGCTTGTTATTTCCAGATATCGACTTGTGCTGCACTCATCATGTCACTGCGGTAAGAATTTGCCTCCGACCACCATCTGCAGATTTCAGATTGTTCAGGACCCCTTTTGAAATCCCAGTGAATGATTATCCAGCTTCTTTGCATATGAAGTTGGTAGATATGCAGTGCAATGATGAATTATAAGCTACGTTCCGCACCTCTTTGCCCCTGTCTTCTTTCGTGATGTCATCCTTCCATCTGGCAAATTTCCACAATTTATTAAACATTGTAGCTATGTTCGGAAGTACATTTTGCTGTGAACAACTGTTCTCGAAACTGCAATATACAAAGTACCGCTTCCGCTCGCAACTCTCTGACCGCCATCTAAATGACGTTCTTCGCTTGTCCACCACATCAGTAAATCCTGACAATGAACCGCTGCTTCATGGTATACAGCATCACCCATCTCATTAACTGTTCTAAAATTCATTAGAACTGAATTTACTGCTTACATTAAACACACCTTTCGAAATCTTCATATTCCGGCACTCATGGCCTTCCTATAAGATCCATCCGGCCCTGTTTTAAAAACATTTTCCCGCCCCTGAAGTAAACATTAATAAAATCGCATTGTCATAAGCACTCAAACATCTAAACAAACACGACAAAAATAGATGCGCACATGCAAAAACGACGCAAATACATGTTTTCACACAAACAGAACACAGATAGACATCATACATCTACACAAAGACTAAGATTTCACAAGGACATACATTAACATAAGTTAACGGAAGAAAGGCACACGTCAAAATACTTCATACTTTTTAAACATTCTTATCATTCAGTATTTTTTCATGTACACCTATATACAGCTGTATCTATAATTCATTAGTGTATGTATCTATGTAGGTGTATGTACATGCATGTGTGTGTGTGTGTGTGTGTGTGTGTGTCTTTGTGTGTAATTTATATGTATATGTATGTATGTATGTATGTTATTTTTATTGGGTTTTTTTATCGCTATTTTCCCTTTTTTTTTTTTTTTTTTTTCAGTAATTTGTCAGGAAGATGCAGGAAGTCTCAACGCAACAGAACATGCGAAGTATCTGGATTATAATTATACTGGGAATAGAATGTAAGTAATGTTTTTTCTACTTCACGGTTTAGAATTTGAAATAGCACATAACAATCATTTGCTTGGAAAAAAAGAAGAAAAGGATGAGGGAAAATAGGAACAAAGGATAATTTAAGAAAGTGATAAACTGTTAACCTCAAGTGGAAAAGAGGTTACTGGTTGTCATTCATATATGCAGAGATAGAGATACTGAGACAAAATGAAATCTATATATAAATATAGTTATAGATATAGATATATATACATATAAATATATATGTATATATCTATATATCTATATATATATATATATATATATATACGTATACATAGACATATATATAGATAGATAGAGATATATTTATATATTTGTATGTGTGTGTGTGCATGATGTTGAGAGAGAGAGAGAGAGAGAGAGAGAGAACGAGAGAGAGAGAGAGAGAGAGAGAGAGAGAGAGAGAGAGAGAGAGAGAGAGAGAGAGAGAGAGAGAGTCCTTTCTTTAATTTTCTTTCATATTCTTACCTCAGTGGTAACATCGTTTACTGGTATATAAATTCTGCACCTTCAACAACGATCAACCTAACTCTGGTAGAGTCAACGTGGACCTCGACACCTGACTGTCAAAAAGATCACTTGCACATGCACGATAGTAAGATATCTAAAACACATATTAAATCCTCATCCCTTTTAGTCCGCCATGTAAGCGATGACGTCATGACTCTATTTGGCTGTGTTCACATATTTTTGTGACATATATTAATATTATTGTCATATTTTGTTATGCCTGATAAAAGGTTGTTTAAACTAATATAATAGCTAGTAAAGCATTAATAATAGTAGACTATTTTGTTTTTCATAAAGCACTACAGGGAATTTCAAAAATCTTGCATTCTGATTATACACACATTAGTTTATATTTATTAAGGACGTTTTTAATCTTTATTTTCTATTTTCTTAATTTGTTTTTCTTTCTATTGTTTCCTTTTACCTAATTTTTGTTTATTTATCTATTTAAGACGGATCTCCTTTAGTAGTAAAATTTTGTGGATCTAATTCATCGAGCATGCAAAGTCATTCAAACAAAGTAGCAGTTGTTTTCTATTCTGGCACTGGTTTTCATGCAACATTCAGACTACGTTACAGACAAATGCGTAAGTTTTTGTTTTTTTTTATTTATCAGCTGCAGTTTCCGCACACGTTAAAACCTTTAGATTCATATTATTCACGATACATATAATATCAGTATTGTATTCAAGAAACAGCATAAAATATTTTAATCTGAACAAAAAAGTAAATTAAGAAACAAAGAAAGAAAGAAAGGAAAAAAGAACAGAAAAAAGCTTAAACGTCAGACAAAATATAATGAGATTCATTACCAGTTAAAAAACACTAATATGCTGGAACTACAAAATAAAGTGCCCAGAAAGAAATTTCAATCAGCAATAATTTTTACTTATTAATTCATTAATTAATTTAATTATTCTCTAAAAAGCTTTCCGAATTTTACATTTTACTGATTTGTAGAAGTTTAATATATTTTCATAATACTGTATAATATAATATATATATATATATATATATATACTGACAATCCTTTTCTTGTGTATATGATACAGAACGTTATGTACTGAGTTATTTAGATTGATATGCTATATTGTTATTGTATTTCTAGAACCATGCAACTTGACCACTGTGCCGGATGAGCATGAATTTGTGGTCGAAGGAGACCGTTTAATTTTGTCTTGTACGTCTGATTGTCCTAGTCCAGTGAGGTACAGCTGGTTCCATTACAATAATAAGTTTAGGGACTATTTGAGTGTAGACAAGCCTGATGGTAATCTGACTGTCAACCAGGCAACCAAGGGCCATGATGGAATATTTATATGTACAGCAAGCCATTATGCTTTAACAGATGATGATACAGGATACAGTGCATCAAAATTTGTTCAAATTACAATGTATTGTAAGTATTTGTAATGTTATATTTATTTCCGGATAATGAGAGAGAGAGAGAATTATAGAAGAGATAGAGACAGAGAGTTGGATAGAGAATTATAGGACAAACAGAGAAAATTATAGAAACAGTGATAAAAACCGAGGCTATATTTAAACACATGTATTATTATCATTATTATTTTAATTATTAATCTAGAATGTATCATATCTTTATCCTAATTTAAAATTTTCATTGCAATCATGTTTTTTCTTTCTAAATTTAGCAGTATGTAATAGACATTCTACTATAAAATGACATAAAATAATTTAATTTAGTGAAGATAAATATTATTGATAATCGATGTCATTAACATATTTGCCATATATTCACTGAATTCAAATCTTTATAGATGGTCCTGACAGCAGTATGAATTTGACGTCTGATAAATCTGGTTATAACGAAGGAGAAACAGCTGTTTTAACATGCAGCGCTGACTGCTATCCTTACTGTAAATACAACTGGACATTCGAAGGAGACACTATTAAAACATCTGATACATTCACGAAATCAGTCAAATTGGAAGTCAGCAAATTAACTCGAAACAATTCCGCCGATGTATATACCTGTACTGCTATAAACACTGAGCTTAATAAAACGTGGGAGAAAAACATCACACTTGTTGTTTATTGTAAGTATTATTAATTTGCTTTCCTTGTGTAATATTTTTTAATCAGAATAATGCAGTATTTATTAATTCGTAATGTTTTATTATCGTTTTATTATCGATGTAAAAAATGTTTGATTAATAGTAAAAAGCATAGCACGTTACAATGCTTCTTCTTATTGTTGTTGTTGTTCTTATAGGTGATGTTGTATTTGTTAATATTAGTACTGTTGTTTGTTATTTTCATTGATATTATTGTTATTCGTTGTTATAATTATTGTTTTTCCTGTTTATTCTTTTTGTTGTTGTTTTTATTATTATTATTATTATTATTATTAGTAGTAGTAGTAGTAGTAGTAGTGTTATTATTGTCGTTATTATTATTATTATTATTATTATTATTATGTTATTATTACACTTTAGATGGTCCAGACAACTCTACATCTATATCTAGAGATGGGAGAAAATTCGCTGTAGCTGGAGAAAACTTTAGTTTAGTGTGTGTAGCGGACTGTTTTCCAGCGTGTCTGTACAGCTGGAGTTTTGAGAATTCCCGTCTTATTCAGCCTTATAGTTCAAATGGAATTTTGACCATCAGAAATATCAGCAAAAATGATGCAGGCATGTACACGTGCTTGTCAAGAAACTCTGAAACAGCCAGTATTAGAAAAGGAACTTTCCAAGTAGAGGTGTTTTGTGAGTAAAACAGAAATACTACTACCATCATTATGACCATCAGTATCATTATCATCATAGCCATACTCATTTTTATGATCATTATGCTTCCGTAGTGTCCGAAATCCTCAGTATTTTGTTTCACTGCCCAGGTCCACTTCTATCTTCTTTCCATCTTTTATAGGTTGCTGCTCTGTTGTTTGTTTGAATAGTTATTTGCCATTTTTCTCTGTCGTAGGTTATTGCTCTCTATACAATGTTAATACACGATTAATAATTTATATGAATCAATTTTGTTATAATAATTGAAGATCAACACACAGCATAAATCGAAGCTAATAACATATATAAACTTATCTACAAAGAAAGGAAAAAACAATAACAGAAAGAAGCCACCAACATTAAAACGATGACAGCAAGAACAGTTGTTAAAAGTAAACGTTTTTCATTCACAGACCGGCCAGTCATTGAGAGTTTTCAAATCAACAACCAGTCACTTTCTGCGTACGTAAATGAACACGACAGAGTTGACGTCATTTGTAGTGTCGACAGCAAGCCCGCATCAACCATAGAACTTCGAGACAACACAAACCAAATTAAAGTGGTGCACAATTCAACACGGATTCAGTTTGCTTGGAAAGAAGCTAGCTGCGAAGATTCTAATATTTATTTTTGTACAGCTGACAACTCCGTCAACGAGCCTGTTAAGAAACAAATTGAATTATTTGTAAACTGTAAGTGAAATCTTTGTTTTATTTTACTCTTCAGATTGAATAATGAGACGAAATTCTTTATCATCACAGAGATATAGAGACAAACATACAGACGTACAGAAACGTATATTTAAATTAGTTTGTAAAATTTCAAAACACAGAAACAAAATGTAAATAAGTTCTCGATATTTTCAAAATTGCACATAAGGCTTTCTGAAACTCCATCCTAATCCATAAATATATTCTACCTCTTTATATCAATTTAACATGTTAGATTGAAAAAATAAACAAGAATAACTTAATTGGAGTCATCAAAATTAGAAAAACGGACTATTTTATAAATCTCAGAATGTCTTAAAAGTTTCATATGTAAAATAAATTAATGTATTTCTTTTATTTTGAAAATATTTTACTTCTGCAGGCCAGCCCAGACCAAATTACCATAAAACTTTCATGAATAGTTTTACTACAGAACTTGGAAACGATGCTGTACTCCACATTTCTGTTATTGCTTTCCCTCCACCTGTGTTTACCTGGTACAAACTGGTCAATGGTGAGAGGAAATTATTAAAACAGACTGAACCTGTTAAGACAAATTCATGGTCTTCAGTTGGACAGCTGATTCTGTACAAAACTGAACGAAAGGATGCGGGTGATTACCAAGTTGTTGTGTCCAGTGAAAAGTTTGATTCAAAACTTGTGAAGAAAATGACGCTTGTTCTCAAAGGTAGTTATTAGTAATTATCTATAAATGGAATTATCAAGCAGAAAAGGTAAAAAAAATAAAATAAAAAATCTAACACGTCAAAACTAAACAAAGAAACAAACACAACGAAACAGAAAGTGATTCTAATAATAACAACAAACAAAAGCAACGTAAAGAGAGTCCTTATTTATGTTCAATACATATGCTATTTATAAACATATATTCATAAATTGCGCATAAAAATACAAATATACATTTTTTTAAATTTGAATTAAGTTTTAGAGATCAGATAGTTTAAATTAAAATTTAAATGCTATTTTGTTTGCTCAAGTGATAATATCGTACATGAAAAGGTATAAATGTTGATGTTTTATGTCGAAGAACTTAACTGAATCAATTTGAGGTTTTCCTCTATTTCTTTTATTTGTATTTACTTCTAATATTTATAATGTAAACTATTCACAGATTCTACACAAGATATGAAAACAATTTACATTGGAGTAGCAGCAGGTGGAGCAGGTTTGCTTGTTGTTGTACTAATTATTCTGGTCTTTCTTTTGATAAGAACACGTAGAGGTAAGGAAATCAACAGTCTCATGTCTTAGTAAAATAAAAACAAGATACTTGATAACTTTGTAGAAATGTTTACAGTCGTATTTTTTTTTAGTCGTACTACATTTGATAATTACTTGCTGTATTTTCACATTCTCAATATTAAGATTCTTTTTCTAGATGAAGAAATTATTTGTGCACAGTATTTGTAAACTGTAGAACCATATATTTGTATAATGTAGATCAGATATATATATATATATATATATATATATATAACGTATCTGTAATCTAATATAATCTATATATAATTTTACAGCTCGTCCAAAGAAAAGGAAAAGGTACATATTAGTCAAAATTAGTTTGTCTTAAACAGTTTTATATTTTAACCATCTACAACATACTAGTTAAAATATACTAGTTCAAAAAGTAAGAAAAAAACAATATTAATTATGACACGTAACTAAATAATAATACAACTAAGAAGACTTATTTAAATCAAAGGTGTGTAACTAAATGTGCATAGATAATTTTAGAATTTAGGGAAACAAAGTGATACTAAACCTATTTTATTCGATTTGATTTTACTTTTTATCTTTCAGAGAAACAGAAAAACAGCAAACTGGAGCTTTAGGTCCGACTTTTACATCTTCTGTTAATATTAATAAAGTTGTACTAGTAGCAGTTGTAGTCGTAGAAGTAGTAGTAATAGTAATACTAGCAGTAATGATGAGATATACAAAAAACAAAACAAAAAAAACCACACAAATATTTCTGCATTTCAATTGTAAACTTCTCTCTCTCTCTGTATTGTATATCAAATGTGTTTGTATAATTTGAATCACACTTAATTGAGAATGGTATAGAGTGTATGCGTGCATGTATGTATATATGTATGTATTTACGTATGTACGTATGTATGTATTTCAGATGACTTACAGAGAAAGAGGAAAACTGGAAATGAAAATTTGTCTGTTGACACTGATGCTGATTATGATTATTTGGATGCGGAAACTGGTGACTTGCATACTACAATCCCTTTCTTCCTTTATAATATGGGCAGTAGTAGTAGTGGTAGCAACATTGATAGTAATAACTAACTTGTAGTAGTAATATTATTAGTTGTAGTAGTTGTAATAGTACTAGCAGTAGCCATCAGTAGTAACACAGGTACGGTAGAAGTGGTAGTAGGTGTAGTATTAATAGTCATGATATTGGTAACAGAAAAGTAGTAACATTAGTAGTACTAGCAGGAACAGGAGCAGTACTATAGTAGTTAGTAATAGTAATAGCAGTGGTAATGGTAGGTGTAGCAGTGGTAGTGATGACGGTGGTTGTAGTAGTAGAAATAATTATAGTATTAGCAGAGATAGTAGAGGTAATATTAGGAATACAAATTGAAACAGTTGTGGTACTTGCAATAGCAGTAGACGTAAAGTAATACTACTAGTAGTATAATGGTATAGATGGTAACAGAAGCATTTATGATAGTGTAGTAGTTGCTGTACTGATAGTGGTAGTGGTGGTCGTCGTAGTGGTGGTGCTGTTAGAGGTACTAGTAGTAATAGTGGTAGTAGTAATTGTAGTAACACTGGTAGCAGTTCTAATTATTGTAGTAGTGGCAACAGTAGTAATAAAAGTAGTAGTAATATTAGCAGCAATAGTAGTATTCATGATAGAAGTAGTAGCTGTTGAATGTGCGTTCTGATGCTGATCATCACATTAGATTTTAGCAGATGAAGTATTTTTTTCATGCAGGAATGTCGTTAAATATTCATTCATTCATAATAATAGTAATAGCACTAGTTGTGGTAGAAGTAGTGATACTAGTAGTGGTAGTACTAATGGTAATACAGGTGTTAGCATTAGTCATATATACGTTGTTGAGTAGTATTTGGTGATAGCAGTAGTATTTCTGGTAGTAGTAGTTGTATGTTTACTTCTGTTGCAACCATATCAGATGAATCAAATATTAGATTCGCATCTCTACAATATTATATTTCGAGCATTCACTGATATATATAAAGTTTAGATGAGTGAATGAAAGAACATACAGCATTAAAAATAATATAAAAGATCTCTAACGTATTCAGAACAGATATTATATTAATTCAGTTTAATTGTAACACTTTTTTACATTTTTTTATTTTATTTACTTATTTAGTTACTTATTTATTTATTTATTTGTTTATTTGTTTGTTTCTTTATTAAACAGAAAACAGAGATCTTTCAAGAAATACTTTGGGTGATAGTTACTTGGTTCCACGTACTCCTTATGATGATGTAAAAACAGGTACACATATTGAAATTAATACATATATATATATATATATATATATATATTTATATATATAATCGTTTGGTGTTTTTGTTTGTTTGTTTGTGTCTTAGTACAAAGAAGAAATACTAAACAGAAGAATTTGTTCTATTTGTTTTTTTTCCAATACTAAAACTGGTGTTGTTCTTGTAGTTAATGTTTGTACTCTTCTTCTATGATTTGCGTTGCTGTGTTCGGTGTTGAGAATAGTGCACGGAATCAGTAGATTCATATATTGTTTCTACTGCTTCAAATAAAGTGTAATAACGTAGAACAACTAAATGCATTAGATAAGATATATGTAATTCAAATATAAATCATTTTTTTGAACAGGAAATACAAAAAGGGATAAGAACACGTTGGAAGAAGATTATTTGGAACCTTGTCCACCAAAACATTATTCTGAAGGTGGTACTATTATTGATTTTAAATATTTTTAATACAGATTATACTTTTTTAATTTCAATTTAATTTACTTTTTGCTTCCATTTTCGTGTCCTTATTTATTTTAAATTTGCTTGTTTGATATTTATTTGTTTATTTATTTATTTATTTATTTATTTATTTTTATCATTTCGTTTCAAACATAAGTTATAAAGACTTAGAGAGAAATAGAGGTTAAATGAAATTAGAGCTTTATTTAAATACATGACTAAGTACTTGATTAAATTAAGACGTAAGTAATGAATGTTGTGTTTCAGATAACAAAGAACTGGGAGACTCATATTCTAAACTGGAAGCTGTGAGAAGTGAACAAAATCCTTACAACAAACTTAGACGATGATTAGTCATCCAAGTATTATACGAGAGGTATTTCTAATTAGATATTGTTATTTATAACGTATTAATATAGAAAATGAATATATGATTGTAACTATTTACTTGTATACCTAACTCTCTCTCTCTCTCTCTCTCTCTCTCTCTCTCTCTCTCTCTCTCTCTCTCTCTCTCTCTCTCTCTCTCTCTCTCTCTCTCTCTCTCTCTCTTTTGTATGTATATATCTATATCTCTACATCTGTTTTGTGACACGGTGTAACGGATGTATTTGTGTGTTTATGTATATTTATATATGTATATATATAAGTGTATATATACACACACACACACAAACACACACACATATGTATATATCTGTTTGTATATTTAATATATCAGTGTATCTATCAGTCTACCTGTTTGTTTATATTTATCTATATCTCACTATCTATACGTCTGGTGTGTATGTACGTCTGTCTTTCCATCTTTTTGTTTGCCTGTATATATCTATCTTGCATATATCTACAATCTCTCTTTCATTATCTGTCTGTGTGACTAAAAATCTTTCAAACTATCTGTCTGGTTTTTTTTTTTTTTGGTCTGTCTGGATATCTACTTATGTATGTACCTATCTATCTATCTTTCTTTATGTTTATATTTCTATCTAGCGATCTCTCTATTTCTGTCTCTCTGTCTTTATGTCTGTCTGGATATCTATTTGACCCTACATCTGTCACTCGATCCATGTGTCTATAAATCTATCAGTGTCTTTCATTAATGAGGTTCTTTCTATATATTATATTATATTAAAGTATATTACATTATATTACATTATATTATATTATATTATATAACATTATATTATATTCTTTACTTTCAGGTCAACTGAAAAGAGAGGCATGAAGGATAATTCGTAAACATCACTCATTTATTTTTCAAGTTAACTACGTACAAATAGAAATCATAGTTATTACCTGCTGCATTAAACAAATTGATTATTGTTTTGTTTTTTCACGCTAAATCACATACTTTTTTATGTAGCCATTTGATATAAACGGCTTTGAATGTATATATTAATATAGCAATTTAAATAAATACCTAAAGTTATTATAATTATAACATAGGAGACACATATATTTTCTTTTTGCAAGTATTGGTTTACACAACATTCGTAATTAATTATAGTCTTGTGTGGATAAATATATACTATATAAACCTGTACCCAATATACTATCTGTGATATAATCAAGGACTCAGTTATGATATGGTTATGGGAAGATAATATTTATGATATATTAAACAAGTTTACATTTATTTTTAACGTTTGACTGAATAGATAACTACACATGAATATTTTGTTAAAGACGGTTATAACAAGCAAATAGTTTCATAATGATGTACATGGAGAAGAAACCTCGGTCGCCTCCCTCATAGGTTACACTTTTTTATAATTGGCAGCAAGGCTTATTTTATATCAACTGTTTTTCTTGTTAAATCAGTCATTTGCTCTGCCTGGATCTTGATGTAGCTTTCTGTGACAGCAGTAAAGATCAGTAATACAATGTGTGAGAGCTAAGACCGACGCTCTAACCACTGGACTACATACATCTTTTTGAGACGTTACAAAATAGAATTATGCTTGTAAATAGTGTGTGTGCGTGTGTGTGTGTGTGTGTGTGTGTGTGTGTGTGTGTGCGTGTGTGTGTGTGTGTGTGTGTGTGTGTGTGTGTGTGTGTGTGCGTGTTGAGTTTGTTTATATTACATGGCCTGTATTAATCAGATTGTTTCTAATTATTTTTCTGTGTTGTGGAATTTTGTTATAAGGAATTAACAATTTATAATAAATCATAAGCTTGAGACAAATTGGTCTTTTCTTCTTCTTCTTCTACAATTTAAAAAAAAAAAAGTCATATGGCTTAGTAAATTTTTGTAATAATTTTATTAATAATCTTTATTTGATATCCTAACAATTTTTCGGTGTGTTTATAAACGTATATATTATTTGGAAAAAAGCAGAAAACCAAAAAAAGCAGAAATTTAAAAATCTGAATAACTTTATATCTGACGTCTGTTAGAAGCTAATAAGGAATTAGAATTTATAAAATTTGAACATTGCCCATTCAGTATGGTACCTGTGATGCCTAAATATTAGATTTCTTTAATATTCCTAAACATTTTGTGACTTAAGCAAATATTAGCAATAGAGATTAGTAATTTTCTCTCTACTTAACCAAAAACGTTTTGCAAGTTTTCGTAAATGACTGTTGCTTGCATGTAAATTAAGATAAAGTGATAAAGCTTGGTAATACGTTAGTTGCGTATGTCCTGCAATTTGGGGTATTGAAAATAGCGCAATTTGTCATATCGCACGCCGCACTGTATACTGCACGTGCAAACGCGGTGCTCTCGAGCTGTCGCAGAAGCACGTGCAATACAGATGTATTGAAATCACATTTTGATGCACTTAACCAACACTACTCAAAAACAAAAGGAAGAATTTACACTGTTATAATGGGTCGCCGTGCAGGCTTAACTCAAGATCAACGTCATCAAGCAATATGACGACTTAACAATGTCGCTCAGTACTTTCGTGTTCATGACGATACATACCACGACTCCGACAACGAGCACATCAAAACCAGCAAGTGGGAGATCGATTAATATATCTAACTATCTATCTATCTAATATATATATATATATATATATATATATATATATATACATACATACACACACACACATATATAATGATATAAAATGATATTTCATGCACATGATACAACAGTGGAAATTTCTTATTTCTCGGAAACCTATGACTCTAATACTGGAGAAAAAATATAACACAGAAAGTGCTGAAATGTACTGAGTAATACATGCATGAATTGAAAATCCTCATATTCAAGCTCATTCACCGATTCATAGAATTACGAAGAAAACCTTGTTACTTTTATTTTTAGCTGAATGCGGGACGTGCTATATTATAATACAGATATATAATCAAGCTCAGTAAAGCATACAAACAGGAAGAAACGTGACTTCAGAAGGTTAAGTCGTTTCTCCCGATGTATGATGTGTGTGTATATGTGTGTGTGTGTTTATATATCAGATAAACCTTTCTATAAATGAAAATTCGAGTCACACAAAAATGGGAATTTCACCGCAAAAGTATATTATGTACGTCCAATATTACTTAAATATATATATGTAGTATGTATGTATGTATGTATGTATGTATGTATGTATGTATGTATGTATGTATGTATGCATGTATGTATGTATGTATGTACGTATGTATGTACTTATATGTTACACAGGAGTTTGTCCTGATGAAAACACTATATATATTGTATAAGAATAAACCTATTTGAAGTAAAACAAATTCATTAAAAGTAGTTTAATTTACAATATATATATATATATATACATACATATATATATATATAGTGTTTTCATCAGAACAAACACCTGTGTAACATAAACATACATACATACATACATACACACATACATACATATATACATACATACATACTACATATATATATTTAAGTCAGTATTGGATGTACATAATATACTTTTGCGGTGACATTCCCATTTTTGTGTGAGTCGAAATTTCATTTATAAAAAAGTTTATATGATCATAAAAATTATACTCGTCTTACAAGATAGAGACTGTAACAGAAATATGATACATTAATGTTTTCTTTTTCAAGCTCTGTAAAACATGGAAACTTCAGAAGGTTATTGTTCTCTGATGCACACACACACATATATATCGACATATATATAAATACATACATAAATATATATATATATATATATATATATATATATATATGTATGTATGTATGAATGTATACATACACATACATACACTCACACAAATGCACACATAAATGTATATCCCAACAACTCTCTCTCTCTCTCTCTCTCTCTCTCTCTCTCTCTCTCTCTCTCTCTCTCTCTCTCTCTCTCTCTCTCTCTCTCTGTTATATTATATATCAGTGTATTTATATAATGTAAAAACAGATCGAAAATGCTACTGAAGTCCTTTCTATTGACAGCTACTATTGTACAGCATATCGTATGTTTTCTCGCATTCTGTATGTTTTATAATGTCGAAGCGACCTAATAATTCTTTCGTTATTTTTCATGACATTACTTAATTCGATCACGTTTTTTACCGGTCCAACGATTATGTCAAGAGTCACGTGTGATATTTCATCCTTGTTAAAAACACAGCACTTTCTTTCACATGGTGCGCTTTTTTATCTAAATATACAGTTTAGTCAAGATGAGGATTTGTATTTATATTTTTTTATTATTCTGTTCGTCGTGGAATTTCATAATTTTTTTTAAAATTTTCTGTTTTTATTTATTTATTATTATCTTCTTTTTTAATGATTTCAGAACATAGACAACAGATACATAGATGTATACACAAAGGTAACACAAGTAAGTAGACACTCATAAACAAACATACACTTAATACAGGAATACAAATAAAAAATATAGATAGAGAGTTAAAGAAACTATGACATACATACCTCCGCTTCCTATTTGTATATTATAGTGTGTTTAACTCAGTGTGTGTCTATGTGTATATCTTATTTTTAAACCATTAAGGTACATAGTTACAGCTACAGTGATACAGAGATAGAGAAAAAAAATAATGGAAGAGAGAGAGAGAGAGAGAGAGAGAGAGAGAGAGAGAGAGAGAGAGAGAGAGAGAGAGAGAGAGAGAGAGAGAGAGAGAGAGAGAGAGAGAGATTTATATATGATATACATAACCTTTATTCCAGTGGGTATATGCGTTATAATATCTGAACCATCAACATCGATCAACCTGACTCTTGTAGAATCAACACTGGACAAAACAGCTGATTGTTGGAAAGATTATCTGCACATGGATAATCTCAAGATATATTAAATGTAATATTTAAAATACAAAATTTTACATTCTGTCCTTTTTTCCTTTGTAAACCTGCAACAACAACAAATGCCAATATTCGCCATCCAAACAAAAACAAAAAACAAAAAAAAAAAAGCACACGAAGTAACAACACACCAATAATAACATCAAACAGACCAAAGAAATAAAAAAAAACATCAATTTAAAAAAAAATAAAAGTTAGGTTCTTCTATGCAGTTCAAAACGTGTTCTTAATATATACTTTCAGAGTTATCTCCTGTGAACAAAACACTTTGTAGTTCACATCATCAACTCCTCACTCCGTTACAAATTATGCAGCTGCTGAGTTTCATTCTAACGGTTCAAACTACGTTATACAGAAATGAGTGAGTTGTTTTCCTTCACACAGAAATTATTTGTGTGCCTCTCCTTTTACCTGTGCGTATGTGCGTGTATTCGTGTAGAGAAGAAGGAGAAAAAAGAAAAATCAGGGAGCACAGTTTGTCATAGACGATTCGTAACATATAAACACACACACAGACACACAGAAACAGAAACACACACACAACCATATGTATCCACCTATATATAAGGGAAGTGTATCTATATTGAACCTCTGGCATTTCTCAGGTTCTGATTGTTTGAAAGGTGATTTGCCACAACGGTCGACATCGTTTATTTTGCGATATTAAAGGTAGCGGAAGGTCAATCCTCGCGAAAAAGGTGAGGAAAATCGGCTCTCGCCCATTTAATTCTAACTTTTTGCTATCTTTGTAAGTTGAATATAAGTGTACCTACAGGAAATTCACGCCGGGTCCGGAAGATTACATGCTGATTTAATAACTGACAGAGTTCAGCATAAGTCTCTGGGGCCCTGAACTGAACCTTGGTCCATGAAACTTGGAGCTTGTAAGTGAAACTTTTCTTCTTTTATTTTACGAGGGTCTTAGGGCATCTAACATCTATCAACTAGACTGATGATCTTCGTTAATTACATCTGGACTGAGCAATGAAGGTAAGAAGTTAGGGGTTCCCCTATTTATAGACTGAGAGACAGAGAGCGCTGAGATCATCAGCAATTAATAAATACTGCAAAGAGCAAAACGAGAACTGAGTTTGACACTGACTGGGTTATGATATAGGATTACAGAGGAACAGTGATTATAAACTGCGTGTTAAGCTGATTCTCTGTGAAGCGGGTTATCATGTTTATGTACAAAAGAGCTCCACGTTTTACTACACGCAGGTTCTGCTCTGTTTAGTACATCAAACGAGTTGATGTCAGTGGCGAATCGTTTTCTTGTGTAGTGTTAAATAATCTGATACTGTCACGTGACAGTGATTGTATTCTGCATGGTACGTACTTTTATGTTTCTTTAGCGAGCAGAGGTTCGGAACACTTCCTTGTGAGAACTGATTTAAAATGAAGTTGCAGATTATTATATTGTTATTTCTTACATGTTTCGTTGTTAAATATAGTAAGTATTTTTTTTTATTTCCATTATTATTCAACTTGTTTTATTTCTTTTAATAAATCTAGTCTATTTTTATAGGTATTTTAATAACATAAGTTTTCATTGGAAGGGGGAATATTTGGCTGTGGTAATACGTTTAATTAATTAATTAATTAAATTTTATTAATTAACTTTTTAGAGGCAACGTACACAGACTTCTGTGGAGCTCTCGTTCCAACATGGGAAAACAAATTTCTAGAATACGAGTATACTGGCAACAAAACGTATGTTTCATGTTGTTTATATATTTTTATTTATATCCATGCATCGACCCGTCCAACCAAACATTCATCCGCCCTCCACGTATTCATCTAGCTATCGATATCCGTATTTCTATCTTTCTGTCTGCATATCTCTATATATCTCTGTAACAACCTGCATGCCACCCGACGTTCTCTCTGACTGTCTGTCTCTCTAGTTATGTATCTATTTGTCTGTGATACTCTCTGTATGTGTCTATATGTCTATAAATCTGTCAGTGTATTTGTGTATATCTTTCCATCAGTCTGTTTACAAATATACGTATGTTTACATGTTTGTTTTTACATCTATCTATCTATCTATATACTGTATGTGTGTGTATGTATGTATGTATGTATGTATGTATGTATGTATGTATGTATGTATGTATTTTGCGCAGACAAAAAATTAAATATGTGTTGTCATTTACAGAGGACTGATATGTGTTTGGGAACTTTCTCCAAGGGAATCAGGTGCCCTGAACTTGACGTTCACAGATTCTGAATTAAGGAACGATGCACATTGTCAGTACGATCACTTAGACATCTACGATGGTAAATTTCATCTACTTTTCTGTCTCTTTCTTAGTTATTGGTTTAAAGGTAGACAGGTAAACATGAGGTCTGACAATCATTCAGAGAAATCAGATCAGCGATAAAGGATGCTTCGAACAATCGCTCTTTCCACTAACAAAATAATTCACACCGTTATTAATTATTATATTTACTTTTAGGTCCAATGCTTCACGAATTCAACAAAATCGGAACATGCTGTGGTCCGAATATGTCCACATATATTAGTACACATTCGTATATGCAAGTTGCTTTTTATTCATCAGGAGGTCCAGTCAAGAGATTTAAACTGCAATACAGACAACTACGTAAGTTTAAAATAATCATTACTAATAATTTTACATCCAAAGAAAATGTGTGTGTGTATGTAAGTATATGTGTCTGTATGTATGTTTATCTTTAAGTATTTATATATGAATTCATATATATATATTTATGTATATATGTATGTATGTATATGTATGTAACTGTGTGTGTGTGTGTGTGTGTGTGTGTTTGAGCCTGAATATATATGTATGTATATATGAATGAAGGTATGGACGCATCATATAATGCTGTATGAAATATTAATATTATGTAACTATAATTTTTTAAGTAAAACTTATTTACAGGACCATGTAAAGTGAGTATTTCACCTGACGAATTAAGAACAAGTAAAATTGAAGGTGACAAATTATTTCTCTCCTGTTCATCTGATTGTCTTAGTCCTGTCTCGTACATTTGGCGAGTATACAGTTTCGGAGAACTAACTGACTATATGTCCAATGGACAAAATTTTAGTTTCAACAGCTTGAACAAAAGTGATGACGGTTCTTACACGTGCATAGCTATCCACTATGCTACAGCTGATAGTGTTGAATACAGCGGATCAAAAGAAATAATAATTTCCGTCTACTGTGAGTATTTGTGTTTTAATATGTTAGTAATGTCTCTCTCTCTCTCTCTTTATCCCTCTCTCTCTGTCTGTCAGTCTATCTGTCTCTCTCTGTCTGTGTTTGTGTGTGTGTATGTGCGTGTGTCTGTCTCACTCTCCTATTATGATATCAGTTAGAAAAAGGTTGCCATACATATATACATCTTTAACTGTCTTTCTCGGGTGTGTATGTGTGTATGTATGTGTGTTTGTGACTGCGTTAAACATATACTTGTATCTGTCTTATCGAATCACAGTCTCAGTGAGTAAAATGCTTGCTATCACATCCAGGAGTTTAGAAAACGGAACCGCCCGCTTATCGCCAGCCTCTCTCTTTCCAGACCCAGAATCAGACCTTCGCCATTTATGTTAGATTCCTACGGACGTCGGAGAAATGTGAAGCCATTTGGGTGGAAAGATATATTTCAAACCTGTGTTAGTTTGTCTCATAAAACTCGCGATATAAATTAATATAAATTAATATAAGTCTGAAGTTAAAAAACTGCCTTTAAAATTTGTCATCGTGTATTTTCCTATAAAGGGATACTGCGGACTGTGAAACAGAACTTTATTTATTTGCATATATCAGCAGTTAAAGGCAGTTTATTTTCAATATAATTATTAACTATTTCATATGTAGCGACTAGATAATCTCAAGATAACAAACCTATAAAATATCTGTTGTTGTATAAGCAAAAGAAATGTATCTAATTGAACACAGCTTCACATATAACTGGTTTTTACGTTAAAGAAAGATGAAATTATCTACCCTTGTCATTAACGTGATATTCTGTATTCATATCTGTTCTGTGTGTATGTGTGTTTCATACTAGACAAACTGAACTGAAATATTTACGTATTTTTACTGAAGCTTACTTTTAATAGAAATATTTTCGTATATTTTATTCTGAATTAATAAATAAATCTTCTTTTTGAGTTTAAGTTACGTTGCTATTTTGTTACAACAGTAAATTTAAAACTATTATTATTATTATTATTATTATTTACTATTATTATTATTGTTATTATTGTTGTTGTTGTTGTTGCTGTGGTTGTTGTTGTTGGTGGTGGTGGTTGTCGTTGTTGTGGCGTTGTAGTTGTTACCATCATATTCGTTTTCTTCCTCCTTACCCATCATCATACTTATTATTATGTATAACAGATGGACCTAGCAGTAACATGAATATAACATCCTCGGAGGAAACGTACAAGGAGGGTCAACATGCTTCACTTGAGTGCAAAGCTGACTGTTTTCCATACTGTTCATACAACTGGACGTTCAGAGGAAAAACACTGAAATCTGATGATCGTGTCAGTTCTTCTTCCCTTTACTTTGATCACTTAAAAAGAAATCAGACGGGAATATATACCTGTACCGCCACCAACCCTAAGTCTCTGTACAGCTGGAGTAAAACTATTAGCATGGTCGTCTTTTGTAAGTATTATATAATAAATTGATAACTAAATGGCACTTCGAAACAAATGTATCCACTGAAAGCGCATCTCTCTCTCTCTCTCTCTCTCTCTCTCTCTCTCTCTCTCTCTCTCTCTCTCTCTCTCTCTCTCTCTCTCTCTCTCTCTCTCCATCAGTGATCAAATTATCCGTCTGTCTATAGATATATATAATAAATATACCTATTTTCACACCACTTACCAATATGTAAGAAATATATATGTGTGTATATGTATATGTTTGTCTATGTATATGTGGGTGTATACATGGGTGTGTACTTATATGTATAAACACAAACGTATAAATTAAGTATGTCAGTTACCATCGAGAGATAAATAAACAGGTGAATAGGTGGACGGATAGATAGTTAGCTGGAGAGGGAGATAAAAAGAGACAGAAATCATGATTTGTTTTGTTTGTTACATTTAAATTTGAGAAGTATTTGTGACTATAAATTGTATTAAACATTTAGATGGTCCAGATGACTCTACTGTTGTATCCAAATCCTTAACTCCTGTCATTGCTGGAGAAACCATTCAACTGAAATGTTCTGCAGACTGTCAGCCAGCCTGTGCATTCACCTGGAGCTCTGGAGGGTCAGTTATACTGGCAAACACTTCCACTGGGTCACTTGTTATTAACAATGCTACAAGGCTGGACGAAGGCCAATACACGTGTACAGCAATCAACTACGCTATGCAGAACAATGGAAGTCGGAGTGTTTACGTAGAAGTCAATTGTAAGATCTTTAGTTGAAAAATTCATAGCTAATCTTCTTCTTCTCATTATTATTATTATCATTATCATTATTATTATTATTATTATTATTATTATTATTATTATTTTTTACTCTCATCATTATTATGATTATTACAAGTAATGTTATTATTATTACTTCTGCTATAACAATTACTACTACTAGAAATACTACTATAATCATTTTTGTTGTTTAAGTTATTATTTTATAATTTTTGTCATGATGTGATTAGTGCTATGTTATTTTAGATATAGCTAGTATTATTATTTACCAGATTATTATGATCAATGTTATTAGTCGTAGAAATTTACAATACTTAGTGTTAATTATATGAACTGTATTATTATCAGTAAAGGTTAATAATAGAAGAAGTACTAAATGTAGTGATTGATGTAGTAGTGGAGAGTAGTAGTAGAAGCAGTGGTTATGGATTTAGCTCGCTAGTAAGAGTGCTAGTAGATATGGTATTAATATAATCATCAGCAGCAGCATTAGCAGTAACAGAAGTTGTAATAGTAGGTATGTTAGTGATAGTCATATCAGTAAGAATATTAAAACTAGTGTTAGGAATAGCAATAGTATTAGTAAGTATATTAGTAGTAACACCTTCGTGTTTGTAATAGAAGTACTGGTAGTAATGATAATACTAGCACTTGTACTAGTTGATAGTAGTATTACGGTAGTAGCAGTAATAATAGCAATGTTGGTATCGCTTTACAGTGTATTACATATTTGTGCATAATAACATATAATAACTGATATTGTGATATATATCTAATTATGACATTTTTAAGACCAGCCTGTCATTGAGAATTTTCAAATCAACAACCAGTCACTTTCTGCGTACGTAAATGAACACGACGGAGTTGACGTCATTTGTAGTGTCAACAGTAAGCCTGCAACAACTACAGAACTACGAAACAACACAAACCAAATTAAAGTGGTGCACAATTCAACGCGGATTCAGTTTGCTTGGAAAGAAGCTAGCTGCGAAGATTCTAATATTTATTTTTGTACAGCTGACAACTCAGTAAACGAGCGTGTTAAGAAACAAATTGAATTATTTGTACACTGTAAGTGAAATCTTTGTTTTATTTTACTCTTCAGATTTACCCATAGCCGATTATTGAGTAACTGCAGTGATGATTTTTTTTAGCTCTAAGTACAAATGCACGACATATTTTGAAGTCCAGTGCGAGAGTTTAAAAATAGCGCGATACGCGAGACAAAGGTGGATCAACAGATTGAACCTAAAAATAACTGTACTTTTTTCTCGGCGATTAATTGTGTAATTATTCCAAATCACCATAGATTATAAAATTATCGCCAAGTTAAAAGTGCAAAAGAATTTTCTTGAAGACCATCCTCGATTCTCAATATTAACAATAATCCGTTACTTTTTATTTATAATACATTTTTTAAACAATTCTGCTTTGTTTTTATTTTGTTTGTACCTTACTTTCAGTTAGCCCGTTCTTATACGTTATACGTTATATATCGCTGAAGAAAGCTATCGCTAGAAAGGGTATCACTCCAAAAAAAAAAAAATAATAAATAAATAAAATAAAATAAAATAATTAAATCGCTGAAATGTTGATCGCTGTAATAGAGAAGGCCACTGCAATAAGAAAACACAATACGTCAATAGCACAGGTAAACAGAGATAGACATTCAGACATTCAGAAATACATACGTATATTGAAATTAGTTTTAAAATAAAAACTAATTTCCTATTTATTTTATTTATCAAAGTGTAAATACGTTTTCGACAATTTCATTTCACAAATGAGCAGTGTTAATTTGCATTGTAATATATCGCAAGCTCTTTGCTAATCCATAAAATATATTCTATCCCTTTCGATCAATTTAGACACCAAAAAAATCAGCTTATTTGGAATCACCAAAATTAGAAATGCATACTACTTTATAAATCTGAGAATGTTTCAAAATGTTCATATGTAAAGGAAATTAAATATTTTTCTCTGCAGGCCACCCGAGGCTAAATTACTACAAAAGTTTTATGAGTAGTTTTTCTACAGAACTTGGAAACGATGTTGTACTCCACATTTCTGTTATTGCTTTCCCTCCACCCGTGTTTACCTGGTACAAACTGGTCAATGGTGAGAGGAAATTATTAAAACAGACTGAACCTGTTAAGACAAATTCGTGGTCTTCAGTTGGACAGCTGATTCTGTACAAAACTAAACGTGAAGATGCGGGTGATTACCAAGTTGTTGTGTCCAGTGAAAAGTTTGATACAAAACTTGTGAAGACAATGAAGCTTATTCTCAAAGGTAGTTATTAATAATTAAGTATTAGTGGAAACATTAATCGGAATTTAAAAAAAAAAAAAAAAATAGTTTTTGAAAATTATGTATGAATGGAAATAGTAATCAGAAATTGAAAACAACAAAAAGAAAAAGAAAACCTAAAAAGTCAAAACTAAACAAAGGAAGAAAGACAATGAAGATAATAAACAAACAAACAGAAAGTGATTCCAATAATAACTTTTACAACAATAACAACATTAAAAAGAGTCCTTATTTATCTTGAATACATATTCTAACTATCTATAAAAATACAATCATAAAATTGTACATGAAAATACAATTATTTTTAAATTTTAATTAAGTTTTAGAGTGCAGATAGTTTTAAATTAAAATTTAAAAACTATTTTGTTTGTTGAAGTGATAATAACGTACATGAAAAGGTGTAAATGATGTTTTATGTCGAAGAACGTAACTGAATCAATTTGACGTTTTCCTCTATTTTTTTTATTTTTATTTACTTCTAATCTTTATAATGCAAACTATTCACAGATTCTACACAAGATATGAAGATAATCTACATTGGAGCTGCAGCAGGTGGAGGAGTTTTGCTTGTTGTTGTACTAATTATTCTGGTCTTTGTTTTGATAGGAAACCGGAGAGGTAAGTAAATACAGACACACAAATTTGTAAATCTATCAATGTCTTTCATTTTATGGGTCTTTATATATATATATATCTATATATACATATATATATATATATATACATATATATATATATATATATATATATATATATACATATATATATATATATATATATATATATATATATATATATATATATATATATATATATATATATATATATATATATATATATATATATATATATATATATATATATATATATATATATATATATATATATATATATATATATATATATTATATTATATTATATTATATTATATTTTTTACTTTTAGGTCAACCAAAAGGAGGGAATGAAGGATAATTTGTAAACATCTCTCATATATTTCTCAAGTTAACTACGTACAACTAGAAATCACAGTTATGACCTCCAACATCAGACAAACGGATTTTTTTCTCTCTCCCTAAATCACATATTTGTTTCTATAGTCATTTGAAATTAACGGCTTTGAATGTATATATTAATTTAGCAATTTAAATAAGTAACTAAATTTATATTTGTGCTTAAACTTCTGTAATAATTATAACGTAGGAGACACATATAATTTTCCTTTTGCAACATTAGTAATTACCTATAGGCCTGTGTGGATAAATATATACTATATAAACCTGTACCCTATATACTATCTGTGATATAATCAAGGACTCAGTTATGATATGCTTATGGGAAGATAATATTTACACTTATTTTTAAAGTTTGACTGAATAGATGACTACACATGAATATTTTGTTAAAGACGGTTATAACAAGCAAATAGTTTCATAATGATGTACATGGAGAAGAAACCTCGGTCGCCTCCCTCATAGGTTACACTTTTTTTATAATTGGCAGCAAGGCTTATTTTATATCAACTGTTTTTCTTGATAAATCAGTCATGAGCTCTGCCTGGAACTTGATATAGCTTTCTGTGACATCAGTAAAGATCAGTAAGACAATGCGTGAGAGCTAAGACCGACGCTCTAACCACTGGACTACATACATATTTTTGAGACGTTACAAAATAGAATTATGCTTATACAATAGTGTGTGTGTGTGCGTGTGTGTGTGCGTGTCTTGAGTTTGTTTACATTACATGGCCTGTATTATTCAGAAGCCGTTATTAATCAGACTGTTTCTAATTATTTTTCTGTGTTGTGGAATTTTCTTTAAAGGAATTAACAATTTATAATAAATCATAAGCTTGAGACAAATTGGTCTTTTCTTCTTCTTCTGCAATTTAGTAAATTTTGCTAATAATTTTAATAATCATCTTTATTTGATATCCTAACAATTTTTCGGTGTGTCTATAAATGTATATATTATTTGGAAAAAAAGAAGAGGAAAAAATCAGGTATAAAAATATCTGTGTAACTTTATATCTGACGTCTGTTAGAAGCTAATAAAGCATTAGAATTTATAAAATTTGAACATTACCCACTCAGTATGGTACCCGTGATGCCTAAATATTACATTTCTTTAGTATTTCTAAACATTTTGTGACTTAAGCAAATATTAGCAATAGAGATCAGTCATTTTCTATTATAGCTAATTATGATGACTGATGAGAAATAACGTTGGTCTTCAGAGTTACCCGTTACTTGTGTTAATTTGCGCATCGTGGCACAATGACTGATAAAGTAATAATGTTTTAAGATTATTGCAAAGTTTCAGTTGTGTCATAAAGGCTGACAAAACATTTAACTTAGCACATTGTTCCACTAAAAACGATCACTGTGACATCACACTTCTGGAAATGCGAGCGATTTTCTCAAGAGGCATAGATTTCGTCAACGATAACACCTTTAACTTTCAAGTGAAAGAAGAAGAACAACAACAACAACAAAAATGTTATAGATATTTCTAGCTGACTACTGATAGTAAAATTTGGGAGTGTACTTTGCCATAGAAGATTCGTAACACAAACATACATATTTATCTACTTTTCTACTTATGTATCTATCCATCCATCCATCCATCTATCTATCTATCTATCTAAAGAAAGCATATGAGATGATATGTATATATATATATATATATATATATATATATAGAGAGAGAGAGAGAGAGAGAGAGAGAGAGAGAGAGAGAGAATTTAATCATCAATTAAATAATACTGCACCTTCCGACAAAGAGTAAATCGAGAATTGAGTTTGATAAAACAGTCTGTGAACACTGACTAGACTGGGATATAGGATTACAGAGAACACTCACATGACAAACTGCGTGTTAAGCCGGCTCTCTATGCATCGCTATTAGGTTTATTTACAAAAGAGCTCCACGTTTTACTACACGCAGGTTCTGCTCTGTTTAGTACATCAAGCGAGTTGATGTCAGCGGCGAATCGTTTTCTTGTGTAGTTTTAAATAATCTGATACTGTCACGTGACAGTGATTGTATTCTGTATGGTATGTACTTTTATATTTATTTAGCAAGCAGAGGTTCGAATCACTTCCTTGTGAGAACTGGACTGATTTAAAATGAAGTCGCAGATTATTAAACTGATATTTATTGTCCATCCACCCATCAGTCAATCTTTCCATCCATCCATTCACGTATACATCTAGCTATCGATCTGTCTGTCTGTCTGTATCTGTCTGTCTATAAATATCTCAGTGTATATGTCAGTGTAACTGTCTTTTTATCAGTCTATTTATAAACATGTTATCGTTAGTAGGTATATATCTGACTTAACTGAGTGTAACCCTCGGCATTTCAAGCACGACCTCGTCTAGATGTCTCTATTTGAATCATGACGTAGTCTTCTAGTCAGTATTTGAATTATGACTTAGTTTAGATATCAATAGTTCTCTTTCTCCATTTTTCTTCTTCTTCTTCTCTCTCTCTTTCTCTCTCTCTCTCTCTCTCTCTCTCTCTCTCTCTCTCTCTCTCTCTCTCTCTGTTATTGATTTAAAGAGAGGCAGGAAAGCATGAGCTTTGACACTCACTGAGAGATATCAGATCAGTGGTAAAGGATTCGTCGAACAATTGCTCTTTCCACTGAACAAAACGGTTCACACTGTTATTAGTTATAGCAATTATAATTTGCTTTCTGGTTCAAAGGCTTACGAATGCAACACAATGGAAACCTGCTCTGGTCCGAATATGTGCAGCTATCTTAGTACATCTTCATATATGCCAGTTGCTTTTTATTCATAAGGAGGTCCGATCATTGTAGACATTATAAGTTTTAATAATCACTATTAATAATTTTATATTACAAAGCAAAATGTATTTTTGTTAAAATTAAGAACGCGATAACGATATGACTAAATAAAACATTTTACTTGGTGTTGAATAAACATAATTAATACTAAAGTTAAACCAACACGTTACATTCTCGTTGTAAGAAAGATTTCAAATTATTTTTCTTCTTGTTTAAATGGATTAATTTTTACAAAATTAAACTACAAAAGGCAACCATGTACGTATGTATATCTGTATGAATGTATGTACACATGCATATAAAAGTAATTCCGATTTTTACAGCTGCGTGGCTGTCCATAATGCTACAGCTCATAAAGTTGAATACAGTGGATACAGTTACAAAGACTGCACATACGCACGCAAACACACACACACACAATTTCTTTACCATAAAATATACAGCCATCTTCATAGATAAGCTATGAACAGAGAGATATCTGAAAAATCATGCATGCAGGTCTGAGTGATGTAACCATATAGTTAGAACGAAACAAGACAACAAAAAGAAATTAAAAACAAAAACAGATTAAGATGATACTAAAGTCCTTTCTATTGTACAGCATATCGTAAGTTTTCACGAATGCTCTATGTTTCATAAAGTCGAAGCGACCTAATAATTCTTTGCTTATTTTTCTTAGCTTTACTTAATTCGATCAGGTTTCTTCCTGGGACAACGAAGAGCTAAACAGTCAGGTGTGATACTCAATCCTTCTTAAAAGCAATCAATCCATTTGACCTGGTGCTCTTCTTTAGCGAAATACACAGTTTAGATATTGGAGTCAAGAAGAGGATTTAGAATTTCATTTATATTTTTGCGTTTTTTATTTATTTATTTATTACTTATTTATTATTATTATTATTATTATTATTATTATTATTACTTCTTTAATGATGTCAGAGCATGGATTACACATACATATATGTATTCAGAAAGGTACCAGAAGTAGTCGGTTATAAAGAAACACAAACGTAATACTGGAATACACACAATCACATTAACTGAAATAATATTAGCATACGCACACAAACACCTGAACAAACATCACTTAAATATATGTTCATACATAAATATACTAATGTTTTTCTCTCATAATTCTAAAGGTTTTTTATTGTTTAGTTTTAGTTTTAATTTTTCTTCTATTTATTTTTTTACATTTATGTTATTTTAGTTGTTTTCCTTCATCATCACTTTTTTTTTTCATTCTTCCTCTTTTTTTTTCAGTTGTCTCGCAGGCAAAATCCAAATATCTGCTTTATGAATACTCTGGAAGTGAAATGTAAGCAGAAATATACTTCATCACTGTTTAAAAATAAGATATAGATAGTTTAAAAATATACATCCTTTTCCTGTATTTTTCACTCGGTGTATCTATGTATAATCGTATTTTTAAACGAAGAAGGTACATAGTTACAGGTACAGTGATATAACGACAGTGGAAAAAAGAAAGGAAGAGAGAGTGAGAGAGTAGTAGCAGTGGTAGTAGTAATAGTTGTAGTAGTAGTAGTAGTAGTAGTACAACATTAGTAGCAGTAGCAGCGTTAGTAGGCATAGTAGCAGTCATGTAGTACTAATATAGGTAATAGTTATAGAGCAATATTAAAACTAGGAAGAAATATTTACTAGAAGAATTATCCTATTAAACCAAATATGTTCAAATATTTATAGTTTCTAATAATTAAAACTGTCGTTAATGTTTTTACTCTTGCTTGCATGATTTGCGTGGCTGTGTTTGGTAGTGAAAATAGTGCAAGGAATAAGCAGATTCCTGTATTTTGTCTACTACATAAAGTAAAGTGTAATAATGTAGAACAAATAAATGCATTAGATAAGCTGTAAGTAATTCAAATATAAATGTGTTTAAACAGAAAATACAAAATGTGATAAGAACACGCTGGAAGAAGATTATTTGGAACCCTGTCCGCCAGAAAATTATTCTGAACGTGCTACTGGTAATTCAAATATAAATCTTTTTAAGATCAGACGTTCACAATCGTACCTCTAATCCCTCCATATTAAATTTCTTTAATATTCCTAAATATTTTGGGTCTTAAGCAAACAACAACAACAGAGATTATGACGACTTAATGAACAAAATGTTGGTGGTTGAGAATTACTCATTACTTTGCAGCCCGCGCAGTTTGTTTGACAAAGAAATAAAATATTAAGATTATTGCAAAGTTTTAGCTGAGTCATAAACGCTGACAAAAACATTTAACTACAATCGATTGTTCAACTAATAAACAACCCCTTGTGAACCATAGATTTCTTCAACGATAATACTGTCACCTTAGACTTATCAATACAAAATTGAAAATGTGTGTGTGTGTGTCTCCTTCAGATCTATCTATTTCTGGCTTATCAGACAAAATATCCTGTAAATAAGTTTGAATTAACAACTTATAGTTGTATAATAATAATAATATTTCATTCAAATATTAGGCACACATACCTACATTCATGTACACATATATACATACATACGTACATACATACATATATATAGATAGATAGATATAGATATAGACTACACTCCCAAATTTTATTATTACAATCTAACACACACACACACACACACACACACACACACACACACACACACACACACATTCACACACACGCTTATATTAATATATGTAAAACGAGAACTGAGTTTGATAAAACAGTGTTTGCACACTGACTAGACTGGGATATAGGATTACCGAGGAACACTGACATACTGACGACACACTGCACGTTAGGCTGATTCTCTGTGTATCAGGTTTACACAGACAAGAGCTATGTGTTTTACTATACGTACGTTCTGCTCTGTATGGTACGGGAATCGTGTTAATCGTCAAATTGAATGTTTTTATTAAAACAGTGTTGTCACGAGACGGCGATTGTATTCCGCATGCTATGTACGTTTATATTTCTTTAGCGAGCAGAGGTTCGGAACACTTCCTTGTGAGAACTGGACTGATTTAAAATGAAGTCGCTGATTGTTATATTGATATATTTTATAGGTTTCGTTGTTAAGTATGGTAAGTATTTTTTATTATTATTGTTGTTGTTGTTGTTGCTGTTGCGAGAACTGGACTGATTTAAAATGAAATCGCAGATTATTATATTCATATTTTTTATATGTTTCGTTCTTAAGTATGGTAAGTATTTTTTATTGTTATTGTTGTTATTATTATTATTATTATTACTATTACTATTACTATTATTATTATTGTTGTTGTTGTTGTTGTTGTTGTTGTTATTGTTATTATTTCACTCGCCTTAAGTTCTTTTAACAAAACAAGTGTATTTTATTATAAACCTTTTCCTTTAAACGGAGAATATTTGTTTCACAACTCAGTCTCGTTCTGTATTTAAAAATGTGGTAACATGTTAATTAATTTGTATTAATTAAACTTTTAGAGGCGACGTACACAGACGTCTGTGAAACTCTGGTTCCAGCATCGGAAAACAAAATTCTAGAATACGAGTATACTGGCAACAAAACGTATGTTTCGTGGTGTTTACATATTTTTATTTATATCCATGCATTTGTCCGTCCGACTCGCTATCCATCCATCCATCCTTCTAGCTATGGATTTCTTTTCTTTCTGTATATGTGTGTGTGTTTTTGTTTATGTGTGCGTGTGTGTGTATATATGTATGTATATATATATATATATTGATGTATATAGGTATCTCTCTCTGTATGTCTGTCTGTTTACTTATATACCCATTTATTTGTATATCTATAATCTATATAATTTGAGTGTGTCTATCTATAAATCTATGAATGTACCTATCGCTCTAGCAGTCTGTTTATGGGTATATAGCTATGTTAGGCTTCATTTATAATATATAAAAATATATATAAACACCCACACAAACATATACACAAACATATACACACACACATACATAAATGTATGTATGTATCTATGTACGTTTGTACCAATGTATATAGTTAGGTACGTACGCACGTATGCATATATATATATGTTCGTACGTACGTACATATCTATCTATAATTTTGTGTCGCTATTGCTGCTCAGCTGACAAATAAAATATGCGTTGCCATTTACAGAGGACAGATATGTGTTTGGGAAGTTTATACAGGGAAATCAGGTGCATTTAATTTGACGTTCACAGATCTAGAGTTAAGAAACGATTCTCATTGTCAGTACGATCACTTGGACATCTACGATGGTAAATTTCATTTATTTTTCATACGTTATATTTAGCGATTTAATAATTTTTAAGAAAGAAGCGAATATGAAATGAATAAATTATCAACAGATTTTAGAAATAATCATTACTAGTCAATATCTGACTTAAAACTGAGTGTAAGCATCAACATTTAAAGAATAACGTAGTCCAGTTTGCAATCATGAGCAAGTCTGGATGTCAATCTTTGGATTATAACGCAGCACAGATGTCAATATTTGAATTAGGACCTAGATCTCTCTCTCTCTCTCTCTCTCTCTCTCTCTCTCTCTCTCTCTCTCTCTCTCTCTCTCTCTCTCTCTCTCTCTCTCTCTCTCTCTCTCTCTCTCTCTCTCTCTCTCTCTCTCTCTCTCTCTCTGTGTCTCTTATTGAAAGTAGACAGGTAAGGATGAGATTTGACAATCTAAATCACATCAGTGATAAAGAGTTCTTCGAACAATCGCTCTTTCCACTAACAAAACGATTCACACTTTTGTTAGCTATAGCGTCTATAATTTACTTTTAGGTTCCATGGGACAAGAAAACAACAAAATTGGAACATGCTGTGGTCCGAATATGTGCACGTATGTTAGTGCAACTTCACGTGTGTATGTTGCTTTTTATTCATCAGGAGGTCAGGTCAAGAGATTTAAGTTGCAATACAGACAACTGCGTAAGTTTAAATAAACATTAGTAAGTTTATTTCATCTATATTCACAAAATAAATGTACCTTTTTAAAATTAACAAAACGCTAACGATCTGACCGAATAATACATTTTTTGACTTGATGATTCATAAAAATAATTAATACTAAAGTGAAGCTAACACGTTGTACTCTGATTTGTAAAAAAAGCTTTCAAATTAGTTTTCTGTTTGTTTAAATAGATTAGTATGAGTTAATAGAAAACCAAGAAAAGAAAACCTCCAAAATTAAACACAAAAAACAAAGGACAATATGCATTCATGCATGTGTATACATATCCCTGTCTATATGTATGTGTGTTTGCGTATATGTGTGTGTCTACATGAATGTATAGGTGAATGTATGTACATATGTATGTCTATGTGTACATGACATATATCAGTTTAATGCTGTACGAAATATTCAAACTTATTTACAGGATCATGTAATGTGAATATTTTGTCTGATAAACAAGAAACAGACAGAGCTGAAGGAGACAAGTTAGTTCTGTATTGTTCATCTTCTTGTCCAACACCTGTCTCGTACATGTGGCGAATATACAGTTCCAAAGAACACAGAATGTTCTACGTACCAAATGGAAAAAATATTGTTATCAACAGCTTGAGCAAAAGTAATTCCGGTTTTTACACGTGCATAGCTATCCACTATGCTACAGCTGATAGTGTTGAATACAGCGGATCAAAAGAAATCATGATTTCAGTTTACTGTGAGTATTTGTGTTTTAATATGTTTGTGATCTCTCTCTCTCTCTCTCTCTCTCTCTCTCTCTCTCTCTCTCTCTCTCTCTCTCTCTCTCTCTCTCTGTCTCTCTCTCTCTCTGATATATCAGATGTCAGTCAGGAAATAGGTTGTTTATGTATTTGTTTATCTTTCTGTGTATTTCAGTGTGTGTGTGTGTGTGACAAATATATGTATAGAAAAAGAGCATGGTCGTCTTGTGTAAGTATAGACACACACTCACATATATATCTGGTGTTGACTATTCATTTCAGTTCTGTGTGTATGTGTGTTGTCTGAGAAGCTGAACTGAAATCTATAAATATTACTTTACTTATTTATACTAAAAGTAACTGTGAACCGAAGCCTATTTTCATATGTGTGTGTGTGTGTGTGTGTGTGTGTGTGTGTGTGTGTGTGTGTGTTATTCTGAATTAATTATGAAATCCATTTTGGATTTTTAGTTACTTATCCATTTAGTTATTTTATTTACTACGGTAAACTTAAAATCATTATTATTACTGTTATTTTTATTATTATTATTATTAGTAGTATTATTATTATTACTTTTGTTGTCGTTGTTGTGGTTGTTGTCACCATCCTCCTCATAACCACTGTTATGTGTAACAGACGGACCAAGCAGTAACATGATTATGACATCGACTGTGGAAACGTACTTGGAAGGTCAAAGTGCACGCTTGGACTGCCATGCTGACTGTTATCCGCTTTGCTCATACAGCTGGACGTTCAGAGGAAAAACACTGAAATCTGATGATCGTGTCAGTTCTTCTTCCCTTTTCTTTGATCACTTAACAAGAAGCCAGACTGGAGAATATACCTGTAACGCCTCCAACCCTAAGTCTCTGCACAGCTGGAGTAAAAATATTAGCATGGTCGTCTTTTGTAAGTATTTCATAGTAAACTGATACACAAATTCCAAACAAATGTATCATGAAATGCATCCACTGAAAAAGCATATCCATCTCTCTCTCTCTCTCTCTCTCTCTCTCTCTCTCTCTCTCTCTCTCTCTCTCTCTCTCTCTCTCTCTCTCTCTCTCTCTCTCTCTCTCTCTCTCTCTCTCTCTCTCTCTCTCTCTCTCTCTCTCTCTCTCTCTCTCTCTCTCTCTCTCTCTCTCTCTCTCTCTCTCTCTCTCTCCTTCAAGCTGCGAATACGTCAATATGTCTATCTTTTTATCCGTCTAATTATCTGTCTAACTATTGATATACATGCATAAACAGACATACTTTCAAACCACTGACCAGTTTGTACGAAACAAACACACACACACACACACACACACACACACAAATTATATATTTCAGTCACCATCGACAGATAAATAAAGATCAATAGCTGGACGAATAGATAAAGAGAGAGAGAAATCATGATTTGTTTTGTTTGTTGCATTTAAATTTGTGACACTAATACATTTTGAAAACTATACATTTTATTAAACATTTAGATGGTCCAGATGACTCTACTGTTGTATCCAAATCCTTAACTCCTGTTATTGCTGGAGAAACCATTCAACTGAAATGTTCTGCAGACTGTCAGCCTGCCTGTGCATTCACCTGGAGCTCTGGAGGGTCAGTTATACAGGCAAACACTTCCACTGGGTCACTTGTTATTAACAATGCTACAAGGCTGAACGAAGGCCAATACACATGTACAGCAATCAACTACGCTATACAGAACAATGGAAGTCGGAGTGTTTACGTAGAAGTCAATTGTAAGAATTATAAGAAAATATATTTATTATTATTATTATTATCATCATCATCATTATTGTCATTGTTATTACTATTACTAGTAGTAGTTACAGTAGTAGTAGTACTAGTAGTAATAGTGGTATTATTGTTATTATTATTATGATTATTATAGATATTTTTTATTATTAATACTACTGCTGCAACCACTACTACTGGTAATAACACTATGATCTTTTCTGTTGTTGTATTTTTTGTTTTTCTTGTATCATTTTTATCAGGATGTCATTAGTGCTATATTGTTTTAGATATAGGTAGTGTTATAATGTTTTAGATTAGTTATATTGCTATATTGTTTTAGATTAGATATGATTTACCAGATTATTATGATCAGTATTATTAGTCGTAGAAATATACAATACTTAGTGTTAATTATATGAACTGTATTTCTATTAGTAGAATTTAATAATAGTAACAGACAGAAGTAGCAGAACAAGTAGTAATAGATATTAAATCTTTAGTAAGAGTGCTAGTAGATATGGTATTAATATAATCATCATTGACAGCATTAGTAATAATAGCAGTTCTAATAGCAGATATGTTAGTGATAGTCATATCAATAATAGCAGCAGAACAAATAAGAAATTAAAATTAGTGATAGTAATACCAACAGTGTTAGCAACTGTATTAGTAGTAACACCATTGGTGTTTGTAATAGTAGTACTGGTAGTAATGATAATACTAGTTATAATAGGAGCAGTAGTAATAGCGGTAATGTTAATGTTAGTTGTAGTAGTTGGGTTAGTAGTTATGGTAGTATTACGGTAGTAACAGCAATAGTAGTAATGTTGGTATTTATTCATAGCAATATATAATAACTGCTATTGTAATATGTATATAAATGTAATTATGATATTTTTAAGATGAGCCAATCATTGAGAATTTTCAAATCAACAACCAGTCACTTTCTGTGTACGTAAATGAACACGACAAAGTTGACGTCATTTGTAATGTCGACAGCAAGCCCGCATCAACCATAGAACTACGAAACGACACAAACCAAATTAAAGTGGTGCACAATTCAACACGGATTCAGTTTGCTTGGAAAGAAGCTAGCTGCGAAGATTCTAATAGTTATTTTTGTACAGCTGACAACTCAGTAAACAAGCCTGTTAAGAAACAAATTGAATTATTTGTAAACTGTAAGTGAAATCTTTGTTTTATCTCACTCTTCAGATTTACCTGTGACTGAGAAGTCAGACAAAATTCGTCAACGTCACAAACATTATATAGAGAAACTTACAGACGTACAGACACGTATATTTAAATTAGTTTGTAAAATATACAAAGAAACAGAGTGTCAATAAGTTCTCGATATTTTCAGTACTGCAGATTAGCTGTTCTAAATTTACATCGTAATATATCTCAAGCTCCACACTGAAATACAAAAATATATTCTATCTTTTTATATCAGTTTAATACCGTACATTAAAAAAATAATTAAATAAATAAATAAAACAAGAATAACTTATTTGGAATCACCAGCATTAGAAAAATGTTTTATTTTGTATATCTCAGAATGGCTTTCATATGAAAAGAAAGTTAAATAAATGAACGTCTTTCTTTTATTTTGAATTTATTTTTTTTTCTGCAGGCGAACCCAGATTAAATTACCACAAAAATTCCGTGAGTAGTTTTTCTACACAACTTGGAAAGGATGTTATACTCCACATTTCTGTTATTGCTTTCCCTCCACCTGTGTTTACCTGGTACAAACTGGTCAATGGTCAGAAGAAATTATTAAAACAGACTGAACCTGTTAACACAAATTCGTGGTCTTCAGTTGGACAGCTGATTCTGTACAAAACTAAACGTGAAGATGCGGGTGATTACCAAGTTGTTGTGACCAGTGAAAAGTTTGATACAAAACTTGTGAAGAGGTTGAATCTTGTTCTCACAGGTAGTTATTAAAAATCATGTATCAGTGTAAATATTAAACAGAATTTTAAAACAATAAAAACAGAATTCACTACTAATAATAATACATCAGTGAAAATATTAAGGAGAATTTTAAAAGAACAGAAAGAAAAAGAAAAATGATCCAGTCAAAGCCAGACAAAGAATCAAACACTATAAAGAATAAATAAACAAATAGAAAGTGATTCTAATAATTAAAAAAAACCTGTTAGAACAACAACAAACATCAAAGATAACAACAACGACATGAAAAGACTATTAAGTTAGCCTAATTAAATATATTAACTGTCTATCTAGATGTACATAGACACATAAAAAATAAATACATTTTTTTTTTAATAATTACAGACGAGAGAACCTTTACAGATAGTTGAAATTAAAAGTTAAACACATATTATATTTATCGAAGTAATAATAACGTACATGAAGAGGTATAAATGCTGATGTTTTCCCCTTCTTCCGATTTGGTGATGTTTTTGTCTTCAACCGATGTCATTTTGTTCAGTTGCAAAAAATATCTCTGATAGATGAGTACATATAAACTTTTCAGTTCCTTCCTCTGTCCAAAAGCTTTGGAAATTACGAAATTACCTCACCATAGAAAAGAAACTTCAGTCCGCATTTACAAAACAAAACTGTGCTGTTATTTATATCAGATTATTTCTGATCAATATTATTAGTCGTAGAAATAAAGAATACTTAGAGTTAGTTATAGAGCTGTATTAGAATCAGTAAATGTTAATGGTAATCTCAATGATAGATGCAGTAGTAGATATTAGTAGCAGCACCAGTAGTAATATTGGTAGTAGATATGGTGTCAATGTCATCAGCAGCAGCAGCAACATTAGTAGTAACATAACAGTAGACATGTTAGTGACCATGATAGCAATAATAACACCACAACAAATAAGAATATTAAAACTAGTGATAGTAATAGCGATAGTGTTAGTAATAGTAAAACTAGTAGTGGTAGCTGTGGTGTTTGTAACAGTAGTCCTGGCAGTAATAGTAATTGCAGCTATAACAGTAGCAGTAGAATCATTGGTAGTGGTAGAGTTTGTAGAGTAACAGTAATACTAGTAATGTTGATATCATTTTGCAATGTGTTATGTATGTGTGCATAATAACATACAATAACTGCTATTTTAATATGTATCTAATTATGATATTTTTAAGAGCTGCCAGTCATTGATAATTTTCAAATCAACAACCAGTCACAATCTGCAAAAGTAAATGAACACGATAAAGTTGACGTCATTTGTAGTGTCGACAGTAAGCCCGCATCAACCATAGAACTACGAAACGACACAAACCAAATTAAAGTGGTGCACAATTCAACACGCATTCAGTTTGCCTGGAAAGAAGCTAGCTGCGAAGATTCTAATATTTATTTGTGTACAGCTGACAACTCAGTAAACGAGCGTGTTAAGAAACAAATTGAATTATTTGTAAACTGTAAGTGAAATCTTTGTTTTATTTTATTTTCAGATTAACCTAGGACTGAATAATCCGTCAAAATTCATCCATATCACAGAGATATACAGACAAATATAGACATACAGAAATACATACACATATTTTCAATATTGCAAATAAGCTTATCTTAATTTACATTGTAATATATCTCAAACTCAATGCTAATGCATAAAATATATTCAATCCCTTTATATCAATTTAATCACCAAAATTAGAAAAACATTCAACCTTATATATGTCAGAATGTCTTAAAATTTTCATATGTAAATAAAATTAAATATCTGAACAACTTTCTTTCATTTTGAAAATATTTTTTTTATGCAGGCCACCCCAGAGTAAATTACCACGAAAGTTTCATGAGTAGTTTTACTTCACAACTTGGAAACGATGCTGTACTCCACATTTCTGTTATTGCTTTCCCTCCTCCTGTGTTTACCTGGTCTAAACTGGTCAATGGTCAGTGGAAATTATTAAAACAGACTGAACCCGATAAGACAAATTTATGGTCTTGTGTTGGACAGCTGATTCTCTACAAAACTAAACGTGAAGATGCGGGTGATTACCAAGTTGTTGTGTCCAGTGAAAAGTTTGATTCAAAACTTGTGAAGAGGTTGAAGCTTGTTCTCACAGGTAGTTATTAATAATGATGTATCAGTGTAAATATTAAGCAGAATTTTAAAATGACATAAAAAAAGAAATAAAAACAACAACAAACAAACAAAAAGAAACAATAGTTATTAATAATCCTGTATCAGTAGAAATATTAAGAAGAATTTTAAAAGAACAAAAACAACAGTTATTGATAATTACGTATTAAGTAGAAGTAGAAAACAACAAAAAGAAAAAGAAAAACGAACAAGTCAAATCTAAACAAAGAATCAAGCGCAATAGACATAGTAAACAAATAGAAATTGATTCTAATAAACACTTTTAGAATAACAACAAACAACGACATAAAAATACTTCTTGATCATAATTAAATATGTTAACTGTCTCACTAGATATCATATACACATAAAACGCAAATAACGTTTCTTTCTTTCATAATTATAGATGAGACCAAGTTTATTTTATTTATCGAAATAATAAAAACGTCCATGAAGAAGTATAAACGCTGATGTTTTTGTGTTCTACCAATGTAATTTTGTTCAGTTCTACAAATATCTCTGACAGCCTGAGTACATTTAAACTTTTCAATTCTTACCTCGGTCTACAAGCTTTTGAATTTACGAAATTACCTAACCAAAGAAAATAACATTTCAGTCCGCAGATAATTTGTTTTAATTCAAACATTTTATTTTTTAAATTTAATTTTTTTTTTTTCAAATTATGTATAATATTCACAGATTCTACACAAGATATGAAGATGATCTACGTTGGAGCTGCAGCAGGCGGAGCAGTTTTGCTTGTTGTTGTACTAATTATTCTGGTCTTTGTTTTGATAAGAAAACGGAGAGGTAAGGAAATCAACAGTCACATGTCTTAAATAACACAAAAACAGCTTACTTGATAACTTTGTAGAAATGTTCCAGTCTGATTTCTCTTTACTAGTAGTATATTTGATAATTACTGTATTTTATATTTTCCATCTTAATATTCTTATTCTAGATAAATAAATTATTTCTGTGCAGAATTTGTAAACTGTAGATCAATATATTTGTATATGTGTGTATGCATATATGTTTGTATGTATGCATATAATTTTGCAGCTTCATCAAAGAAAAGGAAAAGGTACGTATTACATTAAATCATTTATATTTCTTTCTTTTTTTCTTTAAGCCTCACTGAAGAAATATATATTAACTTTGTTAAAATATCCAGTGGTTGCAAGTAAACTCAACCAATTATTATATACCATGAGCTTCATTGTATTTAGAATATATATTTTGACTGACCATAATCTAAAACATTTTAATTAATGTCTTAATTAAACATATAAATATAAAATGTTATGCTAGTTCACCGAATAACAAACTCTCTCTCTCTCTCTCTCTCTCTCTCTCTCTCTCTCTCTCTCTCTCTCTCTCTCTCTCTCTCTCTCTCTCTCTCTCTCTCTCTCTCAAACACACATACATACAAACAGCGACATACATGGATATAGAGACACAGACATATGCAGATAGAAAAAAAATTCAATACTGAATGTTATCTTTAACAATGAACAAAAATTGAAAGGCATTTTTATAGAAATGTATAAAAATCATTTTAAAATTTAAGAAAGAATGTCAGAAAACCTGTTTTATTGGTTTTCGTTCACTTGTTATGTTTCAGAGAAACAGGCAACCTCCCAGCTGGAGTTTCAGGTACGAGTTTTATCTTCATTCCTTTTTACTTATTGTATATTACCTGTACATTTTGATAATTTAATTATATGCTATCTTAATAATAAAAAAGTAATAGTAGTTGTTGTAGGTGTAGTATAAATAAATAAATAAATGACAACAGATACTTATGCATTTAAACTTTAAAGATGTAGCTCTCCCTTTCTGAACGTAGGTATACATATATACATACATACATACATACATAATATCTACTATATATATATATATGTGTGTGTGTGTGTGTGTGTATATATATATATATATATATATATATATATATATATATATATATATATATATATGTATGTATGTATGTTTGTGTGTATATATATATACATGCATATGTTTTTCAGATGATGACTCACAGAGAGAGAGGCAAACTGGAAATGACAATGTGTCAGCTGATCCTGATGCTGATTACGATTGTTTGGAAATGGAAACTGGTGACTTATATACTACAGTCTTTTTGTTCTTTCATAGTACTGGTTGTATCAGTAGCAGTAGTAGTTGTAGTAGTAGAAGTAGTAGTAGTAGTAATAGTAGTAATATTGGTCGTCCTAGTAATTATTAATAGTCGATGGCGTTAGTGGTAGAAATAATATCAATTGTAGTATATATATTATGTTATATATATATTATAACAAATATATATATTTATATTTATATTTTTATTTTTTAACAGTAAACAGAAATCATTCAAGAGATACTTTGGGTGATAATTACTTTGTTCCATGTACTCCGTTTGATAATGAAAAATCAGGTAGAAATGTTTACATTATTAAAATCTATATTTACTTACTTATTCATTCATTTTTGATTTATTTATTCTTCTGTTTGTTTATTTATTTATTTGTTTGATTGTTTCATTGTTTGTTTATTTATAAAAAGAAATAAGAAATATTTACTAAAAGAACTATCCTATATTAACATGTATCTTCAAATATTTATATTCTTTTAATAAATAAAACTGGTCCCTGTTGTTAATATTTTTAATTTTGCTTTTATAATTTGCGTTGCTCTGTTTGGTATTGAAAATGGTGCAAGGAATCAGTAGATTCATATATTTTTTCTGTTACACCAAGAACAATTAATGCATTAGATAAAACATAAGTAATTGAAATATAATTTTTTTAAACAAAGCAAAAGCTAACAAGAATACAATGGATGACACTTATTTGGTACCTTGTTATGAAGAGTATTACGAAAGTTGTACAGGTAAAAGAGTATATTTTATTCATCAGTCATCAGTTACTGCTATTATTGGTTTTAGATGTTATTAATATAAATGTTAATCTATATTACTGTGTTAATTTTAATTATTCTTATATTTGTTGTTTTTTTTTTCTTTTTGGTTTCCATTCTTGGTTTAAATTTCGTTTTAAATTTCTCTAATATTAATTTATTGGCTGTTTTTAAATATCAGTTATAACCTTGAAAATAGAATCGTATCCATAATTGAGTATTATATATATATATATATATATATATATATATATATATATATATATATATAAGGAATAATGTTTAATGAAACAAGAGCTAGATTTAAATACATGAGTAAGTACTTGATTACATTAAGATGTAAGTAATTAATGTTCTATTTAAGATAACGAAGAACTGAGAGACTCATATTCTAAACTGGCAGCTGTGAGAAGTGAACAAAATCCTTACGACAGAATGAGACGTGTTGAGTCACCCAGTTGTTATGACACAGGTGTTCCAAGGTAAGACATTGTTACTGATACTTTTTTTAATAGAGAAACTGAATATATGCTGATAGCTATTTATTTATAAACCTACAGTTCTCTCTCTCTCTCTCTCTCTCTCTCTCTCTCTCTCTCTCTCTCTCTCTCTCTCTCTCTCTCTCTCTCTCTCTCTCTCTCTCTCTCTCTCTCTCTCTCTCTCTCTCTCTCTCTCTCTCTCTCTCTATCTATATATATCCAACTCTCTGTGTCAATCCATCTCTCTCTCTCTCTCTTTCTCTCTC
>CM022678.1:10319965-10325798 GCA_012295275.1 Chrysomallon squamiferum
AAAAATGTTGTTCGTAGGTTAAAGTTCTGGCGTGGTTTAAATATAGTTCATCATCTGAGCTTACACATTTTTTTTAATTCTCTACTGCATCTTCTACGTGATAAATGAATTAGGATCAGTCGTAAGACAAAGCTTAACAAAAGTATAAGTATGCATCCATGTAGCAATTCTTAACAAAATGTAAGCCACGAAAAATATTAAATTAAAATGAATAACTATGCAGCTCGTTCTCAAAATAGATACAAAATTAATCTCAGTGGAACATTAAGCTGTAACGACTGCAGTCAGTATTATTATTCATATGTGTATATACACACACACACACACACCCACACACACACACACAGAGACACACACACACACAGAAACACACATATATATAATAATTCATAATTTATTTAAACTGCCAATTATAGACCACCTCACACGCTCATTCTTTATCATATATTGATAGATACAGATGTATATTTGTGTGTGCATATTTGTGTCTGTATGTTTGCGTGTGTATAGGTGTGTGTTTCGAATTTTCAGTGGCAATCTACACTCCAAATTTTATTATCAGTGGTTAGCTACAACAATCTAATTTTTATTTTATTTCATTATTTTATTTTATTTTTATTATTCTTAAACGTTTAAGGTGTTATCTTTGACGAAATCTATGCCTCTTGAGATTCTCGTTCGAAGTGTAGAAGTGTGACGTCACAGTGATTGTTTGGTGGTTGAATGTGTTGTCAGCGTTTATGACTCAACTAAAACTTTGCAATGATCTTAAAAATGTTATTACTTTATCAGTCGTCCTGCGTCGAGGTGCAAATGAACAAAAGTAAAGGATAATTCTGAACCACCAACATTATTTTTAATACGTGGTCATAATTAGTTATGATAGAAAATTACTAACCTCCATTATTTACGTTTGCTTAAGTCCAAGAATGTTTAGGAACATTAAAGAAATCTAATATTTAGACAACACAGGAACTGTACTGAACGAGTAATCTTGAAATGTATTAAATTCTAATACTTTATTAATTATTAATAGACATTAGATATAGATGTTTTTTATGCCAGTTTTATTTGCCAAGTAATATATACATTCACAAACACATACGTTTATAATATATACGTTGTTAGGATATGAAATAAATATTATTCTTAAAATTATTATCAAAATTTACTAAGCCATAATACCTTTTTTTCAAATTGTAGGGAAAAAGAATGAAAGAAACAAAGAAACAAAGAAAACACCCAGTTTCTCAAGTATATGATTTATTATAAATTGTCAATTCTTTATAAGAAGATTCTACAACATCGGAAAATAATTACAAAGAGTCTGATTAATATCGGCATCTGATTAGTATTGGTAATGTAACAAAAATATACTCAGCATTCAAATTACTGTACAAGTATAATTCTATTTTGTAACATTTCAAACGATTGTAGCACAGTGGTTAGAGCGTTCGTGATAGCTCTCACACATTATCTTACCGATACTTAGTGCTATCACAGTAAGTTATGTCCAGTTCCAGACAGAGCTCATGACTGATTTATCAAACACTGTAGTGTTTTACTTATTTATCAAAATAACACTGGATATAAAATAAGCCTTTCTGCCAATTATAAAAAAGTGTAACCTATGAGGAGGCGACCGAGATTTCTTCTCCATGTACATCACTACTGAACTATTTGCTTGTTATAACCGTCAGTAATAAAATATTCATTTGTGTTCATTAATTCACACAAACAAACGTTAAAGGTAAATGTAAATTTGTTTAATATATCCTAAATATTAGCTTCTCATAACCATATCATTATTGAGTCCTTGATTATATTAGAGATATTAAATGGGGAATAGGTTTATATAATATATATTTATCCACAAAAGTCACTATTTTTAATTGTTTTTTTATCTGTAGGTAATTACGAATACAGTGTTAACCAATACTTGCAAAAAGCAAATACAAATACATATGTCTCCTATTACATTTAGAAGATAAAAACATTAACATAAATTCATTTATTTATTTAAAATGCTAGAATACTATATACATTCAAAGCTCGTTATATTAGTGACTATATAAACAAGTATGTGATTTAGCATGAGTAATACACAATATTCCATTTGTATAATGTTGCATGTAATAACTTCAGAAATACATGAGTGACTTTTTCAAAGTTTCAATCATTCCTCTCTTTTTAGTTGACCTAGAAGTAAAAAATATAATATAATATCATGTAATATAATATCCACAATATAATATAATATAATATATAGAAAAATTCACATTAATTATAGACAGACATTGATAGATTTATAGGCAGATACATCAACCGACAAACAAAAACACAGAGACAGAGACACATAGAGACAGACAGACATAGATAGACTGATAGCTAGACATCTAGATGGACAAACATATATATATATATATATCCGTCACACAGTGCCACAGAATAGATATACAGACATATAGATATATACAGAGAGAGAGAGAGAGAGAGAGAGAGAGAGAGAGAGAGAGAGAGAGAGAGAGAGACATAAATATATACAGAGAAAGGTAATTATATAAATAAATAGTTATTCTCATATATTTATTTTCTGTATTAAATAATATCAATAGCACTGTCTTACCTAGAAATATCTGTGTTGTAATAACTGGGTGATTCCTCAATATCTGATTTTGTTGTAAGGATTTTGTTCACTTCTCTCACCTTCCAGTTTAGAATATGAGTCTCTCAGTTCTTCGTTATCTGAAACACAACATTAATTACTTCTGTCTTAATGTAATCAAGTACTGTCATGTATTAATTAAGCTTTTCTTTCATTTAACCTCTATTCCTCTCTTTATGACTAATATTTCAAACAAAATAATAAAAATAAATGATTAAATAAAAAATAAAATCCGTATTAATAATATTTAAAATCAATAACACTAGTAATTAAACGACTAATGATTATCTATCTCTCGATCTATCAACCTATCTATCTATCTATCTATCTCTCTCTATATATATAAAGTAAATATGTGTACCTGTTTTTACATCATCATACGGAACCAAGTAACTATCACCCAAAGTATTTCTTGAAAGATCTCTGTTTTCTGTTTAATAAACAAATAAATAAATAAATAAATAAATAAATAAAATTAAAAACATTTTGCAATCAAACTGAATTAAATAATATCTGTTGTGAATATGTTTTATTCATTCATATAAACTCTCTCTCTCTCTCACTCTCTCTCTCTCTCTCTCTCTCTCTCTCTCTCTCTCTCTCTCTCTCTCTCTCTCTCTCTCTCTCTCTCTCTCTCTCTCTCTCTCTCTCTCTCTCTCTCTCTACATATATATATAATAAAATACTGAACAGATATGAACCTAATATTTGATTCATCTCATGCAACTACAGCAACAAAAGTAAAGATACAACTACTACTGTCAGAAATGCTACTGCTATCACCAGATACTACTCAACAACGTTTATATTACTAATGCTCACACTTGTACTATCATTACTACTGTTAATATTACTACCACCACTACCACCACTACTATTACAGCAACTATTACACTATTATAACTGCTACTGTTACAACATATACCATTATACTACAACTACTATTACTCTTATTTCTACTAGTATTGCAACTACCACCACTGTTACAATTTGTATTGCTAATATTATCTATACTACTACAACCACTATCATTACGACACTACTACACCTACCGCTACCACTGCTACTACTACTACTACGAACTACAATAGCACTGCTGTTGTTACTACTACTAATGTTACTACTTTTCTATTACCAATATCATTATTATTACTACTACAGCTACTACCTCTTCTACCATTCCAGTGTTAATACTGATGGCTACTACTAGTACTATTACAACTACTACGACTAATAATATTACTACTACTTCACGTTAGTTATTACTATCAAAGTTGCTACCACTACTACTACTGCTACTGCTACTGATATTATAAAATAACAACAAGACTGTCGTGTCTAAGTCACCAGTTTCCATTTCCAAACAATCGTAATCAGCTTCGGTGTCAACAGACAAAGTTTCATTTCCAGTTTTCCTGTTTCTCTGTAATTCATCTGAAATATAAACATGCATACGTACACTCTAGTCTATCCTTAGTTACGAGAGCGATGTACATTATACAAACACACAGCTACAGTATACAGAGAGAGAGAGAGAGAGAGAGAGAGAGAGAGAGAGAGACAGAGAGAGAGAGAGAGAGATACTCACATTTAAAATTTAAATAAAGAAATATTTCTTTATTAACTTGATGTTGTTATTCTTTTTTTGTTGTTTTTGTGATTTTTTATGTTTTGTTTGTTTTCTTATATCTTATCATTACTTCTACGACTACAACTACTACTACTGCATCTTTATTATTATTAAGATAGGATACAACCAAAATATGTAACATACAAATATATATATATATAAATCGGACCTGGAGCTCTTGTTGTTGGTTTCTGTGTGTCTCTGAAACATAAAAAGTTTAATCAAATCGAATAAAATAGGTTTTCTATCATTTTTTTCTCTCAAAATCTAAAATTATCCATGTTTGATTTAAATATGTCTTCTCCGCTTTCATCATCAATTTGCGTATATTAATTAATATAGTTTTTCCTTACTTTTTAAACTAGTATAAAATTTGATGTGTTCATTTAATAATTATTTAAAACGTTTAAAATTATGACTATATGGTTTGAACGAACATCCTAAATACGAATTATTTTATATGCGTGTGTGTTTTCCCAAAGCTAAGTGACATCAATGTTTGCCAATAATAAAGTATCTAATTAAAGAAATATGATAAATTAAGTGAAATATTGCAAAGGCACCAGTCCATGGTTAAATTGTTGTATGTCCTGTACATAAAATGATGTTAAGAAAATATAAGATTCTCCATAGATTATTATATTATAGCTTTATTATGATCTATCAAATGTTGAATGTTTAAAAATAAATCCTGCAGTCATAACGAATAACATCCCGAACTTTTCAGCCACCGCTGCATATTTTAACACGGTTAATATGTATTTTGTAGATGGTTAAAACAAAAAACTGTTTAACACAAAATAATTTTAGTTAATAGTTACCTTTTCATTTTCTTTGAAGGAGCTGCAAAATTATATATACATATATTTACATACATTTTATATATATATATACACACACACACACACACACACACACACACAAACAAAAACATACATACAAATACACAGAACGAGATACATACATACATATACGCTAGTTCATTATCAATCAAGTTTGAAATATATTATACAAATATACTGATCTACAGTTCACAAATCCTGGACAGAAATAGTTTCTTGATCTAGAAAAAAGAATCTTAACATGAAAAATATGAAATACAGTATTAAATAGCAAATGTACTAGGACTAATTACAAATAAGACTTGAAACATTTCTATTTTTATCAAGTATTTTATTTTATTAAGACGTGACTGCTGATTTTCTTACCTCTCCGGTTTCCTATCAAAACAAAGACCAGAACAATTAGTAGAACAACAAACAAAACTGCTCCACCTGCTGCTACTCCAATGTAGATTGTTTTCATATCTTGTGTAGAATCTGTAAATAGTTTGCATTATACAACAAAATTAAAAATTGGAAGTAAATTAAAAATAAAAATAAAAATATAGAAAAAAACGTCAAATTGATTCAGTCGTGTTCTTTGACATAAAAATATCTGCATGTATACCTCTTCGTGTAAGTTAGTATCACTTCAACAAATAAAATAGTGTTTAAATATTGATTTAAACTATTTGTACTCTAAAACTTGTCTCATAA
>CM022678.1:10325998-10398498 GCA_012295275.1 Chrysomallon squamiferum
ATTTAAAACCTTTCACATTATCACTATATTGTTAGAACGAACTTCTTAAATAAAAAGTATTTTGGTGTGTGTTTGTTTTTCCCAATATTGGTGTGACATCAACGTTTGCTAATAATAAAGTATCTGGTTTAAAGAAATATAATAAATTACGTCAAATACTGCAAAGGCACCCTTCCATGGTCAAATTATTTGATGACTTGTACATAAAATGATGTCAAGAAAATCAACAGTCACATCTCTTAGTAAAATAATAACAAGATATTTGGTAACTTTGTAGAAAGGTTTGCAGTCTGATTTCCATTTACTCGTAGGGCGTTTCATAATCAATTACTGTATTTTACACTCTCCATGATAAAATTCATTTTCTAGATAAAGAAACTATTTGTGTCCAGGATTTGTAAAATGTAAATGAAACTTGATTGAGAACAGATTAACGTAGATGTACGTATGTACGTATGTATGTATGGATTGTGTGTGATTGTGTGTGTGTGTGTGTGTGTGTGTGTGTGTGTGTGTGTGATGCCTGAATAATATTATTATATATGTATATATAATTTTGCAGCTCCTTCAAAGAAAATGAAAAGGTAATTAATTAATTAAAATTATTTTGTATTAAAACAGTTTTACATTAACAAAATGAATATTAAATTTGTTAAAATAACCGTCAGACACTTTTTCTCGCCAGGATTGGTTCACAATACTTAATCATCCGATACTTCTTCTTCTCCTAAGAATTGGTTATTATCCGTTTCTTTCCGCTAGTCGCCATTTTATACGCTAAAAAGGTCACTATCATGTGCGCCACTTCGCAGAATAATATGTTAATTCAACCCATCCATACACGAGTCATATTAGGTGCATAAATATAACCCAACGCACAGCGCATGTGTACAGTCGTGCCAATAGCTTGAGAGAGAGGTCAAATTGCGCAATACTGTTTCGACGAAACACTTTATTGACTTTTTCCGGGAAATACTTTGTTGATTTTTTTCCGTGTCTGTGCATAGTCATAACAGTAGTTACCCAGAAATTGTGGTTTGTGTTACTTGGAAAAATCTGGACTTTCGCTAGAGTTAGACCTTACTCACTTTGACGATGTAAAAGCAGACGACTCGGGCGAGGTTTACTGTGTGTAACTGGTATTAACCCGTGACATTCAGTTATGAGAAAGTAAAACTAGTGACCAGTGACATTCAGTTATGAGAAAGTAAAACTAGTGACCAGTGACATTCAGTTATGAGAAAGTAAAACTAGTGACCAGTGACATTCAGTTATGAGAAAGTAAAACTAGTGACCAGTGACATTCAGTGATGAGAAAGTAAAACTAGTGACCAGTGACATTCAGTGATGAGAAAGTAAAACTAGTGACCAGTGACATTCAGTTATGAGAAAGTAAAACTAGTAACCAGTGACATTCAGTTATGAGAAAGTAAAACTAGTGACCAGTGACATTCAGTTATGAGAAAGTAAAACTATTGACGGTTCCGGGATTTAGAGGTAAATTTTAATTAATTTATTTTTACAATAGATGAAAAGTATTTTCGCAAAAATTTTCCTTTTTTTTTTAATTATATTTTATTTTTCCTTTGTTTGTTTGTTTATTTTTTCATTTCATTGCCTTTGTTTTTCCTTAGCCAGGAAAAAAAAAATTCCTGTGAAAGACAGAAAAAACAGATCGTGAAATTAATATAAAATATATAAATAAATAAATAAATGAATTTAAGATTACAAACTAAATATAATTATTTAAAATTTGTGCACTTTGCTGTAGAATCTGCTAATCAGATAAAAATAAATTTGATTGTATCAAATGAGCGGAATTCACTATATTTTGTTCATGATTAATTATTTGTAATAACAATTATCATTAACCACAACATTTGGCAGTTTTTTATTTATTTATTTACTATTTACCTATGTAAGTACTTACTTACTTACTAACTTCTCTTATTTTATCTTATCTTATCTTATTTTATTCCATTTTATTTATTCTATTTTATTCATTACATTTTATTTATTATACTTTAATTTATTATTTTATTTTACTTTATTTCATTTTATTTCATAAACAATTACTGACATATGTACGGATTTAGGTGCAGTCATAAATGTAAACTACATACGTATATGTTAGTTATTATTCGTTAATTCTTTAATTACGTCACAGTAGAAATCGTACACAGAGCAACTAATACAGAGTTTTACATAATTCATAATGAAGTCGATTTCGGGACGTCACGATTTCTTTAATGTTTATATTGTTATTAGTCGACATCTTCAGACGTCACGTGCTTGATGACTTTCGTTCGCCTTTTCTTGAATCGGGATCCTCACCCTTCTCGATGACTGGATCACTTTAGATTATTTTTTCTATAATGTCATTTAATGTTGAGCCGGGGGGGATCTTGAATCTCTCTGCCGTCAGATTCTTTTCTCGTCAGGATTTTTGAATACCAAATGCAATTTATTATTCATAGGTACTAAACAATGCTATAAGGTCATTAATATTAATCTTATTAACAAACACAGAAATGCACACGCTGTATAACGTATGATACTCAAAGTTTCTGTTGGGATGTCTGTAAAGATTCATTCATTCAGCATCGTAAATTCGAGAAATTTCTTAGAAATATTTCTTATGTTCGTTGTTCATATACATTGTTTCTTTTTCAGTTTCAGACGTTAACACCAAACAAACAAAAACAAAACTGTAATGGCAGAAACCAGTGATTCGTCTTCTCCTTCAGTAAACGTCGTCACAGAAGCAGACAAAATAAAACTGCGGTATGCTACATACAGAGGTTGGCATCGTAAAAAGCTTGCTCTCCAGCTAGCTATAGCCGGATTTAAGTATACTGATGATGGCGACAGAGTGAAATGTGAAACTTGTGACGTGCAAGTGGACAACTGGTTGACGTCAAACGACGCCATTGAAACACATCGCAAACACTCACCGAACTGCTCTTACATTAACAAGTGGTTTGGCGGGGAAAGTCAGACGACATCTGGAGGTGGTAGAAGCGAAGATAAGTCGAAAATTCCTCCGAAATACCCGTTATACGAGAACTACCAAAACAGACTAGACAGTTATTTTGGGTGGCCGCTGAAATACGCACACCAAAAGTCCCTCGTCCATGGCGACAGAGGGTTTTTTTCTACTTGGGATCCGCGGACAGAGCAAGATGTTACCAGTGTGGTCTCACTCTCCGAGACTGGGACGAGGACGATTTTCCACTGGACGCTCACATCACGTGGTCTCCCGACTGCCAGTTTGCTCAGCAGAGACAAGAACAAGCCAGACGCGGAGTCTCATCAAATAGTGACGACAGAAACCCAGAATACAATAAAATGTCTAATGCAACTGATAAAAACAACAACAAAGAACAACATTCTGAAAGGAAAACCGCAAACACCTTTGAAGAAACGGCAGTAGCAGGTTCGACCGGAGATGCGTTTTGTAATGGAGGAAATACAAACACGAACGAATCCTGTATGGAAGTAAGAAACGACTCCGGCGTAACTGATAGTGAAACAGGCACAGACGGCGCAGTGGGGGGAGTAGGTAACGATGCTGACGTCATGTCGCGTGTACGCAGCACGATGATAGACGCTGTGTTGGAGTTTGGGTGCACTATAGAAAGTGTAAGGAAGGCAATTCAGCTAGAGAGGCACAGAAACGGGAGGAATTTTCCTAACGCAGAATCGCTGTATGCAGCCGTTCTAGACATTGAGGAATCAGATACTGTTTAATTAACTTATTTATTTATATTAGTTTTGTAATTTGAAGAATCACGTTACTGTATTAACTTTAATATTATTTATTTATTTATATTATTTTTGTAATTTGAAGAATCAGATTACTGTATAAATTTTAATATTGTTTCGGTAATTTAAAGATTCAGTTAAGAGACATTTAAATTTGAAGATCTATTTGTTTGTGTAATAAAAAAAGTCGTAGGATTTAATCAAATAATTTCTCGTTTGGTTTGTTCATCGAACTCATCATCATTGTTGGAGTCCTTATTTTGTTTTTGTTTCTTCTTCTTCTTCTTCTTCTTCTTCTTCTTCTTCTTCTTCTTCCATTATTATTATTATTATTATTATTATTATTATTATTATTATTATTATTATTATTATTATCTTCTTACTTATTTATTGTTTCTGTTTGCTTGTCTTTTTATCTTATTTAAGACAGTTCATGTACCAAAAAAATGTAACAGACTGAATTTTGGAGACTATTTATTTTATTTAGTCTATTTACAATGAATATCAAACTATTTCTTGTCGAAAACAATTCATGTCATAAACAACCATTTACAAACGTGTATAAAACGTCGAAATGTTTTTTGTTTTACATTTGTAAGCACGAAATAGAAATTATTGTCAACTATCACTCTTGTTTTATTCTTTTACTCAGTTACAATTAAGAAGAAAAAATACTGTTTTTTTCTCGTTTTGACAGTTACACAGATAATCAAGATCTACAGCTGGTTACTAATTTTTGTCAGCAGAAAGAAAACTTTTATCAGCATCTTCGAAAAACTGAAACATATTTGGCATTTCTTTTCACTGATTCGTTGCTTGGAACTAGAAATAACAGAACAGGATATCCGAGAAGGATCGATCCTGTGTGTGTCTGCGTGTCAGACCAGTTATCTACAACTGATCTGTAGTCAGCACAGACGTGTAGATAAATAATAAATTGTTTAAACATGTTTATATTTTTATACCATCCCATAGTTACCATCACCAGACACAATATCGTGAATATTGTCAATAATAATAATAATAATAATGATGATCATGATGATCATGATGATAGTAATAATAATAATAGCAACAATAACAAGTTTAATCTATGCCATTCCATGAAAAAAGCAACTATTATTAACTGCAGTACAAAATGAAAATCACATAAAAATAATATCATAAAATAATAATCATAACAAGAAGAAAAAGTAGAAGAAGAATAGAAAGAAAGAAAAAAACAGATAAACACATCTGCAAGTCTGTGAATGTGTCTGTTTGTGACATCACTGTGACAGGTTACTATGTGTTTCGATCTGTCCCAGCGAGAGGTCAGACACTGTGTGCAGAAGGAATGGTGACAGGGAAGTGTTCTGGGTAACTTTTCCTCGTCATCGAAACAATCTGAACAGATCTCACAAGTTACGTGTTTCCGTTGAATGTTGAGAAACAGCAGTCCTCTCAGCCATCACAGATTAACCCTTTATAGCTGGATCAGTGTGTACAGCATAACTCAAATAGATTAACCCTTTACAACTGGATCAGCGTATCCAGTATAACTCAAGAAGATTAACTCTTTATAGCTGTGTCACAAAGATTAATCCTTTGTAGCTGGACTTGTCTGTCCAGTATAACTCAAACAGATTAAATCTTCATAGCTAGGTCAGATTGCCCAGAAAAATGCAAAGAGATTAATTCTTTAAAGCTATATCAGTATGTCCAGTGTAACTCATATAAATTAACTCGATATTTATACTTCAAGGCTATAATTATGACCTTTATTTGAAGTGTTCTTCTTACCTTGAAATGAAATAAATAATGAACAATATTAATTGTAAAATAATTATGTAAACAGTTAAAGAAATATTTAATAACAAAATGGCATCTAATATGAGAAGAAAATAAAATAAATATTTTTATACTTAATTTGCTAGAAAATAATCTTTGAAATCTGACTGATACATGTTTCATATTCATCATCTTTCGATACTGCTTAACAATCACAGATTCTTGTATAAAAGACGGCACCTCCAAAATAGAGAAAACAATGGCAATAAAAACAACAATAATAATACCTCACTATTTTCTATTTAAATACCCTGCTTATCCCACACCAATGAAGCAAAATGAAAAGATCCTGGTTTAATAACACATCATCAAACTTTATAATCAGCCCTCAGCTCAAAAGCAAAACACAACTCACTAAGTGAAGATCACAAAAAGAAAAGACAACTTTCACAAAAATATGAATCTACTTTGTTATAAAAAAAAAAAATACACAATCAATCATGTTTACTTGGCTGATAGTTTTACATATACCTTGTTCTCAAGGTTGAAAAACGGTAATATAATAACCAACAGCTGAAAGAGTTTCTCAGTGTTTGAATGTCACCTTCAACTGTTGATCTGACATTGAAGTGGATAATTAAAGACACCCAACTATTTTATAAAGTAAATCTCAACTTAGCAATTTAACGTGAAGATCAAAAAAGGGAAAAAGAACTTTCAAAAAATGTTAATCTATCTTATTATAAAACACAAACATTACAAAAACTAACCATCTTGTTCTCTTGTATCATCTTGTTTTTTCGGGAAAATTATCTCCTTCCATTTAATTAATTAATTTGTTTATTTATTTATTTATTCAGTTATTTATTTGTTTATTTATTAATTTATTTATTTCAGAAGGATTATTATTTTTATACTATTAATATTTTTATTATTAACTCTCTCTCTCTAATTAGATCTCCTTCTTATTGCTCTAGAGAACAAAAGAAAAAATTATATTTTTACCTGATCTTTTCACTTAACTCGCATACATGTTTGCTGTGAGCAGTGACGTTATAAATTTTAGCTATTTGCTGGTTTATATTTACCTTTTTCTTCTAGCTTTTTTATCTGCCAAGTTTTCAGGTTTCATGATTAAGTGCTGGCTGGTTTAGTTATTTATTTACCGACTTAACGTGAAGATCATAACAAGGAAAGACAAATTTCATAAAAATATCAATGTCTTATTTTGAACCACACACACTGAAAAAAAACTATTCGTTTTTTTCTCCTGCATTATCTTTTTTCTGGATAAAATTATGACTTAACTGTCATGTGATGTTCTTTTTTCACAAAACTCGTCCCAGTCTAAAAATATCTAGTGACATTGTCAACAATTACCTTACATGAATGCAGAAACAGAATGAGAAACATAAATAAATAATAATAACATGAACAGCAGCAATAACAGCAAAAACAATAATAACAAAACAAATATAAATAAATAAATAAATAAATAATGAAAAAATAAATTACTCTCAGAAGTATTATTATTATTAATATTATAATCAATCTCTCTCTCTCTCTCTCTCTCTCTCTCTCTCTCTCTCTCTCTCTCTCTCTCTCTCTCTCTCTTTCGCTATCTGCCTCTCTGCTACATGGTTTTATTTACCTCCTTGCATCTAATTTATTTATTTATTTATTTACTTTGCTCTTCTCTCTGAACTATTTTCTCGTTCTACACTAACTTCTTCTAAATTTATTTTTGCCTCCTGTATTATAATGCTTCTGGGAAAAACTATGACTCAACTGTCATCTGACCTGTATCTTTTTTCACAGAATTCGTCACGAACTAAAAATATCGAGGGTCATTATCAACAATAATTTTACATGAACGCAGAAACACAATGAGCCAATATTATTATTATTCTCTCTCTCTCTCTCTCTCTCTCTCTCTCTCTCTCTCTCTCTCTCTCTCTCTGCTGCACAGCTTTATTTAAATCCTTTCACTCAATTTATTTATTTTTTTTGCTGATCTCTCTGCACTACTGTCTCGTTCAACACTTATTTTGTTTTAAATTTATTTTAACAAATTTCTGCTAAATACATCGCTTTATTATTGCTCTAGCGAACTGAAGAACAAAATTACTTATTACCTGATCTTTTCACTTAACTCGCATACATGTTTGCTGTGAGCAGTGACGTTATAAATTTTATATTTGCTGGTTTATATTTACTTTCTTCCTAGGTTTTTTATTTGCCAAGTTTCTAGGTTTCATTCATTCTATCTATCAATCTATCTATCTGTCTATTTCCAGATGGTTGATGGGTTTTATGTTAAGCTAGTTCGTTGTTTTATATATCTGGTTCTCAAAGTGGCAAACGGCAATGTGACAACAAACAATGGTAAGAATTTCTCAGTGTCACGTTCAGCTGATGTTCTGACATTGAACTGGTTAATGAAACACACCCAACTATTTTATAAAGTAAAAATCAGCTCACCAGTTTAACGTGAAGATCACAAAAAGTAGAGACAAATTTCACAGAAATATTAATGTATCTTATTATAAACCGCACATACTGAAAAAAACTATTCACTCTTTTCCCGTGTATTATCTCCTTTCTGGGAAAACCTGTGACTCAGCTGTCATGTGATCTACTTTCTTTTTCACAGAACTCGTCACACACTAAAAATATCTACTGACATTATAAACAATTACCTTACATGAATGCAGAAACAGAATGAGAAACAAAAATAAATAATAACAGCATCAACAGCAGCAATAATAGCAAAAAACAATAATAACAAAACAAAATGGAAAAAATAATAATAATAAAAATTAATCGATAAACAAATAAATAAATAAACAAATAAATAAATAAATAAACCCGTCTTACTCTCAATAGGATTATTATTAGTAATATTAGAAACTTTCTATTTATATATATTGTTTCTGGGGAAACCCATGACTCAGCTGGCATCTGACCTACATCTTTTTTTCAAAGAATTCGTCACTAACTAAAAATATCGAGAGTCAGTGTCGATCATTATCTTACGTAACGTAGAAACACAATGAGAACGAAAAAAATCAATTAAAAAAATATTAAAATAATATTAATAACAACAACAGTAGCAATAATAGCAAAAAAGATAATAACAAAACAAATATAAAGAAATAAATAAATAAAGATGTCTTACTCTCAGAAGGATTATTATTCTTATTATATTATTATTATTATTATTATTATTATTATTATTATTATTATTATTATTATTATTATTAACTCTCTCTCTCTCTCTCTCTCTCTCTCTCTCTCTCTCTCTCTCTCTCTCTCTCTCTCTCTCTCTCTCTCTGCTGCTGCTGCTGCTGCACAGCTTTATTTACATCCTTTCATTCAATTCATTTATTTATGTATGTATTTATTTAATTATTTATTTATTTACTTTGCTGATCTCTCTGCACTACTTTCTCGTTCGACACTAACTTCTTCTAAATTTATTTTAACAAATTTCTGCTAAATACATCGCTTTATTATTGCTCTAGCGAACTGAAGAAAAAAATTACTTATTATCTGATCTTTTCACTTAACTCGCATACATGTTTGCTGTGAGCAGTGACGTTATAAATTTTAGCTATTTGCTGGTTTATAGTTACCTTCTTCTTCTAGCTTTTTTATCTGCCAAGTTTTCAGGTTTCATGATTAAGTGCTGGCTGGTTTAGTTATTTATTTACCGACTTAAAGTGAAGATCATAACAAGGAAAGACAAAATTCACAAAAATATCGATGTCTTATTTTGAACCACACACACTGAATTAAACTATTCATTCTTTTCTACTGCATTATCTTTTTTCTGGGTAAAATTGTGACTTAACTGTCATGTGATGTTCTTTTTTCACAAAACTCGTCCCAGTCTAAAAATATCTAGTGACATTGTCAACAATTACCTTACATGAATGCAGAAACAGAATGAGAAACATAAATAAATAATAATAACATGAACAGCAGCAATAACAGCAAAAACAATAATAACAAAACAAATATAAATAAATAAATAAATAAATAATGAAAAAATAAATTACTCTCAGAAGTATTATTATTATTAATATTATAATCAATCTCTCTCTCTCTCTCTCTCTCTCTCTCTCTCTCTCTCTCTCTCTCTCTCTCTCTCTCTCTCGCTATCTGCCTCTCTGCTACATGGTTTTGTTTACCTCCTTGCATGCAATTTATTTATTTCCTTTGCTCTTCTCTCTGAACTATTTTCTCGTTCTACACTAACTTCTTCTAAATTTATTTTTGCCTCCTGTATTATAATGCTTCTGGGAAAAACTATGACTCAACTGTCATCTGACCTATGTCTTTTTTCACAGAATTCGTCACGAACTAAAACTATCGCGAGTCATTATTAACAATAATTGTACATGAACGCAGAAACACAATGAGCCGATATTATTATTATTAACTCTCTCTCTCTCTCTCTCTCTCTCTCTCTCTCTCTCTCTCTCTCTCTCTCTCTCTCTCTCTCTCTCTCTCTGCTGCACAGCTTTATTTAAATCCTTTCACTCAGTTTATTTATTTTTTTTGCTGATCTCTCTGCACTACTGTCTCGTTCAACACTTATTTTCTTCTAAATTTATTTTAACAAATTTCTGCTAAATACATCGCTTTATTATTGCTCTAGCGAACTGAAGAACAAAATTACTTATTATCTGATCTTTTCACTTAACTCGCATACATGTTTGCTGTGAGCAGTGACGTTATAAACTTTAGCTATTTGCTGGTTTATATTTACCTTCTTCCTAGGTTTTGTATTTGCCTAGTTTCTAGGTTTTATGATTAAGTGCTGGCTGGTTTATTTATTTATTTATTCATCTATCTATCTATCTATCTATCTATCTATTTGCAGATGATTGATAGGTTTTACATTAATCTAGTTCATAGTTTTATATATATATATATATACTCTCCCAAAAAAGAAACGCAGAATGGTTGCTTTCTTAGATAACTATTGTAAACTGACACATATCGATTAATACAAACTATTAATATAATGACATCTGGTGATTCGAACGTATAGCTTTTGTTACAGGCATGTGAACATTCTGCTGCTTTCTGCTGGTCCGTTAGATGGATATTCCTAATGTCAATAAAATCTACTTTTGCGTTTCTTTTATGTTAGAGTATATATATATATATCTGGTTCTCAATACCATGACAGCACACATTAAAAAAAGGTGTTGATGTAAATATTAAAAACAGTAAGAGTGAAACTTCTCTTCCTACAGGTGTTATTATAAAGAGAATAAAATAGCTTTTTGTTTACTGATATATGGAGCTGATTCTAATTTAATGGACAATGATAACAATTCTGTTTTACACCGAGCAGTTAACCATGGATATGTAGAAACTGTGTTCGAAAAGGTGTTGATATAAATAATAAAAAGTCAAACTGAAACTCCTCTTTTTACTTTTTTCTTAATTATGACGAAGATGAACTTGATCCATATCTGAATGATGACAAATGTAAAGTATCTTTTTTATTTAGCTGATACTAATTTAACAGAACAACAACAATTCTATTTTACACATAGCAGCTAATCATGGAAATAAGGAAATTGTGACAGCAGTGATTGAAAAAGGTGTTGATGTAAATATGAAACTCCTCTTTTTAAAGCTGTTAAGTATAAACAGAACAAAGTGTTTTTTGTTAGTATTTACTAGAACACAGAGCTGATTCTAATTTAACAGAGTGATAACAGTTCTCTTTTACACTCAGCAGCTGAATGTGGAAATGTAGAAATTGTGACAGCAGTGATTCAAAAAGGTTTTGATGTAAATACTAATAACAGTTGAGGTGAAACTCCTCTTTTTACAGCTCTTAATTATGATGAAGATGAATTTGATCTATCTCTGAATGATGAAAAATGTAAAGTAGCTTTGTATTTGCTGGAACATGGAGCTGATCTTAATATAACTGACAAAGATAACAAGTCTTTTTCACACTTACCAGCTGAATGTGGAAATATAGAAATTTTGAAAGTGCTGATTGAAAAGGTATTGATGTAAATATTAAAAGCAGTAGAGGTAAATTCTGTTTCATAGCTAGCAACATTGAAATATGGAAATTTTGAGAAACTGATTAGAAATGGTGTTGATGTAAATGTTATTATAGATAAATTTTGCAATTATCAATGATGGAATGAAAGATATATTTGTAAAAACGCCGTATCCCAAATGCAGGTAACCTGTTATTTATTTATTTATTTATTTATTTATTTATTGCTGTTATTGTTGCCCTTGCTGTTTAAAATTTCAGAATCAGCCAAATTTTTAAATTTTTGGTTGACTGACAGTAACTCAGTATCAGACCGCCCAGTCCCTGTATGGACAAGGTCCAGAATGTGTCCGTTCAGCGGAACAGGGAACGGGGAGCAAGACTGGAAACTGAGAGAGAGAGAGAGAGAGAGAGAGAGAGAGAGAGAGAGAGAGAGAGAGAGAGAGAGAGAGAGAGGATGGTGCGCGCAGGCAAATGTTACGGAGATAGATTAGCTTTATGGTTAACGTAAACACTAGGAAGGTCTGCTGATCTAAGGGAGGCAACTCTTTTCAACTTCTACCTTTTTAGTAGATTATAATTACAGAAAAACCTTTCTCTAAATCATTTCGTCCTAATCACTTTAAACCACAGTTACGCCACCTGTAACATAATACATTTTTTGTGTGTTTGTTTAGCGAAGATAATTTTCTTTCGCAGGTTATTTACATCAGTTTTACTGTCTTTGTTGCAATCTTAAGGAAATTTTAAGGCACTGCGTCCACTTTATATCAAAAGCCGTTGTATTCCAGGGCGTTTCGAAGATAAGATTTATTATTATAATTTATTAATAATAATCTTCGTCTGTGATAATAAACATTTTGGTTAGCATACTTTCTTTTTCTCTGTCGTCACTCTTTTTTTTTACATTTTATCTTCTGAAGGACTACAGCGTGAAAAAGACTAAAATGGAAGACAAGAAATTACTGCTTATTATTTTAACCTGCTGGATGATGCTTTTTAGTCATCAGAATCAAGCACTCTGATTACAGTCCACGGTTAGTGTTAACGCGGTATTAGGGTTGTGTTTATATATATATACAAAATGCTGCCTCTAAATATTTTGCACCGATATTTATTTTATGTCTGATCAGGCTCTTGTAGACACAACTGGATGTTGTTTGGACTAGAGGCTGGTCAGGTAGGTGAAAACTGAAATATTTCTGCAATATTTATTTAAAATTAGCTCTGTGTTGAAACGATATATAGCGATATATGAAATGGAATGTTTATTTATCATGGTCATCTAAATTGTCAAGATGTTTGTAATATGATTAAACATATTAATTATCTGATATACCACACAGCTTTACAATAACAGAAAATCACACCGCATTTCGACATCTTGAGATACATACAATAGTATTCAGTACCAATGTCTGGCTCTCGTCAATGTCTGTGTAAACTGGCATAATACCGAGCATGCGCAGATGGACATAATGATACGCATGCCCAGACAGGAATTGTGGTATTTTCCTACAGCATGATTAAAATGCCCGTAAAAAAACACATGATCCCGTTTCATTAAAAATTAACAGCGGCAGTAAATTATATTTAAATTTAACAATCTAACAATAACAATAAAAGAAAAAAAATAATAATAGTAAGACTTACTTTATAAAAGTATCTCTTGCACTGAGTGTTATATTTAAAAAGTTAACTCTTATTATAATAAAATATTTAATTAACAAAGTCAACTGTTACCATGACAGAATATTCAAATTAGAAAGCTAACTAACAAAAATAATATAAAAATACTTAATTTAAATAGTTAACTATTACCATAACATAATGTTTAATTTAAAGGGTTTAGCATTGCCATGGTATGTTCCCAAAACTGGCAGTCTCCAGATTAGGTAAGCGGTGAGGTGTTCTAATCCGCTTCCAGAAACGGGGAAACTGGCGTGAGCAATTAAAGCCAATTTAGACGCACGGGGATAACGAGATGTGAGAAGAACAGAGATGAGCCGGAATAGAGATTGCAAGAAAATTAATGTTTGGAGACATGAAATTAATGTTTGGAGACATGAAATTAATGTTGTATCTCAGTAAAAATTTTAGACAGGAAATGCTACCAATTTAGACGTGTGGGGTTAACGAGAACAGTTAAGAGATATATGAAGAGTAGAGGTTGCAAGGAAATTAATGTTATAACGTAAGGTTTGCAGACAGGAAATAATGCCTATATAAATACTATACAGTCATGATGTGTGTTATGTTTGATCGTAATTAATTGCCATTGTTATTGCTTTGATCACCGATCAATAGTCAACCGTCAATGGTACGATTAATAGTCAGTGGTACCGGGAACATCAGCTAAGGTGTGTCAAATTAAGATGTGTTAAGATCTCACTGCCAGAATCGAGAATAAACCACGGTGAGTATCACGGTCATGTTTTGCCAAAACAGGAGAACAGCATGGGCGTGATATATATATGTATCACCCATAGGTATTTAAATTTTAGAGTTCAGATAGTTTCAATTAAAATTTAAATATTGTTTTGTTTGTTGAAGTGATAATAACTTACATGAAGAGGTATAAATGCTGATGTTTTATGTCAAAGAACGTAACTGAATCAATTTGACGTTTTCCTCTATGTCTTTTATTTTTATTTACTTCTAATCTTCATAATGTAAACTATTCACAGATTCTTCACAAGATATGAAGATAATCTACAGTGGAGTAGCAGCAGGTTTCCTTGTTGTTGTTTTGATAAGAAAACGGAGAGGTAAGGAAATCAACAGTCACATGTCTTAATAAAATAATAACAACATACTTGGTAACTTTGTAGAAAGGTTTCCAGTCTTATTTCCATTTACTCGTAGTACGTTTCATAATCAATTACTGTATTTTACATTCTCTATGATAAAATTCGTTTATAACACCCTATATTCCTTGCATTATTCACCCACAAATGTTATTATTAACAATATACTACAATACATTATTTATTTATTTGAAGTAAGTATGCAATTGTTGTTGTTTTTTTCTTCTTTTTTCTTTTTTAGATTTTCGTGATGTGAAACCTCAATGTTGCATCTATAATTTTATTCTAATTCTACAGTAATTCTGTTATAATTTTGTTTTAAGCTTTGATGGCTGAAAAGACTCAATTTTATTTTATTAATACATAAAGAGATAGATAAATGTAATGCATATGTAATTACGGAAACTTGAATTCACAAAGGTTATGGTTTAGGAGGAGGGTAATAGTTTAAATTGTCTCGGGCACTGCAAGCCCACGCTATGTCTTGTAGATTATGAAAGATATATATATATAAAAAACGATAAAAAAATCCCTATCTCATATACGTACATAATCGTCTAGCTTTTAATAATATATTAAAGAGGAAGCTAATAAAGTATTAAGAATTACATGTACATGATTCTAGTGCTAGTATTTAATAGCATCCAGATCAGTGACCATTCTAGAGTAATGCCAGGACTATCATTACTAAGAATACCACTGATATCACTCGAATTACTGTCACTAATACCAGCTCAGTGATGTCTAGTAATACCACCATTATCGCTTGTATTACTTCACTAATGCCAGCTCTGTCATGTCAAATAACAAACCCGATATCGCTGCAGTTACAATCGCTAAAACCAGCTCAATCGTTTCTAGCAATGCCACCAATACCGCTTTATTACCTTCACTAATACCAGCACCATCATGTCAAATAATACCAGCAGCACCCCTGCTATTACTATCACTAACAACACCACTGTCATGTTTAATAATACAACTAGAACCGCCGCTATAACCGTCACTAATACCAGCACTATCAAGTCTGACTGAACCATCAGTACCGATGCCATTACGATTACTAATGCCAGGACTATCATTACTAAGAGGTACCACCGATATTGCTGAAATTAGCGTCACTAATACTAGTACAATCGTATCTTATTAACTTCAATAATGCGGGCACTATGAAGTCTAATAGTACCATCAGTACCGCTGAAATTATCATCACTAACACTAGCACTATCATGTACACCGATGCCGCTGCAATTACAATGGTTAATACCAGCTCAGTTGTGTCTAGTAATGTCACCGGTACCGAGTTTACTACCTTCACTAATGACCCCACTGTCACGCATAATAACAACACCGATATCGCTGTAGTTGCAATCACAAATACCAGCACATTCGTTTCAAACACAAATACGAAGTAGCTGACTGAATTATTTTAGGTGAAACATTCTGCACACTGTTTCAATAATATCTCTCAGACGAAAACCGCAGTAGCCATTTGGATCTGGATGTTGTCCTTCGAGACAAGTTTTTGTCGAACTGTTTGATTCTGGTACCAGACAAAACATGACAGTTAGCACCGTCAGTATATTTAGTACAACATTCATTGTTGAATGTTTTTTCCACGACCAAACGATCGATAGAATTCTAAATTATGAAAATAATACAGTTTAGAAAACACCCCATGTCAGAGCTAGATTACGAAAGGTATATTTATGAGAAATCTTCCTATCTCGAACACGTTCGTTATTATGTTGCTGAATAAATGAAAACTAACGGGTAATAATAATTTAGTCAATCTTATTTTGTAAATCTTAAAGTCGTTAATTAAACGTAACAGTTTATCGAACAAAAAAGATAAAAGCCTTTTAACTCAGAATACTTATTTTATATGAAAAGTGAGCATGCGGTGGACTGTGCTGAACACAAATATACTTACAGATATTTGCGCAAGACTGGACAAAATACAATGTTTTGTTAATTTAGAACTTGTTTTATATCTATATATATATATATATATACATATATATATATATATATATATATATATATATATGTATGTATGTATGTATGTTTGTACGAGTGTGTGTGTGTGTGTATGTATGTATATATATATATATCAATATATGTATGTATATGTATGTATATATGTGTGTGTGTGAGTGTGTGTGTGGCCAAATATTAAATCAGTTTCTCAAATGAAAAATACTAAAGTGTATATTAACTGAAATGCCAACGAAATCTTTTCTATTGTCACTGATAATAATAATAATAATAATAATAACAACAACAATAATAATATAGTAATAGTAGTAGAAGTAGTAGTAGTAGTAGTAGCAGAAGTAGTAATTATAGTAGCAGTTGTAATAATAATAATAACAATAATAAGAATAAGAATAAGAATCATTTAGACTGTTAAATTATTAGCTAAAAAAATTAAACTTCAAAACAGATATCTTTACATAACCGTGTACTTTTGTCTGTGTGTTTAATTCTCGTAAGTAAATTTTGAAACAAAACGTTTCCCTCTCTGTTTTGCAACTGTTACGAGCAATGTATTAATTCGCGATGTAATGAAAGTTGCAGAAACATTCAGGGAAAATATTATGCGTGTTTGATTTCATGGATCTAGTGATAAATGTCTCCAGTGCTTTTGATAGATGTCATTTCTGTTTATTGTCGCATTAAAACTAACAAAAATTTTAATTTATGCAAAATTAAAAAAAATTAAAAAACAGATTCAGAAAAGCTGTCGCGCTTCATTTCATTGATCCAGCGACAAATGCCTGTAGTTCTTGTAAAGATAAGTTCATTAACAGTTAAGTCACATTAACCTCCCTCCAGAGTGGTGCTCAAGGACACGAGGAGGAAGCAAACGAACGGAATGTAAAAGTATGCAAAGTTTGCTCTGGTTCCGTTATTAAACGTTGTAAATCTTTAACAGTAACTTTGTAAAATGTTACATGGTGTCAGAAGTGAACGAAGTAAGTGTTTAACCCACTGAAATAATATCGGGTCACGTCCCTGCTCCAAAACCGCTATCCCTAGAGGGGAAACGTTTCAGAAAATTGGCGCTGTTGGCTGCAGCAATATAAACTGTACAAGTGCGCGTCGGAAAAGGATAAGAAAAAACGAAAAGTTACAAGGCGCGCAAGGCTGGATTTCCCATACAGGCTTTCAAGGCTAAAGCCTAGGGCGGCAGGATGATAGGGGCGACAGTTTATGAAAACTGTTACTGGCCAGTGTTGCCAACTGTGCGCCTTTCGCACACAACTGGGCGCTTTTTTGGGACATTGTGCGCTAAATTATCGAGTAGTGCGCTTTGGTAAAATGTGGGCTGTTTTGACCTAATTCAGTTAAATTATTATGACTAAGAATAAATATCTATTGGACCGAAACTTTGTAAAAATACTGATATTTTTCAAGTGTGTGCTGTTTCACTAAGAATTTTTGCGCTTTTCCGTAAGTTACTATATCATGTATTTCATATTATATAAAATAAACAAAGTGGGAAGGGTGAAGTGGGCTTGAAGAGGGGGCGGTTAAATTTCTATAGCCTTTGGGCGACAGGCAAAGTAAAACCGGCATTTCTGTCCCTTGCTGATGAGTCTGCAATTGAACTGTCGACCACTTTTGTGTTTGAGGAAAATGATACTTTTTTTCTGTATTCGATAAACTGTTAAGTTTTAATAAACGAGTTTAAGATTTAAAAAATCCAATATTTGAAGCATTTGTTATTTAATTTTTGGCAGTTTTTTTCTTCTCGTTATGATTATCATCATCATTATTGTTCTTCTTCCTCCTGTTTGCTGATATTATTGTTATGGTTGTTGTTGTTATTATTATTATAGTGTTGTTGATATTACTAAACTTTTTTTTTTTGAGGGGAGGGGTTGCGGATTTTTGTATGCTGTTTATTATTATTATTATTTTTGGGGTTGTAATCGTTGTTGCTGCTGTTGTTTAGGCGCTCTCTCGGGAGTGGAAATAATAATAATAAGATTGCCTAAATTATTATTACCTGTTACTTTTTATTTATTCAGCAACTTAATAACGAACGTGTTCGAGATAGGAAGATTTTTCATAAATATACCTTTCGTATTCTGGCTGTGACATAGGGTGTTTTTTAAACTGTTTTATTTTCATAATTTACAATTCTATCGCCTGTTTGGTCGTGGAACAAACACTCAACAATGATTACACACACACACTCTCTCTCTCTCTCTCTCTCTCTCTCTCTCTCTCTCTCTCTCTCTCTCTCTCTCTCTATATATATATATATATACTAGCTGTTATACTTTGTCTTGTACCAGAATCAGACGCTTGGGAAAGGGTCTGTATCGAAGGACAACATCCAGCTCCAAACGGCTACTGTGGTTTTCGTATCAGAGATGTGATTGAAGCAATGCGCAAAATTCACCACCTAAAAGACCCTGTCGAAGCGTTCGAAGCACGCGTTTGTATGCATCAGTGAACAAGTAGTACAGAATTCAGTAGATAGCGTGCTCCTGGATTTACCTTTTTGATAAATAACTTCAATACATGGATTAGTATCGAGAAAACAACAACGGCGACAACATCAATAAAAAATAAATAAATAAATAAATAAATAAATAAAAGATAAAAACATATTATATCTAGATAATAATTAAAGTGTTGCATTTAAAATATTTCAGTCAGCTACTTCGTATTTGTATTTGATTGTAAAATTGTATTTAATATTTTGTAGAACTGGTTCCTATTAAATACTAGCACTAGCATCATGTAATTTTTAATACTTTATTAGCTTCCTCTTTAATATATTATTAAAAGCTAGACGATTAACAATATGTACATATATGAAACGGGGGATTTTTGTAAATATATTTTTCATAATCTACAAGACATAGCGTGGGTTTTCAGCGCCCGAGACAATTTAAACTATTGCCTTCCTCCTAAACCATAACTTCTGTGAATTCTACTTTCCGTAATTACATATGCATTAAATTTATCTATCTGCTTATGTATTAATTAAAAAAAATTGCGTGTTTTCAGGCATCAAAATTTAAAACAAAATTATAACAGAATTACTGTAGAATTAGAGTCATATTATAGATACAACACTGAGGTTAGATGTCACGGCTAAGTTGCATTAGGAAAAGCTAAAAAAAAAAATGAATTTGCATACTTACGTCAAACAAATAAATAATATGTTGTATTATATTGTCAAGAATAACATTTGGGGGTGAATTATGGAAGGAATTTACATTACTTCACAATTTTTTGTTATATTTAATAATTTTGCTTAACGCCACTGTAATGAGACAGCTTTCTTTCTTTCTTCCTTTCTTTTCTTTCTTTCTTTTTTCTTTCTTTCTTTCTTTCTTTTCTTTTCTTTTTCTACAGTTTAAAAAATATGTTTTATGGTTAGTAAATTTTGATAATAGTTTTATGAATAATCTTTATTTCTTAACCTAACAGTGTGTTTATAAACGTACATATTAATTTGCAAACAAAACAGGTTTAAAACATATCTGTATATCTCTGTATCTGACATCTCTTAGTAGCTAATAAAGTATTAGAATTTAAGAAATTTCAACATGACCTGGGTTAATCTGCAGTCGCCGCAGGATGATTGATAAAGAAATAAAGTTTTAAGATTATTGCAAAGTTTTAGTTGAGTCATAAACGCTGACTAAAACCATTTAACTACAACACATCATTCAACTAAAAAACAATCACTGTGACGTCACACTTCTGGAAATGCGAGCGAGAATCTCAAGAGGCATAGCTTTCGTCAAGGATAACACTCGCACCTAAAGCTTTTAAGTAAAAAAGAGAAAGAAGAAGAAAGATATTTCTAGCTGAATACTGATAGTAAAATTTTGGGGTGTACCTTGCCATATTTATCTATCCATCCATCCATCCATCCATCCTTCCACCTATCTGTCTATCTATTTATCTATCTATCTGAAGACAGCGTGTGAGATGATACATACATATATATATATATATATATATATGAAGAGAGAGAGACAGAGAGAGAGAGAGAGAGAGAGAGAGAGAGAGAATTTAATCATCAATTAAATAACACTGCACCTTCCGACAAAGAGCAAAACGAGAATTGAGTTTGATAAAACAGACAGTGAACACTGACTAGACTGGGATATAGGATTACAAAGAACGCTCATATGACAAACTGGGTGTTAAGCCGACTCTCTATGCATCGGTCTAGTAGGTTTATGTACAAAAGAGCTCCACGTTTTACTATGCGCAAGTTCTGCTCTGTTTAGTACATCAAGCGGGTTGATGTCAGCGGCGAATCGTTTTCTTGTGTAGTGTTAAATAATCTGATACTGTCACGTGACAGTGACTGTATTCTGCATGGTACATACTTTTATATTTATTTAGCAAGCAGAGGTTCGAATCACCTCCTTGTGAGAACTGGACTGATTTAAAATGAAGTCGCAGATTATTAAACTGATATTTATTGTCCATCCACCCATCAGTCAATCTTTCCATCCATCCATTCACGTATACATCTAGCTATCGATTTGTCTGTCTGTCTGTCTGTATCTATCTGTCTATAAATATCTCAGTGTATATGTCAGTGTAACTGTCTTTTTATCAGTCTATTTATAAACATGTTATCTTTAGTAGGTATATATCTGACTTAACTGAGTGTAACCCTCAGAAATTTCAAGCACGACCTAGTCTAGATGTCTCTATTTGAATCATGACGTAGTCTTCTAGTCAGTATTTCAATTATGACCCAATCTAACTGACAGAACTTGAATTATGACTTAGTTTAGATATCAATAGTTCTATCTCTCCATTTTTCTTCTTCTTCTTCTCTCTCTCTCTCTCTCTCTCTCTCTCTCTCTCTCTCTCTCTCTCTCTCTCTCTCTCTCTCTCTCTCTCTCTCTCTCTCTCTCTCTCTCTCTCTCTCTCTCTCTCTCTCTCTGTTATTGATTTAAAGAGAGGCAGGAAAGCATGAGCTTTGACACTCACTGAGAGATAACAGATCAGTGGTAAAGGATTCGTCGAACAATTGCTCTTTTCACTGAACAAAACGGTTCACACTGTATTAGTTATAGCAATTATAATTTGTTTTCTGGTTCAAAGGCTTACGAATGCAACACAATGGAAACCTGCTGTGGTCCGAATATGTGCAGCTATCTTAGTACATCTTCATATATACAAGTTGCTTTTTATTCATAAGGAGGTCCGATCATTATAGACATTATAAGTTTTAATAATCACTACTAATAATTTTATATATCAAAGCAAAATGTATTTTTGTTAAAATTAAGAACGCGATAACGATATGACTAAATAAAACATTTTACTTGGTGTTTGGTAAACATAATTAATACTAAAGTTAAACTAACACGTTGTACTCACGGTGTAAGAAAGATTTCAAATTATTTTTCTTCTTGTTTAAATGGATTAATTTTTACAGAATTAAACTAAAAAACGCAACCATGTATGTATGTATATTGTGTATGAATGTATGTACACATGCATGTAAAAGTAATTCCGATTTTTACAAATGCGTAGCTGTCCATAATGCTACAGCTCATAAAGTTGAATACAGCGGATACAGTTACAAAGACTAGACACACGCACGCAAACACACACACACAATTTCTTTACCTTATCTTCATAGATAAGCTATGAACAGAGAGATATCTGAAAAATCATGCATGCAGGTCTGAGTGATGTGACCACATAGTTAGAACGAAACAAGACAACAAAAATAAATTAAAAACAAAAACAGATTAAGATGATACTAAACTCCCTTCTATTGAGAGCTACTATTGTACAGCGTATCGTAAGTTTGCACGCATGCTCTATGTTTCATAAAGTCGAAGCGACCTAATAATTCTTTGCTTATTTTTCGTAGCTTTACTTAATCCGATCAGGTTTCTTCCTGGTACAACGAAGAGCAAAAGAGTCAGGTGTGATACTCAATCCTTCTTAAAAGCAATCAATTTATTTGACCTGGTGCGCTTCTTTAGCTAAATACACAGTTTAGATATTGGAGTCAAGAAGAGGATTTAGAATTTCATTTATATTTTTTGCGTTTTTTATTTACTTATTTATTTATTTATTTATTTATTACGGAAGTAAATGCTTATAAAAAAACACAAACGTAATACTGGAATACACACAATCACATTAACTGAAATAATATTGGCATACGCACACAAACACCTGAACAAAAATCACTTAAATATATGTCCATACATAAATATACTAATTTTTTTCACTCATAATTCTAATGGTTTTTTATTGTTTAGTTTTAGTTTTAATTTTTCTTCTTATTATTATTAATTTTTTTTTTTTACATTTTTGTTATTTTAGTTGTTTTCCTTCATCATCATTCTTTTTTTTTCTTTCTTCCTCTTTTTTTTGAGTTGTCTCGCAGGCAAAATCCAAATATCTGCTTTATGAATACTCTGGAAGTGAAATGTAAGCAGAAATTTACTTCATCACTGTTTAAAAATAAGATACAGATAGTTTAAAAACAAACATACTTTTCCTGTATTTTTCACTCGGTGTATCTATGTATAATCGTATTTTTAAACGAAGAAGGTACATAGTTACAGGTACAGTGATATAACGACAGAGGAAAAAAGAAAGGAAGAGAGAGTGAGAGAGTAGTAGCAGTGGTAGTAGTAATAGTTGTAGTAGTAGTAGTATCGTAGCAACATTAGTAGCAGTAGCAGCGTTAGTAGGCATAGTAGCAGTCATGTAGTACTAATATAGGTAATAGTTATAGAGCAATATTAAAACTAGGAAGAAATATGTACTAGAAGAATTATCCTATTAAACCAAATATGTTCAAATATTTATAGTTTCTAATAATTAAAACTGATGTTGTTGTTATTGTTGTTAATGTCTTTACTCTTGCTTGCATGATTTGCGTGGCTGTGTTTGGTAGTGAAAATAGTGCAAGGAATAAGCAGATTCCTGTATTTTGTCTACTACATAAAGTAAAGTGTAATAATGTAGAACAAATAAATGCATTAGATAAGCTGTAAGTAATTCAAATATAAATGTGTTTAAACAGAAAATACAAAATGTGATAAGAACACGCTGGAAGAAGATTATTTGGAACCCTGTCCGCCAGAAAATTATTCTGAACGTGCTACAGGTAATTCAAATATAAATCTTTTTAATATCAGGCGTTCACTATCGTACCTCTAATCCCTACATATTAGATTTCTTTAATATTCCTAAACATTTTGGGTCTTAAGCAAACAACAACAATAGAGATTATGACGACTTAATGAACAAAATGTTGATGGTTGAGAATTACTCATTACTTTGCAGTTTGTTTGACAAAGAAATAAAATATTATTGCAAAGTTTTAGCTGAGCCACAAACGCTGATAAAAACATTTAACTACAATCGATTTTTTCAACTAATAAACAATCCCTGTGAACCATAGATTTCTTCAACGATAATACTGTCACCTTAGACTTTTCAATACAAAACTGTAAATATATATGTGTTTGTGTGTCAGTGTGTGTGCGTGTGTGTGTGCGTGTCTCCTTCACCTCTATCTATTTCTGACTTATCCTGTAAATAAGTTTGAATTAACAACTTATAGTTGTATAATAATAATAATATTTCATTCAAATATTAGGCACACATACCTACATTCATGTACACATATATACATACATACATACATACATACATACATACATATAGATAGATAGATAGATAGATAGATAGATAGATAGATAGATAGATATAGATATAGACTACACTCCCAAATTTTATTAATAGTTATCTAGAACAATCACACACACACACACACACACACACACACATACACACACACACACACGCTTATATTAATATATGTAAAACGAGAAATGAGTTTGATAAAACAGTGTTTGAACACTGACTAGACTGGGATATAGGATTACCGAGGAACACTGACATACTGACGACACACTGCATGTTAGGTTGATTCTCTGTGTATCAGGTTTACACAGACAAGAGCTATGTGTTTTACTGTACGTACGTTCTGCTCTGTATCGTACGGCCATCGGGTTAATCGTCTTATTGAATGTTTTTATCAAAACAGTATTGTCACGAGACGGCGACTGTATTCTGCATGGTATGTACGTTTATATTTCTTTAGCGAGCAGAGGTTCGGATCACTTCCTTGTGAAAACAGCACTGATTTAAAATGAAGTCGCTGGTTGTTATATTCATATATTTTATATGTTTCGTTGTTAAGTATGGTAAGTATTTTTTATTATTATTGTTGTTGTTGTTGTTGCTGTTGCGAGAACTGGACTGATTTAAAATGAAATCGCAGATTATTATATTCATATTTTTTATATGTTTCGTTCTTAAGTATGGTAAGTATTTTTTATTGTTATTGTTGTTATTATTATTATTATTATTACTATTACTATTACTATTATTATTATTGTTGTTGTTGTTGTTGTTGTTGTTGTTATTGTTATTATTTCACTCGCCTTAAGTTCTTTTAACAAAACAAGTGTATTTTATTATAAACCTTTTCCTTTAAACGGAGAATATTTGTTTCACAACTCAGTCTCGTTCTGTATTTAAAAATGTGGTAACATGTTAATTAATTTGTATTAATTAAACTTTTAGAGGCGACGTACACAGACGTCTGTGAAACTCTGGTTCCAGCATCGGAAAACAAAATTCTAGAATACGAGTATACTGGCAACAAAACGTATGTTTCGTGGTGTTTACATATTTTTATTTATATCCATGCATTTGTCCGTCCGACTCGCTATCCATCCATCCATCCTTCTAGCTATGGATTTCTTTTCTTTCTGTATATGTGTGTGTGTTTTTGTTTATGTGTGCGTGTGTGTGTATATATGTATGTATATATATATATATATTGATGTATATAGGTATCTCTCTCTGTATGTCTGTCTGTTTACTTATATACCCATTTATTTGTATATCTATAATCTATATAATTTGAGTGTGTCTATCTATAAATCTATGAATGTACCTATCGCTCTAGCAGTCTGTTTATGGGTATATAGCTATGTTAGGCTTCATTTATAATATATAAAAATATATATAAACACCCACACAAACATATACACAAACATACACACACACATACATAAATGTATGTATGTATCTATGTACGTTTGTACCAATGTATATAGTTAGGTACGTACGCACGTATGCATATATATATATGTTCGTACGTACGTACATATCTATCTATAATTTTGTGTCGCTATTGCTGCTCAGCTGACAAATAAAATATGCGTTGCCATTTACAGAGGACAGATATGTGTTTGGGAAGTTTATACAGGGAAATCAGGTGCATTTAATTTGACGTTCACAGATCTAGAGTTAAGAAACGATTCTCATTGTCAGTACGATCACTTGGACATCTACGATGGTAAATTTCATTTATTTTTCATACGTTATATTTAGCGATTTAATAATTTTTAAGAAAGAAGCGAATATGAAATGAATAAATTATCAACAGATTTTAGAAATAATCATTATTAGATCAATATCTGACTTAAAACTGAGTGTAAGCATCAACATTTAAAGAATAACGTAGTCCAGTTTGCAATCATGAGCAAGTCTGGATGTCAATCTTTGGATTATAACGCAGCACAGATGTCAATATTTGAATTAGGACCTAGACTAGATCTCTCTCTCTCTCTCTCTCTCTCTCTCTCTCTCTCTCTCTCTCTCTCTCTCTCTCTCTCTCTCTCTCTCTCTCTCTCTCTCTCTCTCTCTCTCTCTGTGTCTCTTATTGAAAGTAGACAGGTAAGGATGAGATTTGACAATCTAAATCACATCAGTGATAAAGAGTTCTTCGAACAATCGCTCTTTCCACTAACAAAACGATTCACACTTTTGTTAGCTATAGCGTCTATAATTTACTTTTAGGTTCCATGGGACAAGAAAACAACAAAATTGGAACATGCTGTGGTCCAAATATGTGCACGTATCTTAGTGCAACTTCACGTGTGTAAGTTGCTTTTTATTCATCAGGAGGTCAGGTCAAGAGATTTAAGTTGCAATACAGACAACTGCGTAAGTTTAAATAAACATTAGTAAGTTTATTTCATCTACATTCACAAAATAAATGTACCTTTTTAAAATTAACAAAACGCTAACGATCTGACCGAATAATAAATTTTTTACTTGGTGATTCATAAAAATAATTAATACTAAAGTGAAGCTAACACGTTGTACTCTGATTTGTAAAAAAAGCTTTCAAATTAGTTTTCTGTTTGTTTAAATAGATTAGTATGAGTTAATAGAAAACCAAGAAAAGAAAACCTCCAAAATTAAACACAAAAAACAAAGGACAATATGCATTCATGCATGTGTATACATATCCCTGTCTATATGTATGTTTGTTTGCGTATATGTGTGTGTCTACATGAATGTATAGGTGAATGTATGTACATATGTATGTCTATGTGTACATGACATATATCAGTTTAATGCTGTACGAAATATTCAAACTTATTTACAGGATCATGTAATGTGAATATTTTGTCTGATAAACAAGAAACAGACAGAGCTGAAGGAGACAAGTTAGTTCTGTATTGTTCATCTTCTTGTCCAACACCTGTCTCGTACATGTGGCGAATATACAGTTCCAAAGAACACAGAATGTTCTACGTATCAAATGGAAAAAATATTGTTATCAACAGCTTGAGCAAAAGTAATTCCGGTTTTTACACGTGCATAGCTATCCACTATGCTACAGCTGATAGTGTTGAATACAGCGGATCAAAAGAAATCATGATTTCAGTTTACTGTGAGTATTTGTGTTTTAACGAGTAATCTTGAAATGTATTAAATTCTAATACTTTATTAATTAGATATAGATGTTTTTTATGCCAGTTTTATTCGCCAAGTAATATATACATTTATAAATACATACGTTTATATACATTTATAAACACATACGTTTATATACATTCAAAAACACATACGTTTATAATGTATACGTTGTTAGGATATGAAATAAATATTATTCTTAAAATTATTATCAAAATTTACTAAGCCATAATAAAAGTAAGAAAGAAAGAAAGAAAGAATCCAAGTTGTCCCAAGTATATGATTTATTATAAATTGTCAATTCCTAATAAGAAGATTCTACAACATCGGAAAATAATTACAAAGAGTCTGATTAATATCGGCATCTGATTAGTATTGGTAATGTAACAAAAATATACTCAGCACGCACATTACTGTACAAATATAATTCTGTTTTGTAATGTTTCAAACGATTGTAGCACAGTGGTTAGAGCGTTCGTGATAGCTCTCACACATTATCTTACCGATGCTTAGTCCTATCACAGTAAGTTATGTCCAGTTCCAGACAGAGCTCATGACTGATTTATCAAACACTGTAGTGTTTTACTTATTTATCAAAATAACACTGGATATAAAACAAGCCTTTCTGTCAATTCTAAAAAAGTGTAACCTATGAGGAGGCGACCGAGATTTCTTCTCCATGTACATCACTACTGAACTATTTGCTTGTTATAACCGTCAGTAATAAAATAATCATTTGTGTTCATTAATTCACACAAACAAACGTTAAAGGTAAATGTAAATTTGTTTAATATATCCTAAATATTAGCTTCTCATAACCATATCATTATTGAGTCCTTGATTATATTAGAGATATTAAATGGGGAATAGGTTTATATAATATATATTTATCCACAAAAGTCACTATTTTTAATTGTTTTTTTTTTATCTGTAGGTAATTACGAATACAGTGTTAACCAATACTTGCAAAATGCAAATACAAATACATATGTCTCCTATTACATTTAGAAGATAAAAACATTAACATAAATTCATTTATTTATTTAAAATGCTAGAATACTATATACATTCAAAGCTCGTTATATCAGTGACTATATAAACAAGTATGTGATTTAGCATGAGTAATACACAATATTCCATTTGTATAATGTTGCATGTAATAACTTCAGAAATACATGAGTGACTTTTTCAAAGTTTCAATCATTCCTCTCTTTTTAGTTGACCTAGAAGTAAAAAATATAATATAATATCATGTAATATAATATCCACAATATAATATAATATAATATATAGAAAAATTCACATTAATTATAGACAGACATTGATAGATTTATAGGCAGATACATCAACCGACAAACAAAAACACAGAGACAGAGACACATAGAGACAGACAGACATAGATAGACTGATAGCTAGACATCTAGATGGACAAACATATATATATATATATATATATCCGTCACACAGTGCCACAGAATAGATATACAGACATATAGATATATACAGAGAGAGAGAGAGAGAGAGAGAGAGAGAGAGAGAGAGAGAGAGAGAGAGAGAGAGAGAGAGAGAGAGAGAGAGACATAAATATATACAGAGAAAGGTAATTATATAAATAAATGGTTATTCTCATACATTTATTTTCTGTATTAAATAATACCAATAGCAAGGTCTTACCTAGAAATATCTGTGTTGTAATAACTGGGTGATTCCTCAATATCTGATTTTGTTGTAAGGATTTTGTTCACTTCTCTCACCTTCCAGTTTAGAATATGAGTCTCTCAGTTCTTCGTTATCTGAAACACAACATTAATTACTTCTGTCTTAATTTAATCAAGTACTGTCATGTATTAATTAAGCTCTTCTTTCATTTAACCTCTATTCCTCTCCTTATGACTAATATTTCAAACAAAATAATTAAAATAAATGATTAAATAAAAAATAAAATCCATATTAATAATATTTAAAATCAATAACACTAGTAATTAAACGACTAATGATTGTCTATCTATCTCTCGATCTATCAACCTATCTATCTATCTATCTATCTCTCTCTATATATATAAAGTAAATATGTGTACCTGTTTTTACATCATCATACGGAACCAAGTAACTATCACCCAAAGTATTTCTTGAAAGATCTCTGTTTTCTGTTTAATAAACAAATAAATAAATAAATAAATAAATAAATAAATAAATAAATAAAATTAAAAACATTTTGCAATCAAACTGAATTAATATAATATCTGTTGTGAATATGTTTTATTCATTCATATAAACTCTCTCTCTCTCTCTCTCTCTCTCTCTCTCTCTCTCTCTCTCTCTCTCTCTCTCTCTCTCTCTCTCTCTCTCTCTCTCTCTACATATATATAAAATAAAATACTGAACAGATATGAACCTAATATTTGATTCATCTCATGCAACTACAGCAACAAAAGTAAAGATACAACTACTACTGTCAGAAATGCTACTGCTATCACCAAATACTACTCAACAACGTTTATATTACTAATGCTCACACTTGTACTATCATTACTACTGTTACTATTACTACTACCACTACTATTACAGCAACTATTACACTATTATAACTGCTACTGTTACAACGTATACCATTATACTACAACTACTATTACTCTTATTTCTACTAGTATTGCAACTACCACCACTGTTACAATTTGTATTGCTAATATTATCTATACTACTACAACCACTATCATTACGACACTACTACACCTACCGCTACCACTGCTACTACTACTACTACGAACTACAATAGCACTGCTGTTGTTACTACTACTAATGTTACTACTTTTCTATTACCAATATCATTATTATTACTACTACAGCTACTACCTCTTCTACCATTCCAATGTTAATACTGATGGCTACTACTAGTACTATTACAACTACTACGACTAATAATATTACTACTACTTCACGTTAGTTATTACTATCAAAGTTGCTACCACTACTACTACTGCTACTGCTACTGATATTATAAAATAACAACAAGACTGTCGTGTCTAAGTCACCAGTTTCCATTTCCAAACAATCGTAATCAGCTTCGGTGTCAACAGACAAAGTTTCATTTCCAGTTTTCCTGTTTCTCTGTAACTCATCTGAAATATAAACATGCATACGTACACTCTAGTCTATCCTTAGTTACGAGAGCGATGTACATTATACAAACACACAGATACAGTATACAGACAGAGAGAGAGAGAGAGAGAGAGAGAGAGAGAGAGAGAGAGAGAGAGAGAGAGAGAGAGAGAGAGAGAGAGAGAGAGAGAGAGACTCACATTTAAAATTTAAATGCAGAAATATTTCTTTATTAACTTGATGTTGTTATTCTTTTTTTGTTGTTTTTGTGATTTGTTATGTTTTGTTTGTTTTCTTATATCTTATCATTACTTCTACGACTACAACTACTGCTACTGCATCTTAATTATTATTAAGATAGGATACAACCAAAATATGTAACATACAAATATATATATATATATATATAAATCGGACCTGGAGCTCTTGTTGTTGGTTTCTGTGTTTCTCTGAAACATAAAAAGTTTAATCAAATCGAATAAAATAGGTTTTCTATCATTTTTTTTCTCTCAAAATCTAAAATTATCCATGTTTGATTTAAATATGTCTTCTCCGCTTTCATCATCAATTTGCGTATATTAATTAATATAGTTTTTCCTTACTTTTTAAACTAGTATAAAATTTGATGTGTTCATTTAATAATTATTTAAAACGTTTAAAATTATGACTATATGGTTTGAACGAACATCCTAAATACGAATTATTTTTTTATATGTGTGTGTTTTCCCAAAGCTAAGTGACATCAATGTTTGCCAATAATAAAGTATCTAATTAAAGAAATATGATAAATTAAGTGAAATATTGCAAAGGCACCAGTCCATGGTTAAATTGTTGTATGTCCTGTACATAAAATGATGTTAAGAAAATATAAGATTCTCCATAGATTATTATATTATAGCTTTATTATGATCTATCAAATGTTGAATGTTTAAAAATAAATCCTGCAGTCATAACGAATAACAGCCCGAACTTTTCAGCCACCGCTGCATATTTTAGCAAGGTTAATATGTATTTTGTAGATGGTTAAAACAGAAAACCGTTTAACACAAAATAATTTTAATTAATAGTTACCTTTTCATTTTTTTCGAAGGATCTGCAAAATTATATATTTATATATTACACATTCATTATATATATATACTCACACACACACACAAATCCAAGATGACACATACACAAATATAAACAAAGACACACACACAAACAAAAACATACATACAAATTCACAGAAAGGGATACATACATACATATACGCTAGTTCATTCTCAATCAAGTTTGAAATATATTATACAAATATACTGATCTACAGTTCACAAATCCTGGACAGAAATAATTTCTTGATCTAGAAAAAAGAATCTTAACATGAAAAATATGAAATACAGTAATTAAACAGCAAATGTACTTGGACTAATTAGAAATAAGACTTGAAAAATTTCTATAGTTATCAAGTATTCTAGTTTACTAAGACGTGTATGTTGATTTTCTTACCTGTCCGGTTTCCTATCAAAACAAAGACCAGAACAATTAGTAGAACAACAAGCAAAACTGCTCCACCTCCTGCTACTCCAAAGTAGATTGTTTTCATAGCTTGTGTAGAATCTGTGAATAGTTTACATTATAAAACAAAAAATTAAAAATTGGAAGTAAATTAAAAATTAAAAAATATAGTGAAAAACGTCAAATTGATTCAGTCATGTTCTTTGACATAAAAGTATCAGCATGTATTCCTCTTCATGTAAGTTAGTATCACTTCAACAAATAAAATAGTGTTTAAATTTTGATTTAAACTATTTGTACTCTAAAACTTGTCTCATAACTAAAGTTTAAAAAGAAACTTTGTATTTTCATGTCCAATTTTATGATTGTATGTTTATAAATAGTTAGCATATGTATTCATGATAGATAAGGACTCTTTTTATGTTGCTGTTGTGTTTGTTGTTGTAAAAGTAATTATTATGATCACTTTCGTTGTGTTTCTTTGTTTGTTTAGTTTTGACTTGATGGTTTATCTTTTTGTTTTTATTGTTTTCATCTTCTGTTTGTTATTTCCATTAACAAATAATTAACAATAACTATTGTTTTAGTTCTTTTCAATTTATGATTAATATTTCAACTCATACGTGATTATTTATAACTACCTTTGATAACAAGTTTCAATTTCTTCACAAGTTTTGTATCAAACATTTTACTGGACACAACAACTTGATAATCTCCAGCATCTTCCCGTTTAGTTTTGTACAGAATCAGCTGTCCATCAGAAGACCAGGAATTTGTCTTAACAGGTTCAGTCTTTGTTAATAATTTCCTCTCACCATTGACCAGTTTGTACCAGGTAAACACAGGTGGAGGGAAAGCAATAACAGAAATATGGAGTACAGCATCCTTTCCAAGTTGTGCAGTAAAACTACTCATGAAACTTTTGTGGTTATTAAGTCTGGTGTGGCCTGCAGAAGCAAAATATTTTCAGAATTTTAAACTGATATAAAGGGATAAAATATATTTTATGGATTAGCGAATATATATTGAAATACATTTCAAAGTAAATTAAGAACTTGTAATTTGTGATACTGAAAATATCAAGAACATATGTGAGACATTTCTGTGTGTATGTATCTTTGACTCTATATGTTTGTCTCCTTATTCAGCCATAGGTTAACCTGAAGAGTAAAATAAAACAAAGATTTCGCTTACAGCGTACAAATAATTCAATTTGTTTCTTAACACGCTTGTTTACTGAGTAGTCAGCTGTACAAAAATAAATATTAGAATCTTCGCAGCTAGCTTCTTTCCAATCAAACTGAATCCGTGTTGAATTGTGCACCACTTTAATTTGGTTTGTGTTGTTTCGTAGTTCTATAGTTGATGCAGGCTTACTGTCGACAGTACAAATGACGTCAATTCTGTCGTGTTCATTTACGTACGCAGAAATCGATTGGTTGTTGATTTGAAAATTCTCAATAATTGGCTGATCTGTGGAAAAAACAAGAAAAATCTTTTAAGTTTAACAACTCCGAAAAAAATGTCTTGCTCTATTGGTTTTTATGGCGGAGAGTTATTTGATGTTGGTTTTTTTCTACTTCTTCTTCTTTGTTTGTATTTACTTGTTTCGATTTACGTTCTCCAATTATACGAACAGATTTATTTGGTGTAAACAGTATCAACACAAATTATTAATCGTATATTAGCATTATATAACTTCTGTTTGATATTTCCATTCATAGATAATTAACAATAACTATTGTTTTTTGTTGTTTTCAATTTATGATTAATATTTCCACTTATACGTGATTATTAACAATTACCTTTGAGAATAAGTTTGAATTTCTTCACAAGTTTTGTATCAAACATTTTACTGGACACAACAACTTGGTAATCACCCGCATCTTCCCGTTTAGTTTTGTACTGAATCAGCTGTCCAACTGAAGACCACGAATTTGTCTTAACAGGTTCAGTCTTTGTTAATAATTTCCACTGACCATTGACCAGTTTGTACCAGGTAAACACTGGAGGAGGGAAAGCAATAACAGAGATGTGGAGTACAGCATCGTTTCCAAGTTGTGCAGTAAAACTACTCATGAAACTTTCGTGGTAATTTACTCTGGGGTGGCCTGCAGAAGAAAAATATTTTCAAAATGAAAGAAAGTTGTTCATCTACTTACTATTATTTACATATGAAAATTTAAGACATTTTGAGATTTATAAAATAGTGTGTCTTTCTAATTTTGGTGATTCCAAATAATTTATTCTTGATTTTTATCTAATATATTAAACTGATTATAAAGGGATAGTATATATTATATGAATAGCACTTAGCTTGAAATACCTTCAAAAATAAATTATTAATTGGTAGTTTGCAACATTGAAATATCAAGAACGTTTGTGAGAAATGTCAGTTTGTCTGTATATGTTTCCACTATTCACGGATTTTGTCTGATTATTCAGCCATGTGTTATTCTCAAGAGCAAAATATAACAAAGATTTCACTTACAGTGTACAAGTAATTCAATTTGTTTCTTAACACGCTCGTTTACTGAGTTGTCAGCTGTACAAAAATAAATATTAGAATCTTCGCATCTAGCTTCTTTCCAAGCAAACTGAAACTGTGTTGAATTGTGCACCACTTTAATTTGGTTTGTGTTGTCTCGTAGTTCTATGGTTGATGCGGGCTTGCTGTCGACACTACAAATGACGTCAACTCTGTCGTGTTCATTTACGTACGCAGAAAGTGACTGGTTGTTGATTTGAAAACTCTCAATGACTGGCTGGTCTGTGGAAAAAACAAGAAAACACTTTTAAGTTTAATAACTCTGAAAATGTTTTTTTTTTGCTCTCGTATTTTTTTATGCTGCTGGCTTCTTTCTGGTATTTTTTTCTCTCTGTTTGTAGTAACTTTATATATGTTAGTTGTTTCGATTTACGATCTCCAATTATACCAAGAAAATGATTTGATGTAAATTATACCTGACAAATTATTAGTCGTGAATCAATAATGTATAGAGAGCAATGACTTAAGATGTGAAAAAATGGCAACTAACTAATCAAACAAAACAGAAGTGGAGCTTGGCAGGGAAACAAAATGCTGAGAATATGGGGACACTATGGAAACATAATAAGTATGATTATGATGATAATTCTACTGATGGTGATGATGCTGGTATTAACATTTCTGTTTTACTCACAAAACAGCTCTAAGTGGAAAGTCCTTTTTCCAATACTTGTTGTTTTAGAGTTATTGGACAAGCATGTGTACATTCCTTCATCATTTTTGCTGACATTTGTGATGGTCAAAATTCCATTTGAACTATAAGGCTGAATAAGACGGGAATTCTCAAAACTCCAGCTGTACAGACACGCTGGAAAACAGTCCGCTACACACACTAAACTAAAGTTTTCTCCAGCTACAGCGAATTTTCTCCCATCTCTAGATAGAGATGTAGAGTTGTCTGGACCATCTAAAGTGTAGTAATAATAATAATAATAATAATAATAATAATAATAATAATAATAATAATAATAATAATAATAATAATAGTAATAGTAATAATAGTAATAACATAATGATAATAACAACAACAAAAATATCATCATCAATAATAATATCAATCAATAACAATTCAATTCATCTATTAAGACGAATTCACTTCAGTGAAGATACACTAAATATATTAATAACAACAAGAGCAACAAAAACAGCAATAAATATTAACAATTAATATTGCAAACCTATAACAACAACAAAAATAAGAAGAAGAAGCATAATGTGTTATATGTTCTCTGGTTATCAATTGTTTACATGTCAGTGTCCATGATAAGACAGTAAGATATAAACACGGCACTGTTCTGATTGAGAGATATTAGACAAGAAAAGCAAATTAAAAATACTTACAATAAACAACAAGTGTGATATTTTTCACCCACGTTTTTTCAAGACGATTGTTAGTAGCAATACAGACATATACATTGTTACGTGTTGATTTGTTGACTTTCAGTTGGATTGTTGTCGTTGGTGCATTGGATGTTTTAATGATGTCTCCTTTAAATGTCCATTTGTATGTACAGAGAAAGTTGCAGTAGGCATTGCAAGTCAAAACAGCTGTTTGTCCTTCGTAATAACCAGATTTATCAGACGTTAGTGTCGCAGTTAAGCCAGGGCCTTCATCTATAAAGACGAATTTAATTCAGTGAAGATTCGCTAAATATATTAATGACATCCCTTAGCAAGTAAAAGTTACCGTCAATAAATTATATTACCTTATCTAATTTTTACATTAGAATGTCTGTTATGTATTGCTGTTTTTAAAAAACCAAAAAAGAAAAACATTAGGTGACTTAAAACTTCCATAAAACTTTTAAATTAGGATAATGATATGGTACACTATATTCCTTGCCAGATTTAGAAAGAAAAGAAACCGCAACAAAACAGAACAACTACATGATAGCCGCTGTTTCTCTCTCTCTCTCTCTCTCTCTCTCTCTCTCTCTCTCTCTCTCTCTCTCTCTCTCTCTCTCTCTCTCTCTCTCTCTCTCTCTCTCTCTCTCTCTCTCTCTCTCTCTCTCTCTCTCTCTCTCTCTCTCTCTCTCTCTCTCTCTCTCTCTCTCTCTCTCTCTCTCTCTCGTTCTCTCTCATTTTTCTGGAAATCAATATTACATTATCAGATACTTACGGAGCATTGTAATATGAACAAACTTTGATGCACTGTATCCTGTATCATCATCTGTTAAAGCATAATGGCTTGCTGTACATATAAACAAGTCACCATGGTTCTCGGTTGCCTGGTTGACAGTCAGATTACCATCAGGCTTGTCTACACTCAAATAACCACTAACACTGTATTTTGAATTGTAATGGTACCAGCTGTACCACACTGGACTAGGACAATCAGACGTACAAGACAAAACGAATGGGTCTCCTACGAATACGAATTTATGCAGATCCGGCACAGTGGTCAAGTTGCAGGGTCCTGACAACAAACAGTAAAATTTCATTTTACGAATGACAAAAGAGTGTAGACTCTATGCATTTTTCCTGTACTCAGAGAATGGTTGTGAAACAGTGTCACTATAATTTTGCTTCATGTGTATGTATGTCTGTATTTGTATATATGTACGTATGTATGCGTGCATGTATGTGTATGTTCGTATGCGTGTATGTGTGTATGTGCATGTGAATGTATGTGCGTGTGAATGTATGTGTATGTTTTATGTTTGTATATATGGGTCTATGTGAGCACATTCAAGAGTATATAAATGTAATTTGTATATACAATTAATAAACATTTGTAAATATTCTTTCTTCACTGATGATAGATTTTATTTTAGAAGAGGAACGATATTCATTATGTATGTATGCTTTTTAAAATAACTGTGTGTGTGTGTGTGTATATATATATATATATATATACACACACACACACGCACACACACACATGCACACACAGCGGCACACAAATAATTTCTATGTGAAATAAACCAACTCACTCATTGCCCTATAACGTAGTTTGAATCTTTTAGTTGAAGTGTCGTTAGAATGAAACACAACAACTATCTTATTTGAAGTGGCCTGAATTGTTGATGAGTTTGAACCACACAGTTTTTTGTTCACTGGAGATTCATCTGAAAATATATGTTACAAAAACGTTTAGCACTGCGTAACTTTCATCTATTATTCTTTATTTGTTTTAAGTTGATGTTTATTTATTTATTTGTTCTGTCTGTTGTTTTTTTTTTTCCTTTTTTTTTTTTTTTTTTGTTGGGGAGTGCTGGTATTTTTTCTTCTTCTTCTTATTCTTCTTCTTGTTTTTGATGTTGGTTTATAAAAAAAAAGAACAGAATGTAAAATGTATTTTATATATTATATTTAACACATCTTACTATCATGCATGTGCAGATAATCTTTCCAGCAATCCGGTGTTTCGTCCAGTGTTGAGTCTACAAGCTCCAGGTTGATCGATGTTGATGGTGGAGACGTTATATCCCAACCCACATCCCACCTGTAATGAAACGATGAAAGAAGATAAAGGATATGTTTATTATATGACTCTCTCTCTATCTCTCTCTCTCTCTATATATATATATCTCTCTCTCTCTCTCTCTCTCTCTCTCTCTCTCTTCCATAATTTTTTCTCTCTACCTCTATATCACTGTAGCTGTAACTGTGTACCTTAATGTTCAAAAATAAGATATACATATAGACACAGTGAATTAACGAAATATACAAACAGGAGTTATATGTATGTATCTCATAATTTCTTTAACTCTCTATCTATATCTTATTGTTAAACCGTGAAGGGGTAAAGTCTGCTAACCTTCCACTTCCAGAATGTTCATAAACCAGATATTTCGCATTTTCTGTTGCGTTGAGATATTCAAGATCTGCCGAACAGATACAAAACAAAAGTTATGCTGATGAAAAAAAGTGAAAACAAATTTAAAAAATAAAATTAAAAATAAAATACAAAATAATAATAATAATAATAATAATAATAATAATAATAATAATAATAATAATAATAATAATAATAATAATAATAATAATAATAATAATCATAATCATAATCATAATAATAATAAATAAATCAATAAATCAATCAATAAATAAAACATAAATACAAAATGTAACAATAACAATTGATTAGAATGGTGAAAAAAAAAATTAGTAAACTGATGTATATCCTACCACAGTTAACTTTTTAGTTTATGTCATTGTCTGTATTCCTGTATTGCGTTTGTGTTTGTTTATGAGCGTCTACTTGTGTTACCTTTGTGTATATATATGTACATATATGTAGTCTATGCTCTGAAATCGTTAAAGAATTAATAATAGTAATAAATAAATAAAAACGCAAAACTATAAAAACTCACTGATATTCCATGGCAAACACAATAATATTAAAATATGTATATAAATCCCCATCTTCACTCTAATATCTAATTTAGTTTATTGAAGCGCTCTAGGTGAAATAAACTAGACTGCTTTTAACAAGGATAGAATATCACACGTGACTATTTACCTCTTCGTTGGACAAGGAAGAAACCAGATCAACTTACCTAATAATAACAAAAGAATTATTAGGTCGCTTCGACATTATGAAACATAGAGGATGCGTGAAAACATACGATATGCTGTTAAGTAGTAGCTCTCAATAGAAAATACTTTAGCAGAATCCTCACTCTGTTTTTTTTTTTATTTTTTGTTACTTAAGAGAAAAAAATATCTTGTTTCGTTCTAACTATTATGTGTTAGATCACTCAGACCAACATGCATGATATTTCACATATCTCTCAAAGGTAGTATATCTATGAAGACAGCTCGATAATTTAAAGTAAAGTAACTTAATGTGTCTGTTTTGTGTGTGTGTGTGCGTTTTGTATAGACAGATAGATAGAGAGAGAGAGATAGATGGATAGATAGATAAGTATATGCATTTATAGGGAGATATATAGATACAGCAAAAAAAGATAATAGAAATAAAGAAAACAGAGAGAGAGAGAGAGAGAGAGAGAGAGAGAGAGAGAGAGAGAGAGAGAGAGAGAGAGAGAGAGAGAGAGAGAGAGAGAGAGAGAGAGAGAGAGAGAGAGAGAGAGAGATCATCTAGAAGAAACTTATCTTCTTTTTCTTTCATATTTTACGGTTGTTGGGTTATAAATGTATGTGTGCTTTTGTGTGCAGGTATTTATGTGTATGTATACATACATGCCTACATACAATATACATGCACAGATATATGCATACTTACACATATGTCTGTGTTTTCATATATTGTATGTGCGTCTTTTTGTATACACACACACACACACACACACACACAGACAAGCTCACACAGACACATACGAACATCTAGAGGTCTTCTGAAGTCACGTTTCTTCCTAATGCTATGCTTTACAGAGATTGAAAGATAAAAATTAATTTTATGTTTAACCTTCCTGACGCAATCTCGGTTTATCTTGTAAGACGAGTATAATGTTTATGGTCAGATAAACTTTTCTATAAAAGAAAATACGAGTCAGACAAAACTGCGGAGACGTGTTGCGCGGAGATGTTTATGTGATACTGCACCTGAACTGAGTTAAAAACAAAATTTGCTTAGTAATTCTATGATTCAGTGAATGAGGCTGGATACGAGGATTTTCAGTTCATTTTACTCAGTAATTTTCAGCACTTTCTGTGTGCACAAGTTTCTTTTTCTTTTTTTTTTTTTTTTTTTTCTAATTTCATATTTTGCCTGTTGTATCATGTATATCAAATATAATTTTTCTTCTTTTTTGTCTCTTTATATTCATTGGTACCTTGACTTACGAGTTTTATTCGTTCCGATCTCGTAACTCAATTTGCTCGTATTTCAAATCAATTTTCCTAACTGAAATTTACCTGAAATGCCATTAATCCGTTCCAGCCCCTAAAACCATCCCATAAATTTTGTAATTGTGGTCGAAAATTCAAAATGTATTTTTGAATGGAATTTTAAAAAAAAAAAATAATGTAAAATGCCATATCAAAATAAATGGTTTTGTAAAGTTATTTTTCTTTGAGAAACAATAATTTTAAAGTCTTTCTGGATCACAGTGTTTCGTTTATTTTATTTATTATTACTATATATTACTATATTTGTGCATATAGAAATGGTGTTGTCAGGTCGACAGATATTTAGTCTTTTTCCACGCTCGTGTTTCTATGAAAAGTTTTAATTCAATTGACATGGAGTTCTTTTTTTTTTTAAAAATCGTCCTTTGCAACTATTTCCAACCCTTATGTCAGAAAATATATGTTAATGTTTCGTTTGTCTTAAAACCAATAAATGTTCAAACACGCTTATCATCATCATTATATTTTGATGTACGGACTGTTACTGAATTGGCGCTGGAGTTCCTTCTCTAACACTTTGTTGACAGAATCTTTGATTCGTAAAAAACGATACGTTCAGACCTCATTCACAAGTTTTCCTCAATAGTGTGATAATCTGTGATTGATTTTATAATTAATTTTTTTGGGTTTTCTTTCAGCTGTTCCCTATTTTAAAGACCAAGGGCATTTGTATGCAACAAAGTTTTGTTTTAATTTTTGTATCTGGTTTGGAACCATAGCGGACTCCTCTGTTTAATAACGTTGCTGCAGACATTCGATTGTCACTGGCTTTGTGCAACCATATTTTCATCAGGTCCAGCCAAGCAAACAAAGTTGTCTCGCTTGTAAAGATCAACAACTCTTTCACAACTTTGCCTGCTTTTATCATTTGAAAGTAGATATGATACCATTTTGATGGGCGAATTTATTGTTGAAGACCATCGATACAGGTTCTGATCTTACAAAGATGTCTGAATACTACTGAGAAACAGTGCCATTTTCCCCTTGTCCCAGTGCGCGCCAGCTTCTTCTATTTTACTTAACCCTGATTTCTTTCACATCTTTCATTCTCTTGCACAGAGCTGATACCAACACTTGACAGCAGCCCGCAGTTGAAGATGCTGTTATAATAATCTGCCATCTTCCGGGTCCAGGTCAGATGCTTGTTGTAGAATAGTGCTTGCCTTTTCAAAACCCATCATGTCAACATCACCGTTAGAACCTCCAGGATTGTTGACGCAAAACAATTAGCATCCAGCCAGCTTATCTGTTTTGATCTTGTTCTGGAATAACAACAAGAATGAACTTAATTATGCCAGGAGTTTCATACTCTCGTTAAAAATCGAGGTTAACAGACTCCGGCATATTTCTTGATGTTAGAGCAATTTTTTGTAGTTGTTATTGTTGTTGTTGTTTTTATTATTGTTTTTTGTTGTTGCTTTTTCTTTTACTTTATATCAACTCAGTGTACATGTATTCTGTTGGGAAAACCACCTAGTAACATTCAGAAACGTGGACTACATTGATCTATATGTATGAGTTTTGAGACATCTCTCTTCATGACGCGTCTATGATGACGGCTCTATAATTTAAAATAAAGTAACTGTTTGTTTCTCTGTCTGTGTGTTGTGTATTTTTCAAACACTAGGTCAACGTTTAAAGCAATTTTATTATTATTATTATTATTATAATTATTATTATTATTATTATTATTATTATTATTTGTATTTTATTATGCAATTAATATTTTTGGTGTAACGTGTCTCTGTCATTTTAAAAATGCTGCATTTTTTTATTCATATTCCAACATATTTGTTGTACTACTATTGCATTAATAGTCAGGACTTAGTATAAGTGTTTGGGATATCTTTGTACACTTTAATAAACAAGAATGCATTTTGACAAAACTTGTTATTTTACTTTGTCTATTATTATTATTATTAAATATCTCTCCCTCCTCCCTCTCTCTCTCTCTCTCTCTGTTTCACACACACACACACACAGTGTATCTCTGTCTGTGTATATTAGATCTGTTCATTGATCATGTACAAGATATAAAATACGGGCTAAACGTAGAGCACTTTCGAAACTTAAAACCTATCTTCCCTTGGAGTAGTTAATCGTGGACTACCGGAACGTGGTCGATTTCACACTTGCTCACTTTGATGTACGCGTTGTCGGAGTCGTGGTATGTATCGTCATGAACACAAAAGTACTGAACGACGTCGTTAAGCCGTCCTATTGCTTGATGACGTTGATCTTGAGTTAAGCCTGGATGGTGACCCATTATAACAGTGTAAATTCTTCCTTTTGTTTTTCGATAATGTTTGTTTTAGTGCATCAAAATGTGATTTCAATACATCCGTATGGCACGCGCTTCTGCGACAACACGAGTGCAACGTACTTGCACGTGCAGTATACGTTGCGGCGTGCGATATGACAAATGCTGTTCTTTGCGTTACCCAAAACTGCAGGTCACTTGCAACTAACATATTACCAAGTTTCATGACTTTATTTTAGTTTATTTGGAAGGAACAATCATTTTCATAAACTTGCTAACTTTTTTGGTTAAGTAGAGAGATAGATAGGTAGCTATAGATACATTTGTTTGTGTGTGTACGTTTTAGTGTGTTTGTGTTCCGAATCTTGTATGGCAAACTGGGCTACCAAATTTTTGTAGCTAGAAATATCTGTAACATTTTTTCTTTTTCTTCTTCTTCTTGTTCTTTCACTTAAAATTGTATGGTGATAGTGTTATCGTTTACGAAATCTAAGTCTCTTGAGATTATCGCTCGCATTTCCAGAAGTGTGACGTCACAGGGTCGCTTATTAGTTGAACAATGAGTTAAGTTAAATGTTTTGTCAGCGTTTATGATTCAACTAAATACTTTGAAATAATCTTAAAACTTTATTTGTTTATGAATCATCCTGCGGCGAGTGCAAATTAACACAAGTAAATGATAATTCTGAACCACCAACATTATTTTTAATAAGTCTTCATTATTAAAAAATCACTAATCTCAGATGTTAATGTTCGCTTAAAACCAAAAATGTTCATGAATATTAAAGAAATTTAATATTTAGACATCAGAGGTATTATACTGAACATGTAAGTACGCATTATTTATTAGCTACTAACACCGTATATATATATATATATATTTATATTTACAAAATAATATATATGTTTGTAACACACTGCAATTTTGTGGGCATATCAATTAAAGATTATTTTAAAAAAAATTATAACCAAAATTCACTAAACTATATGACTTTTTTAATTGTAGACACAAATATAAAAACACACACAAAAACAACAAAAAAACAACCGAAAAACTCCGCCTGAAGCATATGGTTTATTATAAATTGTCATTTCCGTATAACAAGATTCTGTCTGATAAATATCCGCTTCTGATTAAAATTGGTAATGTAATATAAACATACTGAACACACACATTCACACACATACACACATAAAACAGGATTAACACACATAATGATGAAATACAAAACATATAGCTAACATATTGAACATATATATACTACTGTACCGATATAATCCTATTTTCTAACGGTTTTAGTCCAGTGGTTCGAGCGTACACCATAGTTCTTAAACATTACCTAATGATCCTTAGTGCTATTACAGTAAGTTATGTCCAGTTCCAGGAGGAAGAAGATTAGTCAAAACTGTATTTGTTTTACTTATTTATCAAAATAACACTGGATATAAAACAAGCCTTTCTGTCAATTCTAAAAAAGTGTAACCTATGAGGAGGCGACCGAGCTTTCTTCTCCATGTACATCACTACTGAACTATTTGCTTGTTATAACCCTCAGTAATAAAATATTCATGTGTGTTCATTCATTCACACAAACGTTAAAGATAAATCTAAATTTGTTTAATATTATCATAAATATTAGTTTCCCATAACCATATCATTATTGAGTCCTTGATTATATAGGTATTGGTTTATATAATATATATTTATTCACAAAGGTCACTATTTTTTTTTTTTTTTTTTAATCTATAGGTAAAGTGAATACTGTATTAACCAATACTTGCAAAAATAAAATAAAAATAAACACTTTCCTACGTCATGATCATTACATTTAGGAGGAAAAAATGTATTTATTTATTTATTTAAACTGGTAAAATATTATATGCATTCAAAGCGGATAATATCAAATGACTATATAAAAAGTGTGTGATTTGACATGAATAATAATCAATATTCCATTTATCTAATTTTGCAAGTAGTCAATGTTATTTTCAATTTTACGTAGTTAACATAAGAAATAAATGACTTTTACAGATGATCCTTCTTTATTCTCTTTTTAGTTTGCCTAAAAGTAAAAAAATGTAAAACAATATAACATTTAAAAAATTAAAAAACGTAAATAAAATAATAAAAATAAAAAGTTGTATAATTTAAATGAATTAATTTAATATCTATTATGAATATGCTACAGAACTTTTATTGTTTCTAGTAAATATTTCTTCTTTCTTTTAATAAACCAACAAACAAACCATTACATCAATAAATAAATGAACAAATATATTTTTAATTTGCACCTGTTTCTACATCATCATACTAGGATCCAAATTATGTGCAGATGCGAACCTAAAATTTGATTCATCTGATGCAGCTGCAACAACAGAAGTAAACATACAACTACTACTATCTATAATACTGCTGCTATCACCACACCATGCCTCCAACAATTACTACTTAACACATTTTATACTGCTACTGCTACCACTTGTACTACCATTACTACTACCACTACTACTGCAATCACCACTAACACTACAATATTTCTAGTATTACTACTACTACTATGAATGAATGAATGAATGTTCAAAAAACAATCCCACCATGAAAAATACATCGGCTTCTGTGTGCCAGATTGTGGTATTGGAATAAAAATGTGATGATCAACATCAGTATACATATTCAACAGTTACTACTACTACTACTACCATCACTACTGCAATCACCACTATTACACTACCAATATTTCTAGTATTACTACTAATATCACTTCTAGCACTACTAGTGTACCTCATACAATATCATAACTACAGCAACAGTTCCAATACAACTACAATTATCACTTGTACCACTATTAACTACTACAGTACTGCTGATGTTACTGCTACTACTACTACTACTAATGTTGCTAATGTTGCTACTGTTACTAACACCAACGTTACTACTCATACTGCTACTATCACTACTACTTTTGCTATTACTATAAATGTTGCTGCTGATATTAATAACTAGTATAACTAATGACTAATAATATTGTATTACATTTCACTATTACTAGTATATTACTTCTACTACTACTACTTATACTGCCAATAACCCAAAAGAAATATGATAGTAGGATGTAAGTTACAAATTTCGATTTCAAAGTAATCAGAAACAACAGACAAATTTTCATTTCTCTATAAGTCGTCATCTGAACTACATACATACATAAATACATACATAAATATATACATAAATACATACATACATACATACATACACACATACATTACAGTCAAGTTTGTTACATACACATGTACATAATACATACATACATACATACATATTAGGGCATTCTCAGTCAAGTTTGTTTTACTTACATGTAATAATAATAATAATAATAATAATTATAATTATTATTATTATTATAATTATTATTATTATTATTATTATTATAATTATTATTATTATTATTATTATTATTATTTAATAATAACAATAACAATAATAGTAATAATACTAACCCTAATTTAATAATAGCAGTTACAATAACATAAAAATAAGAACAACAATAAATGAACAACAATAAATGAACCCAAAAAAATAAGAAGAATAAAACAAATAGAAACAAAGTAACAACAAAATATTAACAATCAATAACAAACAATGACAATTTAAAAAAACAGTAAGAACAACAATAAATGAACAACAAGAAAAATAAGAAGAACTATAATGTGTTGTTTTCTATTAGTAACAACAAAATATTAATGATCCATAATAAATCATTAAGAATTTATAAACACTACTACTAGTGCTACTACAATTACCGATATATTATAAAATAAACATGATTGTGCTATGTGTTACCAGTCTCCATTTCCAAATAATCAGGAACATCAGACAAATTTTCATTTCCAGTTCTACTATTTCTTTGCAAGTAGTCATCTGAAATACATATATACGTACATACATACATACATATAAACATACACTCTAGTTCAATCTCAATCAAGTTTCATCAACATTACAGAAATACACTGATCTACTGTTTACAGATCCTGATCACAAATAACTTATTTATCTAGAAAAAGAATCTTAACATGAAAAATATAAAATACAGTAATTTATTATCTAATGTACTACGAATAAATAGAAGTCATACTGGAAATATTTCTACAAAGTTATCAAGTATGTTGTTATTATTTTATTAAGACATGTGACTGTTGATTTCCTTACCGATCCGTTTTCTTATCATAACAAAGAGCAGAATAATTAGTACAACAACAAGCAAAACTGCTCCACCTGCCGCAGTTCCAATGTAGTTTATTTTCATATCTGGTATAGAGTCTGCGAATGATTACATTATAAAACAAAATTAAAAGTTACAAATAAACAGAAGAAAGAGAGAGATAGAAAAGTCAAATATATTCAGTTATTTTCTTAAGACAGAAATTCAAAAAACAAAACTGACGGACGTACAGGCTTCCGAAATAATCTGATATAAATGATAGAATATGTTTCTGTAAATGCCTATGAACTGAAATGTTCTTTTCTTTGGATAGGTAATTTCGTAAGTTCAAAAGCTTATAGACCGGAGAAGGAACTGAAAAGTTTACATGCACTCAGTCAATCAGAAATATTTTTACAACTGAACAAAATGACATCGGTTGAACACAAAAACATCAGAATTGATTCTTCTTCATTAAATGATTAAATTATAAGTCAAACTGTCTGCACTTTAAATGTGGTCTCATCTGTAATAATATAAAAAAAAATCATTTTATGTGTATATATATACGTATGATTTTATATTTGTAGACAGACAACAAACATCTCTTCAGATTCTGCTTAATATTTCCAGTCATACGTAATTAATAATAACTACCTTTGAGAACAACCTTCAATTTCTTCACAAGTTTTGTATCAAACTTTTCACTGGACACAACAACTTGGTAATCACCCGCATCTTCCCATTTAGTTTTGTACAGAATCAGCTGTCCAACTGAAGACCACGAATTTGACTTAACAGGTTCAGTGTTTGTTAATAATTTCCACTGACCATTGACCAGTTTGTACCAGGTAAACACAGGTGGAGGGAAAGCAATAACAGAAATTGTGTAGTACAGCATCCTTTCCAAGTTCTGTAGCAAAAAAACTCACGAAACTTTTGTGGTAATTTAGTCTGGGGTGGCCTGTAGAAATAAATTAATATTTTCAAAATTAAAGAAAGACGTTCAAATATTTACTTTACATATGCATCTTTTAAGACATTCTCAGATTTATAAAATAGCAATTTTTTATAATTTTGGTGATTTCAATTAAGTTATTTTTGGATTTTTTCCAATTTATCTTGATATAAAGAGATAGAATATATTTATAGATTAGCACGGAGCTTGAGATATATTATGATGTAAATTTAGAACAGCTAATCTGCATATTGAAAATATCGAGAACTTATTGACATTTTGTTTCTTTTTTAAATTTACAAACTAATTTAAATATACGTGTCTCCATCTGTACGTCTGTATGTTTGTCTCTATATCTCTGTGATGTTGAAGAATTTCGTCTCATTATTCAATCTGAAGAGTAAAATAAAACAAAGATTTCGCTTACAGTGTACAAATAATTCAATTTGTTTCTTAACACGCTTGTTTACTGAGTTGTCAGCTGTACAAAAATAAATATTAGAATCTTCGCAGCTAGCTTCTTTCCAAGCAAACTGAATCCGTGTTGAATTGTGCGCCACTTTAATTTGGTTTGTGTTGTCTCGTAGTGCTATGGTTGATGCAGGCTTACTGTCGACATTACAAATGACGTCAACTCTGTCGTGTTCATTTACGTACGCAGAAAGTGACTGGTTGTTGATTTGAAAATTCTCAATGATTGGCTGGTCTGTGAAACAAAAAAAAATTACGTTTAATAACTGAAAAATTGTTGTTAATGTCATTTTATTTTCGGGCTTTTTTGTAGTTATGTTTATATATGTTATTTGTTTCGACTGATGCAGTTTGTTGATCTCCAATTATAACAATATTTATTCACACTAGTTATAACTGTATAAAAATTATTAATCGTTTACTGACACTTTACAGACAGCAATGACTTATGTAAACGGGAAGATGGCAAATAGCTAATCAGAGAAAAAATACAGACGTGAAACCGGTAAAAGGTGGAAAGTGGTGAACCTGGGCTTGGAAACAAAACGCTGAGGATTTCAGAAAACTTTGGAACCATAATGATGATAGTAATGACTATGATTAAGGTGAAATGATGGTGTTGGTCATGATGATGGTATTAGCATTTTCTGTTTTACTCACAAAACACTTCTAAGTGGAAAGTTCGTTTTCCAATAACAGTCTCTGTTTCAGAGTTTCTTGACAAGCACGTGTACATTCCTGCATCATTTTTGCTGATATTTCTGATGTTCAAAATTCCATTTGAACTATAAGTCTGAATAAGATGGGAATTCTCAAAACTCCAGCTGTACAGACACGCTGGGAAACAGTCCGCTACACACACCAAACTAAAGTTTTCTCCAGCTACAGCGAATTTTCTCCCATCTCTAGATATAGATGTAGAGTTGTCTGGACCATCTTAAGTGTAATAATAATAATAATTATTATTATTATTATATTATTATTATAATTATAATAACAACAACATCAATAATAATTTTGTTAAAAGTAATAATAATAAGGGTAATAATAATATAATAATGGCAATAACAATAATAACAGCAAAAGAGCAGTAACAATAAATTCAATCAATAACAATAATAACAATAACAATAAAAATCAAGAGTAACAACAATATTAGTGAATATTAGTAAATACATTGTAACAATACCGATAACAACAATAGCAACAACAACAACAAGCATAATGTCCTATGTTTTCTGCTATTAACAACATTTCTTTCTTTTTCTTCTTTTTTTTTTTGTTTTTGTTTGTTGTTTGTTTGTTTTTCTTGTTTGTTTCTAGTACAAGGTCCATATTAAGAATTTAGAAATACTGAACTGTCCAGATTAAGAATACTTACAATAAAAAACAAGTGTGATATTCTTCTCCCACGTTTTCTTAAGCTCAGAGGTTGTAGCAGTGCAGGTATACACACCGGAATTGTTTCGTGTTAATTTGCTGACTTCCAATTTGACTGTTGTCGATGACGTATGAGATGTTTTAATAATGTCTCCTCTAAATGTCCAGTTGTAATTGCAGGGTGGTTTGCAGTCAGCGCTGCAAGTCAAAACAGCTGTCTGTCCTTCGTAATAACCAGATTTATCAGACGTCAAATTCATACTGCTGTCTGACAGGACCATCTATAAAGACGAACTGAATTCAGTGAAGATACGCTAAATATGTTAATGACACCGATTACCAAGAATAATTTTTTTTCTAGATTAAATTATTTTATCTAATTTTATATTATAAATTTCTATTATATATTTCTGAATTTAAAAAAATACGTCAGTAATTTCCATAACATAATTTAAATTATGATAAACATATGGCTTACTATATTTTTTTCAGAAGAAGTAATCCCAAAAAATTCAAAATAACATACATATATACCATATATATATGTGTATGTATGTGTGTCGACATATAGACAGACGCACATAAGTACAGATACAGATATATATAAGAACGAATGATAAGAATTCAAACAAAATATATAGTCTTTTGAATATGGTTTACTTCCGATAACCTTTTGTTAAGTATGCTGGTGTATGTCCATCTGAAATCTTTGTCTGTGTGTATATGCAAACTATCTTTATTAGTTTCTGTGTGAACATATATTTACGTAATTTGTGTATGTGTTTGCGTGTGAGAATATATTTTTGTTTGTTTAGATGGTTGTCTGCGCATGCCAATATTATTTTAATTTGTGTGAATGTGTGTATTCCAGTATTATGTTTGTGTTACCTTTGACGATTCATCTGTGTATGTATAGTCTATGCTATGACATGAATAAATAAATAAATAAATAAATAAATAAATAAATATTAAACAACAAACTTGAAAAAAAAAGGACAACTTACTGAAAGTCCATGACGAACACATTGATATAAAAATATAAATACAAATCCTCATCTTGATTCGATAATCTAAACTGTATATTTAGATAACGAAGCGAATCTTATGAAAGAAAGTTGGTTGCGTTTAACAAGGATGAAATATCACATGTGACTCTTTACCTCTTCGTTGGGCCAGTAAGAAACGTGATCGAATTAAGTAAAGCTATGAATAATAAAGAAAGAATTAATAGATCGCTTCGACATTATGAAAATACACCATGCTTGAATACATATGATATGCTGAACAATAGTAGCTCTGTAATTTATATATTTTATATAGATATATATATATATATATATATATATATATATATATATATATATATATATATATATAAAATCGTATTTTTATTTTTATTTTTTTATATGCTGAGTCACATCACTTCAGATATTTCTCTGTTAATAGCATATGCATTAAGACGGCTGTATATTTTTCTGTGGATGTGTATACACAGTTAATGATGTATGCATATTCATATATCTACGTATTTGTTTGTTTGTCTATATATGCGTCAGAGTGTGTATGTATCTATATATCTATAATGAGAGAGAGGTAGATTCTTTCCCCTCACATATACCTAGATAGATAGATAGATAGATATTAACAGAGATATAAAAAGATCGAGAGATAGATAGATAGATAGATAGATAGATAGATAGACAGACAGACAGACAGACAGAGCAGATAGATAGATAGATAGAGAGAGACAGACAGATAGATAGATAGATAGATAGAGAGAGGGAGAGAGAGAGAGAGAGATTAGAGAGAGGGAGAGAGAGAGAGAGATAAACACAGCTACAAGGGTTATAAAAATAAAGGAAACAGGGAGGGAGGGAGGGGGAGAGAGAGAGAGAGAGAGAGAGAGAGAGAGAGAGAGAGAGAGAGAGAGAGAGAGAGGAGGAGAGAGAGAGAGAGAGAGAGAGAGAGAGAGAGAGAGAGAGAGAGAGAGAGAGAGAGAGAGAGAGAGAGAGAGAGAGAGAGAGAGAGAGAGAGAGAGAGAGAGAGAGAGAGAGAGAGAGAGAGAGAGAGATCTTCTAGAATAAACTTATTTTCTTTCTTCTTTCATCGTTTTACTCCAGGGTAGTGTGATTTGCTGGGATATAAACTTTTGTGTGCATCTGTGTGAACGTATTTAAGAGTATGTATACATACACACATACATGCAAATATATATATATACCTCAATACATACGTACATACACACATACATGCAAATATATAAATATACCTCAATACATACGTACATACAGACATACATGCATCGGGTGACTAATTGAGTTTTCTCCTAATTTTATGCCTTACTGAGCTTGAACGAGAAACATTAATGTCTCCATAACATTCCTGACACAATCTCTGTTTATCATGTAAAACGACTATACTTTTTTATGATCAGATAAACTTTCCTATAAATAAAAATACGAGTCAGACAAAAACGGGGCTGGTGGAGATGTCACCGTAAAAGCATGTTATATAATAGTGCAGGTTCTGTACTCAGTAATACAAGTAAATACATGGCTTTTATTCTTGTTTTTATCTTCATCTGTTTATTTTTATTTATTTTTTGTATTTTTATTATTAGTTGCTTTTTTTATTTTATCTTTTTTTTTTTCTGTGTTAGGGTCGGCGTTTTCTTAGAAATATAAAATTTCACCTTCTGTCATATACATAAATACATACATACATACAGACAGACAGACAGACAGATAGATAGATAGATAGATAGATAGATATGTATGACAGTGCCAAGTAACAATATATCTGTTACCCGGAACAACCGTGATTAATATGCATTTTCCATTATGACGTCATAGTATTGACGTCATAAAGATAGTTTTAGTGATATATACCTACAACAATATATATATATATTATTTTTTAATTTCATATATATGTTATTTTTTATTTTTTGTTTTTAACGAAATCTAAGTCTCTTGAGATTATCGCTCGAAATTAGAAGTGTGACGTCACAGGGGTTGTTTATTAGTTGAACGATGTGTTGTAGTTAAATGTTTTTTGTCAGCGTTTACGACTCAACTAAAACTTTGCAATAATCTTAAAACTTTATTTCTTTATCAATCGCCTGCGGCGAGATGCAAATTAACCCAAGTAAAGGATATTTATTTTAATAACTTTTCATAATTAACTATGACAGAAAATTACTAATCTCTGTCGTTAATGTTTGCTTAAGACACAAAATGTTTAGGACTACCAATGAAATCTAATATTTAGAAATCACAATACGATATTAAATTATAATAGTTTATTAGCAATTAACAGACGTCAGATATACAGATATACAGATTTGTTATACTTTTCTTTATTTATTTGTAATAAGGTTAGTATATCAAATAAAGATTATTAATAGAACTATTACCAAAATTTACTTAGTTGCATGATTTTTTTTTTTTTAAATTGTAGAAAAAAACAACACAATTGTCTCAAGCATATGATTTATTATAAATTGTCAATTCCTTATAACTCGATTCTACAATACAGAAAAATAATTACAAACAGTCTGATTAATATCGGCTTCTTATTAACATTGGCAATGTAATATAAACATACAGAATAAACACACGCACACAAATGCACACACACACACACACACACACACACTCTAATGAACAAGTATAATTCGATGTTGTAATGTTTCAAACTATTGTAGTCCACATTATCTTACTGATCTTTACTGCAGTCACAGTATGCTAAATCCAGTTCCAGGCAGAACTCCTGACTGATTTATCAAACAATATGGTGTTTGCTTATTTATCAAGAAAAACAGTGTATCTAAAATAAGCCTTGCTGCTAGTCATTAAAAAAGTGTAATCTATGAGGTTTCTTCTCCATGTACATCACTACTGAACTATTTGCTTCTTATACCCGTCAGTAATAAAATATGCATGTGTAATTCATCCATTCACTCAAGTGTCAAAAATAAACGTAAATGTCTTTAATGTAACATGACGTAAATATTAGCTTCCCACGCCATAGTAGCTCGAGGCCTGTGTTATATTAATGTTATTATATGGGCCTCGTTTGTGTAATATATATTTATCCACTAAGTAAATACTGTGTTTGTTTACCACAAGTAAGTATGAATACTTTGTCAATCAAAACAGCAAATACAGATATACACACGACTCATATATACTATTAAAACATAAATAAATATTTATGCATTTAAATTCTTAGAATATTATATACATTCAAAGCTGATAATATCAAATGACTAAGTAAATAAGTATGTGATTTAGCAATACTCCATTTGTCTAATTTTGAATGTAATAATTTTGATTTTTAATTGTACTTAGTTAATATAACAAATAAATGAATGACTTTTACAAAAAATCCTTTATTCCTCTCTTTTCAGTTAGCCTAAAAGTAAAGAATATAATGTAATGTAATGTAATATAATGTAATATAATATAGTGTTATGTAATGTAATATAATGTAATGTACTACAGTATAATATAGAATAGCATGATATAACATAATATAATAAATAGAAAGACCCACATTGATAGACAGGCACTGACCGATTTACAAACAGATGGACCGACTGACAGACTGACAGACATAGATAGCTATAGAGAAAAACACATATATGGCGAGACAGACACATACAGATAGATTCGTAGATTTATTAGGTGTAGAGATATAAAGCGATAGATAGCGAGATACAGATAGATATAAACAGACAGGCAGATGTATAAATATATAGATACCTTAGACATTCAAACAGGCGGAGAGAGATACACACAGACACATAAAATAAATATAGTGAGATACAGACAGCTACGTAGATAGATTTTGAGAGAGAGAGAGAGAGAGAGAGAGAGAGAGAGAGAGAGAGAGAGAGAGAGAGAGAGAGAGAGAGAGAGAGAGAGAGATGTAGATAGATACAGAGAAAGGTAGATATACAAGTAAATAGTTGTTCTCATACATTAATTTTCTATATGAGTGCATTATCAATAACAATATGTTACCTAGGAATAATAACAGGGTGGCTCGACACGTCAGATTTTCTCGTAATGATTTTGTTCAATTCTCACAGCTTCCAGTTTAGAATATGAGTCTCTCAGGTCTTTGTTATCTTAAACACAACATTCATTGCTTACATCTTAATGTGATCAAGTGCTTACTCATGTATTTAAATAAAGCTCTTTTTTCGTTTACCCTCTATTCATCTCTATGTTCTTATTACTTATATTTAAAACAAAATAATAATATAAATAAATAAATAAATATCAAACAAGCAAATCTAAAACAAATAAGGAAACAAAAATGGAAGCAAAAAATAAAATAAATTGAAATTAAAACAGTAACATCTATATTAATAATATTTAAAATCAGTAAAATTAGTACATAAGCGACTGAAGATAAAATGTCATTTTATTTTACCTACACTACTTTCAGAATCATCTTTTGATGGATAAGGTACCAAATAATCTTCATCCAACGTGTTATTGTAATATTTTGTAATTCCTGTTCAAAAAAAGTTATATTTGAACTACTTATCTCTTATCTAATTTATTTATTTATTTATTCTACATTATTATACTTTACTCGATGTAGTAGAAAAAATATATGAATCTACTGATTCCGTGCACTATTCTCAATACCAAACACAGCAACGCAAATCATAGAAGAAGAGTAAAAACATTAACTACTTGAACAACACCAGTTTTACTTATTGAAAAAACGTATTTGAACAAATTTGGTAGAATATGATAGTTCTTTCTTTTAATAAACAAACAAACAAACAAAACAAATAAATAAGTTTCAAAAAGCAAATTTAAACCAAAAGGTAAACGAGAATGGAAAACAAATTAAATTAAATTAATATATAGTAAAATTCATATTAATAATATTTAAAATGAATAAAAGTAGCAATAAAACGATAAGATATCATTTCTTTACCTGTACCGCTTTCAGAATCATCTTTTGATGGACAAGGTACCAAATAATCTTGTTCCAACGTGTTCTTGTCACTTTTTGCATTTCCTGTTTAAACATATTTATATCTGAATTACTTATATCTTATCTAAAGCATTTATTTATTCTACATTACTACACTTTACTTGATAGAGTACACACAAATATATCTACTGATACATAGAACTATTCTCAATACTAAACACAGCAATGCAAATTATAGAAGCAAGATTTAAAACATTAACAAAAGTTGCAATCATTCAAAAATTATAAATATTTGAACATATTCGGTGTAATAGGATAATTATTTTAGAAAATGTTTCTCATTTCTTTTAATAAGCAAGCAAACACATAAACAAAAAAAACCAAATATACGAATAAATAAATTAATAAATAGATAGATAGACAGATAGATAGAGAGATAATATTAATATTTGTACCTGTTTTTAAGTCGCCATTTGGAGTACATGGAACCAGGTAGTTATCGCCCAAAATATTTCTTGAATGATCTTTGGTTTCTGTTTAAACAATAAAAATAAATAGTAATTAAAAAGAAAAATATTATTTTACCATTAAACTGAATTAATATAATATATGTTATGAGTACGATACAGTTCTTTTATTATATCTTTAATCCTGCCTGTTGTTGCATTCACTCATCTAAACTAGAGATATACATCAGTGAACGCTCAAAATAAAATACTGTACAGATGCGAACCTAATATTTGATTCATCTGATGCAGCTGCAACAACAGAAGTAAACATACAACTACTTAACACATTTTATACTGCTACTGCTACCACTTGCACTACCATTACTACTACCACTACTACTATTACTATACTATGTATGAATGAATGAATGTTCAAAAAATCCCAGCATGAAAAATACATCGGCTTCTGGGTTTCAGTTTGTGGCACTGGAATAAAAATATGATGATCAACATCAGTATACATTTTCAAAAGTTACTACTACTACTACTACTACCATCACTATTGCAGTCACCATTATAACACTACCAATATTTGTAGTATTACTACTATTATCACTTCTAGTACTACTACTGTACCTCTAACTACAGCAACAGTTCCAATTATCTACTACAATTATCACCTACATTAGTACTGCTGATGCTACTGGTACTACTACTACTATTGCTAATATTGCTACTGTTGCTACTGCTACTATCACCAACGTTACTACTACTCATACTGCTACTATCATTACTACTTCTGCTATTACTAAAAATGTTGCTGCTGATATTAATAACTAGTACTAGTATTACTAATATGACTAATACATTTCACTACTTCTAGTACTAGTACTATTACTGCTACTACTATTACTTCTACTGCCAATAATACAAAAGAAATATGATTGTAGTTAGTAAGTTACCAATTTCGATTTCCATGTAATCAGGAACAACAGATACATTTTCATTTCTCTTTAATTCGTCATCTGAAATACATACATACATACATACATTACATACATACATACATTCTAGGACATTCTCAGTCAAGTTTGTTTTACATTATACATATATAATAATAATAATAACAATAATAACAATAATAATAGCAGTAATAAGAATTATAATAGCATATAATATTATAATAGAAACGACAATAATAATACTACTACTAATAATAATAATAGCAATTTAATAATAGCAATAACAATAATAATAACAGCAATAATACTAACCCTAATACTACTAATAATAACAGCAAAAAATAGCAGCAAGAGTAATAATAACAACCAATAACAATGACAATAACAAAAACAGTAAGAACAAGAAAAATAAATATTAATAACAATAAATCAACAACAACAACAACAATAACAATAAGAGGAAGCATAATCTGTTATGTTTTGTATGAGTAACAACAAAATTTTAATGGTCCATAACAAGTCATTAAGAATTTATAAATACTACTACTAGTGCTACTATTATTATTACTACTACTAGTACTACTAACATTACTACTACTAGTACTACTATTATTATTACTACTACTAGTACTAATATTATAAAATAAAAATGATTGTGCTATGTGTTACTAGTCTCCATTTAAAAAATAATGGAACAATTTCCAAATAATCAGGAACAATAGACACATTTTTATTTCCAGTTCTACTATTTCTTTGTAAGTCGTCATCTGAAATACATACATACATACATACATACATACAAATATACATACATACACTCTAGTTCATTCTCAGTCAAGTTTCATCAACATTATAGAAATACACTGATCTACAATTTACAGATCCTGGACACAAATAATTTATTTATCTAGAAAAATATAAAATGCAGTAATTCATTATCTAATGTACTACGAATAAATAGAAATCAGGCTGGAAATATTTCTACAAAGTTATCAAGTATGTTGTTTTTATTTTACTAAGACATGTGACTGTTGATTTCCTTACCTCTACGTTTTATTATCAAAACAAAGACCAGAATAATTAGTAGAACAACAACAAGCAAAACTGCTCCACCTGCTGCAGTTCCAATGTAGATTGTTTTCATATCTTGTGTAGAATCTGTGAATATTTTACAATTATAAAATAAAATTAAAAGGTACAAGAAAATTTTAAAAAATGAGAGAGATAGAAAAGTCAAATAGATTCAGTTATTTTCTTAAGACAGAAATTCTCAAAAAATAAAACTGACGGACGTACAGAAATAATCTGATATAAATGATAGAATATGTTTCTGAAAATGCCGGTGGACTGAAATGTTGTTTCCTGTAGTTAATTTCGTAAGAGCAAAAGATTATAGACGGAAGAAGGAACTGAAAAGTTTACATGTACGCAGTCAATCAGAAATATTTTTACAACTGAACAAAATGACATCGGTTGAATACAAAACATCAGAGTTTATTCTTCTTCATTAAATTATTAAATTATAAGTCAAACTGTCTGCACTTTAAAAGTGGTTTCATCTGTAATAATATAAAAAAAAAAATCATTTTATGTGTATATATACGTATGATTTTATATTTGTAGACAGACAACAAACATCTCTTCAGTTTCTGCTTAATATTTCCAGTCAAACGTAATTATTAATAACTACCTTTGAGAACAAGCTTCAATTTCTTCACAAGTTTTGTATCAAACTTTTCACTGGACACAACAACTTGGTAATCACCCGCATCTTCCCATTTAGTTTTGTACAGAATCAGCTGTCCAACTGAAGACCACGAATTTGTCTTAACAGGATCAGTCTGCTTTAATAATTTCCACTGACCATTGACCAGTTTGTACCAGGTAAAGACAGGAGGAGGGAAAGCAATAACAGAAATGTGGAGTACAGCATCGTTTCCAAGTTGTGCAGTAAAACTACTCATGAAACTTTCGTGGTAATTTACTCTGGGGTGGCCTGCAAAAAAAAAATGAATTTCAGAATAAAAGAAAAACGTTCATCTATTTAATTTTCTTTACATATGAATAGAAATTCAACCATGGGTTAATCTGAAGAGTAAAATAAAACAAAGGTTTCACTTACAGTTTACAAATAATTCAATTTGTTTCTTAACACGCTCGTTTACTGAGTTGTCAGCTGTACAAAAATAAATATTAGAATCTTCGCAGCTAGCTTCTTTCCAAGCAAACTGAAACTGTGTTGAATTGTGCACCACTTTAATTTGGTTTGTGTTGTTTCGTAGTTCTATGGTTGATGCGGGCTTACTGTCGAGACTACAAATGACGTCAACTCTGTCGTGTTCATTTACGTATGCAGAAAGTGACTGGTTGTTGATTTGAAAATTCTCAATGATTGGCTGGTCTGTGAAACAAAAATATTACGTTTAATAACTGAAAAATTGTTGTTAATGTCACTTTTTATTATTTCGTTTTGTTTCGGGCTTTTTTTAGTTAAGTTTATACATGTTACTTGTTTCGACTGATGAAGTTTGTTGATCTCCAGTTATAACACAAAATTTATTCACACTAATTATAACTGTAAAACATTATTAATCGTGTATTAACACTATAGAGAGCAATCACTTATGAAAACGGGAAAATGGCAAATAGCTAATCAAACAAAACAATACAGACGTGAAACCAGTAAAAGGTGGAAAGTGGACCTGTGCTTGGAAACAAAACGCTGAGGATTTTAGAAAACTTTGGAACCATAATGATGATAGTAATGACTATGATTAAGGTGAAATGATGGTGTTGGTCATGATGATGGTACTAGCGTTTCTGGTTTACTCACAAAACACTTCTAAATGGAAAACCCTTTTTCCAATACTGGCTGTTTCAGAGTTTCTTGACAAGCACGTGTACATTCCTGCATCATTTTTGCTGACATTTCTGATGTTCAAAATTCCATTTGAACTATAAGACTGAATAAGATGGGAATTCTCAAAACTCCAGCTGTAGAGACACGCTGGAAAACAGTCCGCTACACACACCAAACTAAAGTTTTCTCCAGCTACAGCGAATTTTCTCCCATCTCTAGATATAGATGTAGAGTTGTCTGGACCATCTAAAGTGTAGTCATAATAATAATAATAATAATAATAATAATAATAATAATAATAATAATAATAACAATTATAGTGATAACAGTAATCACAGTAATATTAATAATAACAATAACAATATAAATAATAACAATAATAATAGTAGCAATACTACTACTGGTATCCTCCCAAAAGTCATATGATCAAAAGTCATACAATTTGGCAAGCAGTCAAGCAGTAAGCAAGCTGGGCACCCCTGTGTGGCGAATAATCAACTAGTGTTGACTGGGTCTCACTGCTAACTGTTGTAATCACAGCTCCAGTGGGCAGCATGTGCTCGTGGTTTTACTCCAGTTATTTGGAGATGTTGCTCATAAATAGGAGAAGGACTTTGAAGGAGACATGTTTTCACAGTGGATCTGCAGGGCTGCCAGACTAGCTCTACTACAAAACAAAATTCAGGACGCATGGATTGAAACCATGGACTCGACACCAAATGTTCCTCGAGCCCAAGAGTTCAGTGACTGCATGGTCGTTAATTGGATTGATGATGATGCTCGCTTCCCCCTGCCGCTCTGAGACCAGTGGGCCACGCACCAACAACATCTGCATCAACTGCAGCAGAGAGTTAGGACGCCCCTTGAGTTGTTAATACTATATAAAGACTGGCTTTTCAAAACTGTTCATACTGCGACCTCGTATGAGCAACTCAATATGGCCGATTCAAAATTTTGGTTCAATAATATCTAGATAACATATTTTCATCAACCAAAGACAGTACAAAAGGAATCTATATTCACTGTGACGGGTCCCAAACCTATCTACCCATTTTAATTTATTCCTCCTTCCAAGTCAAGTTGTATAAAGCTAAAACATACCCTCGCTCAAGAACGATCTCGCGACCCGCAGAAAAAAGGCTGGCGACCTCCAGGTTGAAAACCTGTGCTGTAGGCTATTTACTGAAACTTAAGTGATCAAGTTATCTGGATGAAATAAAATGTATAAATAATTACAAGCCTTTCTTTCATTTATTTATTGCCGGTAGACATACAATATACAACAATGTGGGATCATGCCATTTTGTATCTGGCTAACTGGCAAAGGATTAAGTGTGCACCAAACTTTGACCTGTGTTGTTATAAACAGTAATTACTGTGACAAATAAGCATATGACTGATGGGAGGTAATCCTATTACTACTACTACTACTACTACTACTACTACTAATAATAATAATAATAATAATAATCATAATCATAATCATAATAATAATGATGATGATAATAATAATAATAACAACAACAACAATGAAAATAACAACAGTAATAAATATTAACAATAACATTATTACAACACCTATAAGAACAACAATAAGAAGTATAATGTGCTATGTTTTCTATGGGATAGAAAACAAATGTTAAAGACCCATAATAAGACATTAAGAATGTACTAGTACTACACTGTCCTGATTAAGAGATACTAGACAAGAAAAGCAAATTGATGATACTTACAATAAACAGCTAGTGTGATATTTTTCTCACACCTTTTCTTAAGCTTAGTGTTTATAGCAATACAGGTGTAAACACTGTTTCGTGTTAATTTTCTGACTCCGAATTTGCCTGGTTTCATGAATATAAGAGACGATTTAATAATGTGTCCTTTGAATCTCCAGCTATATGTGCAGTCAGGCTTGCAGTCAGCTCTGCAAGTCAGTATAGCCATTTTTCCTTCGTTATAACCAGATTTATCAGACGTTAAACTCATACTGCTGTCAGGACCATCTATAAAGACGAATTCATTTAAGAGAAGATATGTAAATACATTAATGACATACGCATTACATACACATTATCAAATATAATTTATCTTTTGTAAATTAAATTGCATTAACTAATTTTGTATTATAATTTATGTCACTTTCTCTCCTAAAATTTCTCTGTCTCTCTTGTTCTCTCTTTCTTTCCTTCTTTCACTCTCTCTTTCTTTTTCTTTCTCTTTTACTATCTCTCTCTCTCTTCTCTCATTCCTCGGAAATAAATATAACATTACAAATACTTACAATACATTGTAATATAAACAGACTTTGATGCACTGTATCCTGTATCATCATCCGCTAAAGCATAATGGCTTGCTGTACATATAAACAATCCATCATGGTTCCTGGTTGCCTGGTTGACAGTCAGATTACCATGAGACTTGTCTATACTCAAGTAAGCACCAACCCTAGATTTATAGTTGTAATGGTACCAGCTGTACCTCACTGGACTAGGACAATCAGACATACAAGACAAAGTGAAACGGTCTCCTTCGACAACAAATGCACGATAATACGGCACAGTGATCATTTTGCAGGGTCCTAGAAATGCAGTAATAATATAGAATAAAAAATTAAGTAACTCCAGTAATTCAGTACATAAAGTTCTGTGTCACATACAAATCAAAAAGGATGTTGGAATGCATAAATTATTATGAAAAGATACTAAATCTCTATAAATGAGTAAATGTAAAATTCTGAAAACTTTTTACACAATAAATAAATAAATAAAAACTATTGTTAATATATTATTGTTCTTTTATTCAAGTGCATTATAATGCTTTCCATTATATTTTCAGATTGATGATAGTTTCTTTTCTTACATTTTTTTTTTCAAATATTTTTCTTTACCTTATTTGTTTAGATTAAAATATTTCATGCTGGGTTGTTGTTTGTTGTTCTTGTTTTTTTTTAAAATGAATGTTTCGGTGCATATAATCGTGAAGTAATTTGCACCGAAACATTTTAATGTAAACGGAATTTCAAAAACAGAAAATTAAGAAAACTTACGCATTTCTCTGTAACACAGTCTGAATGTGGCATGAAAACCAGTGCCAGAATTGAAAACAACTACTACTTTGTTTGAATGACTTTGCATCGTCGATGAATTAGAACCACAAAATTTTACTACTAAAGGAGATCCATCTAAACAATAAATAAATATTTTTAAAGATACTTGAAATATTAAATAAAAAAACAAATAATAATAAAAATAAAAACAAAATGCTCAGATATTAGTTATGCCTATTAGCTATTATATTAGCTTTAGTAACCTATCATAGCTCACAACAAAATAATAATAACAGTGTCTGAACGCCGCCGTTATACATGATGTCATCGCTTACATGGCAAACTGAAAGCTGTACAGGTCCCGGACCAATTATCCGGACTCCTTGGAACCTGAGACATTCCGGATTTCTGGATTTTTCGATTTTCTGGTACCAAGTCATCTAAATATTTAGACATTTAAACATTTTAAAATTAAAAACATAAAGAAAATTGACGATACACAACCGTGGCGACTCGACACGTAAACAATGCGGCGAGTGAATGAACGCCACGCGGCTTGAAAGAGTAGTTCCTGTATGGTGAGGACAACAACAGCGCGCGCCAACTATGAAAATAGCGTCGGGAAAAAACTTCCAGTTTTCTGGTCTTTCCGGATTTCGGGATTCCGGATAATTGGTCCGGTAGCTGTATTTTTCAGACACTAGAAGAAAGCTTAGAGCCAATTTAGGGGTTTTTATATTTATTTTTATTTTTATTTTTTTTTTTTTTTTATTATTTTTTTTTGTTTTGACTCTTATTTAACGTCTGTTATCGTAATGGTAACATATGAATTATTAAATTTATTATATAATTCATAAAAAGGTAGTGTAACGTGTATCTATCATTTCCAAAAATAATTACATTTTCTTATTCATATTCCAATATATTTTGACCTACCGCTATAGTACTAATGGTAAGGACTAAATATAAGTGTTTTCGATTTCTTACTATCATGCAAGTGCAAGTGATCTGTTTGACTGTCAGGTGTGGAGGTCCACGATGCTTCTGTCAGAGTTATGTTGATCGTTGTTGAAGGTGAAGACGTTATGTACCAGTAAACGATGTCCCCACTGAGGTAAGAATACGAAATAAAAAAAATTACATCTTAGATATTCTCTCTCTCCAAAACCCACGCACGAAACACACACACACACACACACATAACATACTCACTCACACAAACATATCCATCTGTCTATTATCTGTCTCTCTGCGAGTATAAGACGTCATCATCCTATTATCTCCCTCAATACTGTAACACTGTACCAGATAAAGGCAGGAGACGCCCCACCCCTACAGAGACACCACCCAGCGAGCGGCTTCAGATTCTGCTCACAGTCTACGGCAACAGAGGTCGCCTGGACGTCCTCCATGGTGTTGCTCACAATCTCCAGATGTAAAATGTGTCCAAAACTTTATGTAATTACAACCAATTACGAAATGTTTCAAATAAACAATTTAAATTATATACAACTGTCTTTTTATATCCAGTTAATCCGTACAAGAGATCAATTATCCTTGACATGGTAGGCAAAGGGAATTGTCACGGGGACAAATGACCTAGGGGAAACCACCGTGGGGAAATGACCGGGGGGAACTGACAACGGGAATATCCTCGGAGGACATTCACTAGGATCATATATATATATATATATATATATATATATATATATATATTAATATTAACGATACTTCAGTAAAAGAACAAAATGGTTGCTAAGTGTCATTCATATATGTCGGATAAGGTCTCGTTATTATTATTATTATTATTATTATTATTATTGTTGTTGTTGTTGTTGTTGTTGTTGTTGTTGTTGTTGTTGTTGTTGTTGTTGTTGTTATTATCAGTTTATCAGTTTCTAGAAACATTCTTTTTTCCTATCATCCATACATTCTTTTATTATTTTATTTTATTTGTTTTCTAAGAAAATGTTGGTTACATTGCTATTTCAAATTCTAAATCGTGAAGGACAAAAACTGTACTTACGTTCTATTTCCAGTATATTTATAATCCAGATACTTTGCATTTTGTTTTGCCTTCAGAGTTCTAGCATACTTCTGGCAAATTACTTCAGAAAAAGTAGTGATAAAGAAAAACAATCAAAATAACATACATACATAAATACATACATACATACATACAAACATATATATATATATATATATATATAGGAGTAGATGGAAAAATAACGAATGATAAGAATTTAAAATGTGTATAATATGTAGAGGTGTGTCTTACTTCCGTTAACTTGTATGTATATATATAAGTATGTTAGTATATGTCTTTGTGAAATCTTTGTCTGTATGTATATATGTACGTTTATCTGTGTTCTGTGTATGTGAACGTGTATCTGCATCGTTTATGTATATATATGCGTGTCAGCATATACTTTGTCATGTTTGTTTAGATATTTGCGTGCGTATGCCAGTATTATTTTAGTTTATATGAATGTATGTATTCCAGTATTATGTTTGTGTTTGTTTATGAAGTATTATCTTTGTGTATGCAACAGTGTATGTGTAGTCTATGCTATGAAATGACTAAATAAATAAATAAATCAAAGCACAAAAATACAATAACTTACCGAAATTCCATGACGAACACGTTAATATAAAAATATAAATACAAATCCTCATCTTGATTCGATCATCTAAACTGTATATTTAGACAAAGAAGCGCATCTTGTGAAATAAAGTAAGTTGTTTTAACTGGGATAAAATATCAGACGTGACTATTTAACTCTGGACAATAAAGAAACCTGATCCAATTAAGTAACGCTACGATTAATAATTAAAACACACGATATGCTCTACAATAGTAGCTCCCTGTACAAAGTTCTTCATCCTTGTTGTTTTCTTTCTTTGTTCCTTTTCTTTGTTAACATTGTGTTTTTTTGTTGTCATTTATTTTTTTTTTTTTTTTTTTTTTTTTTTTTTTTTATTTTTTTTTTTTTTTTTCGTTATAACTATATGGGTCACATCATTCAAACCTACATGCATGATTTTTCAGATATTTCTCTGTTCATAGCATATTTATGAAACGGTAAAGTAACTCTGTGTGTATGGGTGTGTATGTATTTGTCTCTATAGACAGATAGATTATATGTATATATTTGTATGGTTGTGTATATAATATTCATGCTGCGTTTTTTTATATATATATATATATATATATATATATAATCTCTCTCTTTCTCTATCTATCTATATATATTTATATCTATATATATGTCTGTGTGTGTGTGTTTGTCTGTGTGTAGATATAGATTAACCTTCTTATTCCCAGGATGAAACCTGATCGAATTAAGTAATTTAAAAAAAATGAATCTGTGAAAAAATTCGATATCGTGTACAATAGTAGCTCTGAATACAAAGTCCTTCATACTCTGTTTTTCAATTCTTTCTGGTTTTTTTTTCTTGTTGTTTTTTTTGTTCTTGTTATATATATATAAAATATATGTGCATATGTATTTATAGATAGATAGAGAGATAGATAGATATAACTAAATATTATATCACACAACACACACATTTTGCTTTTTTAGTCTCATAATATATATGAGTGTGTGTGTGTATGTGTGTATATATATATATATATATATATATATACACATAAACATACACACACACACACACTGATCAATATTATTTTTATTTGGCATAACTGTGACCACTCAGCTATTAATTACAACATGATTAATATGACATCCCGATATGACGTCATAGTATTGACTTTTTATTGCTGAGGTAAGTCTGTTTTTCATTTTTATTTATTATTATTAATTATATATATATATATATAGCTAAAAAAGTATAACCTATGAGGAGACGACCGAGGTTTCTTCTCTGTGTACATCAGTACTGCACTATTTGCTTCTTATAACCGTCAGTAATAAATTATTCATGTGTATTTATCCATTCATTCAAATGTAAATTTGTTTAACATAACATCATAACGTTTAAAATCATAAATGTTGGCTTCTCAAACTAATAACCTGAGTCTATTAATGCTATTATATGGGTATCGTTTGTGTAATATATATTTATCCACTAAGTAAATATTTTGTTTGTTTACCAACACTATGTCAATCAAAAAAGCAAATACAGATACATATGACTCCTATATATTATTATCTATAGAAGTGTTAAAACATAAATATTGATTGATTGATTTATTTATTTAAATTGTTAGAATATTATATACACTCAAAGCTGATAATATCAAATGACAATATAAACAAGTATGTGATTTTGTAAGAGTAATAAACAACAGTCCATTTGTCTAATTTTGCAGGTAATAACTGTGATTTTTAATTGAGAAATAAATGAGTGGCGTTTACAAAATATCCTTCATACCGCTCGTTTCATGTGGTCTAAAAGTAAAAAAATAATATAATATAATACAATATAATATAATATAATATAATACAATATAATATAATATAATATAATATAATACAATATAATATAATACAATACAATATAATATAAGATAATATGTCGAACGGATCGACTGACGTAACAGACAAATAGAGAGTCAGCCAGACAGATGTATAGACAGGTGCTTTGAGAGATTTTTAGTCAGAGAGAGAGAGAGAGAGAGAGAGAGAGAGAGAGAGAGAGAGAGAGAGAGAGAGAGAGAGAGAGAGAGAGAGAGAGAGAGAGAGAGAGAGAGAAAGAGAGAGAAAATTTAGGTATACAAGTAAATAGTTATTCTTACCTAGAAATACCTTTCTTATAATAACTGGGTGACTCATCATGTCTGATTTCCTCGTAAGGATTTTGTTCAATTCTCACATCTTCCAGTTTAGAATATGAGTCTCTCAGCTCTTTGTTATCTTAAACACAACATTCATTGCTTATGTCTTAATGTGATCAGTGCTTAATCATTTATTTAAATAAAGCTCTTCTTCCACTTAGCACTATTCATCTCTATTTGTTTATAACTGACATTTAAAAAATAATAATAATAAAAATAAATGAGTAAATAAATTTAATATTAAACAAAGAAATTAAAACGGAAACGAAAATGGAAACAAAAATTAAAAGTATTTAGAATCAGTAATATTAGTAGTTAAACGAATGAAGAAAAAATATTATTTTATTTTACCTGTACTACTTTCAGAATAATTCTCTGGTGGCAAAGGGACCACATAACCTTCTTCAACCGTGTTCTTGTCACTTTTTGTACTTTCTGTTCAAAAAGATTTTAATTTGAATTACTTAGATCTTATCTAATGCATTTATTTGTTCTACATTATTACACTTCACTTGATATAGTAGAACAAATATATATAAATCTACTGATTCACTGAACTATTCTCATTACCAAACACAGCAATGCAAATTATAAAGGCAAGAGTAAAAACATTAACAACAAGAACAACACCAGTTATAATAATTGAAAAAAAGTATTTGAACAAATTTGGTAGAATAGGATAGTTCTTCTAGTAAATATTGTTTCTTTCTTTTAATAAGCAAAGAAATAAATAAATAAGTTTCAATAAGCAAATTTAAAACAAAAAGGGAAACGAGAATGGAAAACAAATTAAATTAAATTAATATATAAAGTGGTAATGGGAAAAGAAATGTGATGCTCAACAGCAATATACATATTGAACAGTTACTAATACTATTACCATTACCAGTGTTTCTAGTACTACTACTAGTATTACTTCTACACTATTACTAGTACCACTAACAGTATCACAACTAAAACGACAGTTTCAACCTAAACTACTACAATAACCACCACTACTACTGATTACAATATGATACTGCTACCACTACTACTATTGTTAATGTTGCTAGTGTTACTAGTGTTACTATTACCGATATTACACTACTCGTACTGCTTCTATGACTATTGCTACTGCTACAAATGCTACTAGTAATACTACAACTAAAAGGACTAATAATATTGCTACTATTACATTGCACTAGACTACTACTACTACTATGCCAATATTATAAAAGAAAAAAGATTCTAGTAAGTCACCAGTTTCCAGTTCCATATAATCGTAATCAGGATCAAGAGACAAATTTTCATTTCCACTTTTTCTGTTTTTCTGTAAGTCATCATCTGAAATATATATATATATATATATCATCATTATTACTACTGCTATTACTCAACTACTACTACAACAACTACTACTACCACTACTACTGCTACTTTATTATTATTAAAAATACTTTATAATTAAATTACAAAAAGAAAATGTAAGACACGAAAAAAAAAATATATATATATATATATATATATATATATAAATAAAGCTCGAACCTGATACTTCAGTCGATTGTTTGTCTGTTTCTCTGAAACATAAAAAGTAAAATTAAATCGGATAAAGAGCTTTTCTAATATATTTATTCTTAAATTCTAAAGTTATTTGTACACATTTAGTTACATACGTTTGATTTAAATATGGCTTCCCAGTCTTGTTATTGAACTGAATGTTAATTTAGGTACAATAATTAATTTTTTTTTTTTTTTTTTTTTTTACTTTCTTTTATAAATTAGTTTAAACAATTTTTATATTAATAAGATTAATTAATAAATTATGACTATTATGTTTTGAACAAACATCCTAAATACGAATTATTTTGATCTGCGTATGTTTCCCCAGTACTGCGTGATATCAGCGTTTGCTAATAATAAAGTATCTTATGAAAGAAATAGAACAAATTACGCAAAATACTGCAAAGGCACCAGTCCATGTATGAAGTGTACGTAAAATGATGTTAAGAAAATAAAAGATTCTCCACAGATTATTATATTATTGCTTTATTATGATTTACCAAATGTTGAATGTGTTAAAAAAACAAATCTAACAGTAACGACAAATAACACCCTAGAATTTCCTTGGATATCTTAACAAAATTAATACGTATTTGAAAAATATAAAACTGTTTATCACAAAATAATTGTAATTAATAAATTACCTTTTCGCTTTCTTTGAAGGAGCTGCAAAATTATATATACATATATTACCCATACATTCATTTTTTTTTTTTATACACTCTAGTTTATTCCCAATCTAGTTTCATTTACATTATACAAATATTTTGATCTACACTTTACATAGTCTGGAAACAATATTTTTTTTTTTATCTAGAAAAAGAATTTTAACATAAGAAATATAAACTGCAGCAATTAAGTATCAACTGTACTACGACTAAATAGAAATCAGACTGGAAACATTTCTACAATTATCGAGTATGTTGTTTTTATTTTACTAATACACGTCACAGTTGATTAATTTCCTTACCGATCCGTTTTCTTATCAAAACAAAGACCAGGATCATTAGTACAACAACAAAGATTGCTCCACCTACTGCTCCTCCAGTGACGATTGTTTTCATATCTTGAGTAGAATCTGTGAACAGTTTGCATTATATAAAAAAAAATAATGAACTATAAATAAATAAAAATGACAGAAATGCAGCAAAAGAAAAAATATATATCAGTGTTGATTACTTTAGTGACGTAATTTAAAATAATAATAATAAAAAATATATATTAACCAGCTACAGCGTATTGGCTCCCAACTCGAGATATAGATATAGATGTAGCTCTCTCTCTCTCTCTCTCTCTCTCTCTCTCTCTCTCTCTCTCTCTCTCTCTCTCTCTTTCTTTATTTCTGTAACCCTTGTAGCTGTATCTATATATCGACCTCTCTCTCCATGTTTGCAAACTGATATATCTATCTATCTCTCTATCTATCTATCTATATGCCTATCTGTCTATCGATCTGTTTCTCTATCTCTCGATCTATTTATATCTATCAATATATATGTCTATCTGTCTAGGTATAGTGAGAGGGAGAAAGAGAGAGATAGATATGTAGACACATACACACTGTTACACACATATATAGACAAACATATACGTACATATATATGAATTTGGGCGCTTCATTGACTATGTATACACAAACTACTTTACTTTAAAATATACAGCCGTCTTAAAGCATATGCTATTAACAGAGAGATATCTGAAAAAGCATGCATTAGATTTCTAAGTGATGTGATTCATATATTTAGTCTCTCTCTCTCTCTCTCTCTCTCTCTCTCTCTCTATATATATATATATATATATATATATATATATATATATATATATATTTCCGAAAATAAATGTAACATCCATCAGATACTTACAGAATACTGTAATGTTAACAGACTTTGATGCACTGTATCCTGTGTCATCATCTGTTAAAGCATGATGGCTTGCTGTACATATAAACAATCCATCATGGTTCCTGGTTGCCTGGTTGACAGTCAGATTACCATCAGGCTTGTCTATACTCAAGTAAGCACCAACTCTAGATTTATAGTTGTAACGGTACCAGCTGTACCTCACTGGACTAGGACAATCAGACGTACAAGACAAAGTGAAACGGTCTCCTTCGTCTACGTATTGGTATACATCTGGTACAATGGTCAAGTTACAGGGTCCTACAAGTGCAATAACGATATAGCATACAAATATAAATAACTCCCAGTAATTCAGTACATAAAATTCTGCATCACAGACGAAAGAAAAAGATTCTTTGTATCTATGAAATCAGTAATTGTAAAATTCAGAACTCTTTTTAGACAATAGATAAATAAATAAATAAAAAAATAAATAAAAAAATAAATAAAAACTATTGCTGATTGAAATTTGTTACTGGGCACTTTATTTTGTAGTTGCAAACTTTTAGTGTTATTTACTTTAATACTTTTTAGTGAATCCCATCACATTTTGATTGACGCTTAAACGTTTTTCTTTTTTCTCTCTTTTTTTTTTTTTTTTTTTTTTTTTTTTTTCATGCTTTTATTTCTTTTAAAGTAATATGCCTCGAAAGCGGAATTTGGTGCGGAAAAATAAATAGAAAGTTTAAAAAAAAAAAAAACTTACGCATTTCTTTGTAACGTAGTCTGAATGTGGCATGAAAACCAGTGCCAGAATTGAAAACAACTACTACTTTGTTTGAATGACTCTGCATCGTCGATGATTTAGAACCACAACATTTTACTTCTAAAGGAGATAGGTCTTAAAAAATAAATAAATAAATTGATTAATTAAATTTAATTAATTTAATTTAATTTAATAAAATACAAATTAGGAAGCAAGAAAAGACAGAAAAGAGAAATAAGATTAAAAAGAGGATTAACAAAGATGAACTAGAGTGTATATAATAAGAATGCAAGATTTTTACAGTTACCTATAATGTTATAAAAAGAATATATATATATATATATATATATATATATATATATATATATATATATATATATATTCTAGACAGTAACTATCATATTAGTTTGAGGAAGCCTTCATCACTCATATTAATCTATGACAGTAAGAATAATATGTGACAAACAAATCTGAACGGGGCCATGTTATAGAGTAATGGCGTCATTTCCTACATGGCGGATTGTATTTTTTAGACAGTAAAATAAAATTTTGTTTCTGTTTTTTCTTTTATTTTTATTTTTTTATTTATTTTTTTTCGCCCTTTTTACGCTTTGAAAAGTAATATTTGAATTCTTAGCTTTCGTGTAATGTGTCGCTATTGTTTTAAAAATGCTGCAGTTTTGAATTCATATTCCAACATTTTGACCTACAACCGCTATTGCATTAATGGCGAGGAGTAAATGTAAGTGTTTTGGATATCTTACAATCGATCATGTACAAACGATCTGTTTGACAGTCAGGTGTCGAGGTCCACGTTGACTCTACCAGAGTTAGGTTGATCGTTGTTGAAGGTGCAG
>CM022678.1:10403498-10520998 GCA_012295275.1 Chrysomallon squamiferum
AAATCTCTCTCTCTCTCTCTCTCTCTCTCTCTCTCTCTCTCTCTCTATATATATATATATATATATATATATATATATATATATATATATATATATATATATACAGAGGCTATACACACGAACGTACCCATAATTGTACTCGACATATAATCTGTGAGAAAAAAAAAAAAAATGCTATATCTATCTTTCTATATATATATATATGTATTTTCTGTATGTATATGTATGTTATGTATATATGTATATGTGTATTTATATATAAAATATGTATGTCTATCTATCTATATAGATATACATTCATACATACATACATACGTACATACATATATAATTAAAAATAAAAATTACTGATCATAATTATCATCCATCGTATCCGAAATATATTCATACATATACCTGTAACGAAAAGAAATTAAAAAACAAATTAACAAAAATACAACAAGAATACAATAAAATAAATATTGATGATGATGATGAAAATGAAGATGACGATGATAATAATAATAATAATAATAATAATAATAATAATAATAATAATAATAATAACAATAATAATAATAATAATTATTATTATTATAATAATAATATTAATAATCGTAATAATAATAATAACAATAACAATAATAATAAAAATAATAACTGTAATGACAACAATAATAATAATAGTAATAGCAACAGGTAATTAACCTTGTCGTTGACTTTCAAACTTTCGTATTTTCATATGAGGTTGTGGTTTCATATGAGGTTGTGAGGTTGTTATCAACCCACCCATTGCCTACTAGGTTTACTAAAGAGACCCGCCCTTTGGTCATAGATGCTTATAAAGTTTGTCTGCGACAAATCCCGACCCTCCTACATTGGTCACAAATTTCCCTACCCTTTGGTTTTGTTCATAAAGTTTAACTCTTACGGGAGTGCTGTAAAGTTTTGTTTGCATGTTTTATTCACTTACTCCTCAAAACACTGAGTAAATTTCATCATCAAGTAGATTAAAATAATCAACAGCAGCTTCTTGTCCTCCATTTTAGACCTTTTCAAGCTTTGCTTCTGCAGAGGATAAAAAATCTAAAAAGACCGACGTCAGAGAAAAATAAATTAAAACTGAATTTTATTACGATAATCAAAAAGTTTAATATCACAGACAGAGATTACTATTAATAATAATAATAATAATAATAAATCTAATCTTCAAAACATGTCAAGAATAAATATAAACACAGTCATATCCTGCCCTCAGTCTTTAGTTGTTACCTAGACGTCCACTTTTCCGTAAAACTGATGTAAATAACCTGCAATAAAAAATAACCATCGTTAAACATCGTTTTTTTATTTTTATTTTTTCTATAAGCATACTTTTGAGTCATATTCAGGATAATGAATACAGTTAACGAAACGTCGTCATTTAACGTTGTGAATTTCCCTGATTTATTATGACCTAGGTGGCGTTGCTGACGGACATAACGTCGGATGTAATTTTTAATCTAGAAAAATGGCTTAAGACGAATAGGCCGAAATGGTTTAGAGAAGGGTTTTACTGTAACTATAATATACTAAAAGGTAGAAGTTGAAAAGAGTTGCCTCCCTTAGACCATGAGATGTTCCTAGGGTTTACGTTAACCCAGTGGCTTTCAACCTTTTTTTGCCAACGGCACACCTTGGAACACATGAAAAAATAACGGCACAAACTGGCTAAATATACATGAAAAATATTTGAATTTTGGCAAGTCATAGACAGTATACAACTGTAAGTCAAGTTCAATGTTGCAAGAATGGTTTATGAAAGGATCTCTAATCCAAGCATACCTTTCTAATTTTAATGACGGAAAGTAATTGTTGATGCTTTCGTCCAGGGCTGTCAGATGAGTAAACACAATAGGGATCATTTCTCTAATGCAGGTAGAACGCAATAAAGGGAACATATCAAGATTGCCAGTGATTGCTCTTTTTTTCCAAATCACAATTTTCTTTTTGAGGGCAACTAACTCGTCTGTTGAAGTGAGAATATTTTCGTTTTTACCTTGCCTACTACTGTTTGTTTTACTTAGTTCACTAAATATTTCTGTCAGGTATTCCATTTTAGACATTAAAAATTCGCATCTAAGGTATTCACAGAATTTCTGCTGCTTGTCCTCGATAAAAATGATAATAATTCCTTGTGCAGTTCGTGAACACGATTTAGTACTTTGCCTTTCGACAGCCAGTGAACCTGTATATATATATATATATATATATATATATATTGACACACACATACACACACGCGCACACACACACACATGAGTGTACGGGGTGTGCCTGTGTGTGTATCACTTTATATGTCTCTCTATCCTCTATTCTGTCTATCTATCTATCTGTCTGCCTGTCTATCTATCTATCTGTCTGTCTGTCTGTCTGTCTGTCTACTTCTATCTATCACTCTCTCTATCGTTCGTGCATTACAACTATTATGTAACATGTACATTTCATTGTAATCAGCGAGCTTGATATTCGTACGGGTGCTGGGAAAGCACAGATGGATGTAGTGACTTAATTTCTGGGCCGCGCATAGACTGGTTGCAGTTTCCAGTCTTGCTTCCCGTTCTCTGTTCCGCTGAACGGACACATGCTTGGACCTTGTCCATACAGGGACTGGGCGGTCTGATTAAATAAATAAATAAATAAATAAATACCACTTTACCTGTTTTGGATAGGCGCCGGCTGTACAATTATCACTTTGTCAATGTAAATTTCATCTACTTCAGTCATGTGTAAATATCATCTCTATCAAATTATATGCAAATTTCTCACTACACTATCCTTTTCTATTTCAATGAAAAATAAAAAAAAAACAAAAAAACACAAAAAAAAAAAAAAAAACACAATAAAAAATAAAAATTCTCCAATTAATCATTAAAAAAAAAAAAAAAAAAAAAATGAAAAGAAAAAAAAAGGAATATAAAAATGTTAAATGACATCATGCCTGTCACTTCTGGTGTGTTTTTACCTCGAATAAGGCTGTGAACGGATAAAGTTTATCAGTGTAAATGATGATAAAAATTTACTAATAATTAGCTGAAATATGCATGCATACATACATACATACATAATCTTTTAAAATAACCAGATGCTGCTGACATCAACACACTGATAGATATAGACATAAAACTGGAATGGAAATGTAATCACTTTTTATGACAGTTAATATGACAAAAAACAAAATATATATATATACATATATATATGTCGACTGGTTTATATAACTTTTATGTTAACTTCATCGATATATTTCCAGATAAAGTGGATTTAAATAGCTGGTCGATTTCTGTTTATACATATTGAAATAAATATACATTATAAATATAGATATAGTTGTGCTCCAAAAACTCGATAATTCATTTATAACAGAAATGAAATTTTTCAAGCAATATAAATATGCATTCTGATGTTAACTGCAATAAATCCTTTAGTCATCTTTTTCTTTTAAATATTTCAATGAGAGCGAGACATAGGTTGTCATATAGCTATATACATACGTACGTACGTACGTATCTACATACCTCGATGCACAGATACATACCTACATGCATACGTACAAGACAGACAGAGAGATGATATACGGATATGCACAGAAACAATTAAACAGCCAGACCTGTAGATCATAATTAATTAAAATAGAAAGTGTTGTGTTCACTATAATTCAATTTCTTTTCTTTTTTTGAATAGTTATCTGCGTGTATTTTCGTTATTTAAATACTTTTCACATTATTAACATGTTTTATTACTTGCCTAATACATATAAACTGTTATTAACTAAACCACAGAGACAGAACTGTCAAATCAGCATTTATTTATTCATCTGACGAAACTGTAAAATTTCCACTAAACTAGAGGTAGGAATTCTGAAAAACTAAATTTAAAGATTTATAATGTTAGTCACAAACTATAGAAACCGTATAATTTTGTTTAAGTACATAATAAAGGTAAAATCCTGGTTCAAATATACCAGACAAAGAATGACTGGTTCAGATCTATCAGACAAAGTATGACTGGTTCAAATCTATCAAAGTATGACCCTGGTTCAAATATATCAGTATGAACTTAGTTAAAATCTAGCAGACAAAGTCAGACCCTGGTTCAAATCTATCAAAGTATGACGCTGGTTCAAATTTATCAGACTAAGTCAGACCCTGGTTCAAATCTATGAGTTAAAGTATGACTCTGGTTCAAATCTAGCAGACAAACTATGACCCTCGTTCAAATCTATCAGATAAAGTCTGTGACTGGATTAAATACTACCCGAAAAAGTAAACCTCTGGTCTACAAGACAAAGCAAAACCATGACCCAACTCGGTAACAGAGACATGGATAGATCTACCACAAAACAATTAAAATTTCCGGGGAAAACATGAAAAACAAATAGAATTATCCGAAAAATAATAACGAAAAACAAGTCGAAATTTCAGAAAAAAGAAAAAAAAAATTGAAAACCAAGCTGAAACTTAATCAATGTAAAACACAAAACACGACAATAATGTAAGCAGAAAATGATATCAGCAGAGCAGATGACGCCTTAACAACCGCAACTGTATGTGCAAACAGGATATAAAAACCGTTTAGACGACATTTTTGAACATCCACAGTGACAACAAATCGCCATGACACCAATGACACACGAACAATGCGAGCTAGCTATGGTTATGGCACTGGCGGGTGATACCCATGTCTTTATCACAAGAACCTATACAACACATACAACCTCCATCCAATCAACGTAATCTGACAAACGTTACGTAGTCCTCGTGACGTCATCAGACAGTATATACATATAGTTACTTGATTAGATACACGTCGTTACATACGCAGATAGATACACATATTTACGTAGACGGATAGATAGATACAAATATTTAAAAATACAGATATGTAGATATAATAAGAACAATAGATAAATTATATTAAAGAGTTGTTTAGCGTAAATAAACTGACTGTACAGTTTGTTGTTGCGTTGTTGTTGGGGTTTTTTTGGTGGTGGGATGTTGCTTATTTGTTGTTTATTTTGTCTTTTGTTTTGTTTTTGTTTTTTTAGTTTTTGTTGTTGGTGTTTTATTTATTTTTTGTATTATTTGTGTGTGGGTTGTAAGTAAATACAGGAAACAGCTTGCTATTTTCTACAACGATTTATTGACAGAATTTTTGTTTTATATGCACTGACATCTGTTGCATAATAAAGTTTGTCAAGAAACAGAACCTTTAAAAACGGGCATAGATTGTATAAGAATGGATATTTCTTATAGGACGAAAGGCACTTTTTTTTCAAATTTAATTAATTAGGAATAATTATTTATTTGAAAATAAAGAACAAATGTGTGGAAGGAGTGAAAGGAACAGCCGCTCTTCAATTACGAGACTGTAATCGAAGCAACAATCAAAAACAGTCTTGGAAAATGTAAACAAGAAAATATGACTGTTAGAAGAAACATATTTTATAAATAACTGTATCATTTTATTGTAATACATCATTATTAGCGAATAATAATAATAATAATAATAATAATAATAATAATAGCAAGATGATATTTAAGTTTCCTATTTTGTGTTGAACAATGACAAAATGGTTATTCATTCGTAAAATCTAATTGTTCACATTAGCTCCACACACATGGACACACAAACATTTACCTACACACAAACATTATATCGGTTTAATTATATTTCTGTCAAAAAGGTATTAGTTGTGATATCACTGATAAATGTAATAAATAAGATTTAAAATATCACTTTACCATTAACGAAAGCATGATAAAGCTGTTCAAGTACGTGTGTGTGTATGTGTGTGTTGGAGTGTGTATGCATGCGCACTGTTATAGATAAGAATAGCTATAAGCAGTATATGTACTTAAAAAAATTATTTTTTTTTTTTTTTTTTTTTTTAGTGTTTTTGTTGATGATGATGCTGACAGTGTTGTTTTCTGATTCTTGTTCATCTTCTCGTTGTTTTCTAGGTGTATCACACTGGTTTATCCGGTTTGCACCAATATTTTATTCTTAATTTAGAGTACAGTGGTACCTGTCTTTAGCGGCCACCTACGATGTACGGACACTTTTCCGAGTCAAGACTGTTTTTCAGTTAATATGCCCTTAGAACAACGGACACCTAGTGAATGCAGACATCATTTTTTTTTTTATTTTATTATTATTATTATTATTATTATTATTATTATTATTATTATTATTCCACTGCTAAAGCGGACAGTCATACCGATTTGGATTTGTTTTCTCAGCTTGTGTACAATACTTTTAAAGATGGCGTCGCCCATTTTGTCGAATCAGAAAAGCACACGAAACTGCAATCTCCAAACGCTTGCCCGCCAAACCGTGCAAGTTCAGATCATTTGATAAACAATTCTGATAATTCAAACCTTAAAGATCATTCCATGCGTATCTATGTTTTATAAACTCCGAGTCTTAGCGGACTTTCGAGATAGAAAATAATGTGTGTGGCTAGCACCAATCTCAGCTCTATTTCGGTTTCAAAGACAATATTTTAAAAAATAGATATACCATATTCATATTATGCGTTTTACGGTTGAAAAATAAGTTTATCTACATCCGTGTATGAACTCGATATATTATTTGCAATTGTGTTTTAGAGAAAGCTGTAATGCTTGTTATGTTTGTTTGGGTACTGGTGTGATGGATATAAATAAAGCCTGTAAATTTGTTTTTTAGGAGGACATCTGCAATCTAAGTCTGACTGGATTTTTGTTTATAATAAAAAAAGAACTGTACAATAAAACTGTACAATTTAAGAAATTTCGATTTCATACAATGTATTATTGGGGAGTGCAGTTCTACTATTTCCAAAAGTAAAACAAGCAAGAACAAAAATAAAAGACCGATTTATTTTAAATGCAATCGTTAAAACGTGTTGCCTTTGTAACGTAACTACACATCAATACAGTTTATTACCTCTATATTCAAATTTGAAATTTTATACTGGTACAAAAATTAATAAGGCAAGAAAGAAAAACAAAGATAGTTCCCGTGTTTTACATAGAAAATAACTGGGTTTATAGCCAGGTACCACAGATAATGTAAAAAAATAAGTCTTAAATGATAGCGATTCAGAAAAATGACAACAAATATCAATATTTTCTTTCTACAAATTATGTTGATCATACATAGGAAATTATGACATATAAAGGCAACAGGTGGTTTGTAAAATGATATTATGTGGACCGGTTTGTGTTTATCTTTCTATAGAGATAAATTAAATGAGTTCATACATACATACATACATACATACATATACACACACACATACATACATACATAATTACATACATATACACACACACTCATATATATATATATATATACATATATACACATATACATACGTTACTTTTTGTATTTATCTTTGAGTTCATACATACACACATACATACATATATACATACATACATATATATATATATAAACAGTATGTATATAAAGGAACGAATCAGTCATTGTGGCATTATAAAAGATACAATAATAGCCAATGAATTTTAGAAATAATTTAATATTGTCAAACAATAACAAAGTCTTTTGTACGTTAGCTTAACAACATCAGAGTTAACAAACAGGATGTCCACCAAGGAAAATATCCATTACCTGTGTTAATAAATTTCAGTGAATCTAGACATGATTGCAAGACATGACGCGAATAAAACCTGCCTGGGTAACGATCACAAGTCAGATAGTTCAATAAGTATATTAGCACATTAATGTAATTTACGTATTTATGTAATTTACATATTTATATAATTTACATATTAATGTCATAATAAAAATGTCATTTATCTTTCTTTGTATGCAACGCTCTCTATTTCATAAATAAATATGCACTTTCAAACGAATGTAAATACACATACATACATAAATACACGAAGAGGCAAATACGCATACACATACGCACCTACACACACACACACACACACACACACACACACAAACCGGCAAACATACAGGCAAACACAAACCAGATATTACACATTAATATAAAATGTAAAAAAAAAAAACATCATCCATTCGTCCGTAAATCCTTCAACAATTCACGTCCCTGTTGTTATTGTTGTTTTTGGCTCGTCTTCTGTCGATGGTCTAAACACAGACAGCATTGTAATTTCTAAGAAAATGTCTCCCGTAACAAAATACAGATTTGTTTCACGTTATCCAAGACCACATTTGCATTTTATTTCCGTTGCAGTCACGGAGTCTTAAAGCAGATGTTCCTGCTACCGCCTCCAGACACTTGTTCCTTGAGCTGAAGTAAATCGTTTTGTTCTGAAACAGACACGTCGACGACACATGATCAGCTCTTGCTTCTTAGATTCTTTGTTACGGCTAGATTAGTTTTATCACTATTGGTTTAACTTGATGGATGATGGTGATAAATAGAACATCATTATCTACGAGTTAATTTTTGACATGCGATTAACTTGACGTAAAGTAATGATTTGTATAAATAGATTTAGTATCTAATGTCTTAATTTGTGACGTATAAAGGTGATTTTTGTCAAACAGATTGTCACATCTGTATCAAAGTTAGAAATATATTATACCAACATATATATAGTGGTGTATATAAATACTTATTAACATCGAAATTAAAAGTGATCAGTGTAAAAAAACACAAATATTGTTACATTACAGTTAAATACGTTGAATAATATCCCATGGTAGTCAAAATATAATGTTTTATATACATATATTTCGTTGACTGAATGAAACGTGAACATATGCCTATTTAAACTGATTAATAATTAAGCCTATGGGGGGGTTTCTATGAATAATATTTTATTACTATACATAATAACTATAAAGAATTGTTTAAAATTTTAAACACGGGAGGTTTTTCGAAGCATGAATTTGCAGAGAAATAATTAACAACAAAAAGTGAATAAACAAAAATACAAACAAACAACAATAAATAAATAAATAAATAACAAATAAAACAAAGAAACAAATTAAATAAAACAAAACAAAACAAAACAAAACAAAACAAAATAAAGTAAAATAAAATAAAATAAAATAAACAAAACCTTTCCAAAATAACTATATATTATTATTACAAACAGTAAAGAAATTACCGTACTTACTTCTGTATATGTGAAGTTCTGATTGCCGCCCATCTGATGACAAGAAAACATAATAATTGTATCATCGGATCCATCGCCGGCATCAAGACAATGTACAAACTGACGTATTTCTGGTATTTTGTCCATGAAATACCAGATCTGAAAATAAAATTCATTCATTCATACATTTATCTACGGAACAAATTTAGTTTCATAATTATAAACTTTATTTAAATTCTTTATCGAAATATCTGTGTGTCTAACTAGTCCTAGTATACTCTGACGAGAAGAACTAAGATGGTAATTTGTATGGATATCGCTGGTTCTGCGTCAGAGATAAATTTTTGGCAATTTCAGTCGATTACTGAGAGGACCCCCTCAAGTGCGTGGCCCTGCAAAGCCATCACGTGTTAATCAGCTGACCGTTACGTCATGGAATCAGCCTGAATCCATGACGTAACGGTCAGCTGATTAACACGTGACAGCTTTGCAGCGTCACGCACTTGAGGGGTGCTCTCAATAATCGAAGATTTCAGACTCGATGATTTTATGAAAGCAGTCTCCGATTCCTACGATACTTATTACTGTACTTTTTATGGTGTATCAGCGAACTCGAAACTGAACGATCTAAAGCAATCTAGAGACAAAGAAAAGTGTAATTGCTGGAATCGTTGCCAAAACTATATGGAAAGAATTAGCAAAAAAACAACGGTTAATACCTGTCCATCCAAATGGATACCGGGCTAGTATATATATATATATATATATATTCCATTATTATTATTATTATTATTATTATTATTATTATTATTATTATTATTATTATTATCGATGAAATAGCAAACGTCAGCTGATTGGAGAATACAGAAAATGTTATATGTCACCTGATTGGTTGAATTTTCTACACAAGGTCGCCACACTAGTTTTTTCTCCGAATCAGTATAGTCACCCATTGAATCAATACAGATTTTAGTATGACCGTCATTACGAATCTGAAATTAAGAAATGAATAAATAAAATAAAATAAAAAAGTTAATAATAATAATAATAATAATAATAATAATAATAATAACAACAACATCAAATTTATAATATTCAAATCATCTGAATTCACTCATAAATTAAAATAAACGCGGAAATTGTGCACAGTCTTCAAAAACCCAGTATCTGGACTTGACCTCAGTATGTTTCATTTATAAACACTGACAGCTTAATCATTTCTTCATCTAAAATATTTCCAAGATTATTTTACTTTAACTATTTTTTTTGTTTCTGTAGGTGATTAGAATTTACATATGACGTGATTATCAATCTAGGGTTACCTGCCCTCGGAACTTTGCCATTGTAGGAATAAATGCGTTAGGGTAAATATTCTTAATATACCAGTCAAAGCTTTTACATTTGAGTCGCTTTCTGAGTTCCAGTCTGTCAGAAATATCTCCATAATTAGGCTGTAAACGGAAAAGTATGGTTAGTGTTAGATTTTATTTTAAATGATTGCTGAAATACAAAGATAATACATAACCAGTGATTATTATAGTTAATATTGGTTGTTTTTCTAATAGTTTCAGATTATGAATGATTCTTAACTGGGACAGTTTTTTTTTTTTTTTTTTTTGTATCTCGTTTTATTGTTGTTGTTGTTGTTTTTGGGTGTTTTTTTTCGGTGGGGTGGTGTTTATTTGTTGTTGTTTTTTAGGGGTGGTTGTTGTTATTTTGGTGTTGTTTTTGGTTTTTTACTGAATTTGTTGTTTTTTTGGGGGTTTAACTATTTTTGTTAGATGTTGCTGAAGTAATAATATTAGTAATAGAAATAGTACTAGTTGTTATTGCTGCTGTTGTTATAGTGTTATTAGTTGTAGGAATAGTCTTAGTAGTAGAAGCAGCAGCAACAGTAGCATTTGAAATGGAACTTATAGTAGTAGTAGTAGTAGTATAGTGACAGTAGTAACAATGGTAGTAGTGGAACTGTAGTAGCAGTAGTAGTAGAATCATCAACAGCAAATGTAGTACAATAGTAGTAGCAGTAGTAATACCCCGTGTTTTATTGTTGATGATGATGATGTTGTTGTTGATGATGCTATCAGATAAATTAGTATGTTAAAAGAGATCAACTCACGATCGTGTTTAGTGTATCAAGATAAAGGTGTTTATATTCATCCAGCCACACCATGGCTACCCTGAGTGTATTTTTAACTAAACTGCCAGGAATATTGGAGTAGGGGGCGTGACTTCGGAACACGTGACCCACTATAGAACAGGGGATTATTTCCAAAGTTCCCCCACACATCCATATCTAAAAAAATAAAAACAAAAAATTATAATAATAATAATAAATATAATAATAATAATAATAATATAATATAATATAATAATAATAATAATAATAAAAAATAATAATAATAATAATAATAAATAAAATATAATAACAATAATAAATAAATAAATAATAATAAAACCAATAAAAAAGATTCTTATTATTTGTTTTCCTTATAAACGAAAAATGTGTCTCATTGCTGAAAAGATTAGTCTTAAATGTCATCCTGTCTATTATTTTCTGCAACATCTGAACACAAGTTCAAAGAAACAAACAGCTATTATTTAGGTTGATGGACAGAGAGAAGGAAAAACAGATATTTAGGCAATGCACATAGACAGATAGTGAGAAAACTAAAAATATATAAATATTCTAATTACTCGAAATGATATCTCCAAATTTTCTCCGCCCCAGATATCCATCTTGTCGTCATAAGTTCCGATGTGTTTGAAATAAGCTCTGTTGATTGAAAACAAACCGCCAGCCATCACAGGAGACCTGAAGAATGATGACAGTCACTTTAATTTAACAAACGATAAACTATCTAATACGTTTTATTTTATTATATCGTAACAGAAGATATTTATGATTTAATACATCTTATCTTAAATTATAATAATAGAAAAGTATTTATAATTTAATGCATCTTATCTTACATAGAAAAATAGAAAATATTTAGCCATTCAGTATATTTTGATTTTAACAGAAAAAAAAAAAATTTATAATAAAAATCACAAGATCAATTTTGTATTATTTTTGTATTGTTTTCATGAGCGAACTATGAATTCTCTTTATAGAACTTGTGTCTTCGTGAATTAATTATGCACTGTTTTGTATTAATAATGTATTAATTTCATGAATGAATTATGTATTGATTTCATGAATGAATTTCTGGTCTTCATGAGTGAATCATATGTATATGTATTTTTATGAATGAATGATGTAGCTTTCATGAATTAATTATACAGTATTCATACTGATTTCATTAATGAAGTATATCCATTGTTTTCACGAATACATTATACACTGAATGAATATAATACTGTTTTCATGAATGAAATCTATTGTGTTCGTGAATGAATTATACGTTACTTTCGCAAAGGTAACTTCTTTTTTTCGCAAATTAATTACCTATTGTTTTCATGAATGAAATATATTGTACGCAACGAATTATGCGCAGATTTCTCAAATTAATTACATATTATTTTCGTATTAAGTCCACCTCTTGCTTCAGCAACAAAAATAAATAAGTATGTGTATTAATCTTTGAAATTCAGAAGTAAACAAAACAGACGGTAGAAAGTTATTTTCAAGCTATACGGACACACTCTGCAGGAGAATAGTTATATCATAAATGACTCATTTATTTTCTGATTCTTAATAATAATAATAATAATAATAATAATAATAATAATAATAATAATAAGAGTAATACTAATAATAATAATAGTAGTAGTAATAATAATAATAGTAGTAGTAGTAATAATAAGAAGAAGAAGAAGAAGAAAAAGAATAACAGTAGTAGTAATTCACCCACTCACTCTAAAGGAAAAATGTCTGATTTACGTTTCGCCATTAATTCGGGTCTGGCAGCAGCCCAGCCAAACATCATTTTCCAGTCAAAGACGCCCACAAATATATTAGACAGGGGAGCGTCGCTCATTTTGAATGTGTTTTTGTTTATGTCTGGAATAACAGGCCAAACCACGTGATTCCAGCCTTCGCTGATACGAGCCATTAATGGTTCCAACCAACCTGTGGGAGGGAGAAAAATAATAATAATAATAATAATAATAATAATAATAATAATAATAACAACAACAACAACAACAACAATAACAACAACAACAATAATAATAAGAACAATAATAATGATGATGATGATGATGATGATAATAATTTAATAATGATTTAACAACAATTATAATAACAATAACAATAATAATAATGATAATAATAATAATTGTAATAATGATAGTAACAACAACAACAACAATAATAATAATAACAACAACAATAAATTAAACAATAAATAATTTTAAAATAAATAACAAAATATACAGAAACAAAAACTTATTACAATATCTTTTTTAACAGTAATTATTTAAAAAATACAAATTAAATTTACATAATTAATTATATAGTAATAATAAAATCTAGATACGTTATTGAATCTGCTGCCACTAAAACAGCGTTAAAAGAACAATTTTATTAATTTGCTTTTCTGTATTAAAATGCTAAAAATGTCATTGCACCTGTCGATATTAAACTGACAAATTACCTTGGAATTAATCAAAACAGATGACCCTGGTTTATTTTGGTAGTGTAAAACAATACATAATTTCATGTCTAAAATAATACGAAATAATTCTCAGATTAACATTTTCACTGATAGAAAAAATGTGTGGGTGTCAAAATATAACCAGTATATATGACATTATCATACTGCACTGAACCCAGTATCAGTTCCACAACATAGAATTAATAAAAATGCGAGGAATAATTTGTCATTATTTTACATAATAAATTTAACAAAAAAGATTGATTCCAAATAAAAAATTGCAGACGTGAAAGATTAATTCCAAATAAAAAATTGCAGACGTGAAAGATTAATTCCGAATAAAATATTTCAGGCGTGGATTTGAAGTGATCAATGAAACTTCTTTAATAAATTACCTTCGTTACATTCACAGTGAGAATCCAAAAACGTGAGCGTCTGCCCTGTGGCAGCCTCGTACCCGTACAGACGTCCACGTATCAGTCCCTGACGTCTGTCAGTCCTGATTATCTTTACTGGTACAGGAAGTCTGGCAACGTGATCTTCTAATGGTGCCTTTAAATATCCTGCAAACAGCAAATACTGATAATTAAAGAGCCATGAATATTTTATACCAAAACTGATATAATAATAATAATAATAATAATAATTTTTGAAAATAATGATAAATAAAAAATCACATTTCTTCTACAAAAATAATTTACTTTTAATATAATACAGTGAATGTTTTTTTTATGAAGCTGCTCTACCATAATTACTAATAGCATAATGTCAAAATAAACTGTCTCTCTCTCTCTCTCTCTCTCTCTCTCTCTCTCTCTCTCTCTCTCTCTCTCTCTCTCTCTCTCTCTATCTGTACACACACACACATTCACACACACACACATACACACACACACACACACACACACACACAGATACGAATTTCTTTTTATATGTATTTAGATCCATCGATCATAACGAGAACCAGAATAATTAAGAAATGATTTGTTTAGCTTTTACCAAAATATGAGGCGTCGTCAACGAGGATGATTTCGTGGAGGAGATGTCTCGGTGATTTGTTGATGACGCTGTGTATCGTTCGTAACAAGGCGCTCTTAGCCTCGTTGTGAAAACATATTATTACACTGGTATTTGGAAGATGTTTGGGATATGTAATCGGCAAGCATCTGAAAAGAAAATGCATATAAAATTTTAATATATATATATATATATACACTATTCAATATATATTGAACAATAGAATCCTATGAGGCAGATTGACTAATATTTTGTTTAATGAAGTTCTTAAAATCGAACCTTTTTGATTATGAAGTGTAACAATTATAAAACAAGTGTATGATAAAAATTACATACATACATACATACATACATGCATACATACATACATACATACATACATACATACATACATACACACATGCATACATACATATATACATACACACACAAACACACACACACACATACGGCGAAGCAAAAAAAGTATATTAAACTTATCAGTCGTTATAATATTGTTTGTCATATGTCTTTGGTAATAATAATAATAATAATAATTTAACTGAAATTTCTAACTAAATTTAAATCTGAAAAATAACAAGGAATCTTACTTACCGTTTGTCTCTCATATCGACTAGAGGTCGGTCTATTGATATCATGTTGCTAACGTATTCGTTAAAGGAATGTTTTCGCCACCCTTCGTTATATTTTTTCAGTTCTTCTTTGGACATTTTACTTCTGTCAACGGTTACAGCTTCTCCAAAGTAACCTTGAAAACCAATTTAATATAATTCCGACTATCATTTATATTATTATTGTCTGTGATGTGACTGATTTCTTTACAATATTTTTCTTCTTATTATTTTTTCTTTCCTTCTTTTTATTATTATTATTATTATTACTATTGTTTCTTTTGAAATTTGTTTTATATGTTATTTTATTATTATTTATTAATTTATTGACATTTTTAATATTTATTTTAAAATAAAACCGGTGCTACTACCACTGCTTCTACTACTGCTACTTCTACTTATACTTCTACTGTTACTACAACTATTACTAATACTAATACTAATACTTAATAATAATAATAATAATAATTACCGACTCGATTTTCATTTTTGGTGAAATTAACTTCATTTATGGGAATTCGTTTGTTAACACTCTTTACGTCAAAGTTGATGTTGTGTTTATCTCCCTTCTCTTCGTTCAGATCGAGGCTGTCCTTTACAAATTCGTGTTTATCTCCCTTCTCTTGGAATACGTCGAGGCTGTCCTTTTCCAGACTGAGTTTACTTCCCTTTTCTTGATTTACTCTGAGGCCGTCCATTCCTAAATTTTCGTTATCTCCTTTGTCTTGGTTTATATTCAGGCTGTCCTTTTCCAGATTTTGTAGAATGTTTGATTCGACTTCTTGCTTTTTGTTTATGTTGTCAGTAATATTTTCAGAGTCCACCTTTTCTTCGAGTTTATCAAGCACATGTATAATGTCTTCGTTAAGATTCCTGATGCCATTGAAGCGGTCGTCGATATAATCATTACTTCTCCCCAGTGTTGATCGACTGTTCTTGAAAAACAGTTGTACTCCCAGAACAAGTGTGACAAAAAGAATGAGTACCTTCAAAAATCGACTTCGCCATATTAATTTAAAACGGCGCATGATTCTGTTCTAAACTAAGTTGATGGAATATAATATGGATTTTTTGTTGTTGTTGTTGTTGATGATGATGTTGTTGTTGTTTTTAAGCCATCAGTCGTAAGTAATCAGAACAATTACTGAAATGTTAATACTCTGATTCATAGAAGCACTTTGTTCGCGAACCTACTTTCATCTTGAATGTATTATTAACATTACCTTTTTCATATTATGTTGTTTCTGTTTCCTTGTTAATTAAACTGTTTTCATTTCGTCATGTGTTGTTCATATATTTGCTGCCTTTTGGGGTCTGCTTTTGTTGCTGTTCTTATTAGCTCGGCGATTTTTATTTTATATGTTTATTTACTATTATTTTTATTTTGTTCTGTTTATTTCTATTTGTTTATTTTTTTATTTTATGCCATCCTCTTCAAACCCTGTAAGAATAATAATAATTACAATATTTGTATTATATATGTCTCAATTGATATTATTTTACATCCAATGATGTGAGTGTTTATTTGTTCGTATGATGGGCGTGGGTTTTTATATATGTGTATATCTATATATATATATATATATATATATATATATATATATACACACACACATATACACATATGTACTGGCGCACGCACGCACACTCAGTCACACATACACATAAACGCACATTCGGTATAATTGCTTCTTTTTATATGTGTGTGTGTGTGTGTGTGTGTGTGTGTGTGTGTGTGTGTTGTTTATCAAACAAGTTTATCAATTTGAAAGAAAATCAATGTAACAATTGCTGTTACAGGATTTCACATTTTTTAAAACACATAACTGTCACACACGTGTTTATCAAACGCACAAACCACAGCGTAAAACTCTGGTTTGCGCGTGAAATGGATCACACGGAGCACAGTAAGAATCCAATCTGATAAATATCTCTGTCCAGGAATCCAACTGTGTGATAAAATCTAACACGTATAATATTGATAAAATGATGAAATAAATGTATCGGTCTTTGTTTCAATTTATGTAACATTTATGATTTCTTCCAACAAGAGGACTTAGTTATAAAGGACATATTAAATAATAATAATTATAATAGTAATAGTAATAGTAATAATAATAATAGTAGTAGTAGTAATAATAATAATAATAATAATAATAATAATAAATTAAATACATAAAAAGTAAAAATCTGTATATATATATACTGATAATCAACAAGCCTATTAATTTAAATATTAAAAGATTCAGTTTTGTTATTGTTTTGTGTTGTTTGGGGGTTTTTTGTTGTTGTTTTTTTAACTGAAATCTCATTCAGCATTTCCTAACGTTTTAATTACTGCAGGGACAACACACATTAAATTTCTTAATTTATACTAATTAAAAATAAGATCTCACCTCTAATTTCAGTAATCTTCTTCTCAGTCTGCCACGAATATAGTGTTCAATAACAAAATGCAACCATATACTAACAGCTGTCACGGCGTATAAAGACATTTTGTTCGATACCTCTCTATAAATAAAACTTGGCCAGCCAACAAGCACTTAGAAAGCTGTTTCTTCATTGTCTGTATTTCAAAGTTTATCAAACGAGAGAAAAGTGGGAGCGCGAAATATGGCGAATAACAGGATTTTCAACCGGAAATTGGAGGAAAACAATACAGAAAATAATAAATAAATAAATAAATAAATAAATAATTAAATAAAGTACTTGGCTAAAAAGTCAAGTGGTACATTGTTTAAATGACAAATGCGTTATAGAAAGATCTGTTACTAATGTTTTAAATACTTTAGTAACGAAACTGAAAAGAAGTGCTCTTTGATGTATCTATTTTCTAGTAACGCTGAACGGACTCATTAAATTCAGTTATTCGCAACCTTTTATCAGAAACCTTTTATCTCCGCTTCTATTTGTTGATTGACAAGTTTGAAACCGGCAATATATATATACCGGAATTTTATGAATCTCATTTAACACACACACACAGACACACACATATATACATACAAACACACACAGACACACACACAATTATATGTATATAAAACTATTTTGAAATAAATCCTGTACCATTTAATTTTTTAATTATATTATTTAGTAAATAATATTAATTAGCTATTTCTGTATTCTTTTCAGTAGGACATAATTCATAATCACATGATCGTATGCAAACGTTTTTAGCGTGAGGTAAAGAGTTGAAATTCATTTCCAAGGAATAAAACTTTGCCGCTTAAATAATAATAATAATAATAATAATCATAATAATCATAATAAACTTCCTACAGATCTATATTTTGAGTGGTAATTATATAATTTATCATTGAATTATTCATAAATGAAATATAATTATTTATAATATTATAACTTTGTTTTCATTTTTATTATTTATTTATTTATTTATTTATTTATTATTATTATAGCATAACTCCAGTATAATGATAATAGTAATTAATAATAATAAATAGAAATACGCTAACATCTGAATCCAAACATTAATTCTTATAGCTTATAAATGTTACCTTATAACATCATACTATTATTTTAACAATTATCTTGATGCAGGTTTCTCCATTATAATATTTAAATATTATTATTCAATCGGTTTTGATGTTTTTATTAATTATGTATTACTAAATTAATTTTGTTATTTTTGTTTACACGTCTATAAAACGTCTGCAGACGATTTTTTTGTTTTAGAGTTATCGTTCCTGTGGCACTTTTAATGAAAGTATTTTATATTTTGTTTCGTATGAATTATTCTTAAATTCGGCCGATTTCGAAAGGATTTACAAATAAATAAATAAATAAATAAATAAATAAATAATAATAATAAAATTTAAAAAAAATTTGCTTGGTTAAGCCAAAGACCTGTTACTAAATCAAAAGAAATATCTAACGATTAGCTACAGCGAGCTTCCTTCCATTACATATATTACGTTTATTAGCAGGTTACAAAAATCTAACAAATTAACGACTTTTGTTCTGTTTAGTTTTTAGCTGGGTGTTTGTTTGCGGTGGGGGGAATATATTTATTTTATTTTTAATATATTTTTTATTTCATTACTTCTTTATTTTCTTTATTATTTTCTTTTCTGTGGCGTCGTATCGGCGTCAGTTAGTTGCTTTTATTATGTAAGATTATCTATAACATGGATGTAAGGTTATAAAGACACGGGTTTATTTCGTGCATGCCATAGGCGCTATTTTACGAAGATTTTCGGATAGTCTTTGCAAATAATATATGAACACATATGAGTAATGCAGATTCTTATTTTTTTTTTTTTTTTTTCTTTTTTTTTCAAAATGTGAATGACATTGTGATATGAAAAAGTAATAAAAATAAAACAATAAAAAAGTAATCTATAATCAAAGATTTGAAGAATGACACTTATGAGTAAATTATTAAAATATTTATCGATAAATAAATTAAACAAGAAAAAATACTTGATACTTCACGATTAAAATAATATTTATTTCTCTTTACATATGTATATTTTACAATTAATTTTTAAAAATAAAATAATTTTTGTTAGGGTATATGAAATATTGTTCCCTTATTTGTGTGCATAATAAGGATCAATGATGCGGCGAACGATAATAATAATAATAATAATAATAATAATAATAATAATAATAATAATAATAATAATAATAATATCATTTTTATACATATTGAAAACATTTTTATAGAATTAAATATTTGTATGATCTTGTAGCATCATAAAATTTTGAATTCGTTTCGTTATGATACAGTTTTTTTTAATTATCAGCGAAGGTATGTCGACAAAAATAAATGACATATTAGTCCGAAAAACAAAAACAAAAAAATACCTATAGTGTCATAACGTTTGGACTAAGAGAATAAAATCCAAGGTGGCTAAGGCGTGAATTTCAAGAGAAATATATTTAGTTTATAATACCCAGAACTTGTTTTATTAGACACATATATAAATACATTTCTTGGTTCTCATCAGCAGACAAAAGGTTATGAACGCCTGGTGGATTTTACAGTATAAAAACCAGAACAAAGAGAGTTTCAACTAAAATGTCAGTAAACGTTACGGACAGATTTAATAAAGAAAAGAACAAAATGGCAGCCAAGGTAAGCGCCTGTGGAAATAAGTAATAAAATAATAAAGTAAATGCATCAGATATATACTGCTAAATGAAATTTGTAATTGCCTATAATTCTCCAATGAATTTAACATGAATCTGCTATAAAAGTAAAATGTTGTCAATTACGTGTGTGAATATTTCCGTACAGATACGCATGTTGTTTACAACTTCCGGTATCAGGACCGAGAATGTTGCAAAATTAAAATACAAAATTAATTTCTTTTCAGTCACTTTCGTATTTTATAATTGTTTTATTATTTTTTTACTTACTTTTATTTTTTATTTTTTGGTTTACTCTATATATCGAAGATTGAGGATAAATAATTACAATGCAGATTTGATTCCAAAACGAACTGTGGGCAGTGGTGAGTGGCCAGTCAAGTGTAACTTGAATCTGTCACTCTGTCAGTACTTGGGGAGAAAACTTCAGAATTTTATTGAAAATACCAAAATGAATCAAAGTAAAAAGCAACTTAAATCAAAACTAATTAAATTCATGACTGTATGTTTCCAGTTTGTTTATTAAATTATTATATTGTTTATTCCGTTTGTATATTTCCATGATTCCAGTAGACGATGATGGTGTGTCTTGTCTTAAACAGAAAAAATGTACATGCAGTCTCTTGTATTTTCATTTATTTTACCTGCTGATACATCAGTATTAGTTTAAACAAATCCTTATAAATACGTGACTATTAGATACAAATATAAACAATTATTTATTTAATATTCAAAGCAACACTAGTTATTTATAAAGGTTTATTTATTTAAATTTGTATTAATAAATATTTTTATTCTCTGATTACAGCAGCTCAATAAAATAATTTTATATACAAGTATATATAAAGTATTAGCACTTTTTATTCATAATGAAAAACAAAGTATTTATAAAAACTATTTTTTAATCTTTTATTCATATATTATTAAGTATATCAGCACTTTTTTCCAACCAAAAATTAAGTTAATTTATATATTTCCATTATTTATTGTTCATGGTATTGAGATTTAAAGTTAAGCTATATATTTTAAACTGAAAAGACTGTCTATATGATTCTGTGTTTTGTGGTGTGTGGGTTGTATATATATATATATGTGTTCATGTGTGGACACACACTTAGATACATGCACAATATATAATTTGTTCCAGAATAACAGTGATGATGCAACAAGCAGTAGTCATGCATCAAATTCAAGCCAGGAAACAGGCATCTCTAGCTGCACACAAACTGATGTAGCCATGGATACAGACAGCAACATTTCCAGTGAAATGACACAGGTAAGACTTTTACTAATTGTGAGGGCTTGAAATTCATTTAACAGCATAAATGCAGTCACTAAAATCACAAAAGTCATAAAAACATAAGACATTATCATGTTTAAAAGAAATCCTTATTAGTACAAGATTAAAAAGAATGTGGAATACTGGTACTACAATGTATTCTGATATTTATAACAGATTGTTTATATAATGATACTAGTCAAAATAATATGGTTCATGCTACTTTATCCTGTTCCCCTTCCAATACATGTATACATAGGCACTCGCAAACACACACACACACATACAACACTCATAAACAAACACAAACACTGTGTCTGTAATATATATATATATATATATATACACATACGTACACACATAGATAATACATACATAAATACTGCTGGTAGAAATTAAACCTATTTTATAATTCATATTATATTATATTGAAATCATTTTTTAGTCAGGAGATTTAGATGCAAGCTTTGCTTCATGTGTCAGTGATGCCAGCACTATCAACACCAGTACAGGAAGTTCAGCCAATGCAGGAACATCAAAACACAAATGTCATCAGCGACCAGGCATTCAGTGGAAAAAAGGAGAGAAAATTGAAGCTATGGACTCATTCCAAATATGGTAAATTATTATTTCTTTTCTGAGGGTTTATACATTCAATTTATATGCAAAATAACAATGTGTTCCCCCCAAAAAATTAAACAAAATTATAAATAATAGGTGGGTTGAGGAATAAGTCACTGCAGTTCATAGTTGATTCAGATTTATTTCAGAGGCATTGAAAAACTTGTTGACTGTTGGGAAGAAGTGGTAAATAACAATGAAGAATACATTATTGATTAAATTACATTTTGTTGTCAATTAAGCTTCAGTTTTCCTCGGCATAATGATTAAATTTAATTATTCCTCAACCCAGTATGTACATATGTAATACATATATCAGTTTTGAAGTGAAGTATTTTTAAATCTGCATCAAGTCTTTATTGCTGTGGGGTTTTTTGTTTATTGGCTTTTTTTCATTATTTCAAACTGTTTATGATAATAAAATGTTTAAAATTTCTGGTTTTAATTAAATTTAATGCAATTTAAAAAATAAATATGTTCAGTTTAAATTATTTTCTATTGCAGGTATGCTGCTAAGTTTGCTGATATAGATTTTGAGGAGAAACTGGTTCTGATTCACTTTGAGGGTTGGAACCAGCGATATGACGAGTGGGTCCCATTTAACAGCGACAGACTGCGGCCAATAACACGACACTCTGAAAGAAAGGAGGGGAAGAGAAAACAGAAACGTGATGTGTGTAGCAGACATGTTACTCAAGTGTTCTTTCAATTACACATGAAAGATAGTCTTATACTTTATGATCTTATTTGTTCTTGTTCAACTTAATGTGATTTTTATCTTAGCCAAAATATATATTTTTTCATATTTATGATTTTATTTGTTTATTGTTCAGTTTAATGGGTATGTGTGATTTTTATCTTTTATGAAAAACTAGCCGAAATATATTTTTTATATACACTATTTTATTTATTACTTGTTTGACTTAATAAGTTCCTGTGATTTTTGTTTTTAATGAAAAATGGACAAAATATATTTTTTATCGTTCCTTGTTACTTTCTTAATATTTAGAGCTGTTTGGAACAAATGTCAAAATACATTATATGCTGACAAGTGATATTTTTTTCACTTTTGTCACAATGAAAAAGGAGTAATATTAAGAAATAGCATAAATACATTTATATATTACCAAATTATTGTTTAACATTTTTCATTTTACACATTTCTTGGAAATAAATAACCAAGCTGATTTAGTATATTTTAAATGATAATTACTATGTAAATTTTAAATTATCATAATTTTAAATGATAAAAATCATTTTAATACTGTTAGAGATTAGCAAATTGTATGTGCTAAACAATTTTTTTCTCAAGCTAAGTAATTATAAAGATATATCAAGACTTAATTTTCTTCTCTGAAAAACTAATTTAGACAATAATTGTTTTAGAAATTTTTGGTCATACCATCAACAGAACAAATGCTGATACATTTATTCAGTTATTTGTTTATTTCGTTTATATATACAGCACAGACCTGGTGAACTAGTGTTGGCCAAATGGACAGATTGTAAAATGTATCCTGCTAAAATTACTGATGTGAGGCCAGATGGTATGTTTTTTATCATTTAGATTTGTCCTGAAATTTATTTAAAATTTAAAATACATATTTAAACTACTTTCTGTATTACTCTTTTTCTTTTTAAGATAGTTTATTTTATTTTTTTTAATTTAAAAAAAAAAAAAAAAAAATTGTTTTGTTTTTAGTTGACTATTTTTTATATTTTTAATTTTATTTTTATGAGATTATTTTTTATTTTTTTGTTATTGTTGTTGAAAATAGAATTTTTTTTTTTAATTGACCAATTTCTCTGAGATTTTTTTTTATATATATATATAAGATTATCCTGTTTTATTTTATTTTAATTTTTAATCTTCTTTTTTTTAATTTGTTTCTTATATATATATTTTTTAGTTTATTTTTGAAAATGTGTTTGGTTTTTTAACTGTCAGTTTCATTTTATTTGATTGTTGTTTGATTTGTATGTTAAAACAGATATTTGGTTATTTGTTCTAGGTTCCCTTGAGGTAATGTTTTATGATGGTTTCAAGAGAATTGTCCAGCCCATCAATGTACGCCCCATTCCACCTGAGTACAAACAGACTGTCAAGTCAGAACTTAGAAAACTGGTAATTTTATATCTCTTTATTCTTAAAAACATTTTTATTATTATTATTGTTATGATTATTATTATTGTTCTTATTGTTATTGTTATTAATATTATGATTCTATTCAATTTTTATTTCATTTATTTTTTTGTTTTATTTATTATTATTATTATTATTATTATTCTATTCCATTCTATTCTATTTTTGATATTATTTATTATTTTATTTATTATTATTTTTGTATTATTATTTATTTATTTATTTATTTATTTATTTATTTATTTATTTATTTATTATTGTTTTATTTGTACTTAATATTATTTAATTGATACAGAAGTTGTGGTTGAGTTGTTAGCTCACTGTTAAAATGCAATGGATTGACGAATAATTCTCATTAGAACACATCTGTTTATCTCTGTTTCCAAGCAAAGCATCTTGTCCTTTCTGAGAATAGTAAAATAACCATTGCAGAGTTAACTACATGTTACCTTTCTTATAACTATAAAACACAAAGAATATAGTCATTAATAAATAAATACTATTAGACAATAACAATTTGTCATTAAGACAGCTGCAGAATTTATAAACAATATTACTTTTAAAGTTAAAATTATTCTGAAGATTAAATGTTTGTCGATATGACAGCTGAAGGATATTTTTTGGATCATACGAGGTTTTTATAAATTGTTGATGAGTCTTTGTTAATTACAGAAGTTAATTTTATTTACAGTATTAGTCTTTTAATGATACTTTTAAAACTAGTAACTGCTAATTCTGAATTAAATATTATATTTTAACAATTTACAGGAACACAAAGGTGCCACAACCAGTCACAATGAAAGTGAAAGTAAGTTTAGAGAGATTTTTATAATTATATTACAAATAAATGTGAAAAATATTTTGTAAGCTAGTGAAAAATGTTAAATTATTTTTTGATTTTTCCATTAAGTGCAATTATTCTAATAAATGCAAGAAATATTTTAAATGTTAGTGAAAAGATTTATTTTTATTTGTTTATAATAACAACTAAGATTAAGTGAGGTTAGTATAAAAGAAATGTGTTAATGATTAATGAAAATATGTTTTAACAGTTTAGGTTACAATACAATTACTCTAATAAATGTAAAAAAACATTAAAAGATCAATTTAATTGTTTACCTGACAGTCAAATAAAGGAGAGAGATATGCAATGTTTCTAGAAAGTTAGTTAAAATGTTTTTAGCTGTTTAAAATAACATCATAAATTGAACATGCTTTCATTTTTATTTAAAGAGCATTTTAAAATGATGATATTGCAGTTAAATTTTATTTGTGGAATGTAAGATATATTTAAATTTTTGAAGGTATTATTATTCATTCAGTGAACTAGAATATTTTTTAATTTTGTCCAAATTAATTCTCTTCTTAATCATGTTTATTAGTGATGTCTGTTAATATATTTTATAGTCAGAAAATAAAATTGTTTTACACTGATATTGTGCAGCATAATTAAATGAAATTAACTTTTTATCTTTTCTATCTTTATTAGGTCTTGTGTATGTTAATAAGTATACCAAACTTACTGAATAATAAACCTATTTCAAACAACTCTTCATTAATTAAGACAAAACATATTCTGATTTCATTTCTTATATTTCTATGGATTTATAATAAGAAAAATAGTATTTTTCACCATCAGTAAGATTTAATTATTTCTAAAATTAGTAATTATGTTTTAGTACCTCTATCACATTTATGATGTTACTCTGGGTTTTAAAATTATATTTAAAAAGATTTTGATGATTTTTTGTTTTTCTCTCAAACAGAAAAACACCACAGAGCTGAGCACAGATCCAGATCAAGCAGTCAAGAAGGGAAGGAAGAAACAGGTAAGTTTATATAAATATTAAAATAATTTATATACACTGTCTAGCTGAGTGATGATGTATCATAGCAGACAGCGTTTTGTTTTCATTCAGCTTGGGTTTCGTTTAGTGATAATCTTTAAGAGATCCTTAGCATTTATGTGGTTTTTTCATTTTTATAATAATAAAGTTAGTGTCATAAGTACTGAACCTGCAAAATGATACTCATGAAAAATAACACAATTCCTTCAATCTTATTAAAGGTATCTCTTGGGTGTCATAATGTTCAAGAATATCTTTTAATTTTTTTTGTTTGACCTCCTCTTTAACAATTAAAAGCCAGTATTTGTAGAAGGATGAAGGGGCCAGTTTAATCCATCCTAATATATTTTTAATTTAACTTCACAACATAAATTACTTGTTAAAATTATACCCACAATTATATAACTTTAATATAATTAGTTTCTTATAATTCACTAGTATATGATGATTATAATCTTTATATTTTGTTACTGTACTATTTATTTTTTCTTTTAAATATATATATATATCTTTTCTTCTTCTTCTTCTTCTTCACAGTTCCTGTTTCTATGCCCAAATTAAAAGAGCACAAAAGCAGTTAAAAAAATGATTAAATATAATTACTTTATGTTATAAATCACCAGATTATCTCCTTCTTTTTTTGTTTTTTTTGTTTAACTGTACTATATTTTATATCTATATTTTTTTCTTCTCAGTTCCTGTTCCAGTACCCAAACCAAAAGAGAACAAAACAGTGAAAAAACGACCCTCAGCTTTGAAAATGTTGAAGAAACGATCACTGACTATGACAAAAACCTTGGCTTCGAAGAGGACAGCTGGCAGAAAACGAGTCTTCAAGGAGATGAAGAAGGCAGAAAAGAGAAGAAAAGCTCCACCACAGTTAATACCTAAGGTAATTTTATTACAGTCTCAGAGGAAAGATGTAGCATTGCAGTCAGGTATGAAAGATCTCTTCTTCGATTATTCTGTTATTTACTATTCCAGTTTATGATTCAGTTCATCTCTGAATGATTTATCATAAGCTGCAGTTTGTTTTTCTCCTTTCTGTTTCAAACTAAATTTTAAAAATATACTCTCATGTTTGTAATTGATAATCAAAGATTTTTTGCTTTTGCAGATTCTTTTTCTTGTTTTTTTAATTCAAATTTAAAGCATGCATGCATGCAGAAACACTACATACACACATGCAAGAACATGCACATAATAAATCATTAAAGTAAAACTAAAATAAAACTTTTTTTTGTTGTTGTTGTTGTTAATTTATTAATACAAGTAAAATGATGTCTTCCCTGTACATTAACTATATTGGTTATATAAACTGACATATCTATGCTACTGTACTCACAAAGTAATTTCACAATCAGAGAACTATCCTAATAATAGATCAGAACAAAAAACACAAAGGTCTCCTATAATCCTTTAAATCCTTTAAAATATATTACTGTAATTTTTTTTTTTTATTTTTATAAAATATTAATAAATATTTATAATTAATACATTTTCAGAAGAAACAGAAAATTGCAAAGAAATCACAGGAGACACCAGCAAACTCTGACAAAACAAGTAAAGCAGCAGCTACGCCATCATCGTTAAAACAAGCAGTAACCAACAAAAGTAATAAATTATTTTCTTTTTCTGTTTTGTAGTCAACAGTAGTAGCAATAGTAGTAGTATTACAGTTTGTGCATGTGTGTGTGTGTGTGTGTGTGTGCGTGTGTGTGTGTGTTCATGAGCGAGTTGGTGTGACCTCCTTTATGTATTTTCTTCTTTGTTAATTCAGTCATTAAAATTCTGTTGCGACAGCTATAATTTGTAGTAGTACTACTGCTAGAACTAGTACAACTATTGCTGCTGCTGCTGCTACTACTACTACAGTTGTATTAATTACCACTACCACTACTACTGTTGCTGCTGCTGCTACTACTACTACAGTTGTTTTAATTACCACTACCACTACTACTGTTACTGCTGCTGCTGCTACTACTACTAGTTGTTTTAATTACCACTACCACTACTACTGTTGCTGCTGCTGCTGCTGCTACTACTAGTTGTTTTAATTACCACTACCACTACTACTGTTACTGCTGCTGCTACTACTACTACAGTTGTATTAATTACCACTACCACTACTACTGTTACTGCTGCTACTACTACAGTTGTTTTAATTACCACTACCACTACTACTGTTGCTGCTGCTGCTGCTGCTACTACTACAGCTGTATTAATTACTACTACCACTACTACTGTTGCTGCTGCTGCTGCTGCTACTACTACAGCTGTATTAATTACTACTACCACTACTATTGTTACTGCTGCTGCTACTACTACAGTTGTATTAATTACCACTACCACTACTACTGTTACTGCTGCTACTACTACAGTTGTATTAATTACCACTACCACTACTACTGTTGCTGCTGCTGCTGCTACTACTACTACAGTTGTATTAATTACCACTACCACTACTACTGTTGCTGCTGCTGCTGCTGCTACTACTACAGTTGTTTTAATTATCACTACCACTACTACTGTTACTGCTGCTGCTGCTGCTACTACTACAGTTGTATTAATTAACACTATCACTACTACTGTTACTGCTGCTACTACTACAGTTGTATTAAGTACTATTATCACTACTACTGTTGCTGCTTTTCTTGATAGGCGAGGTTCGAACAAAGAAAAGAGCTGTTTCTCTTCCAACCTCGACTGCTCCTGAGACTCGGAAGACTCCTGCTTCAGTTCCCCCAGTGGCTCCCTCTAGTGCAGGAACATCAAAACACCATAGCGAAGGTAATTTCATTTCTTTAATCTGTCGTTCAAATTTAAATGTTTGTGATTAAATTTGGAATATACGAATCTTACCTTATAAAGTGTTACGTAATGGACAATATATTTAAAACCATATTTTGTTAATTTTTTCATTATGCTGATTAAAAATTATTTTTGTCTTGTGCGGGGAAGAGAGTGGCTTACATTTTTGACATAGATGTAGTTATATTTTGTTTTTTCTATTGTGTGTGTGTGTGTGTTTTTTAATATTTTATATTTTATTTTGAATATATTACTTTTTTTTTTTTTTTAATATTTTACATTTTATTTTTATTATATTATTTTAAACACTTTTGTTATTTTTTTAATATTTATATTTTATTTTTAATACATTTTCACATTTCCAGCACCACCTTTAGTCCCAACCATTGTTGCTCCCAAAGCCTTCAAGATAGAGGAGGATCACAATTTGTTCAAATGCACACACGAGGGTTGCACAAAAAGCTTCAGAAAGGAAAATCTGTTGGAGTCCCATGTCAAGTATTATCACATTGATGAAAGCAAAATTCTTCAGACTCCAGTTCCACGAGCCAAACGCAAGAAGACAATAAGTAGCTGTGAGTCATCACTGCTGTTTTTAAATTAAGTGATTGTTTGATGTCAGTTTTAATTTTTCTCTTTATACCGTTTGATTCAGATTTATTTTATTTGTTGTTTAATCTGTGTTTTGATCTATATAATCTTCTTTTCAATCATTATATGTTATATGTTCTTTTCTGTTTCCCTTTCTTTCTTCTCTTCATTTCTGTTTTTAATTAGCATAAGAACACAGAAATACCACTCACACTGATATACAGAGACATCCTTATTCACATAACATACAAATAAATGCACTCACACATGTGCACCTATACATGTTAGAGATAATTGCATTATAATTATTTTTTTTTATTTAGCTCATTATAACTGCTGTGATTATTTACGATACCTGACTCTTTTAATTTTAAAAATAACAATCACTGAGCAGAGTTGATTACTTAACAACATATTTAAGGTTCGACTGATTCTGATCATTCTATGACATCAGGGGGTAAAGGAACGTCGACACCCAATGAACCCTCACCAGCCGTCTCGCCAGCAAAAAGAAGACACACAGTGTCGATGTTTTTCCATTTTCTTCTCAAAGTCCTGTCAACTTTGCTTCACCCAAAGAAACACAAACCCCACACGGTAAACATATTTTTTTTTTATATCATTCATTATTACTGTTTCATTTATTTAAACCATTCTGTTCTTTGCTCGAATAAGGGTGTATTTTGAATATTTTTGATAATATTTGTCTCGGAATTTGATGATTAACATTTATATTGGAATTGTTTTATTGTAGTTGTTTTTTTTAATCTTTTTTTTTTTTAGTTTTTTTTTATCTCACAGTGTTTGGGGGTTTTATTCATAAATATTTATATTAATTAAATGTTCTTACTGTCATTCTTTTTTTTTTTTTAAAAAACAACAAAAAACAACAACAGAAATGTCTCCACCCACCATTTCAACAATCAAAGAGGAACTGCGAGAAACGTCAACTACCACCACGGTCCCAGGCAGCGTGACGCAAGAAAGGAAATCGAGGTCGAGCGGCGATGTTCCCGCCATCGTTGCCAGAGATCAGAAGGTGAGCATCGTGAAGGAGGAGCACGTGAAACACAACCGCAGCAGCATCGACTCCAGCGTCACGGAGGGTTCGGTTGTGGAGACCGAGGACGAGGAGGACGGGAATGAGATTGTCAACTGTGTGTGCGGCTTTTACGAAACAGACGGTCTGATGATACAGGTGAGAGATCGTAAAAAATCAATACTCAGCTGTTTATCTAGATATATAGAGAGATACTGGTTACATACAGATAGAGAGAGCTGTATGTATATTTGTGTATCTGTATGTAAGAATATATGTATTTTTGTATGTATGTATATATGTACAAATACACACACACACAGAGATTATTAAAAGTTTGTAGTTCATTTTTATTCAGCAGCTTATTTATTCAGTTAATATACATTTATTCAGAAGTAATTTGAAGGTTTTTTGATAATAAGTTCTTTCATTTCATGGATTCTTTCAGAATTTATAATATAAAATACTAATTACCAGTTACATAACATAAACGACTACTATTAAAAATATATGTGAAATTTACCACTCACAGAATAGCATATATGTGGCCTTCAAAATGTTAACCGATTATTATTATTATTATTATTGTTATTATTATTATTTTTATTATTATTATTATTATTATTATTACTGTTTTTGTTATTGTTATTATTTTTATGATTATTATTATTATTGTTATTATTATCTTATTACTGTTACTGTTATTATTTTTATTTTAATTATTATTATTATTATTATTGTTACTGTTATTATTATTGTTTTTATCGTTATTGCTATTATTATTATTATTATTATTATTATTATTATTATTATTTCTATAATAATTGTTATTTTGCAGTGTGACGTGTGTCTGTGCTGGCAGCATGCTCTGTGTTTGAATCTGGACAAAGACTCAGTCCCCACAAACTACATCTGTTTTATGTGTGAAAGTCCTCCAGGTAACACTTCTAACATCAATACAGTTTTTATTTTATTTTTATTTCCCTTTAGCAAAGATTGGAGTTCATTAATCATAAATACTTCATTATTAGCAAAGTTTTGTTTCAGGTGTCAAATAAAAGAATCCTCAAAAAGTAGTAATATGGAATGGAATAAAATGTTTTTAACCAACATAGATCTGATTAATGTCATATTAAAGAAAATCTGAGATTGTGCTTTTTTACAGCAAAACATTTGGATTGTGTACAGGCATAATATAATATACTGTTACAGTTAAAAGTATCACCATAAGTTTTCAAGATTAAATTAATATTTTACTTTGTGAAACAAAAAGTTTCTACATATTTGAAACAATCAGGAATACTTTTCAAAATTAAAAAAACTTATTATGCAGAGAATTTATTATTACAATACATTACACAGTAACAGTTACAGCTATCAGCATATGTTTTACAAAAAAAAAGCTTATTCAAGAGAGTAAAGAAATCTTTTCAGTGTTCAAGGAAGGTCCTAAGTTTATATAATTTTAGAAATGCTTGTTGGGTTTAAAATTCTTATTTCAGTATATACAATTTTATTCAAGAGATAGTAAAAAAAAAAAAATCTTCTTTCAGGGTACAGGGAGGGTTCTAAGTGTATGTACAATCAGGAATGGTTGAAAAGTGGCAACCTGCCTTCGTTCAGTTTTCTGAATCTGCCACAGACTGAGAAATCACAGGAGTCAATGCAGGCCACCCACAGTCTGATAGCAGACCTTCATAACATCAGTGCAGTTCTACAGGGTCTGCATGAACAGATAAAAGCTTCAGAGTAAGATAACTATTACTTACATCAGTTTGACTGTGAATTTAACACACACACACACACACACACACACACACACACACACACACACACATATATATATGTATCAATCATGTTTAATCATTTTTTTTTTTTTTTTTTCTCATCATTATTCTGTGATTTGCAAATTCTGAAATACAATTACAGATATATATCAAGTTTACAGTTTGAATTTGTAGTTGGTGTTGTTCCTTATAGATCTGTATGTTGTTAATTGATATTAGTAGCCTTTGAAAACAGCAGTGTTCTTGTATTAAAGATACCTATACAGGACCTATGAACATTAAAAATATGTTCGAAAAAAAGTTTGGTTCAATGATTTTAATGATATTGTCTCAGTATAAATTATTTTTGTTTTCTTTTTTGTTCATTTAGAAATATCCTGTTAGTAAGTTATAGTTATAGAGCATTAAAAAATAAATTTATTAATTATCATTATCAAAAGGAGAATACAAAAAATACCTTAGCTTCATTATGGTGATTCCTATTGCACATATATTCTCATATATTTCAGATACACTTTTATTGATACTTATTATAAATACCGTTAAGGAACTATGACGATTATAATTGCACATATATTTACATGAAATATGTTGCATTCTTAATCTATTCTTTTTAATATTATACAATATTTACTTTTATTTTATTTTTATTTTTATTTTTTTATTTTTTTATTTCCTCAAATGCCTTTGCTCCTGTTGCAGAGATTCAGAAAACCCCGAGTGTAGTCTTTGGTACAAGAACTGGGACGACGTCATTGGAGACATGTCAGCTGACACAACTGAAGAATTTCACAGCATCTCCGTGGAGGAGAGTCCCATTTCCATGGCACCCACAGACCCACAGGAGCCATCAAGCAGCAAAGTGACCCCTGTCCGCTTTTCTCTGGATGTCGAACAATCGTCAGACCTCTCCGTGGATCAACCAAAATTTCAGTTGCCGTTGGCTACCGAGTCTTTAACTCAGGCTCTAGACAACGTCGACACTGGCAGCGAGGCATCCACAATGACAGCGTCAGAATCGTCTACAAGTTTTCTCAATTCTTGCCCATCAAATCCGAACATCCAGCCTGAGAGTGCGCCTGAAACTCAGAAAGCAGAATCGCCGGAGAAAGACGAGTCGAACAAAGAGACAAAAGTGGATGTCGAGGTATTATTAACTTGTCTTGTATAGTTTTTTTAATTTCAGTCTGTCTTTCTTTCATGTCCATTCAGCTAATTTCTACTTGAATTTATCACTGATCAGGGTCTCAGAGATTATTACTAACTTTCAGTCCTGTGGGAAACACGCAAATAAAAGAACAGTTAGTGATAAGATTTGTGAAAGCCCTTCATTCAAGTTTGCTCTCAGCGGGAATGATAATGTTAAAGATTGCTTAGCATGTTATTAAATATTGATGTAAAAAAGTACTTCTGGTCAAAAATGATTATGAACATACTTTTTTACCATCATCGGAACTGAATATGCAAAATTGTCATTCTTTGCTACTTTACCTAATCATGTTGGCAAGGTAAAAGTAAATAGAAATCAAAAATAATGGAAGGGTTATAGTTTATTTATTACAAGCATTAAATATGTTGGTGGGAAAGTTAAATACTGTGGTGCTTTACTGAAACTAAACATATTTTATCAAAACATTAAAAGGTCATAAATTGAGTCTTTTTGTCTTTTTGTCTTTTAGAAATGCATTTAACATACCATATGTCAACAGCAAAGATGTGCTGTATAAAAGATCCAATGTTTATAATGTTTATCAAAAGTCTACATTAGACTTTTAGTTATACTTTAGTTATCCTTTAGATGTGCTGTATAAAAGATCCAATGTTTATAATGTTTATCAAAAGTCTACATTAGACTTTTAGTTATACTTCAGTTATACTTTATATGTGATTATGAACACTGAACTTAATTAAAACCTTTCTTAATGCAGGTTTCCACACTTTCAACTTTCATCATTACCAAACAAAACTGATATAATTTATAATTTCTTTTTTCATTAAATGCATACAGCCACTGTATAATTGAGCCTTGGATATTGAACTCATCTGAAAAACACCATCTAAATTTCTTATCGTCTTTGCACACTTTGAAAATTTTATGAAGTCAGTTTTATGACCAAATGAAGTGTCTATTTACAATATAACAAAGGAAAAAAGATTAGTGAAATTTAATATAATAATAATAATATTAATTTGATGCTACGTAATAATAGTTACATTCTACTTTCTAAACTTACAGATGTTGTTATATTTTCTTAACTTACTGACTAGGGAGAGTTATAATTTATTTGTCTAAAATCACAAATTAGTCAGATATTGGTCTACTTTATCAAATATCAGATTTGATTTTAACTCAAGTATCAGATGCATTGATAAGAATGTTAATTTGTAGAGCCTGACAAGAACAAGAAGAGATGTGGACAAGGAGAGCGTGTTCAAATCCTGTCAGAGGAATCTTTTATTTCACATCATCAGAACTCAGAATGAGATAAACCAAAGACTTGATCTCATAGAGGAACAAGTTTCAGGTATCAGTCTATTTTGTGTCAGATATCAGTCTATTTTTCTAAAATTAATCATATGTCAATTTAGTTTTTAAGTAACATAGTATCAGGTACCACTCTATTTCGTCTGTTAATGTACTTTATAAATTTACCACTGGAAATAGGTGGCAGTTTAATTTAATAACTAATGTCAGATACCAGTCTATTTGTAAAGTGACTAATGTCAGTCTACTTTATAAACTTATTAGCTAGTTTCAGATGTCTGTTTTGTTAACTAGTGTCAGAAGACAGTTTATTTGTGAGGTTACATTGCATTTTTTAAACTTACAGATATCAGTTTAGTTTCTTAACTTGCTGACTAGTGAGTTATCATATATTTGTCTAAAATGACAATTTACTTGGATATTGGTCTACTTTATGAAATAACCGGGAGTCATTTAACTCAAATATAAGATATTTTTAACTGACTACAGTCAGATGTTAGTCTGTTTTGTGAACTTGCTAACTAGAGTCAGATACCAGTCTATTTTGTGAAACTTTTCAGTGTCAGATACCAGTCTATTTTGTGAACTGACCAGTCAGATACAAGTCTGTTTTCTGATAATAGTCAGTTTTGTGAACTAATATCAGATAATAATCTACCTTCTCAGATTATTTTGTAACTTCACTAACTGTTATACATATCAGGCAAGTTTAATGTCAGAATAGTCGTCAGTACATATAACCAGTCTGTTTTTCATACAAGATATTTTAGTAACAACAACTGTTAGCTTGAAATGTTATTCCCAATCTTTGTTTTACTCAGAGTTAACATACATCAGTTTATTTTCTAAACTCACAGTTAAATTTAAGATTAACTGTAAGTAAAACTTTATTTTAATTATGTTACTTAGTGAAATTTCTAAATTCTTAATGTTCAGCAAATTTCTTAATTACTTTTTATTCTTTTTATTTTATTTTATTTTATTTTATTTTTTTTAAGTTTTGGAAAAGACTGACACTCCAGATTTGGAAATCAGAGATCCCATTCTTGACATCCCTGTGCTGAAACGATCTCTGCATTCTCTAATGAGAGATCTCTACAAAGTGAAACGAATGGCAGCCTATCACTGAACCTAGTCTTCTTTTTGTTAGAGAAAAACAAACTGTGTTCATCAAAGAATCAGCTGCAGGTTCAAACAGTCATTCTTGTTAGCAGAAGTGAAAATGAAGAGAAACGTTGAGTCCCGGGCTTTTCCATAAAAACTAAGAAAGTTGTTGCTAAGGAACCACTAATGATGGATAAAGTCTTACTTCATTACCAGTGAACTTTGGAAAAAGTTAAACCAAGAAAAAATTGGTAAAATGTTGCTACTGAGGAAAGAGTAAGGGTATGAATGGATACAGACCTACTTCATTACCAGAACTGATCATGAAATTTGGAAAAATTAAATGCTTTAGTCCTTAAACTGAAAAACAATTAGTAAAAAGTTGTTACTGAGGAATGAGTAAGGCTATGGATGGATTATAGACAAAGTTTATTATCATAAATGAGCATGTTATTTGGAAAAGTTACATACAAAGCTTTATGATTATCCCTGAAAACCAAATTCCACTGATGTAAAGTTTCTGTTTCTAGGAAAATAAGCCTTATGGAGGGAGAAGTTAAATACCAATCTTTATCCCTGAAAACTAAATGATGCTGATGTAAAAAATGTGTTTTTGATGAAAAATAAGGCTACACATTGATATGGACATGCATGCAAAAATGGACATAAACATGTTGAAAGGTAAAAATAAATATTTCAAAAAATAATGGAAGGGTTGTCATTCCTCATTGAATATGTAGGAGGGAAAGTTGAATATTATGGTGCAACTGAATCTAAACATATTTGTTGTAAAATTGAAATATTTAAAGGAATAAGTTACAGGAGGAAATAGTTATAATTTATTATCACTGACAAAACTGAACATACATGCCTAGAAAAGTTACAACTGAAATATAATGTGTGAAGCAGAATTAACTGAAATGGGAATGGAACGGCAGGTTTCATACCTTACTTGTTCAAAACTATAACCTGGTGGAACAAATAAAGATGCAGGAGAGGAAATACTGTACATTGTCAAAGAAAGCCAAGATGGAGGGTTAGTTACAGAAGGTTAGACTGTTTTGTTATTCTTCACCAACTGTAATTGATGCTGTATAATAGTTAAGGAGAGGATGAAACATTCTTACTATTGTAAGTAAACTTGTGATGCAGAAATCCAGTTATTCATTTAAAAAATGAATGAGGGTTACTACTGAAATGATTTGTACCTTATTGATGAATAAATGTTTTTGTACCTGGATTATTATTATTATTACTGTTATATCTTTAATAATGTGGTAAAATGTTATGATTTGTGGATTATGAATTCAAGTGAACAAATCATTATGTTAAAAAGACTCTTATAATTTTCTACATTTTTTTTTTTGAAAGAACAAATGAGAAAAAGTCTAATGGTCCATTTTGATTTGGTGGGAGGGTATCTCTTTTTTTGTAGGAAATATATGAAAATATATTTTAACCTTAATGTCGAAGAGAAATAATGTTCATCAGTCTGATCAGGTTGTTATATCAGTAATAAATTATCAGGTGTGTGAAAATTAATGAAGTATTTTGAATAGATTATGTAATTTAAACATTTAAAAAAGGCATATATATATATATGCCTTAATCTTTTGTTCATATTGTATTATTATTATTATAATAAAAAAAGGTGCCAAATTGGGCAAGTCAATTTCTATGAAATTCTTAGAACAGAGAAATTTTTTTTTTAAAAAATGGGAAAACATTGTACAAGTCCTTTAATAATACTGCCAACAGAATGTACAAGTAAATTTATATGACTAAGAATTCTTTGAATAGACATTTAATTTTAAAAAAAAAAAAGAAATATGTCTCAATCATTTGTTTCTGTTGAATATTACTGTACAAACAAGAAAAGTTGAAGTACATTTGTGTGAAAAGAATTTTAGAAATAAAATAAGTATGCACATGTCAGTCATTTGTTGAAACTCATTACTATACAAAAAAAAGGCAACAACAATCTATTTTCAAAGTTTATTTCTTTTTCTTTTTTTTTTTTTGGCCGTTCCAAAAATATAATGTACAAAATGGCAAAAGGAGAAATGCGTAGTTTGTTAATACAATGAGATTTTATAAAAAAGGAAAGTTTATCGAAACAATACTTCTATGGAACGCAGTTCCAATTTTTTTAAATCATTGATTTGTTCTTATTAAAATGAAAGTCGACATACTACATCAAATGTTTTTGTTACCCGATAGACGAAAATTAAATAACAGAACACAGTATGTACAGGACAATATTCTGCAATTGTATTTGCATTGAAAGTAACTGTAGTGAGATTAAGAGTCTGAGGTGAACCCAGACAAGTTAACAAAACATCTCACTAATATTAAAGGTAATGGTTTTTTTGACATTTGTAAAAGTGAATTTGAACCACATGGATTGGGGGAGAAGAAGAAAAAGCATCCTACAAAGCATAAAGTTAAGCTGAATATTTGACCAACCCAAACCCTAAAGTTAGTTTATTTAAATACATTGTCTTTTAGACTTCCCCAGCCCCAAAACTTAGTATTTAAATAAACAATTTTAAATCACCCCAGCCACAAACTTTATATTTAAATTCAAGTTTTAGACTACCCAAACCCAAAAATTAGTATTTAAATAAACTGAATTTTAGACCACCCAAACTTAGTAGTTAAATATAATGAATTTTAAGACTGATCCAAACCTCAAACTTAGTATTTAAAAGAAACTAGTTAATCTTCACAGCATTTTAACTAATTAGTTCACTCCATTTTTAAATACAAATCAGGCCTTAGTCGAAAATAAGAAGAAATATTTTTACACCAAACACCACTATAAATTCCTCTGTCAAATACCTTTAACATACCCACACTTTTTCAACATAATATTACAGTTATAAGCATGAATACAAACATTTTATTGTTATTATTTTTACTTTGTTAGTTTTATTTCAAAGTTTGTTTTTAATCAATTGAAAAGTTGTTTTCGATACTTTTTTCATGCAGGAATGTGGAATTTCTTGACTAAGCAAAACCACACAGACCCTAAATTAATTTGTGCACAAAAATCCCTATCAATATGAAAAAAAAAATAATAATAATTAAAAACAGTTTCTGTTTCTAAGTTTGTGGAATCTAGAACACATTTGTAAACAGTCTGGCTGTACTGATTTGAAAATAGATTTAATTTTTCCACTGTTTGTCGAAGTTTTCGGCAATGGCTGTCAGAAAGTCCATAGTGTACAAATATTTGTCTGGAGTTACACTGAAAATAAAAAATACATTTTATTTATTTATTTATTAATTATTATTATTATTATTATTATTATTATTATTATTATTATTATTATTATTATTATTTAAATTTGTTTTTGTTACAAAGCTGGTTTTCAAAACAATAAAGTTAAATTGCCATTTATAAAATATATGTTCATAATTTTGTTTTAATCTTTCAATATCAAACCATTTTTATGTTTTTATTATTATTCATTCACTTGTTTATTTCTGTTTATTTGCTTTATTTAATTTACATGTTATTAGTTATTTTCTTATATACTTCTTTATAATTATTAATTTAAATTTAAAATTAGTTTTCATTACAAATCTGTTCCTATGAAATAACAGGTTTTGAAAACAGTGAAGTTAAATGCCTATTCATAAACTTTCAATAAAATATATTTTCATAAAATGTTTAACCTTTCAATATAAAACCATTTTTATTTTTTTTATTGTTACAATAACTTATTCACTTGTTTATTTATTTTATTTGATTTATATTTTATAACTTATTTTCTTACATTATGATTATTATTGATTATTTTGCTTAAAAAAAAAAAAAAAAAAAATAAAAACTAACCTCTTAAGTCCATAGATGCAGGCTGCTAAATCTTTAGTCATTTTTCCACTTTCTACTGTATCAACACAGGCCTTCTCCATCATCTGTGCCCACCTGTAACATTTAAAATTAACATTTATCAAATCTCACCTTCAGTAAATTTTATATCAATAGTCTGTTCTTGTGTTGTATAATTTAAAAAAAAATAATGAAAAAATTCTCAAGAAAAAATATTTAGACTTTCAATATATATTAATAGTTTGTAGCCATTTGTACAATTTAAAAAAAAAATAATAATAATAAGGAGAAAAAAAAATCTTAAAATTAACTCATAACAGTGATCCTAGAGTGTTTTAGACTGTATTAATAGTTTGTATGCATATCATAGAGTTTTAAAAAAATTAGAAAAATCTTAAGAAAAGTTATTTGGAAAGTAAATTTGTCTTAATTTTTACTATTTGTAGGTTTTCACATAAATTACACACATGGTGTACAGTACATGTTTAAGTAGGCCTGTTGTGGGCCAGTTTGATTTCTAAAACAATATTCAACATATACTAACCTCTGAAGATCTTTATTGTCATCCAGTTTTCCTCTGTGTTCCAAGCCCCTGGTCCAAGCAAAAATACTAGCTACAGGATTAGTACTTGTCGGGTTTCCCTTGGTAACAAAAACATTTAAAAAATATAGAAAGACAAATACATTTTACAATAATAATAAATCAATTATAGGACTCAGTGTGAGAGAAAACTTTTTTCAAGTGAAATAAAAAAAAAAAAAATATTACTAAATATTTTAATAAAATCAATTTTAATTAATTTTATATTAAATATAGTAAAACAGAAACATTTAAATGTATTATTTTTTAGTAAAGCCAGGACATTTTAATAAATTAATGTACTTTTTAATTTTGGCTCAACATAAATTTAATTTTGACAAAGTTTTTAAAACTCCTGTTTCACATAATGAACAATTCTCACTTTTTGATGTTCTCTGTAATGTCTGGTAACTGTGCCATGAGCAGCCTCAGCCTCGATTGTCTTTCCATCAGGACAAACCAGAACACTGGTCATCAGACCCAGTGAACCGTAACCTAATTAAAAATACAATTATATTATTAAAAAATACTGGTCACAAGACCCAGTGAACCACATCCTCATTAAAAATACTTTCATATATTCTAAAAGATTATTTATAAACAATTATAAATTTCATCTGGTGCACATTTTCTGATTGTGGAATGTCCAGGCTTACATCAGAGCCAAAGAGAAAAATATTGACAAGTCTCAAATAGCCAAATAAACCCATATCCATCAGTACCAAATAAAACAATAATAATCTGCCAAACAGACAAGTATCCATCTTTAGTAGATACTGTTCAATGCCAAATATAAACAAGTATTAATAAAGAATAAATTAAAAGATTTCTAAACATACCTTGTGCTACAATATCAGACTGGACGTCACCGTCGTAGTTCTTACACGCCCAGACAAAGCCACCCGCAGACTTCAGAGCCTGAGCAACCATGTCATCAATAAGCCTGTGTTCATACCAGATCCCCAGCTTCTCAAACTCCTTCACGTACTTCCTACAATTACAATCAGTACAAAAAATATACACACATTTCCACCATATGATGTGAGTTATGTTTTTTCACTGGTTTTAATTCCACTGAAAAATACAACCTTCAAACTATTTACTTATTGTAATATTCTACTGAATTTATAGTATTTTTAATGTATTTTAATCATATTGAAATATAATTTTTTTTTTTTAATTCTCCTGATTATTTGCTGAAAAATAAATGTTCTTTTAATTCTACTGAATATTACTACTGTTTATTATTACATTGGTTATTATTATTAAGTACTGCAATCATACTGAAATATAAAGTTTTCTTATTTTTTACATCTTCTTTTTAACTGAGTAGTTTAGTTCAATAAACTTTACATGCCAAAGAATACAAATTAATCATAAAACAATGATTTTCTTTTTTTTTTAATATTAATATTGATTAATATTCTGAAGCAACAAAGTCAGTGTTTTAAAAAATAATACAATCCAATTATAATTAAATTTTCTATTAATATTAAATAATATTTATTTTACTACACAATTAAAAAAAGAAAAAACAAAAAAAAAAAGATTAAATGACATCAATGAGAAAATAATGTTAATAACATAAACAGTATTGAGTAGTCTAAAAAAAAAAAATATATATATATATATATATATCTTATAGTTAGCATTCTTTTGTACCTTTATTTCTGAGTACTTTTATTGCTAATTAATACAAATATTTAGAGGAAAATAATCAGTAAAATAAAAACACTTACGCTTGGTAAATTTCTTCAAAGATATCCTTGAAGCGACCGTCGTAACGTTTCAGAATTGTGTTTTTTGTGCTCATGTAAAGCGGCCATTTTTTCATCAGTGCGTATTGGAAACAGGAGTGAGCAAACCCAGTGATTGACTGAAATAACAAAAATCAAGAATATACCCACTTTATATAAACAATTTTAGTGGCATCTAAAAATCTTTCCTTTTATAAATTATTATTGTTTCTTTTAAAAAACTGGATATACTAGTGGATATAATGGAAACAGTAAAGAGAGAACAAGATAAGCAAATCAAATGAGAGAAATAATTAAAATATATATTTGACATCAATTAAACATTTCTGCTATTACCATTTCTAAACCTACAGTCAGTGACCTTTAGTGTGTGTTAGATCTCTATAATATTCTCCAATACAAATCATTTATAAGAATGTTTAACTATTTGTTACTTGTACTGAAGGGTCACATTAAGATTCTTCAAAACAATTTAAAACAGAATTAATTTATCTGTATTTATCTGTCTCTGTTCTAATCTTTCTATATTTAAGATATATCTTCTCTACCATTTCCATGATTTTTAAACACAAAGGCCCATGATGTTATTTTTTACTTTTCGTGGCATGTTAAAAAAATTGAGAAAAATGATTTCTTCTTTTAGACACATTAGAAAGAAGTGAAGTTTCATGAAGGCTAAATGTGATAATAATACAGTAAAAAAAAAAAACCTAAACATTTCAAGCCTCAATCATGAAAAAGTAAAGTGAAGTTTAATACAAAATGGCTATTATTGTCCCCATGTTTGCATGATGCCTGATAACAGAAAAACCTTTCAAGAGAACTTAAATGCAAAATCTTAATCCTATTAAGAAAATTTCACCATTCAAAACTTTAAACAAATTTTAAAATAGTTCTGTCTAAAATCTATTATTGAAAGGTGAAATATGTAAATTTATTAAACCTGTTCATACCTCGTCTGTATTGTACATCCCCATCAACACCCCTCCACCGTTCTTGAACTCAAACATCGGCAGTCGAACCTGTTTACCTTCAGTTGGGGTGTAAACCAACTCAGCCAGCCCTGGGCCTGGGGCCACAAAGTCAGTAGCCTTGTACTGGAAGTAAAAAAAATAAAAATAAAATATATACATTTATCTATAATTAAATTTTATAATTATTGTTTCAAATGTCTTAATTTTTTTTTAGCAAACAAGTCAGATATTTTTAATAATCATTTGTATTATATTTCACTGTTATTTAAGATGGGAAATTTGACAAATAAAACAATATGTATTTATTTTAGTATAAAATTGGATTTTATTTTTAATAGTTTCAAATGCAGCATTCCTTCTCTGAATTTTAGAGAAAACGGATAAGATTTTTTTTTACAGTCATTTGTCATTTTATTTCATAATTTAAGATTGGAAGATTTTTTTTTTTTAAATATATTTTTTATCTTTCTGTAATATTAGATTTTATATTTGCAATTTCAAATTGGAATTTTTTTTTTTTTTTTAATCCTTTGTTACATTTGATTTTAATTAAGACTGGAAAAGAAAAAATTAGATTTCACACACAATTCTAGTGAAATATTATTTTCTGGAGTTTCAAACTGATTTTAGTACTTTAATTTTTTTATTTTGATACAAAAAGAAGTTTACTATTTAAAAAAAAAAAAAAATTCATCACAATTCCCTACTGTTTTAGACATTTTTATTAGTTAATTAAATGATGATGGGCATGACGACCAATGATGATGGCGTTCATCCACCCAGGAACCAGTTTTGGAATGTTCTTGCAGAGAATTGGCTCATGGAACACTGTTCCACCCAGAATGTTCCTAATTGTTCCATTGGGACTCAACCACATCTTTTTCAGCTTGAACTCTGGAAAATATATTTTAAAAATTAAAAGATTTTAAATTAAAAAATTAATTACTATTACTGCTGAAACAGTTACTTTTGTGTCTTCTTCTACTACACTACTACCATAACTACTAGTACTACTATTAGTTACTGATGCTGCTACTTCATATAATTACATTTTTTTTTTGTTGAAGATATAAATGGAATATTTATCAGTATAAAAAATAGATTTTTTTTTGGTGGGGTGTATATTATTTTGGAACATTCCAAATGATAAATATTTGAACAGAAACAAACTGTATTAAAAAAATAGACATAAATAAAAATAGAGAAAAAGCTTCAATTAAACAATGCCTTTATTAAAATATTTTTATTTCAACATATTTTTGTTTTTAAAATTTAAACTTTTAATTAAAAAGAAAATAATAAAAGTTCAAAATATAATTGTGAGCTTTACATATGTGTGGATTATGTGAATGTATATGTCTGTATGTAGATGTGTGTGTGTGTGTGTGTGTGTGTGTGTGCTGTGTGTGTGTGTTTGTGTGTGTGTGTGTGTGTTTACCTTCTACTCTGGCTTCATCGGGAGTGATGGTGGCACACTTGATGCCGACGTTGTATTTCTTGATGGCCTCGGCAGAGTCGATGGTGACCTGGTCGTCAGTCTTGTCTCGGTTCTCCAAACCCAGGTCATAGTACTTACAGTCGAGTTCCAGATACGGGAAAATCAGCTGTCAATGATAGTAGTAGTAGTAGTAGGAATAATAATAACAATAATAGAAATAATAATAATAATAACAACAATAACAATAATAATAATAATAATAATAATAACAGTAGTAATAATAATAATAATAGTAGTAGTAGTAGTAATAATAGTAACAATTTATGTAATATTATTGATTTCTTCCAACAAGTGGACTTAAGTTATAAAGGATATAATAAATAATAATAATAATAATAATAATAATAATAATAATAATAATAATAATATAATAATAATAATAATAACAATAATAATAATAATAATATTAATATTAATAATAACAATAACAATGACAACAATAACAATAACTATAACAAGAATAACAGTAACAACAACAATAACAATGACAATAATAATAATATTAATAATAATAGTTATATTAACATTAATAAGAATAATAGTAGTGATAATGATAACAGTAACAATAACAAGGACAATAATAAATAATAATGATGATGAAAATAATATTCATTGTTCAAATCAAGAAAAAGAAAAACATTAAGAGAAACAAAAATGAAGACAACAGTAGTAGTAGTAGTAGTAGTAGTAGTAGTAGTAATTATAATGCTAAATAAATTAATGTGTTTACAATCAAAATTTGGAAAAATAATCTATAAATATACTAAACAGTAATGATATTCAGTAATAATAATAATGAATTTGTAATAATGAAATATAAATAATAAAAAATACATAGCAAATATGACCTAGTTAGTTGTAAAAGACATGAAAGAATTTATTGTTTACATTAACATGTAACAGTTAGCATCTGCTGCTAAACCTACATTTGTTTAACTGAAAGAGATTAAAAACACCAAACTTTGAACCATTGCAGCATGTTTCAAACATTGAAGCAAAAACATAAAAATAATTATTATATATATATATATATATATATATATTGAAATCATAAATAAAATGTATTTAGGTGTAAACGTCATTAACACACTTCTGAAGTTAAATATTTTCAAGGATGTCAGAAAAATAATGTCCCTTTCAGCTCTTTATCCTCTTACATTTAATTTAATGTGTATTTTTAACCATCTTATTTCCAATGTATGAAATACGATCATATGTCCAACATCAAGCAAATATTTAAAATTTCGCTTACAAATACAAACAAATAAACAACAAAAACATATATAACAATGCAAATTATGGTTAAAAAACTAACTTTAAAGTATTTTGTTAAATATGCTAATTAACCAAACAAGCTATTGACAATCAGCATAAACATACTTGCACAAAAAACAATCTACATAAATTAATAAAGAAAAAAAAATGTTTAAAATTTGTTTCTATCAATAAATTAAAACTTAAAAATATATATATATTTTTTTTTTTAAACTTAATGCTTCATATCTACAAAATTTACAATATTTTACACATTTTTCAGTTATAAAAAGATTTGCAAAATTATTTTTTATGCATGAGAACACCTGATATTTAGCAGGTGTTAAGATGCTTAAATAAAGTTATAATCCTGACAATTATAGGGTGTAATACTTTTCACTTCAGAACATTTTAATATTACTACACTTTGTACTTCAGAATATTTCATCTCAAAGCTAATACCTCTTATCCAAACACTCCCCAAGTTTGCTTAACCATTGTTGTTAATATAATACCTGTGCTGTTATCTGTGGTTGGTTCTCAAATGTTGCCAACATACAGATTAAAGTAAGACTGTTTAGAAATGGTTTGAAGCTTTCAATGTAATTAAAAGATTTTATTTTTTGTAAACAGACTATCCGATTTTTTTATGTTTGTTTGTTTGTTTGTCTCATTGTTTCTATATTACTTTGTTTTATATTACAGAAAATGAATGTTTTATATTTTTCTCTGTATTTTGCTACAATATTCTTTTTCACTGGATTATATTCTGTTTTGTTATGTAAATATGTTTTTCCTTTTTATAGGAATGGAACTATCCATTTAATCTTGTACATATAGACAGACCATTACCTTTCAAATTTTTGTTTCCTTTATTAATATCCTTGGTCTACATAAAAAAATTAAATTAAAAACCCTATTTAATCAGTATATTTTGTTACAGTATCTCATTTCTTACTTTTTGTTGTTATTTATTTTGTTACATTGTCAGTCTGGTTTTATCCCAGTGAAACAATTCATCCAGACTGCACAGATGGCCAGATAAACAGACACTTATATATAATTTTATTTACTGCTCTGTCATTGTTTTTTCCATTGTTGCAGATGCCAATTGTTATTTTTACATTTAATTTAGTCTTGTGAAAAGATCTATTCATAGATGTCTGCTCTCTCTCTCTCTCTCAGCTGTGTTGGTCCATAGCTACTGTACTAGTGTTGCATGTGTGTGTTTGTGTGTACTGGTGTGAGATTGTGTGCTAATGTGTTGATGAAGTGGGTTTTATTTTTTAATCTCAGATGTTTATTACTACTGTTGTTGCTGCCGTTTCTAATTATTATTACTATTAGTATTACTATTACTGCCACTACTACTATTATTATTACCATTATTTACTATTACTACTACTGTTACTACAGTTATTACTATATCATCATCATTATTACAATTATTACTATTATTATCATTATCATTATCTTTTATTACTATTACAATTATTATTATCATTATCGTTATCATTATCATTTCTTATTAATATTGCTATTGTCATTATCATTACTTGTTTTTTCCTTGGATGCAGATATTTTTGTGATTATCATTATTACTATCATCTGTTCTCATCTTTCTCCCATTATTATTATTATTATTATTATTATTATTATTATTATTATCTTTATGAGAAGTAGTAGTAGTTATAGTAGTAGTAGTTGTAGTCACCTGTTCTTTTATTTTTTCCCAGATGATGCGGGTCATCTCATCACCATCGAGTTCCACAACAGGATTTGTGACCTTGACCCTTTTCCCTGTGGCATCTGAAACAAACAAAAAAATATATATTAATTAAAATAATAAATTATGGACATGTATATGCTAATAATCCTATTGGCATTTTACATTTCTGAAAAGTTTTAGTTATCTCTGAAACACATATTTTAATAATTTGATTCTTTGTGAGTTATCATTATGAGCTTGAATATTGTAAATATGAATTTTACTGTGTAAAAGAAAAAGTTTTATGTGGAGTCCTGGGTTTACTGGGTTCTTAAAATACTGAAAATTTAATTTCTCTTTGCATATGAAATTTAGATATTTTAGTTTTATTTCCAAATCTCTCTTGGAGTTCTACACATTTCAAAATCCTTAAAAACCAGCTGATTTCTGTAACCATCTACATTAGATTAAAAAACATTTTTTTTTTATTATTATTAGTTGTTTTTTTCTATCTGTATACAAAAATAATTAATTTGTACATCAAAGAATTTGTATAAATTAGAAAATTCCTAAAGAGTTAAAAATCACTATATTTACCTACCTGCAGCATTTTTAAAACCTTTTATACTACTTAAACATTATACAACATGTACATATCAGTGTGTGTCTGCTTCACTATTACAATGGGTTTACTTGTGCTTAAAATGCTATATCAAGAAAAACAAAAATTAATTTGTTTATGGCATCTCTACATACAAACTGTTTTAATCAATATTTATTAATATATATATATATAAAATCTGATTTTCAGAAATACACAATAAAAATTTGACATTAGGCCACATTAGAAAAAATATTTGTTTAGATAGATATAATTTTGTGCTTTTAAGCTATGCATTTACTAAAACTGTAAAATTTTTTTTTTTTTTTTTTTTCAAAGATAAACCCAGATTTAAAATTTTGTTATGAACCAATTATTCAGAACATTGTCATAACATTTAAAATGAAAATAAAATAGTTTCATTATTCTGTGTAACATAACATGTTTATTTTAATCTTTTCATAACAAAAAGGATTAAAAATAAACTTGTCAAAATTCATCACATGAAATATTAATCTGTTTCTTCTAGTAACAAAACTCAGTGCTTTATTTTGCAATGACTTATTATAACCTCAAAAAAAAAAAAAAAAAAAAAAAAAAAAAAAGTATCAGTTCACTTGTAATACTATGTAATACATACTACCACACTGCCCTTTGTGATAACCTAATCAGGATTAAAACAATGTTTTAATTGCATCAGCATTTGTTTATCAACAAAATATTAATAGTGTATATATATATAGGCCATTAGGACAAAGGGGAAAAATTTGTGTTTATTTACTTATTATGGTTTCTCGGGATCACTGACATGAGGGGGGGTGAATATTAACAGGCTTCATGAAAAAATTATCCTTAATAGTCATTTTAGTTATTTCCCATCTTGCAAGAAATGTTGTGTGTAATGTCTTGGAATAATTTATAATGTATGTGAGAAGGCATATATGAAAGATTCCCTGTTGCTGATCATATAGTAACTTGTGTGTGGTGCAGTGGGTTTCATATCAGACTGATAAATGTATGTATAACTAGTATTATTTGCTTTAAGGTCGTTTTAATTTTATTTAACTTTTATTATTTTTACCAACAAATTGTTCATTTTGTGATGTATTACATTTTCTCATATTCTTTTAAAAAAAAATTAAAAAGGTACAAGTATTTCAGAGTAAATAATTTAAAAAAATTTAAAACATTAATAATTTCCATTATTACACATTTTGTATTTTATTGTTACTCTTTACTTCAACTTTTAGTAATGATAAAAAAAATAATAATAAAAAAAAAAAAATATTACAGATTCATCAAAATAGCTTTAGATAGTTATTCCTGTGTTCTTAAATTCTTCTACATTTCAGTTTTCAGTCATCATTAGTTATAAACCTTTCACCATAAGTTATCAGCAACATTTATCTTATGCTCCTGGTCATCATATGACAACTAATTATCATATATTATATAAAACTAATCACCTCCAGAAGCAATCTTTTGTGAATTTATGTGAAAATCTGTCATTTAAAGTACATGTCAATACTTTACGCAACATTGTACAATGTTCTAAATGTGTTATATAATGTTCTAAGTAAGTTATACAATGTTGTACAATGTTGTACAATGTTATAAGATGTGATACATTATTACACATCACAGATAGGAATGGCTATTTTTACATTAAAGTATTTAGAAATGTTTTATATATATAATGAAAATAATTAAGTTTTATTATTGAAATTATCATCAATATTAATCAAGTTTAATATAGTATTATAATATTTATATCTGTATTGTTTTGGTTTCCTTGTGTGTATGTGTGTGTGTGCATGAATGCACATGTGAGCATTTTTTTTTTGTGTGTGTGTTTTTTTTTTTACCAAATGATCTTCCAAACCATACCAAAAAAATTTGCTAATTGTATTTACAATATTTATATTACTGAAATTACAATGACATTTTGGTTTCTCTATCATTTTATAAAATCATTTTCCTATCTTTAATGCTGTGAAATACTTCAGTCATATCCATGATCATTTCTCAATACTGTTCCATGAACTTTTTCTGTACTGTGGACTTTCAAGAAAACTGACTATGATAAGATAAAATAAGGTTGATGCCCAAGGACTTTTCAAACAATGAAATTATGCCACTGACAGATGACAAGACAAAACTTTTATTTTATTTTTATCAACATATACATATGCATTCTTGACTTTGATGATAAAAAAATTCACGTTTGCATACATCTTTCCATACAATCAGGTGACAGAAGAAAAAAAATTATAAATTGCAGGTAAATGATAAAATGCTCACGTTTTTGTTTCACTGAATCAGGTGACAAAAAGTTATCAAAATTTATTTTTATTGCATATAACTCATAACATTTTCACGTTCACATACATTTCTGACCTTTCCAGTTAGTCATGTGGTTTATTTTTTTTTCCTATCACCTGATTGAAATCGAAAAGGTGAGGTTTGTATGAAAATGAATGTGTATCTTTTTTAATTAACGTAATGGGTTTTATCATTGTTCTGCTGCTTCACCTGGGTTTTGAAGAGTGCAAATATGAATTTTACAGTTATGAAATTTAATTTCCCTTTGCAAATTTTAATATTCATCTCCATAATAATGGGTTAAAATCTAAATTTCTGATAGATAATTTGAAGACTGGTTTATATTCATTCATGTTTACCACTATGACAACAAAAAGTGACCAAAATGGACTTTTTTAAATCCAAATTAAAAATCACATTATCTCTTTCTCTCTCTCTCTCTCTCTCTCAATTTTATGTGCTTGAGGTGATACCAGAAAAAAATAAACACAACCATAAAGGAGCTGAAATAATAAAAGTCCACGATTTAGACAAGTATTTCTTGTGTCTTTATTACACAGAAATTTTATGCAGAAAAATTAAATGGTTTCTCTGCACAAAACAAACTTTTTATGCAGAAAAGTCAAACACTCTTTTCAGACTGAGTGTATAGCAAAACTCTAGATGTATGAAATGTCACAATAAACTTCCCAGATTTTTTTTTTTTTTTTTTTTAAATTTGTAGTAAAACAAATAAAATAACTGAAAAAGATAAACTCGCCTCTTATTAATATTAAAGACTGATGTTATGTAACAAAAATTTATTTAGGCAAATTTGTACCTTCTCTAAAATGATTCATGCAAGTCAACAGTTATGAAGTGGCTTATAGAAAGTACAGTTTATTTTATAGTTCTAATTTACAACAAGCTCTTGAAAAGTTAAATCTCAAAATTTCTTTCACTTATTAGTATCCACTGATTCTACTGCCATTAATTTGAATGGTCTTGTTACTTTTCTTTTTTTCCTTTTCTTTTTTTGTACATTATAAGTAAAGTATATAATGTGTGTGTGTGTGTGTATGTATTTATAAATTGTCCTTGCACAACTCGTTTTCCTTTCATGCCAGTTTTGTGCTATGCTGAATGATATTTAGCTCAGTGTTGAGTAACATTCTTTCATATTCAGTACTGCTGCATCGCTACTTGATCAATGTCAGTGGTGCACATAAAACCAACAACTAACTTTCACCTTCTTTACTGACGAGCTGAAATTTCGGGAATTGTTTTTGTCCTGGAAACAGATGCAAATCACCATTAATATTTTTAATACATATTGTTTTTATTGAATAATTATTTTCCTGTTACTGGGTTTTTAACAATTATATTTAACATACAAGTAGTGAAAACGTTTAAGAGACGACTGATAAAAAAAACGTTTGTACAATGATACTATTATAACGAAACTAACGGGTAATAATGAATGTCAACATTTCACAATTACCAGAATATTGTAAAGTTGTCATTAGTTAAGCTAACATTACTTGCATTTTATAACCATATAAAATATTACTATAATTTTTTTTTCTTTGTTTGAAAAAATGAAAGGTAGAAGAAATGAAAGGGTTTCTAATATTTGTGCAAGACTGGAAATCAATGTATTTTGCCCCATTTGCAGTTTGCTTTTTTTTGGATTTAACAATATAAAAATTTACTATTTTAATTTATCAAACACACTTTAATTATCTGTGATGAAACACTATCACACTCTTAGCTAACTATAACTTAGAATACTATCAGGTTTTGTACAGATCAAGTTTTAATCAGGATTTAACAGTGCAGCATGACAATATTCTGTTTGAAATCTCAAGTTGTTTTAAATAATAAAGAAATTTTTCATAACTATTAGTTAATTTCAGTCATTATCATTATTTTATGTATGTTATTACTAATATATAAAAATAAAGATATTATTTACAAATATTTTTGGTGTTTATTAAATGTAGAATTTAAATTTGTGCACTCCTCTATATTGTGTGTGTGTGTGTGTGTGTGTGTGTGTGTGTGTGAGTGTGAATAAGTGATAAACAGTCAATATTAAAAGAAACTGAACTTGAACTGTCAAATGATAATATTCACTCTATTTTTCTCTTTTTCTTAGCCACTTTTCTGGAAACCCAAGCTATTAGCCATTTTAACTAGGGTTAATGAAAATACTGCTAAGGTAACTCTTTAGAACAGTTACTTTGAAACCAAAATGAAAGTATAAATGAATTGAAATAATATTTATAAGTAGCATCTTGATTCATATTTCTACCTTAGTGTTTTTCAGCAAGAATTTTAAAACAAAATAAAAATAAAAAGAATAATTATTATTTAAGTTGTGTTGCTGCTGTGGTTTATCTTCTTTTATCATTTTAATGAATAATTATTTTCCTGTTGCTGGGTTTTTAACAATTATATTTAACATATACAAGTAGTGAAAACGTTTAATAGAGACAGTGCAAAGAGAAGATAGATAAGAAAAACGTTTGTACAATGATACTAACGTAACGAAACTAACTTGTACAATACTAAATGACTACTGTCAACATTTCACGGTTACTAGAGTATTGTAAAGTTGTCAGTAGTTAAGCTAACATTATTTGTATTTGTACCTAGAGCTGTAATTACAGGAAAATTATATCTCCACTAATGCCGCTTCCGCTTTAGAACATATTTTACTTCCAATACCTGCAGACAATGACTGACTGACCGGTAACTTTTTTCATCATTCGTAATTACACTAATGGGTTTTTCAAATTTATAAAAAGCGTAAATTTCCTGACTGTAAATAACACCAGTTAGGAATAATAAAATAAAAGTGAAAACAGACTGAAAACATCTCAAGGTTAAAGGATCACAAGGTGCTCATGGTTTTATGGCGGCTATTACGTAAAAATACAAATCTTTGTGTATTACAGCGTTTGGTATTATTAGTGTTTATATTACTCACAGTTTCTTTGATGAACTGCATTCACGGCTACCGGCGCCACCAAATTCTGCAAGGTCGTGCTAGCACGGAACAAAAACTTTCCAAACGATGCCACAGGAATCGCCATTTCGACAATATGATGTACAAAAGAGACCGGCTACTTAGTATACACGTGAGTGTTTGACGTCAAAGGAGGGTGGTCGTTGACATTTTGAGAATAGTGACTTATTTTATAACTCCATTTCCTTTAAATTTGTGCTTGATATTTAAAAACATAAATATTTCAAATATTTCGAAAATAATTTTTAAAAATTAAATAAATATATTATGGAAATATATAATAAAATTAGAACCGGAACTCCCCTATTTTTAAAGTGGTATTACCCGGTGTTGGATTTTTATAACTCCCATGGCACTACGAGGGGTGGTAACCTGGAAGCAATTATTAATTAAAAAAATTCTATTTATTTTATAAACCAGAAAGCACAAAATTAAATTCGAAAAAATATACTTTATTTTCATTGTTATAAAATAATATGATTTAATGATTTACGTCTTTCACTGATACTTTTTACAAACTATAATCATAACCACCGGAACCGCTCAAATGGTATAACCCAATGCAATCCCTCCGTATGGATAGGTTTAGTTGGTGCACGGTCTCTGTATTATTCTAAGAATAGAAAACATCCAGCCGGCGAAATTTGGGATTATTTCGAGCCCATGTGGCTTTAGTTTTTCAAGTAAGTAGTGTATTTTTATGTAAACTGTGAAACTGTTAATTTCTTTTAGTGCACTATCTGTTTATTGTTCGGTTACATGTGTGTTATTATTTTACCCCTCCTCCCGGTATTGCTTACGAATGATATTCAGTCTAAACTCGTAATGACACCTTGATACTAATAGAACAAAAGCGGCATTATGTAATTTAAATGTACTTAGTAGTCTTTTACACTTATTTCTAAAGGATAATCAGCTGCATCGTTAATCCCTTTTGCATAATGTAAATCGTTTACTGTAAGATGTTGACTATGTAGGGAGATATCATAATTTGTTTTGGTAGAGGTCACGCAAGGTCCTGCCGTTACTGGAATACCTTTCGTCTGTTATGTAATATATTTTGAAAGGCTAGCTAATAGGAATTAATCCTACAGATGAGTATAGCCTGACAAAAAAGAAATTGGCGACATAAAAGGTAGACACCTACTCATATGAAATCGAATCAGACCTGACATTTTTGTAAATTATTAAGTAAAATGATATCAGTGATATTAAGTAAAGTATTATTAATAACAAAAAGTTGTTCAATATTGTGAAAACAATCAAGTTGTTATTATGCAAGTTTCACCATTAATAATAACATTGAAATAAAACATCATTTGTTGCATTTGGCACTGTTAAATTTTAAGAAACTTTACACCATATCTATGTAAATAAAGCATAAAATATTAAAAGCTAAATGGGCTGCATTTGTTATTAATAAAATTGCAAACTCACAAATATATCCATTTGTGTGTGTGTGGTGCAACCTGAAAATGAATTTAAAATAAATTTTGTAAAAATAATTTTTTAAACACACATCCACATACATATAAATAAATGACACTATCAACTTGTTGCATAATAATAAACTTACTGAACCTTGCTAACTTATTAAAATATCTGTACTTGGAATCATTCACGCATGTGTGTGTATATTATTCACAAACAAAATATGTAACCAGCTAAAGCAAGTTTATATTTTAAAAAGCTCACACAGACACACACACACACACACACACACTGTCATAGCCAAACACTTTATAAAAGTACTATTGTGATATAGTCAGGACACAAAATGTTTGTGTGTATGTGTGTATGTGTGTGTGTGTGTGTAAGAATACATTGATATGGGGTTAACATCCTTGTACAAAAAGACAAAAATGTCACGGGTGGGTGAATGCACACATAAATAGGCCATGTAATCTACAGTTTGTTTACAGTGACACAGCATTTGGAAGTTATCTTTTAAGAAGGACAGAAATATTAATTTTCATATTTAGGGATTGGTGAGCTTGTCTTGCATTCAGTTAAATATTGTATTAACTTTTTACATTGGTTAGAAGGACGAAAATACTATTTTCTGTAAACGTAAATTTTACTAGTTGTATTAGTAGTATTTTAATGTAATTGTGAAGATGAATATCACTATTGGAGAACATTTTATTATAAAAAAAATCTGTTTTATTTTTCTTTGAAGTGTTGCAGTATTTTTTTTTCTTTTTTCTTTTTTCAGAAACTGTTAAAATTATCGATTATTTTATTATTCAGGCATTATTACTTTTAATTAGATTATACTATCAGCAGTATTTCTGTACAGCAGTCATTTCATACTTCAGGTTAAAATATTTCTTTTAAATTATATACAATTTAACTTTCTGTATGATGATAATTTAAACTCTTTTTACTTCAGAAGCTGTTGTAGTTGTCGGAAAGAGCCGGCCTGCCAACAAGAACGATGTTGCTGCGTATCGCACAAACAGCGTTTGTCTCCGACAACCTCGGCCGCCACGTCGTGCAGTTGTCACTACGATGTAGTCGCGGGCTGAAATCGTCCCCACGACTGCACTGTCAGAAAGCGGACAAAGAGCCGATACCCATCAAAGGAGTTCCGTACAAGAAGATTTCCATCGGCGTTCCGCGAGAAATCTTCCCCAAAGAACGTCGCGTTGCGCTGTCCCCTGCAGCCACACAGGTCCTGACGAAAAAAGGTTTCACCGTGAACGTTGAAGAAAACGCCGGAATCGAGGCACGATTTACGAACGACAACTACGCAGCGGCTGGTGCCAACATCAAATCCGTAGACGATGCGTACCGTTCCGACATCATCTTGAAAGTTCACGCCCCGCGGAATGGAGAGTTCGACCTGCTGAAGGACGGAGGAACTCTGATCAGTTTTCTGTACCCTGGAAGGAACTCGGAACTGATAGATAAACTGGCTCAGAAGAACATGACTGTGTTTGCTATGGACTGCATCCCGAGGATCAGTCGAGCGCAGGTGTTTGACGCTCTCAGTTCCATGTCCAATATTTCGGGTTACAAAGCGGTCATTGAAGCAGCAAATCATTTCGGCCGGTTTTTCACAGGTAAGTGTTGTCATGGTTACGTTCGTAAACTTGGGTTTTTTGGGGGTTTTTTTTACAACCAGTTTTAAGCCTTTAAGGTTCAGGATTTAAAAAAATTGAATTTTTCATTTTATTTTAATTACAAATTAATGGAGATAATATTTAATGTTTACAGTGATGTTATGGTTACGTTCGTAAACTTGCCTTTTTTTTTTACAACCAATCTTAAGGTTAAGAATTGAAAGAATGAATTTTTATTTAATTTAAATTATAAATTAATGAAGATAATAATGTTTACTGGTGATGTTGTGGTTATGTTTGTAAACTTATCTTTTCTTACAAAAGAGTGTTGAGATTCAGGAATTAAAAGAATTGAATTTTACTGAATTTAAATGACCAGTTATTGGAAATAATAATATTTGTAATGATGTCATGGTTATTATGTTATTAAACTTTATAGTTTCTTACGGTCTTAATATTCAGGAATTAAAAAATAAATTTTATATTTAGGTTACCAATTAATGGAGGTAATAACATTCACTGCAGCTTGTAATTTTGTGTGTAAAATAATTGTGTGCAGTTCAGCATATTTTATTAGATATGTTCAATAATCCATTGTATAATAATTTAATTCACTGTGTATTATTTAATGCAGAGGGTTGATCTTAATTCTGTTACAATTAAAAATATTAACTAGAATTTTCCAGCATTAAATTATTTATCATCAGTTCTGCATAAAGGTGATTTTTTTTTTCATTGCACATTATGGTTATTTATTACTGAAGCTTAAAAATTATGTATTGTTAATTACACTGCTGTTCTTCTCCAACTGTTACATCCATGAGTATGAACATCATAACAATTGTAATATATTAAAATATATAATATGTAGTATAGACTGATAATTGACAGGTCAGAGGTCATTGTGTTTAGCCGAGTTTGTTTCTTAACTCCATCATTACATCATAAGAATTTTATTTATAGTGATAACTATTTCTTAGGTCTGAAGTCATCGTACTGTTTTTTTATGTCAACAAGAACTGTCATTTGTTTAGACAGATAGTTATTGGTGTTAGGTTAAAGGTCAACATGTTTACAACTGTTTACGTGTTGAGTCCATCAACAAAGGTTTTAAAAATGTTTAAACTGGGAATAACTGGAAACCTACACGTAGAGCCGGTGAGTTTTTGAAAGAAGTCATCGTAACTGGGTTACCTAGGTAACCTTCGTCTGCACTGCCGTGACACACAGCACGTGTGTCATTCTTACCACGCTTGAGTGATTTTTCTGAAAGGTCATTGACCACAGAGGTGTAAGAATAAAAAAATATATATATTTTAAACATACTTTTTTTGTTTCATTTTTATTTTATTTTCTTTATTTTTGATTTTGATTTTGTTTATTTGTTTCTAAATGAAATTATACGTTCAACTTGAGCTGAGATAATGTGTAAATATTTACCAAGTTCTTTCATTCAGTTTGAACAGTTCACCTGAAACCGTTAGGCTCTGCTGTCTGTAAAGTACATAGACAAATACAAAAGTAAACACGGGGTGGGGGGGTGTGCACAGTAACTATCAGTTTAGATAAGTCATTGATTGTAATCAGCACCATAGTGTGTTCACAAGTGACAGAAATAACCAAGTTAAGACATTAAATGTGTCGGTTAGATTGCATTGATTTAAAAAAACATTTTCAAATTATTTCTTTAAAATGGTATTATATTGTTTACATATATATTTTAAAAATTGTTTATTCCAACTTCTCTATCATTGGGATTTTTTAATTTTATTTTATTAATGTTTTAAAAAAAAAATTCTTCTTTTTCTTTTCTTTTTTAACGTGAAAGCAGCAATATGCCAGAAATATTCAGACTATAAATTTTTTTCTTTCATAATAACAAAGCCTTTATTTTTTCTTCATAAGTATTAATCTGTTAGTTCCATTAAAATAGTTTATGAAAGGTTTTAATTTTTACAGTGTTTCTGTTACCTAAATAAATCATAATCACTCAGTGAAAAGATAGTGAACAGACAGGACACAGGACCTTTTCAAATTATAATAAATCAGTCCATAAGTAATCGCTCAGAATAAATATTTTAATTGTAACATATTGACAAATATACCAATGTGTAGAAATTTAGATGGAATTAACAAGAATACAAGCCAGTGAGTATGTACTCCAAATTCATTGTCTTATTTTTATATTGTCTAGACTTTTGTGTTAATGATTCTTTTGAAATTCTATATGTATTTATCACTTACATCCTAGAATGAATAAAACACAACTGTTAAATCTACTTAGGCTGGAATTTGATACCAAATTGTGCATTTTGTGTTTTGTCAAGTTCAGGGTTAGAAAACCAGATGTCAGTAAATTTTTTATTGTTTTATTATTATTTTATTTTAATATTATTATTATTATTATTTAAAAAAAATATAATAATAATAATAATTTTTTTAAAAAAATAAAATAGAAAATAATAGAAATGATATATAGAAAACTAAAAAAAAAAAAAAAAATACATAAGATAAGCCACAAACAACTTTTAACAAAATAATTAATTCTTAACCCATTCCATGCGATAAGCAAACCTATCCACTAAAAATTTACCCCACTGCTTCAAAAAAAACCCATCTCATTATGATGAGAGAAGCAGACGCAACTTCCAAATATGGTCTCAGCCCTCTTAGTGCTGCCATCTGTAGGGCTATAAAGCAACTACTAGTCTTGTTACTTTTGCTATTTGCTATTTTTAACTAGCAGTAAAAGGGTTAATAACAGGTTTCAGTAGTAAATGAGAAAAAATAAATGGAATATTGTTATTTTTATCAGTCAGTGAGTTTTTCCTGTTTACATGATAGTTCTGTGATAACGTTGTTTGTTACAAATACATTTGTAAAATAAGTTAATGATCTAGTTAAACCAATGATTTAAGAAACAAAGCAGATCTCATTTTAACAAGTGTTTATTAAGTCATTATTGCATAATATAGGTAGTATAGCATTTCCTAAACGTACAAATTACTTGTGATAATTAATTTTACTATTCTGGATACCACTTGTCAAAATAGAAAAAACACACACACACACACACACACACACACACACACACACACACACACACACAGAAATACAGATACATACATATGAATATAGAGACAAAAACACTTTAACAAATACAACACGCAGGACATACATATGCACATATACACATTTATATTAAAATTTATATTAAAATTATTTTTGACAGGTCAGATTACTGCCGCAGGGAAGGTTCCACCTGCTAAAGTTCTGATTATTGGTGGTGGAGTTGCTGGTCTTTCCGCTGTTGGTACGGCCAAGAACATGGGCGCCATTGTGAGAGCATTTGACACTCGCGCTGCGGTGAAGGAACAGGTAGAATCATTCGGGGCAGAGTTTCTTGAAGTGACTGGAGTGGAGGTATGTTTAGACATTTTTAAAATTAACTTAAACCTATAAACATCACTGGACATGTTTTACAGGTCAGTGGTATTGAACCTGAATGACCGCATTTAGGTAAAAAAATTACCTGCTTATTGATTTTTGATTCAGCAGGAAATAATATTAAAATGTGGAAGTTTGTATGTATGTGTGTGTGTATGTTTAGATAAATAGATTATATATTCAGTAGAGATAGATAGATAGATAGATAGATAGATAGATATGAATGACCAATAAAATTTCTGAAAAGTTGTGTGAAATGCAGACAATGCTGTAATATGTCTTATTGTCTGTGATTGTTTCAAATATTTATTTTTATTTTACATAAAAAGGCTTAATACCCAGCTATTAAAAATGTGTAATAAATATCTAGAGAGAGAGAGAGAGAGAGAGAGAGAGAGAGAGTGGTGTGTGTGTAATGGAGTTTGAATAGTAGATAATATTAGACATATAACAAAGAAATATAGTTTATACACAAAACATATAGAGATAGCTAATAATTAAAAAAGGGAGGAAGGATCTTTTAAGTAAGAAACAGAAGGGCATTATTGAGATAATTAAAAATGGAATTTAAAAAAAAAAAATTATTTTCTTCCAAATCTACATATAGTTATCCAATTTGATAAATGTGAATAAATAAATATATAGAGAGTGAGTAATCTCAAACACAAATCCTAAATTTTAAAAAAACTTGACTTTTCCAGGAATCAGGTGAGGGTACAGGAGGCTACGCTAAAGAGATGTCTGCTGAATACATCGCCGCGGAGATGGCGCTGTTCCACAAGCAAGCCAAAGATGTCGACATCATCATCTCAACTGCATTGATTCCTGGCAAAAAAGCTCCAGTTCTCATCAAAAAGGTTTTTAATTTAAATAATCATTTGTATCATTTTTATCTCTGTGTGTGTGAAGGTGGATGTGTCTGTGATGTGTGTTCACATGTGTTCATATGTACATAGGTACATAAGAATCTATTTTGTCTTGAATAATGACAATTGTATAATGGTACAGAAATCCATGCATAATAACAGCATGAAAATATGCTCTCCAGATTTCAGAAAGTTTGGATGATTTTTGTTAGACAAAATGTAACCTCCATTAAAAATTAAGTGGACATATCATAACATAACATACAAATAGAAGAAAGAAAAATAAAGATTAAAATTTGATTAAAATGTTTGGGTAACCAATAAAGAAAATGATTACTCTAAAGCCAGCCAACAAACCAATTTTAAGGAGCAAAACATTATTAGTATGTTTGTAATAAAATCTTAAAGAGACTATCTTATCAATTTTATAAATAAATATAAAAAAAAAAATAATAATAATAAGATTTCTCATAACACAAGACTAATTCAAATCAGACTTTCACTTAGTTTAAATTATCCAAAGTTTTAAAAGAAAATTTCGGTTTTTTCCAGTACATGATTGACGACATGAAGCCTGGCTCAGTTGTTGTTGACCTTGCTGCCGAAGCAGGTGGCAACATCGAGACAACGGTGCCTGGAGAGATTTCTGTCTACAACGACGTCATTCACATTGGCCTGACAGACTTCCCCAGCCGTCTGCCTACGCAGTCTAGCACCCTCTACGCCAACAACATTTCAAAATTTCTTTTGTCTATCGGTTAGTATTCAGTTACATTTTTTTTTTTTGATACATTATCTTGATTTTACCAATTCCAACCAGAGCTCTTGCTTTATAATATCAGATGTCAATGTGATTTTTATTTTACATTTCCATTTGTTGAATTGAAAAATAAGATATGGTTTTGAAACATTTCATTAGCAAATTTATTTTCCTAATTTCAATCCAGAATAGAAATTATATGTTAACTTAGGTAAATAAATTGCAGCCCCACACACCTCTTAATTTATTTTTGATGCAAGATCTTTATTTATTTATTTATTTATTTATGTATTTATTTATTTATCTATGTCTATTTATTTGACTATTTGTCTATTTATTTATCTATTTATTTATTTCCCCACTGCAGGTGAAAAAGATCATTATAATGTGAACTTGGAAGATGAAGTTGTAAGAGGTTCAATTATTCTTGATCAGGTAAATATCAGAACATACATACACAGAATGAATATTAAAACACCTTTGTTAATTAAAGGTATTGATTAATTAGCAGGTTAATTCTATAAAATGTGATGACCGTTATTTGTAAAATGAAGTAGAACTAGATATATTTTTGTCTCAAAAACACCAGTTACACCATTTCATAATTGTATTAGTAATTGCATTTGTATTCAAAAGATTTTCTTAAAATTGACTGTATTAAAAATAGTTTAAATTCTATTTGGAAAAATTAAATTTTCTTTTAATCCAAATGGATTTCTTAAATTGCTGTATTTGTTGTTTATTTTATTTATTTCTTTAAATGTAAACAGCATCATTTATTATTACATTGTATTATTTAATTGTTTTTATATTTTTATTTTATTTTAATACCTATAATTAACCTATTAAAATCAAAATTTCTTAGTTTTTAATTAACATGTATAATAAAAGTTAATTAAATTGTTTTTCAGGGAAAGTTGATGTGGCCGCCACCACCACCCAAGGAGGCTGCTACACCCGCAGCAGCACCGCAGGCTGTTGTGAAGGAGCCACCTCCTGAACCCAACTACTTCAGACAACATCTCAACAACTCCTTGATGTACACAGCCGGTCTCAGTTCAATGATTGGTCAGTACCTGCAATTGTTACCTTTAATTAATAACTTTTCACCTGTATTAATGAATTGTATCAGTTAAAGACATTATATAATGATGGGTTCAATATCTATAATTGTTACCTTTAATTAAAGTTTTCACCCGTGTTATTGTCAGTTTAATTATTATTTTAACGTAGTAACTATAATTATTACCTTTAATTAAAAACTTTTTACCTGTATTAATGTATCAGTTAAAGACATTATTTAATGATGGGATTAATATCAGTAATTGTTACCTTTAATTAAAAACTTCACACCTCTATTAATGCATTATGTCAGTTTAAGCAGTATTTTAATGTAGGTAACTATAATTACTATCTTTAATTAAAAATGTTTCACCTTATTTTAATTTACTGTGTCAATTTAAGCATTATTTAATTATAATATCACTATGGTCATTACAACTATAATTATAGTTATACCTGTAATTATAAACTTTTCTTTTTTATTAACGTAATGTATCAATTTAAAATTATTTTAATGTAGTAAAACTATAATTATTACTTTAATTAAAGACTTTTCACCTGCATTTAGTATGCTGTATCAATTAAATATTATTTTCAGGATAAGTTAGTACATCTAATCATTACCTTTAATTCAAAGTTATTCACCTGCATTGACATACAATATGAATATACTATAAGAATTTCGTAACTAAAATAATAATTTATTCATGGAACCATGAAAAATTGTAAAATATAAATTATAAAACAAAATGAACTTGTATTTGTTTCCATTCTGTAATAAATACTGTTATCACCTATAAAGCTAATCTTTGTATTTTAATGATCATTTAAAAAAATAATACATATTATTATTACCTGTAAAGGTAATGTTTGTATTTTAATGATCATTTTAAAAACATAATGATATTTAATACTTTAAAATAATTTTAATTTTATTTTATTTTAATTTTAATTTTTTTTCAAAAATTATTCAGGTCTTGGAATGGCATCCCCCAACCCTGCTTTCACAACCATGGTTACCACTTTCAGTTTGGCAGGAATTGTAGGTAAGTGAATTTAAATTAATCTGTTCCCAGGAGTGACTTTCTTTAAAACTAGTTAGATAGTACAAGATTAAGTAAACAGCAGATAGTATTAAATTCACTGTATGAGGATTGTATATAATCATTTTGTTATATTTTATAATAGTAAAATTTACTAATTAAAACAAAATTAATTATTAAATTATAATGATTAATTTCGGTGTAATAATTTTATTAAAAGTTATTATCAGTGTGATTAAATTGAAGTATTACGATTATTTTCAGGAAAATATTTTATTATATTATAATAATTAATATTATAATTAAATTTCACTATGATCATTCATTTTAATATATAATATTAAATATTATTAAAACTTAATTTCAGCATAATAATTATATATTATCAAATTAAATAATATTAAAATAACATTTTGGTATGATTATTAATCTTAAAGACATTAACATGATGGTCTTAAAATCATTAAAATCTACATTTTCATAATGATAATAATAATAATAATAATAATATATCTTTACATTCAAATAGTTTGAATATTTTTATATTAAATAACACTAAATTTGCATTCCGGTATAATCATAAAATATGAAGATAATAATTAAATTTATTATTATTATTATTATTTATAAAAAATAAAATTTCATGAAATGATTAATTCCAGGGTACCACACTGTCTGGGGAGTCACCCCCTCCCTGCACTCCCCCCTGATGTCTGTGACCAATGCTATTTCTGGAATAACTGCTGTCGGGGGTCTGATTCTCATGGGCGGGGGCCTGCTGCCATCAAACACCATTCAGACCCTCGGCGCCATCGCCGCCTTCATCTCATCCATCAACATCGGCGGTGGCTTCCTCGTTACGCAAAGAATGCTGGACATGTTCAAGAGACCGAGTGAGAAAAATTTAATATTTAACTTTTGTTTTGTTTTGTTTTTATTTATTATTTTTTTTTTTTTAATATATTTAAGAAACTAATAAGTATCTTAAAATTAAATATGTCAAGAAAAATGTTCTTCAGGGTTTTTTTTTTTTTTGTGTTAATTATTTGATGTAAACAGGTTTTTTTTTTTGTGTGTGTTATCAATTATGTAGTTTTCTTCATATTAATTTTTTTTTTTTTTTTTTTTTTTCTGAACTTCTTTTAAAGTATCATTTGTACAGATAAATCTACAAAGTTTTGCTAGGTATTTTAGTAGTATAAAATATTACAACTATTGTTCTTGTGTTATAACTAGTATTATCATTACTTTGATTATTAACATCATCATTCTATATTATTATCATCATCATCATCATCATTATTAGTAATGTTATCATTATTTTTAGTAATTTTAGTATTATTATTATTACAACCATCATCATAATTATTATTATTGTTGTCATTATCATTATTAGTAATTTTAGTATTTTTATTATAATCATTATCATTATTACTATTTTTACTATTTTTATTATTATTATTATTATTATTATTATTATTATGATTATTATTACTATAGCTGACCCTCCAGAGTATGGATACCTGTATGGAATTCCTGCTGCAGCACTTCTTGGTGGCTATGGTTACACTGCCTACACTGGCAGTTACCCAGACATTCATCAGATGACTTACCTTGCAGCTGGGCTGTGTTGTGTTGGTGCCTTGACTGGCCTCTCTTCACAAACTACATCTCGTCTAGGTAACAAAACTTTCACATCACCACTTTAAATACAAAGACAGACTGAATAGTGTTCAGAAAATAAAAGTAAAATTTATAAGTGCAAAACCCAAATAAGACTGAGTCTCTAAAAATATACTTTTTTCCTAATCGCAAATTATTAATCAGTTATAAAATATTTGAGGATATTTTGCATAATTAATTCTCATGTAAATGTAATATATTAGTTAATTTGTATTGTTACTATTACAAAATACATTAATATAAAAAATTACGATAATAAATTTCGAAGTACAAAATCCATACAAGATTGGGTCTCCATAAAAGATTAGCTTTTAAAATTTTCCTGTGAGTTTTGTTCGGTTAATTTTCACATAAATGTGATTATTAATAATTATTTAAATCTCTTGTTATTTATGTGATGAATATAACAAAGTTTATAAAATATTCTGTATAATAATATACAATGGTAAATTTTTTATTTAAATTATATAAACTGATTTTATTTCAGTAAAAATCTTTTGTGCCTCCTTTTCTTTTTGTATTTTTGAACTCACTCCATTTAGATGTACATTGCAATATATGTAATTTAATTACGTAAATAAAGTGTTTTTCATTATTGTAAAATTAACAAAATAAGTCATCATTAGCACGTGTAGATTATTTGAAAAAAAATCACTAATTTCTGTTATAGGAAACAAACTTGGAATGATTGGAGTGGCTTCTGGAATCACTGCAACTCTTGGAATGCTGAAACCATCCCAGGAAGTTTTCTATCAGATGGCAGCATGCATGGCTCTAGGTAATTAACAGAGACACAAAATTTTGTGCTAACAATTTGCAGATTGTATATTAGAATTTTGTATGCTAATGAATTTTTGAAGTTGGGGTATTTTTACTGAAATACAATTAATCTTAACTTGCTTCAGAAAATTTATAATTTACTATAAATGAATTTTTGTCTCTCTATTTAAGGTTGAAGTTATTTCAATGTGTAATTAAATTAAGGTTAACATCTTTTACAAGACATATTTAAAATCTTTACAGCAACCTTCCTATTGAAGAATGTCTAACAAATCCTTTTTTAATTTTTATTTTTTATTTTTATTGATTCAGTTTATTTATTTATTTATATTCTCTGTAGACAAACACATTTATAGATTATATGAGTGCAGGGCTAAGGCATGATAAGATATTTATCAAGGATCCTCTTCTTTATCAAGGATCCTCACCAGTAAACAGCAATCTGTAGAGTGGTAGCTATGATTTCATTGTTGGTGATGTCCCACAAAAACCACTTTTTTTAAATATAATAATGAACTGTAGTCAGTGACTTTTAAAAAAAGTTTATGATTCTTTTTTCATTTTCCCCTTTTCTTTCTTTGAGCAGGTCTTTCTCTCATTTCTTCCTCTCTTTTTTTTCACCATCGTCAGATGACAGGTGAAAAACAAAAATTCTGTTCTGAATACATTCAATGTGTTTTACAGGAGGTGGGATTGGAACGGTTATGGCAAAGCGTCTGGAGGTCACCGACCTGCCACAGATGGTTGCTCTGTTCCACAGTCTTGTTGGAGCTGCTGCTGTCATCACCTGTTTTGGAACCTACCTGCTGGAGCAGCCTCACTTCGACACCGATGCCGCGGCCAATGTCATCAAAACATTCCTGTTTCTAGGAACATTCATTGGTGGCGTCACCTTCACAGGATCTCTCATCGCTTTTGGAAAGCTGCAAGGTTAATTTCTGTTCTAAGTAAACTCTGTCTGTTTCCTTTAAATCTAACTTTTGTTAATTTTGTGGGGTACCTTTAATGATGGTTACATTTTCAAATAGTTTATTTAAGCAATATTGGAATAAATATAACATTTTTATTAAGTGTAATTTTATTTTTAGCTGATGTTAAATGTTCACTGACTTGTGATTATTCCTGTTTATTTCTTTTTATTTAAAACATTTAAAATATATATATATATAAACTTTTGTTTTTAAATAATAGGTAACATATTTAATGTGTGTCAGTTATATTTTCAGTCAAATATTTTTCTTATATTGTCTATTGGGCCACTTCCTATTCCATGTTATTCTGTTTATGAGCAGATTCACATAAAAGATTCTTACTGCTGATCATTAAGTGTTGTCCCTGTTCAGATATGCTCTGAAAAACAAAATAAAAGTGAAATGGTCTTCATTTATAAATATCCTCACATGTATAGAAATAAGGATTAAAGTAGTTTTAGTGACCTACATTAATTAAATAAATGTTATGTATAAATATGTATAATTTGTTATCTTGTGTTTACAGGAATTTTGAAGTCTGATCCCCTGCTTCTGCCTGGTCGACACCCGATGAACCTGAGCATGCTGCTGGCCAACGTTGCTGCCATGGGTTACTACATGTACTCACCCAACCCCACAGTCGGGCTCAGCATGCTGGGTATCACTACAGCTCTCTCCAGCATCATGGGAATCACCCTGACATCAGCCATTGGAGGTTCGCACAATCAAATTAGATAGATAGATTAGATAGATTATAGATGATACAGATAGACACAGACAGACAGACAGATAGATATAGATGATACAGACAGATAGACAGACAGACAGACAGACAGATAAATCAATAAACAAAGGATAATTTAAAAACAAATACCTATACATGATCCATTGATGAATATGCTCAACCTCGCAATAAATTCAATGTTTTAATGTATCTGTTTTTCTTTTTAACTTCTAGGTGCCAACATTCCTATTGTAATCATTGTTCTGAATTGTCCTTGATGCACAAACTACCTGACTATATAAACAGTTCAAACATGATTTCAGTCACAGTTTTAACTGACAGTTTTGTTTTTAACTTAGAGGTGCTAATATACATGATGTAATGATCACCCTGAATTGTCCTAGATGCGCAAACTACCTGTCTATATAAACAGCTCAAACACGCCACAGTTTTATTTTTTGACTTCCAGGTGCTGACATGCCTGTTGTGATCACAGTGCTCAACAGCTACTCAGGCTGGGCCCTGTGTGCTGAAGGCTTCATGATGAACAACAACCTGATGACAATCGTAGGAGCTCTCATTGGCTCCTCTGGTGCCATCCTCTCATACATCATGTGCAAGGTAAAGTATTTTTAAATTGGTTGATTTATTCCCTGTGAGCTGAAAAATATATTTGAATAACAAGCTGATCACATCTGATGGGCAGTATAAATTTATTTTAAATAATAATATTAGTAGAAATTGAGATTTGTTTTTTTACATACCAGACTTTCAAATACGAAGGAGAAAAATTAGCCTTTAAATTTTTTTTATTACATTCTTTACATCATAGATTTAATAGTATACAATTTAATGATGTATACAGAAACATAACCTTTAAGATCAGGTGACAGAATTCCCTTCTGTAATACTCCTTTTTATGTTTTATGTTTTATGTAAGACAAATTAACCATTAAATGGATTCTGTATAATCACTGTTTGAAATTAAACTATTAAATGATAACCAGTACTGTAGCTTCCTGTTTACACAGAAATTCTGAATATCTGTGTAGATGCTAACACTTAAAAAACAGGACAAAACACAAACATCTTGGTTGTATACCAAACCAGGACACTGAAACTAAAATGTTACATTACACAACAAACAAAACTGCCATTATTTGTTTTAATTTTCAAACACAACATTGACGGGATTTTTAATTATTCTCCTTTGAAATCTCTGAAATATCATATTTATTTTAAGACAGCTTTAACACACATGAGTAGTGAATGTAATAGAATACAGGAGTACTAAATATTAATTTAGTTTTTGTTTTTTATTTTGCAGGCTATGAATAGATCACTGCCAAATGTCATTCTTGGAGGTTATGGAACAAGTTCTACAGGAACTGGTAAACCCATGGAGATCACAGGAACTCACACCGAGGTCACTGCAGAACAGACAGTGGAGATGATCAAAGACTCAAAGAACATCATCATCGTCCCTGGTTACGGTCTCTGTGTTGCCAAAGCTCAGTATCCAATATCTGAGATGGTCGACCTTCTGAGAAAACATGGACACAACGTTAGATTTGGAATTCATCCTGTTGCAGGTGATATTACTGTCTCTTCTGGGGGTTTTTTTTTCTATTTTTTATTTTTTCCTAAAGATTTTTTATTTCTTCTTTCTTTAAATTATGTAATACAGTAATATTATGTAAATTGTGTCATTTAAAGTCTTTTTTAAAAATTATTAATTATAAAAAATATTTAAAAAATGAATTGTCTTTCTGTTTAAGGGCATTTCTTCTCTGTAGAAAAATGTTTATAACAGATCTGTTGGAAGTGTTTGTTTATTTCTAATCTCTATTTAATAATTGTATAACTTTTGATAAATTCATAATTATAACTTTCAAAAACCCAGATACCTTAATAATTTTATATCCTTTGATAAATTCATCATTATAACTTTCAAAAACCCAGATACCTTAATGATTTTATATCCTTTGATAAATTCATCGTTATAACTTTCAAAAACCCAATTACCTTAATAATTTTATATAAACCCATTATCTGGTTTTCAAGCTGTTTGAATGCTATTTACTTCATAACATGTGTATTTACTTCACAACGTGTGTATTTACTTCACAACGTGTGTATTTACTTCACAACGTGTGTATTTACTTCACAACGTGTGTATTTACTTCACAACGTGTGTATTTACTTCACAACGTGTGTATTTACTGATGTGTGTCTGTGGTTTAATTTCAGGACGTATGCCTGGTCAGCTCAATGTTCTGCTTGCCGAGGCCGGTGTGCCCTACGACATCGTCCTGGAGATGGACGAGATCAACGACGACTTCCCTACCACAGACATCGTCCTCGTCATCGGTGCAAACGACACTGTCAACTCGGCAGCCGAGGAGGATCCAAACTCCATCATTGCCGGGATGCCTGTTCTTAGAGTGTGGCAGTCACAACAGGTATGAAGACAAATAATAAAATACTGATACTGTTTCCATGGCAACATAAACATAAGTCTATATATATATATATATATATATATAGAAATTATGCTAATTTTTTCAATGAAGTTGTTGAACAGGTACTGTCTTAGAACTACAGAAAAAAAAATTATAATAATAGGGTTTTTTTTTTATATATGTTGTATATGTTGCCCTCTTAAGTGGAACAGCTTTTTGCTCCATTTTGATAGAGAAAATTGGAATACTTGATTTTTTAAAACTACCAGTGTTTGTTAGGAAAGAAATATTTTTAATTTTATTCAGTGATAATTATTTATCCTGTAACTCTGCTTCATTTCTTTCTTTCTTTTTTTTTTAAATTTAATATCTTGAAATCCTGGGGTTGTGGAAATCGGTATCTTAATTATAGATCTATATTAGATTGTTATATGGTTAAGATAAATATTCAGAAATAAAAATATTATTCTGGATTGTTTTGACAGAATTTTCTCATTAACGTCAGTTTCTGCATTCACCATTTACTAACATTTTACCTTATTATTTCTGATGAATTTTTGAAAGGCCATTTATTAATTTTATACTGTATATACTTTATTAATTTTTTTTTTTTTTTTTTTAGGTTATTGTTATGAAGAGAACGCTAGGTGTTGGCTATGCTGCAGTGGACAACCCAATTTTCTTCAAGCCAAACACTGGAATGTTGCTAGGAGATGCCAAGAAGACTTGTGATGCTCTTCTCAACAGACTTAAAGAAATCTATGAACAATAATCACAATAATAATTAGCTTCATTTTCAAATTTTGTATTAAAAAAAATAAGCTTGAAGCAACAAACTTTTCTAGTTAAAGATATTCATTTTATCTGGATAATAAATTAAAAGATATTTTTTATTGGATAGATTGTAAAAGAGACTTTTTGATTGAATGATATAGTCAAATAAAAGAATGTTTGATTGGGTAACATTTTTTAACAGAAAATGTTAGATTGGTGAACATTGTATAAGAAACTGATGTTAATAGCAAAAGAGCTTATTTTTATTGGATAACAGTATCCTGGTAAAAGAAAGCTGACTTTTGTTTGGATAATATTGTTAATTGACCAACCTATTTTGGTCTCTCTCCCTCTCTCCCCTTTGTTAATATTTGTGAGTGTTTGTTAGACAATATAATTTTGGACTGGATATTATTTCTTTTTTGTAATTATTCTAACAATATATTAAGAGGTGATTGGTTATCAGTAAAAAAAAAAAAAGAAACAAGGATCTGATTGGTTGGTGTACTGTTTCAGTGAAGGTTTAGGTTTGAAAGTTAGCTAGAACTAATAAAAGACTTCAGTCTTAATGTCTGCTGTGTGTCTAGTGTTTTTATATATTTATATTTAATATTTAAAAATATGTATAGTAAGAATAGTGACAATCAAAGAATGAGATGTAAAGTATTATTAGTAAATTTACAAAATATATTTATATATATATATATTTAAAAACAAGCATATCGGTGTGATTTAAAAAATTATATTTGATGCTGGAAGAAGAAAAAATTATTTACTTTCCAGTGAAAGATGAAATGTTTTGGATTTTATAAATTCAAAAAAAAAAAAAAATAAATAAATAAATTCATATGTTCAGCTTTAAGTGGTTGCAGGAGATCAAACAAAAGAATCTTTTTAACATGATAATTGTGATCTTGAACAGAAATATATTTTCTTAAAATAAAGACTAATAACATACAACTGTGTTCCAGAAAAGCAAGGCCATTTTATGGCAGTTTAATTAAAAAAGAACAAAATCTTCTTCATTAACATAAATAAAATTTTACCATTACAGCAAGTTTCTGTTAAGATTCAAAAGTGAAAAATTGGATGAGGTTTCATCTGATAAGAATGTTAACATTAATAATTGAATTAATGCTGTAGACATAACAACCTAAATGTGATGGTGGTTATAAAAAAAAAATGATTTTCATTCTAGAAACATTTCGACAGAAATTAACTTGTAATTCTGGATGGTTTGCCTCTCAATGTGAAGTCAGATATTCTCATAGAAGTCTTGTATTAATTCAGATAATGTTGCTTGCAGATTCAGAAGATTTATATTCAATACTTTTTGCTAGATTATTTAGTAATTACTGTCAAATGCAAACAAAATATGTTTACATATTTATAAATGGTAATAATGTCTTTTATTAGTCCTCTGCAATATAGTTGGTTAATACTAATTCTTTACTTGTTTTTTTTTTTTTTTTTAAATTTAAATATAGATTTTTAGTGTTTATAGATAATCATTGGTCATTAAGTGACATAGAATTTTAAACTGAAAAATTGTTAATTTCAGATTATAAATTAATCATGATATGGTACTTAAAAATTCATAGTGTTTTTTATTATTTTTATTATTATTCTTTTTAATAATTATAACTGACCATAATTAAGCACTCAAATTAAAAAACTACTGAAAAATCAGTTTGCTTCAAAATATACAGTTTTGAGAAATAGTAATTGACAATAATTTTGGAAATATTTCTCCTATTAAAAAAAGATGCCTTTATATTACCAGGTATATCTGTAAATCTCTTGTTCTATCTCTATGTATACATTTCATTGGTTTCATAAAGACGTTTTGCATCTATTTAATACTTTTAAGTGGACAGCTAGTAAGGGTTGGTTCAAATAGTAAGTTTGCCACTTAGTTTACCATCTATTTACTGATTTGACATGTACACAGGATTTGTAAGGGTGAAATTAAAAACCGAAAAGACATATTAAATGTTTGTTTTCTGTATACTGTTTCATAAAGAGTGAACAATTTCAATACACATTTATTTTTGAAGGGTTTTATTTCGATTTATTAAAAACAAAATTATTTCTATTATTATAAAACAAATTACTGATTTGAGCCTAATTTCTGGATTTGTTCTTAGTGTAGAATATATTCATATAATAATGATTAATTTCTAAAACTTGCATCGAAGCTATGGTCGGGTACTGTTCAAGGGAAAACTTAAATTTATTACATTCAAAAACAAGTAAATGATTAAAGAAAAACCAACAAAAAACGCTGCAGTAATAGAACGACCTGCTGAAAACGTTAGAACTAAGACCACTTAAAAATATTCATTTAGCGTCCATCCATAAATAAGTAAAAGGTTTTTGATTTTTTTAAAAAATACTTCCATGACAGAATGTAGTCCTGAAAACTTTAAAAATAACTATGGCTTTCGTGTTCAGAAGGCATGAATGGGAAGAACAGAAGACCACAGACACTATCTAGCTAGAAATTGCTGTAGAAAACATTAAAGCATTAAAACTTAATATGAAATTTCAACTATATATATTTGACGCGATGGTTTATTAAAAATGAGTAAACAGGAAGTAAAGTTATGTTCTATCCCAACAGAACAAGTTTGTCACAGTTTATGATACCCATTTCGAAGTGACAGTGGGGAAATTTTCTCAGAATCAATTTTAATGCACATTTACAAGCAGATAAAAACTCAACAACATGATCACGACATATATTTAACGCGACAGTGTGTAGACAGGAAGTGAGATTTTGTTCTGTGAAGACGAAAAAGACTGAAAATTCGTTTTGAGACTGTTTGCTAAAAATGTTCTTTTTTTTTTTTTTTTTTTTCTTAATTAGAAATGGAACGATTATAAATAATAATAAAAAAAATAATAATAATAATAATAATAATAATAATAATAATAATAATCTTTACCGACTGCTGAATACTTAGTTAACTAGAGCTCATTAACAAAAAGAATAAAAATAAAAATCTTTAACATCTGATTAATGCTCTTTATTACACATGACCGGAATTGAATTAAAAATTAAAATACCCGTAAATCAAAAAATTTATTAAAAATTTAATTTATTGCTCTTTATTACAATTACAGGAATTGTAATAAATATTAAAATATCCGTAAATCGATAAGTCTATTAAAAATTAAATGCAAAAATTATTTTTGAAATATTCAGTAAGCTTCATAGATAATGATAAATTATTTTTGAAATGTATAATAATAATAATAATAATAATTTAAAAAAGAAAATAAGAAAAGAAAAAAAAAAAACGAATTACAAAACGACATTCATTAAGTCATCCAGTTCTTTGGGAAACGCTTTTAGTATTATGAAAATGTAATTACTGGAAATCAACAACCAATAAAACATCAGTTCCTATACTTGAACTGATTTGTTGATTTCATGTCGAGTACAGAAACCATAATACAACAACAACAATAACATTAATTCATCCAGATCAAATATATTACACGACACTACGTTAAAGAATGTAAAATAACAACTCGTCTAACACATTCGTTAAAAGGTTAAAATAAATAAATTTACTGATGATGATAATTTCTCCTAAATGATGTACATTGCAACACAACGTTAAAGAATGTAAATTAATAACTCGTCTAAACTTTCGTTAAAAGGTTAAATAAATAAATAAATAAATAAATTTAATGATGATGATGATGATGATGACAATTTCTCCCAAATGATATACATTGCAAGAAGTACATTTAAGAATGAAAACTAACCCATTCGTTAAGACCTAAGCTGTACGCAGATGTACAAAGAGGTCGATTTTCAGTTTTGGAGGATTATGCGCACGTTTGTTGTGTCATTTCTTGTACATAGTTTTGTGAGTATTAAGCTACGTATGCATCTTGTATGTGTGTATATATATATATATATATATATATATATATATGCAAAAGGTCAAACTGGCCTCATACGTTACTTGTTAAAACATAAATATTGTAATAATGTTGATCATTTATTTATTTACGACGATTTGTCCACAACAAATTAAAATAAAGCCTTAACAAAGTCGTCGGTATATATTAACAATTAGCTTTGAGATCCAAACGATCCTTTTAAACGGCAGAATATAAACTGTAATAAAATAAAGCAACTTCTGAATACTATATTCGTTATCAGTAATTAACCATAATTCCTATATCATATATATTCAAACCGTTATTTTTCAAGCCGAAATTGCGAGACACAGAAAAATCCATATCGTTCAGCTTTATTTCAGATCTGCGACATTTTGAAAATCAGAATATATGTATTCAAGTATATATAGAATGAATTAAGAATAAATGTTTCTACTACTAGTAATGAACCAACTGACAGTTTTAATACATAATATTTATGTCAGAAAATGAATAAATAATTTATGTGCAATGAATGATCATGTTACCCGACGTATAAAATAAAAATAACTGACAGATATAATATGAAAAAAATTACCGGGCGGAATTTATTTTCGTCACCTTAACATATTTTAATATTAACAGTTCTTGTTTTAATATTTTCCACTCACCCACGCACGCAACACAGAGATAAAGAGAGAAAACATACACAGACATAGACGAGAAAGGCAACCAGCCGAAATCTGATGTGCTGGAGAAAAAGAATAATCCTAAATCTATGAATGCAGTGCAAAAGAAAAATTTATCTGGGCATATATATGTTAATGAAATGAACATCAAGAACATCTTCATTTCTCGAATATAATAGCTGCAGAAAATGAACCGATAAAACATTTTTGTTTGTTTTTTGGTAAATATGATGAGCAATAAAAATGGTTAAAATGTTTAACACAAACAACAGAGAAATGCATCTGAAATTAACTTTAAAGTAAATGTGATAGAGTATGGCGATAACTACATTCATTTTCAGTATTTCGAAACATATTTTTCTTAAACGAATTATATTAAAAACTTTCGGAGGGTGTGACTAGAATTAAGGGTGTGGCTAATAATCACTGCCGCTTGTGCCCATACCCCCCCACAAAAAAAATAGGTAATTAAAAACTTTACGTTTATTTAAAATTATTTAACTTCTTCTTTCGTTTCACCTTCTTTTTTTTTTTCTTTCTTTTATTTAAGTAAATAAAAATAATGAATTATATATTAACAGTAACTGTTTTTAATAATTTGTGTTTCAAATGTTTCAAAGTTATTTATTTTTATTTTTTAATCGTTCAATTTCCAACTTTAATCTCTGTTTCTCGACTTCAAGCCTCTGTTTTTCCGTTGCAAGCCGCTGTTTTTCGATTTCGAGTCTTTCCCTCTCAATCATTATCAGATCACTGTCGCCTCTTGAACATTCACAAGAGGATTTAAACAAATGTCTGGAGACTGGGGTCTGAATATACGCCTGGTGATTCACCTCGGCGCCACAGCCACACTCCGTACCCTCCATATTCCCTCGTGGACAGTCTCGAGCGTGAGCGCCGTTGGGAATTATGGACGGCACGACAACGTTGACTTCCACCGGTATTTTTTCTTCCTTTGGTTTTACAGCAGTCTCTTTTTGAAGCTTTTCTCCTTTCGGTTTCGCGAAATTGTTTATCATTGCTTCGTTCGGATATCTGCCCATCAGCTCTAAAACGCGTTGTTCTGTTGGATCCAGCGTTGTTATTTCGCCGTTAACTCCTCCTTTTTTCGTCATCTCCCTTCGCCTCTTCGCCTCCTTACTCTTCACCGCTGTTCGCAGATCTTGCCATCTTTTTCTCACTTCACGCACGGTTCTGGTGATGCCGTGACTGTTCTCGTTTACGACGTTAGCGACATTTTCCCAAGCTTTTTTCTTTTTTTGCAAAGTTGTTGTTGCCGAGCATTTTGCAAACAAAATTTCTGAAAAAAATGAAAAAAAAAAAAAAAAAAATGAAAAAAATAAAATGCTAAATATTACTTTGTTGTGAATAATAATTATGAATATGATTATTGACAATTGTCGTTAATCTTCACCGCCCCTATATGCATTATATGCAGCAGCATTTATACTTTATTGAATTTGCTTACAACTTTTTATTTATTTATTTATATTTTTATTTATTTTCTCGCCAGAATATTGGCATTACATTTACATTCTCTTTGTAATTAATAATTAAAAAAATAATAACAATAACAATAATAATAATAATAATAATAATAATAATAATAATAATAATAATAATAATAACAATAACAATAATTTAATGTCTGTGAGTGTGTATGTGTGTACCCGCTCACACACACTTAATTTAAACGTTATATCTTTTAATACATTACCTTTATTCTTGAATATTGCATCCACAAGTAGAATGTTGTCTTCGGCGGTAAAATTTGGCTTTCTTCTCTTTTTAGGTGGTGGCGAACTCATATCGTAGTTGATTTACGACGTTTTGTGGACTATTTAGATAAACAGTAATGACAAACGCATTACAGTCCATCTAAAACTGATATTAATTGTATATGTTCACATAGGTTCTAAGCAAGACGTTTTATGGACATTTAACGTTTTCTGCACAGGTTCTGTTTGCTCGTAAGTGTAAAAATAATTACGTTTACACGTAACACATACGTACTGAATATGTAGTTACACTTTTTGTCGTCTGACCTAGTAGTCGTAATAAGCCGAGATGTTCCGATTCAAAACGATGCATAAAGCATAGAAAAGCCCGGATGTGATTCGTTTAACACGAAGATGGCGAGTGGTACGTGTAGTTCTAGAGGTTTGTATTTTACAAGTGCATTTCTGATTTTCTTTAATAACTTAGCTATTTTCTTAGGAGGCATCATTTAATACAAAAATACGAATATTAAAGCTAAAAATTAAGAACAATTCGTAATTACGCTTCGTTTTCCTTAATATATAAATTCAGCAAACCGGCAGAATAGACTGGTGTTGATTCACATCAAGATGTAATAATTAGAAGCGTACATTACACTAGGTTTTAGTTCATAAGCAACTTGGGGTAGCGTAAGCTTGCCACGTGTAGGTGCTTGTAGCATTGTAGGTCGACAGTCATGTCTTGTTTTAAGTCGGGTTATGAATTTTTAAAATTGTTTTTGTTTATTAACGTGTATTACGGTGTCACAGAATATTATTATTATTATTTTTTTAAATTATTGTTTCGCTATTGAAATTTTTATCGTTTAAAACTAATAAACTTCCATCTTTTTATTTTTTAATGTTTTTAAAATTTTATTAAAGTACTTAATTAGTTAAGTAATTTTTATTTTTGTTCAGATTAATTAAATAATTTCTTTTAAGGTTTAATTTTGAAATGCCGATACACTAAAAGAAGTCTTGTAGTGCTTGTAATAGTAATAATAGTATTCACTATTTATTTGATACCACGTGCTTTTAAAAAAAAAATTTGTTACTATTTCTTCAGTTTTAAATTTATAACAGTGACTAACTGATATAATAGCATGCGTATAAAAATATAAATTTACAGAGCATTAGGAATTAGCGAAAATAAGATAATAAAGTGCCGACTAAAATTCATATTCAGATACATAATAAACTCGGAACTGCATAACTGATTAACTCGGCAACTAATAGTAATAATCAATATTATTAATATATTATTATATACATGTAATAAAGTTAAAAAGATTTAGCATTCTTCCTTTTCCCCAGAACATTACTTTTTAAAATGGGCGACAGTGGGGGGAGGTTTAGTTTTTTTTTTACTTTCTTATCACACGTGGGTTTATCTTATTGACATTAACAACAAAACCTCCTAAAAAAAAAAACAATTAAATAATATTAAGTAAATAAAATAAATGATATTATATTACAAATGCATGTTTTTAGAATATTTTATTATATTTCAGGTTTGACAGTATTGCTTCTGTTAGCAATATCGGTGGTTGGAAAAGCATTAACTCCATCAACATTTCTCACAACTGTTGATCAGACTCGACTGAAGTCTGTGTTCCAGGCAGCCCAGCCATACCAAGATGTAGCCAGTGCACATTATTCTATTTTAGGTCTTCAGCTGCTTGGGGGTACCCTGCCTAATGCTCAAGTAAGTATATAAAAAAAATGAAAATAACAAATTAATAAAAGATTGTGGAAAATGTATCTAAAATGCATTATTTTTGGATTCAAAAACACTGTTCAAACGTTTTGAATATTCAAATTTTTAATACTGGTTTGTTCATTTTTGTTATCTCTGAAAGATACCAATTTATTTATAGCTGATGCTATTAAAATCAGTTTATATGTGCACTGGGACTGCACTTTAGATGTACCTTAAATGAAAATAGTTACTGAAACCTTGAGAAAACTGGATAGCATATTTACCCCGTTAATTTAAATTTAAAATTTTTGTAATATAAAATTGGTTTGAATACTTCCCAGTGTTGACATCCAGAGATCTTGGTTCATCCTTGTTTTCTCTGGCTCTGTCTTTGTGGCCAGTGGGAGCTGAACGTCTCACTGAGACTTGAGGTGTATTCCCTTTCCACAACATTGGAGATAAACCTGGTCCCCTGATTTCATCAGGTGTGGACCAGACCCTGCATATTCCATAAACTTTCCAGAGTCAGATTGACAGTTACTGGGGAGACAAGCCATGCAATGTACATCTGAGCTAATTTTTATAACTTCTTGTTGTTGATGTATTTGTTAAATATACATATATAAAAAAAAATTAAACTTGTTTTAAACAAAGAAATAATAACTAAAAAAATTGTAATAAATGCCATTTCAGAAACTTTTTATTTATTATTTTGTATTTTTTTTTCTTCATAATTATGTTGCCCGTTATGATAATTGCAGGAGTCCATAATGGTTTGAAATATCATTTCAGATACAAAAGTAATGTGAAATAAACATAAAAAGTTGTGGAACAAAATTTATTTTTATTTCAGGATACCTGCAAAGTAATTTCATCAAACGTAGATAAAACTAGCGTTTCTTCACTGTACCATGCATCACTGGCTGCTAAAGCTTTAAGCAACTGTAAGGTAAGTTTAAAACTGAGCATATCTACTTGTTAGAAAGTTACTGACAAGTAAAACAATCCTTCCATTTAAATAATAAAGATGATTATAGACAATTGTAAAATGAAACGCACATTTTTATCAGCACTACCTGTTCTTAAGTCACAACCTATTTTTTTTATTTTATTTTTTTTATAATTATTTAATGAACTTTATCCTAGACATGTATAAATAAATGAAGTGTCAGAATAAATGTACAGTTTTGTATACACTTTACACATCTTAATTGCTAACTACTTGCTAAGAGCAGTGTTTGAAAACTTGTTCAGGTAGTAACAATATGAAATATGTTTCTTCAGCTTTGTTACAAACACAATGAGATCTTGTTGAAAAAGTCCAGTAGCATATTTGTGCAGTTAAGATATTACAAAATTTGTTTTACTAGTTATTCCCAATGTTGACATCCAGAGAACCTGGTTCATCCTTGTTTTCTCTGGCTCTGTCTTTGTGGCCAATGGGAGCTGACTGTCTCACTGAGACTTGAGGTGTATTCCCTTTCCACAACATTGGAGATAAACCTGGTCCCCTGATTTCATCAGGTGTGGACCAGGCCCTGCATATTCCATAAACTTTCCACAGTCAGATTGACAATTACTGGGGAGACAAGCCATGCAGTATACACCACAGTTAATTTTTATAACTTCTGTTGATGTATTTGTCAAGATAATAATAATCTAAGGACTCTGTTCTGTGCTTTTTTTCCAGCTTTCTGTTGGAAATGTGCAAGATCTTCTGACTGGAACCATCAAAGAAGATGCAGCTGTTGCAGATATATTTTATGCATATTTTGCACTTAAAAATTTGGGATTAAAAAGTACACATTTTTCTTTCATGGTGCCATTACAATTTTTAATTTTTTATTTAATTTCGATGATACATTTTTAAATTACCTTTTTTAAAGTTAAAGACAAAGTTACAAGTTAATATTTTAAAACAATATTTCAGTAGTTTTTGAAAAGGAATTTGAATTTTCTATTTTAATGTAATATGATTAGTAACCATGTATATAAAACAAATAACTTTTACTAAACATATTTTTAAGAAAAATGGAATTAAACTGTTTTTATTTCAGTAGTATTTGTTTACCTTGATTTATGAAGATGCTTTAATTCTATAATCATTATACTGTTTTTTTTTCTGCAGCTGATAATTCCCAGGTATCAAAATCACTGTTACAAGCATTGAAAAAAGATGACTCACCACTCAGGTACATTTTTCAGAGATCTTTTAAATTTATTCTTTAGAATACATGTGATGGGTATGTTCATATGGATGTATTAACAACAGCGTTACATACATATTAAATTACTGTTTGTCTAATGTAAAAATTTAATAAACATTTGGAAACAGATTTCTCTAATTATAATTTAATTGTGAGATTTAGTTTTCTATTTCTATATTTGATAAATATTGTAATCTCGTAAGTAATTATATAAACTCATGCATATTGATCTTATATTTCATCTTTTTTTACTTTTAGCTATGGTTATGCATTTTTGGTTGCATCAGACACAGGTGACACAGCCAAATTCTTTGACAGTATTGAAGATATTATTGCCCAGGCTGATGAAGTGGATGAGAAATATTTACAAGTCAGCGGCTTTTCATGTTTTGTTGATTATAAATTGATTAATTGTTTACATTTTGAAATAACTTTGATCCCATGAAAAAGGCTAACTTTACACATATTAATTAAAATTTAAAGTATTTTAACATTTATATATTATATTTTCTTGATTTACATGTTCTTTAAAAAATGTTCCCCAATGTTGACATCCAGAGATCCTGGTTCATCCTTGTTTTCTCTGGCTCTGTCTTTGTGGCCAGTGGGAGCTGAACGTCTCACACTGAGACTTGAGGTGTATTCCCTTTCCACAACATTGGAGATAAACCTGGTCCCCTGATTTCATCAGGTGTGGACCAGACCCTGCATATTCCATAAACTTTCCAGAGTCAGATTGACAGTTACTGGGGAGACAAGCCATGCAGAGTACAAATTTCATATTAAAATCTGAACTATATGTGCAGTTTTCTTTAGAATCACATAAACATTATTGAGCTTTTAAAGATAATTATTTTCAAACGCTTTTTTTTTTCAGTTTGAAGGTGGACTTTTTGTTACATCTCTGGTTGTCGATGGAGCCTACAAGCTCGCAGACAAAGCAAAGAAAGCTCCCACTATATCTCAGGTATATATTTTACAATTTTCTTTGTGTTTATGGACATGTACGTTATTATTATTATTAGCTGTTTGGTATTTGTAATGTATGTATTACATATTCATTCAAAAGCATTTTTAAACTAAAAAAAAAAAAAATTGGGTATGGACATATGAGAGTATTATAGATTTTTTTAAAATTTCTATTCTATAGGATAAGGTAATCAAGTTCGCCAATTATTTTCTGAGCCGAAAACATGTACATCAACTCCGAAGTGCCTACTATTTCGTATCTGTTATCAAGACTCTTACTGACAACAAGGTAAGAGGTTTCACTGATTCTAAAAAAAAAATACTTTTTCAGTGTTTTGTCAGTTTAATTTTCCAAGAGGTTAAATAACACAAGTTTGATTATTCTCTGGTTGTTTAATATCTAGAACTTGTTTTTTTTTTTTTTCATATATATATATATAATGTTTTTTTACTATGTCTTCAAATAATTGCTGAACTATAAATGAATTTTTATAAATTTATATATATATATTGTTTTCAAATATTTTAATTAAAAATTTATAGTAACAAAAATATGGATAGCAAAATCAAGCAGAATATTTTAGAATTGTATAGCAGCAGGCTTGAAACTTGCCTAATAATTCATGTTTCCCAGTTTAGTTCTTCAATATAACATGTTTCTATACCTGTTATGTAGTTAGTTTTTCAGTACCACAATGATCAATTTAGTTGCAACAAATACCCATCTGTACCTACCATGCAGTATGTTTTTCAGTATCATAATGTTCAGTTTAGGTACAACTAATATAAGCAGAAATTAATCTTCATATACAATTTGTTTTTCAGTATCACATTCCAATAGCTGTCACACTGGCTAGTCCTGTTGCAGTTAGCCAGGCATCTCCACTCATTGAGGTGAGTTTATATTAATAGTTCAACTCTCACTTTATTATATGAGTATATCAATCCATCTGACTAATATTAAGTTTGAAAATGCAGATGTAGTTGCCCATCTAAAAAAAAGTGGGCGTTTTTGTTGTCTTTGAAAATTTAAAGCATAAATGTTCAGAAAAAAGTGTCCTGACAAATGTAGATACTGCTTTATATTTTGATAATAAGAAAAGTTGTTAATGGATTATCAAAAAGTCTTTTAAATTCAGATGTTTTGGATGGAAACAGTACAATATTAAATAATAAACCAATATTGCATTTCATTTTTGTTTCTTTGATACAAGGTGCGTGTTACCAACCTCTTGGGTGGGTCACTTGGCACCCTGACAGTGACGGCAGACAGTGCTCGTCACCTAGGTGATGAAGCCATAGTGCTTTCCAAGAAACCATTCAAGGCCTCGTCGTCTGACAAGTAAGTCAATTTTTATAGAAAACATGTTCCCTTTATTCTCAACTATTGAAATTTCTGAAGATATAAAATAAAATGAAAAAAAACAAAAACAATATTTTTTCTGAAATATCCAGGGTGGGATTGTCTATATGAAATACTCCAGTACATGTTTTCTGTACTTCTATTCTAGATCTCTGTATGAACTGGATTTCATGAAGGCTAAACCAGCTCGCGGCTTCTACAAAGTGATAATCAGTGTCAGTCCACAGAAATCTGATTCTAGACTGATCGGGACAACAGGAGCTGAGGTTAGATTATCACCCTTTTGATATTTTATTGCTCTCCACTGTGTATCTTATTCATACAGTTTAATTCAACGGTTAGATTATCTTCTCTTTTTTCCCAAATCAAACTTTTTACATATCGTTTAGTTTTGTAGATGGATGTCAATATCGTAACGATTACTTCTGAAATATACTTCAAGAATTTTTTGTTATGAATACAGAAACATTATCTATTCTTTTTGTGTATTTTGTGTATGTATGTGGAAAGAGATAGAGAACAGACAATGTTCATGTATCCACCAGAAATGATAATCTTGTTATTAATACAGACCAGTGATGACACATCATGCACCACTCTGAATCTTCAGATTATGAGGATTAACTACCTAAATTTGTCTGAGGTCATAGTAACAAAAATGCCCCAAAACCTGATAAACTTTTTAGTGTAGTCTTAAATAATTGCCATCTGTTGTTAAAGTTACATTCATTTTTATTAGTTTTATACTTCTAAAAACATAGCAGTCATTGAAACCAATGTTGACATTAGACATTTATACAATTCATTTATAACCTAGAAACAATCCTAACAACCTTTTAAAAGAAAAAAAATTGTACCAACTTGATTGTTCCTTCTAACCTCAAACTATCATATCAGCATGGATATTCAACTTTCCAATTACAGTCACTTCTTTGAGAATGTTTATATCGAGAAACTCCAGCTAATCTTTGAATATTTTTTTCATCTTGTCAAGTGGAATATTAACATGTCATACTGATATACAGGTTAAAATATTGCAGAGCCAAAACCAGGCTCAAATATCCATTTTCTATAGTAGAAAAGACCTGCTTTCTTGAAGCTATCATCTAGTTTCCAGTTTATTTTTATGGTAGAACATACATTTTCATTAACCAAATAGTTGTTGAAATACATATGCTGATGTTTGACTAGTTGTTCCCAATGTTGACATCCAGAGATCCTGGTTCATCCTTGTTTTCTCTGGCTCCGTCTTTGTGGCCAGTGGGAGCTGAATGTCTCACTGAGACTTGAGGTGTATTCCCTTTCCACAACATTGGAGATAAACCTGGTCCCCTGATTTCATCAGGTGTGGACCAGACCCTGCATATTCCATAAACTTTCCACAGTCAGATTGACAATTACTGGGGAGACAAGCCATGCAGTGTACACTTCATTGTAAAATTAATATTTTCAGGAAATTATTAAAACTAGCAGATATGTATTTGATCATATAAAAATTCTGTAATTAAATTTTGTGTACAACTGTTTGTGTTGCGTTCATTAGTTTTAAACAATATTTTACACAATCTCTTAATTACAAGCCATGCAGTGCGTGTATAACATTGTTGTATTTTGCTAATGAGTTTGGTGTTCAGTTCAAAATCACATTAGATGTAGTGCATTGTTGAGTGACTTTATTCCCAAATAAGAGATATCACTGGGATGGGACTTACAATATTCCATGTATTTGAGGGTTATAATTATCAATCTAAATTTTATATTTCAAAGCAGATTTTTTAAATAGTTTTGCCGGTCGTGATTCAAAAATACTGATTATATGCCATTCTAAACTGTTTAAATTTAGTAATTTCTACAAAAGTTGTATAATTTTTTATTGCCCAGGAATTTTTTGTCAAAATGAAAACATCTTTAGTTATTTCTTGGCCATTAATTTTTGTTTCTAGTATAAGATATATATATATATATAACATTCTAGTAAAATACATATTATGTACGTATTGGGCCATATTCATCAGACCTGTCTGGGTAAGTTTGAGTTATTAGTGAACCTTCTGTAAGCAGCCTTTGGTTGAGCTGCTGGAGTCCCTAAGTGCTTGATAAAGAAAATAGATATTTTTATTTTTTTAAAAATGTTTGATTATAAATTAGTTAAACTTTAAATTACAAATCATATACCAGTGATGACACAACATGCACCACTCTGAATTTTTCAAATTATGAGGATTAACAACCTATATTTGTCTGAGGTATTTTGAATTAAATAATATCTTTTATATATATATAAAAATCAGAGAATTGTTAGATATTGTTTAAAGTTACTAATGATATTACAGGTGGACATCAAAGTGACCACTCAGGTTGGCATTGAGAATGTTGAGATTGGAGTTTCAGACAAAGATCAGGCTTCAGCTCCTCGCACCACAAAGTAATTAATGTTTTAAATAGTATTTATTCTTTTTCTCACTCTCACCCCTTCCTCCTCTCATTCTTTCTCACTGTCTCATTTTATCTTTCTCTTTACTGTCACTTTCACTTCTCTATCTCATTTCTTTCCCTGTCTCACCATATGTACATACACATGTACTGTGGTATTCATGTTACAAAGGGAATGGTACTGGATGTGAGCATACACTGTAGTTTTCGTTCTCATGTGTGCACTCAATTTTCACATTACATGGTGAAAGTGAGTTAAATGTTCTGAAGGTTAGAAGTTGCTGAGAAGGTGTGAAATAATAGAATTTTAAAACTATTGACCATAAATGTTAAATTAGTGACACAACATCATCCATTGCTTGAAGTTTTATCCTTTTCTCTGTTTATATTGAATGATTTAAGTTCTTACTCATTTTAGTTTAAATGATAAAAAGAACAAATGACAATTTACCCACAAAATGTGGCACCACAGATGATATGGAGTCTGGAAGTATTTTTTAGTTTTCTGGATCAGGCCTTAATATATAAATAAAATTTAAAAAATCAAATTGTATTTGTTACAGAGTAATACACTACTGAAGCCAGTTTTCTGAAGCTGGATAAATAGTTTGTTCTGTATAATATTAATTTCTAAATTTCTAAGACAGACATGATGGTGCAGAAACGATAGCTAAATCTTCAGTTATGTCGACAACAGAATACTGATCTGTCTTGTTCTCAACTGTAATTGTTTTCTGTACTTGTAACTGTCAGATTGGTGCACCCTAAGAAGGCCTCGAATACAGTGGAGGCAGATTACCATCAGAAGATCATCATGACCTTCCAGCTGAGAGACAAAACAACCTCGGAACTCTTGACAGCCCACCAGGTTTGATTAATATTGCACCATCTATAATAGTTTGTTATTCTAGTTCTAGCAGGTGTTTTTCTTTTTATTATTATTATTTTCTTAATCTGCATCATCCCAGCTAAATAATTTTCAAAATTCATAGCTAATAGTATTGTCATTATCGCTTTTTCAACCTTGCTGTTCTTGGTGAGAACCTCTAAAACCTGTTGGATATCTGTAGCTCAAAATTAGATGTAAAGAATCTACATGAATTTTATTAAATTAAAAAAAAATTAACCCAAATATTTTCTTTAGATATATTCTACTAAAAATGCTAATAGCTGTGGCTGAACCTTTTTTTTTTTTTTACTGTTTTAATCTGTCACTGGGTTTATTCCTTTTTTTTTTTTTTTTTTTTTTTTTAGTTTTTTTATATTAATGTATATATAATATATATTTTAGAAAGATGTTTATATCAACAATTTGTTCTGCTGACATCTGAAATTTCTTTGTTTGCATAAGTCTTTGCCTCAGTTGAATTTTCATAATTATATTTTTAACTGGATTTAAGAGATTGTGTTCTGACAGATTATTTTATTTACAGACATTTGTCAGACTGACAAACATGCAGACAAAGCAGGAGATTATCTTTGTGACAGAAACAGATGATTCTCGTATCTACAAGTTTGATCTTGTAAGTTTATTTTAGTTGTAAAATTAAATAGTTCTTTCCTCTTTCATTAAATATCAACAAGTAGTGTCTTTGTAATATTTATCCTGTTGTTAAATAGATATTTAAAAATGAAATTGCTTATTTATCAAGATAAAAATAACTGATGACATCTCTAAAATGATTTTGACCTATGATGATGTTTATGCACCACTCCAAATCTCATGATTATGAAGATTTTGCATCCCACCAAAATTTGTCTGAGGTTTCTCATTTTAAGAAAGGTTTAATTACAGATATGTAGTTTTATTATATTTTATAAATTAAATGTACATCTCAACAAATATTCACATTATACATTTTATTTTTTGTTCAGGTTCTATAAGATTGGAAATATTCATATTAAATATGTCTGATACATTTGTTTTTGTTTCAGGATGTTGGATCGAGTGCCAAGGACTTTGGACATCTTTCTGGCAAATACAGCATGGAGTTGATAATCGGTGATGCTGTTATTGAGAATCCATTCTCGTGGCATTTGGTAATCATATTATTTTAATTAATAACCCTTTATTTTATTAGACAAATAGACATTCCAAACATAACTAGATCTATTTAGAAATGTGATTCATTAGGTTTATATTTTTAAAAATGCAGTGGTGTCATTAGTACTGTATAAGGTGCATATTTTGTTAAGTATCTGGTTTTGCTGTATAATCTGCATACATAAACAGGGCAGCATCCATAGTCATATTCTTGTTTTGCTATTGCTTCAGAAACATTTGTAAAACATTTTTAAGATTGTTAATTGAATGGTTACCATTTCAGGCATTTTAACATGTTCATGTTACTTTTTACATAATGGTAAAAGTGTTTGACTAGTTATTCCCAATGTTGACATCCAGAGATCTTGGTTCATCCTTGTTTTCTCTGGCTCTGTCTTTGTGGCCAGTGGGAGCTGAACGTCTCACTGAGACTTGAGGTGTATTCCCTTTCCACAACATTGGAGATAAACCTGGTCCCCTGATTTCATCAGGTGTGGACCAGACCCTGCATATTCCATAAACTTTCCAGAGTCAGATTGACAATTACTGGGGAGACAAGCCATGCAGTGTACACTTCATTAATTGTAAAAAAATTATTTTGAGAAAACTGTTGAAATATCATTTACTTGAAAATATCAGAAATAATTAAATGATATACATGCACACTTTGGAAGATTGTTAGTTTATTTAGATTTAAAAATACATCTCAAAATCTGTTAATTACATTAAATAGTCTTTATTGAGTCAACACTGAATACATTAAAAAATATTTTTAAAAACTAAATAAATATTTGGGAAAGCAATTTAAGTATTATCATTTGAACCATGTAATGTATTAATTTTTGTTCTGTCCTATAAAACTGGAAGTATTCATATTAAATGTGTTCAGTACCTAAGATCCAGATTACATTTCAGTAGTTCAGTTAAGCTTCTTATTCATGTTAATCTACATTTTATATCATCTTTAATAAATTTACATAGTAACAGATTATTAGAAAACACTGACCACATATTTCAGAAGAATAATGTAACTCATTTAGTTTTGTATTTGTCCTTTAAATACCAATGTTGAAATCCACAAAACTGGGCTTCTTAGTTCAGATTTTTTTTTTTTTTTTTTTTTTTTTTTTTTTTTTTTTAAATGGGAATTGTTTACCCTATAGGGGGCTTGATGTTCCTTAGCAACAACATTGGAGAGAAACTTGACCCTGGTTTTAATCGGTGGGGGTCTGTCCCTGCATAGTTTAGTTTCTTCTCAGCCATGTCACAGTTACTGGGGAGCTTTGTAATGCAGAGAACATTTTTTTTGTAATGAAGAATAATAAATCACTTGTGTCTGTAAAATTTGGCTAACAAACTCTAAATATATAACCTTTTTAAATCAAATAAGATATCTTTGTAATTAAGATAATTTTGTAATCATAGTCAATCAACTGCATCCTTTTTTGTCCATATCTGTGAAAGGTGTGAATTATACTGTAATTATCTTGTATTTTTTTAGTGAAACATCTTTGCAAACCTTTTGATTTTAATGGTTTATTATAAGTCAATCAAACATGTCCACATGTTCATTACAGATCTACTGTTCATCTACTGTTCATCCAATCACAATTGACTTTTTCTGTCTTCATTTGCATCATTCATTATTAATTATCGGATTTTAGAAGAAAACTCCCAATGTTGACATCCAGAGATCTTGGTTCATCCTTGTTTTCTCTGGCTCTGTCTTTGTGGCCAGTGGGAGCTGAATGTCTCACTGAGACTTGAGGTGTATTCCCTTTCCACAACATTGGAGATAAACCTGGTCCCCTGATTTCATCAGGTGTGGACCAGACCCTGCATATTCCATAAACTTTCCAGAGTCAGATTGACAGTTACTGGGGAGAAAAGCCATGCAGAGTACACTTTCTTTCCTCATTGTAAAAAAATAAAACTTTTTACTTATTAAAACATTTTAATAACGGTTCTAACACAGTTTATTGGTCCGTATCAACCATGTAATTCATTTTTTTTTTGGATGCCTTCATTTTAATAATTTATTGAATTTTGTCAATTTTCCCATTTCCAATTCTATGGTCCAGATTATCTTTACTGTCTATATCCCTTGCTGTAACCATGGATACGTGAAAATACTTTATCATTTTACCACAAGACTGCTTAGTGATAACATGTGCTATGAAAAGCAGTAAAATGTTTGTGTATGTTGTTAAACAAAATATTTATTTTTAATAAATGTGTGTTACAGGCTGATGTGAACCTGATGTTCCCAGAAGGTTCAGCCAGTGGAAAAGAGCCAGTGAACCAGTACGCAAAGAAACCAGAAATTAAGGTATGATTATCATCATCATAAAAATTACTACTGTCAATTAGTCTCTATTGTTAATCATTTGCCAATTAAATTTTTTGAAACAAAGATTTATATAAAATTATGACTAAATGTTTTATTTGAAAATGGTTGAATCAAAGTATAATTTGTAGACAAAATTTGTTGGAATGACTTCATAATTTGCTTAATACATCATGATATATTTATATATATATTTTTTTTTTTAAATCTTGTGTTTTACAGCATATTTTCCATGCTGAGGAAAAACGTCCACCTAGCATCGTTTCCATGGCGTTCACCATTCTTGTTCTTGTGCCAATCCTTGTCCTTATAATCATAGTAAGATGCAGCCCTTTCTTCAGATTTAATCTTGTTTATGTTGCAGAAATCATTTTCTGATTTTTGGTAGAATTTGTAAAAATAAGAAAAAAAAGGTGAAATAATTTTTCTCAGTGTTCAAAATTGTAAAATTGTTACTGTGTGTATAGGGTGACAGAAATGATGAGAACTCAATGCCAGAAGCAGGCAGTTTTATCTTTCTGCGGTGTTGTATTGCAACATTATTCTGATCTGTTTTTAGATGAATGAACTGCTGTTCTTTTAAGTCTAAAGAAGATAGAAGCAGTCATTTTTAAAACAAAAAGTTAACATGTTTTTAAGCTTTTCTCTCTATACTGATTAAAATGTTGTAAACGCAAAATATTTAAGATTGTTAAAAACAATTCTGGTATATTAATTTCAGTGCCCATTACAATTAAGATTTGGATAAGATGTGTTTATCAATTTACTTTTCAGTGGATAAAGCTTGGTGTAAACATTTCTAACTTTCCTCTGTCTATCAGTGCCATTGGATTCCACGTGTGCCTGGCAGGTTAGTGTCACCTTGTGTATCTGCTCTGTATTTAATATAAAACAGTTTTTCTTTGCTTAATTTTGTTAAACAGTCATCAGTCATTTGTAATAAATTAATGTTACAGTAGCATACTTGTTGAAGAAAATGTTTATATTTGTCACATTGGTGTTTATTTTTTGTTTATAGCTGAAAATGAATATATAAAGGAAACATTTTTGTTAATCAGCTCACTGTATGAAAACAGTTTGTCATTGTGCGACCAAAATTTGGCAGCAAAAATACATTGAGGGAAATGTTCCTATGGTATAGATGGGATGAAATGGTACTGTTAAAAAAAAAAACCCACCATTTTACAGTTCTGGTTTCACAAAATATTTTTTTTTTTTTTTTTTTTTTTTTTTTTTTTATCTACAAAACATTGTCAATAAATTTATCTAATTTTGTTTTTTTTTGCTTCTCTCCCATTTCATTGGATCTCCCAGGCAAAATTATTTACTTCTATCCTAACATGATTGTTTGTATTTTCAGGTATCTTCTGCCTCTACTACTGCTACTGGACAAATCTGAACATGTTCCAGACTCTGAGATGGCTGGGTGTGTTAGCTGTTCCTACATTCCTCTTTGGCAATAGATTACTTAGTGCTTTAGCTTCTAAAAGGTAAAAACAATCTATAAAGTTTTATCTGTTATATTAGCAACAGAAAATGAAATTTCTTCAAAAAAAGAAAATGTATATATCTAATAAATAACATCACGTTTGTTTTACTTTTTAATAAGTCTTTGGAATTCTTAATTATTAATACTAATGGTTTTTTTTTAAAATCCAGAAAATTAAAATAAATATTTAACTGATTATTACTTCAGAATAACTACTTGAACATCATCATGTTTCTGTAATAGTTGTTGCATTTTTTGGCATTCTGATTGAATGAACAATAAAAATAATTTTTATATTTTATTGGCGTAACCATGGACACTTTGATTTTAACTGCAAGGTGCCCTTCCATGCCGCCAAACAATAAAAACACTTCTCTGACCTTTTGACCTGTTTAAAAATGACCTGTTCTTTGTCAGAGATGGGAACAAATTAATTTTATTCTAAACTATCATTGATTCCATCTTGGGCTCAAGTTTTGTCAAAGAATTTCTAAGAAAATTTTAAATTAATAGCTGATTATTTGATGTAATGTACAAACATTTATACCTTCATAGTTTTAATATTGCAGTTTGTTTAATCATTTATTTCTTTCCATAATTTTTATTTATTTTATTTTTATTTTTTTCAGAAAAACAACGTAGTCTGTAGAGAAGATTTAGAAATTGCCGCAGTTTTGTTTACATTTTCTTACAGACTTTTATGAACGAATGTAACAAATTATATGAAGAAAAATTTCACTCATTTATGTATGTTGTTCACTGTCATTAAACAAATTAAATTTTACCGTTTTGCTGTTTTCAAGAAAACTTTGTTGCTAACAAAATAAAATATTTAATTATGTTTTCAAAAATTACTTTCACTGCTAAAGACATTGATTTGTAGTTTCTGGTGTCAGTAATAATTTACATTCCATTATTTAAAATCAATCGGTTATTGACAGACCTGAAAATTAATAAAATCAATCGAGGGATTTACTTTTCAACAATGATCCCTCTGTTTAAGGACAAAATTGTACATTTTTAATTAAAAATTAGGTTGGTTGCAATTGTTCTTTGCCAGCATTTACACTGACATTAAAGATACTGTTTCATTTTACATTTATTTGTGTTTTTTATACTTCCGAATTTTTCTCATCAGCACTTGAATCAAAAGTTTAAAATCTTGCTGCATGAATTACTGTGATAATTATCATACTTCACTGTACAGACTCCAGATTTCCCAGTAAAGGGTTAAACATCTTTGACTTTGTCAGTGTAAATTTTCTTATGTTTTCTTTCCTGTTTGGAAGGTATTTAAACCAGATTAAGATGTTTCATACCATTCAAATTAAAAAAAAAAAGAAAAAAAAAAAATTAGAAAAGTTTTATTGAGCTGTTATAATGAAACACCACACATCAAGAAACAATCTTTCTGAAAACAATAATTTTTTTAGAACAATATCAGTAATTTTATTTTTTGCAGAGGTGAAATTCATTTTTGATGTACAGCCCTTTTAATTTGGAACTGTTGGTCTGAAATGATAATTTAACCACAAATGAAATTGATGATTTAAAAAATATAACAAGATGTTATTTGGAGCTATGCAGGACAAGACTGGCAAATCAAAATGCTATGGTTTTCCATGTTTATAATATACAAAAGAATAATTTTTTATACAAAAAAAAAAAAAAATGAACAATAACTTTAATATTTGCAATTTTTTTGAAAATGAATTAACAGTAGTGACAAACATCTAAAAAAAATCTGTATTTTTAAATACACAAATAAAACAGAAACCAGAGTTATTGCAACATTTATTTTATTCACAATGTGAACTGAATGCAACACAAAACATGGAATGTTCAACAAATGGTCAAATTTAAAGGTTGGTGTTTTTACACTTAATTTCAGCTACACCATTTTTTTTTCACATTACTTTGTCATCATGACAGAACTTGTTTTTAATACTTGAGTGTCAAAACTTGGTTTTTAAAAAAACAAAAAATCACACAAAGACTAAAAATGAAATGATGGTTGACAAATGTAACCTACTTTCTTGCAGCCCTTCACCATTTTAATCAAATTAATATTTAATTAACAACCATTAGCTATCTGAATAAAATCTGTTCATAGTTGATCACAATTTTAACAAATATATTTGGCTAGACTGCTTGAAATTGGACAAACATTTTCACTGCAGACTTTCTTAAATAATTTTTCCTCATTTATGCTTGTTTTCATCTAAATGTCATGAAATAACCAATGGCAGCATTTAAAGGGCAGTTTTGGCAGAGGTTTTAACAAAAAAAAAAAAGATCAGTCTCAAGAATATGATAATTTGAAGGACACAGAAATTTAATTACATTGCCAGCAACAGAAATTTAAAAAAACATTTTTTTCCCTGATATAAATTTATCACAGGATTTGTTAAATGAAATTTTAAACACAAGTTTACAATTTATTTTCATATTCCAGCATAGTCATAGTTTTTCCTGAAATATTAGACTAACAAAGTTCAAAAATAATTATTTAACTTCTTGCAAAATAATAATTAAAATAAACTGTCTGTTTTTTCTTCTTTTCTTTGTATATTTAACTGAAATACTGATATTTCAAAATTTCAAAATTATTTTCTAGGAAGTTATAATAAACATTGTTTTTATTGTTTCTTTCTTTATTTATCATTATTATATATATATATATATATTTAATCATTATTATTATTTTTTAGTTTTTTCTCAGTTACTTCCTGAGTTACTCCTGACCTAAAAAAAAATAAAAGGAATTAGCTGATTCTTTTATTAATTTTAATATAAAACTGTTTTCTACTTTTTCTTTCTTAAATATCTTTGTTCAATTCTGTTTAATCCTTGTACACTGGAAATAAAAATAGTAAATCACAAATAGAGCAGTTTATAAACCTTAACATACATCAGAGCATTTAATATATATTTTTTTATATTGCCTTATAACAATGTCAAATAAGAATAATAATATTAAAGAGGAAAGTTTACAAAGGCCGTCATATTTTTAGTTATCAACAATACAATTTATAATAAATAAGAGCAAAAAAGAAAGATGTTGAAGAAAAAAAATATATTCTTTACAATGAACAAGCAGATGTAATTAATTATTGCATTCACAATCAAACACTAGAACTAGATGAAGAAATTTCTATGTCTACTCACTAAAGACTAATAAACTAAGAAAAGTGAAATTCTGCCATCCAGTAAAATAATCTAGAAATAACAATGGCTCAGTGACAACACAAAAAAAAAAAAAAAAAAATTCCCAATCCAGCCTGAACTCGAAAGGTATGAGTAAGTATTTAGTAGATCAAAAGTAATTTATTTTGTTAAATACACAAACTGGACATTTGAAGTTTATTTATATTAGCAATTAAAAGAATCTGAAAAAAATGTTTCTTTGAAAAAAAAAAATCAAAACATATTCTGCCTTCTTTCAGTAACTTAACTATTTTTATTCATTATTTTCTAATGATTTGGGGAAAATCATTAAAAAAAAATATATAAACAAGCAGAGGAAAAAGAACAAGATAAATAAATAAGAAAGTAAGTAAATAAATAAATAAATAAATAAATAAAGTTCTTAAAGTATTTATTTGAAAGAATATTTTTTTCCACTGGATGGCTAAATTTAAATCAAAAAATACAATCACAGTTTATACAAAATCTTTCATTTTCTGTACATGAACAAAACTTGGAGACAATTAACAGACTTAGTATTTCCAAAATTAAACACAAACCTTCAAAATATCATTACTTACACCACATGCTAATTATTATAAATAATAATTATAAATAATAATTAACAATAAAGTAAAAACAAATGTTTCTAGTCTTTTAGAATTAAACATTAAATATAAGTTTTCATGGTTTAAATATTTATAAAGATTCTTGAGCAAAAAAAAAATGAAAGAAAAAAATGAAACATTTACTTCTGCTAATGACAATTATGTGTGAAAGACAAACTAAAAAGAAAACATAAACAGGAATTATCTATGTACATCTGCAAAACCTAAAATTAAGAAAATGATCAGGGAAAAATATGAAAATAATAATAAGAAGAAAAATAAGTAAAATAATAATAATAATAAAAAAAAAAAAAAAAAAAAAAAATTAATAATAATAATAATAATAATAAGTTATAAAATAAGTACATGTATAAACTTAATATCCCCATTTAGACCAAGACAATAATGAAAAATGTATCCATATATTATGTGTGTATATATATATTAGTAGAAGAAAAAAAAAATAATAATAATAAGAATAAAAACACAGAGAAAACCCCACAACATAATATTTCCATTAAAAAAACAATAGTAGGAAGACCTGTAAAATACCAAACAAAAACAGAGTTGTTTTTGGGGTTTTTTTTTGTTTTTTAAATAGAAAGTAATTTTACATTTTATTAATTTCAGTAATTTTAGTACATAAAAACTGGATAAATTTACAATGTTTCAGGTTTGTACAATTACATATTTGTTAATGCCCAAGAATTTTTTTTTTTTTTAGTTTTTTTTTTTTTTTTTGCATGTTGAATAAGAAAACTATTTAGATTTAATTTTTATTAATAAGCAGATGAATGCTCCAGTTTTATTTTTTTATTATATAAAAGTAACTTAAAATATAAATAATGTGTGTGGTATTTTTATGATTATTTGGATTGTATTAGAATCTTTCTTCTTTTTTAATGTGAATAAAGGTTAATTTAATAAAGACGTAATTTCAATTGTGTGTGTGTGTGTGGATGTGTGTGTGTGTGTGTGTGTGTGTGTGTGTATGCATGCACGTGCATGTCTGTATATACATATACTCATACAATTTGTCTTTTGACGAAATCATACTGTTACCTTTTTAGTTAATTTTTTTTTTTTTTTTATATGAATTAAGTTCCTTTTATTGTTTTTTTTCCTTAAATAACTTCCATGATTACATTAATAATTTATTCAGATAGGTAGATAAATTCTTTATTCAAATTCTCAAAACAATTATGATTCAGTAATCAAAAAAAAAAAAAATTTGTTTCAAAATGTTAAATAATTATCCAAAAGTATTTAACATTCCAACTTTAAAGTAAAAAAAAAAAGAATAAAAAAGCATTATTTTGAGAACAAAAATTAAAGAAAAAAAAAAAAAAAAAAAAAAAAAAAAAAAAAAAGAACATTAGAAATGAAAGCCAAACAAGAGCATTACAAACACTTTACAAACAAATTTACACATAAGCAGTTTCAAGTTTATATTTTATTAAAAAAAAAAATTCTAAGTACATTTTAAGAGTTGCAGAATAAAAACAGGATCACATGGATAAAGTCATAAGCTTTATGATTCAGTAAACAGACACTGCAGTCATTTTGGCGTTACTTAAAAGTGGATGACAGGTGGTTCTAACAATTTAAATATGATTTGTATTATTTACAGATTATTAGTTTAGTTTATTTCTAATGCAATGTTTTCATATAATAAAATATTAATATAAAGTAGCACATCTTTAATGACGCATAAAAGCAAGCTGTTATTTTCTGTTTTCCTAGATATTAGTTTAAATAAGGTAATGTAAAAATAATCTTTACAGACTGAGTATACACAAAATCATAATTATTGTCTTCTTAAAAATCTGCGTCTGTTTTATTATTATTATTATTATTTTGTTTGTTTTGTTTGTGTGTGTGATTCTAAAAATCAAATATGTAGACTTCATTGTTTGCCTGTTGTTTCAGTCATCATTCTTTATCATTAGCAAAGAATGGAAACGAGAGTGTAAAAAAAAAATTAATATAATCCACCAAGAAATATTTATTTAATTATTTGAACCACCATAGGAGGTACGTAATATTTTTTTTTTTTTTTTTATTTATTATTATCTTTCTTTCTTTTTCTTTTTCTCTTTGTCGTAAAGTATTCTATGGTTTTTGTTTTTTTGTTATTTATGTTTTTTTCATTTTAATATCAAAAACGTAGTGTCAAATTATTAGTGTTTTATCTGAATGCTGTCCTGGTAGTCACTCGTGCATGCTTTGTGTATCCCCAGCTGTTGTTGACGATGACCCTGATGGTTTCAAAGAGGCACTTTATCTTCAGGAAGTGGACTTGTCGGATCACTTGACAAAGTACCCATTTCTGTCTTTGCTCCTTCCTCCTCGGCTAGGGTTTCATGGTGGATGTTTCCAGTAGACTGACTTCCAGAAACTTTAGCCTGAAATAAATAAATCCAAAAAAAATAAATAAATAAAAAAATATAAAAAATCATTAAACAAACAAATAAAACAAACACAGACTGACAATTAATTATCTTTCTAAAGTTTTAATTGATTTCGTTTTGAATTATGTCTGTTTTTTCAATGATTTTTTTTTGCAAGGACAACATCAAAACACACAGGCCAAACACAGTTTTAACATGCCAATCAATGCGTACTTTAAAGAACACTCAGTAAGCAGAAAGTGAGAAGAATAATCTATTAATATACCAGCTAATAATTTGAAAAAGAGAAAAAAAAAAAGAAATAGCTTAGAAAAGATATTCTTTTATAGACTAATTAAATACATCTTTCATTCTACTGCTCTGAAGTTACAAGACTTCACAGACATTAGTACTGAGAGAGAGAGAGAGAGCAGAATAAACTAAGTAGATTTCATAGACACTAGTATTGAGAGAACTGAACACACTATTATAACTCATAGACACTAGTACTAAAAGAGACAGCAGAATTAACTATGTAGAACTCAGGTCTATATAGACACTAGTACTGACAGAGTAGAATAAACTATATAGAGCTCACAGACACTAGTCATTAATAACAGAATAAACTACGTAGAGTTCATAGACACTAGTATTGAGAGAACTGAACAAACTATTATACACTAGTACTAAAAGAGACAGCAGAATTAACTATGTAGAATAAACTATATAGAGCTCATAGACACTAGTAAACTATATAGAGCTCATAGACACTAGTACTGTGAGAGTAGAATAAACTATATAGAGCTCATAGCTACTTATACTGAGGGCAGAATAAACTATGTATAGCTCATAGACAGTACTGAGGGAGCAGAATAAACTATGTAGAGCTTATAGCTACTTATACTGAGAGCAGAATAAACTAAGTTGAGCTCATAGCTACTTATACCGAGAGCAGAATAAACTATGTAGAGCTCATATACACTAGTACTACTGAGAGAGCAGAATAAACTATGTAGAGCTCATATAATCTAGCACTGTGAGAGCAGAATAAACTATGTACAGCTCATAGATACAACTACTGAGAGAGCAGAATAAACTATGTAGAACTCACAGACACTAGTCATTAATAGCAGAATAAACTACGTAGAGCTCATAGACACTAGTACTGAGAGAGAGCAGAATAAACTATGTAGAACTCACAGACACTAGTACTGAGACAGAGCAGAATAAACTATGTAGATCTCATAGACACTAGTACTGAGAGAACAGAATAAACTATATAGAACTCAGAGACACTAGTACTGAGAGAGCAGAATAAACTATGTAGATCTCATTGACACTAGTACTGAGAGAGCAGAATAAACTATGTAGATCTCATTGACACTAGTACTGAGACAGAGCAGAATAAACTATGTAGAACTCAGAGACACTAGTACTGAGAGAGCAGAATAAACTATGTAGAACTCACAGACACTAGTCATTAATAGCAGAATAAACTACGTAGAGCTCATAGACACTAGTACTGAGAGAGAGCAGAATAAACTATGTAGATCTCATTGACACTAGTACTGAGACAGAACAGAATAAACTATGTAGATCTCATAGACACTAGTACTGAGAGAGCAGAATAAACTATATAGAACTCAGAGACACTAGTACTGACAGAGCAGAATAAACTATGTAGATCTCATTGACACTAGTACTGAGAGAGCAGAATAAACTATGTAGATCTCATTGACATTAGAACTATGTAGAGCTCATTGACACTAGTACTGAGAGCAGAATAAACTATGTAGATCTCATTGACATTAGAACTATGTAGAGCTCATTGACACTAGTACTGAGAGAGCAGAATAAACTATGTAGAGCTCATTGACACTAGTACTGAGAGAGCAGAATAAACTATATAGAACTCACAGACACTAGTACTGAGACAGAGCAGAATAAACTATGTAGATCTCATTGACATTAGAACTATGTAGATCTCATTGACACTAGTACTGAGAGAGCAGAATAAACTATGTAGAACTCATAGACATTAGAACTATGTACAGCTCATAGACATTAGTACTGAGAGAGCAGAATAAACTATGTAGAGCTCAAAGACACTAGTACTGAGAGAGCAGAATAAACTATGTAGAACTCATAGACACTAGTACTGAGATTAGAACTATGTAGAGCTCATATACATTAGTACTGAGAGAGCAGAATAAACTATGTAGATCTCATTGACACTAGTACTGAGAGAGCAGAATAAACTATGTAGATCTCATAGACACTAGTACTGAGAGAGCAGAATAAACTATGTAGAGCTCATAGACACTAGTACTGAGAGAGCAGAATAAACTATGTAGATCTCATTGACACTAGTACTGAGAGAGCAGAATAAACTATGTAGATCTCATTGACACTAGTACTGAGAGAGCAGAATAAACTATGTAGATCTCATAGACACTAGTACTGAGAGAGCAGAATAAACTATGTAGAGCTCATAGACACTAGTACTGAGAGAGCAGAATAAACTATGTAGATCTCATTGACACTAGTACTGAGAGAGCAGAATAAACTATGTAGAGCTCATTGACACTAGTACTGAGAGAGCAGAATAAACTATCTAGAACTCATAGACATTAGAACTATGTAGAGCTCATATACATTAGTACTGAGAGAGCAGAATAAACTATGTAGATCTCATTGACACTAGTACTGAGAGAGCAGAATAAACTATGTAGATCTCATTGACACTAGTACTGAGAGAGCAGAATAAACTATGTAGAACTCATAGACATTAGAACTATGTACAGCTCATAGACATTAGTACTGAGAGAGCAGAATAAACTATGTAGATCTCATTGACACTAGTACTGAGAGAGCAGAATAAACTATGTAGATCTCATTGACACTAGTACTGAGAGAGCAGAATAAACTATGTAGATCTCATTGACACTAGTACTGAGAGAGCAGAATAAACTATGTAGAACTCATAGACATTAGAACTATGTACAGCTCATAGACATTAGTACTGAGAGAGCAGAATAAACTATGTAGAGCTCAAAGACACTAGTACTGAGAGAGCAGAATAAACTATGTAGAACTCATAGACATTAGAACTAGAGAGAGCTAAATATACATTAGTACTGAGAGAGCAGAATAAACTATGTAGATCTCATTGACACTAGTACTGAGAGAGCAGAATAAACTATGTAGAGCTCATAGACACTAGTACTGAGAGAGCAGAATAAACTATGTAGATCTCATTGACACTAGTACTGAGAGAGCAGAATAAACTATGTAGATCTCATTGACACTAGTACTGAGAGAGCAGAATAAACTATGTAGATCTCATAGACACTAGTACTGAGAGAGCAGAATAAACTATGTAGAGCTCATAGACACTAGTACTGAGAGAGCAGAATAAACTATGTAGAGCTCACAGACACTAATAATTAGACAGAGCAGAATAAACTGTAGAGCTCACAGATGCAAGTGCTGAGAGCAGAATAAACTATGTAGAGCTCAAAGACACTAGTACTGAGAGAGCAGAATAAACTATATAGATCTCATTGACACTAGTACTGAGAGAGCAGAATAAACTATGTAGATCTCATAGACACTAGTACTGAGAGCAGAATAAACAATGTAGAGCTCATAGACACTAGTACTGAGAGAGCAGAATAAACTATGTAGAGCTCATAGACACTAGTACTGAGAGAGCAGAATAAACTATGTAGATCTCATTGACACTAGTACTGAGAGAGCAGAATAAACTATGTAGATCTCATTGACACTAGTACTGAGAGAGCAGAATAAACTATGTAGATCTCATAGACACTAGTACTGAGAGAGCAGAATAAACTATGTAGAGCTCATAGACACTAGTACTGAGAGAGCAGAATAAACTATGTAGATCTCATTGACACTAGTACTGAGAGAGCAGAATAAACTATGTAGAGCTCATTGACACTAGTACTGAGAGAGCAGAATAAACTATCTAGAACTCATAGACATTAGAACTATGTAGAGTAGATCTCATATACATTAGTACTGAGAGAGCAGAATAAACTATGTAGATCTCATTGACACTAGTACTGAGAGAGCAGAATAAACTATGTAGATCTCATTGACACTAGTACTGAGAGAGCAGAATAAACTATGTAGAACTCATAGACATTAGAACTATGTAGAATAAAGCTCATAGACATTAGTACTGAGAGAGCAGAATAAACTATGTAGATCTCATTGACACTAGTACTGAGAGAGCAGAATAAACTATGTAGATCTCATTGACACTAGTACTGAGAGAGCAGAATAAACTATGTAGATCTCATTGACACTAGTACTGAGAGAGCAGAATAAACTATGTAGAACTCATAGACATTAGAACTATGTACAGCTCATAGACATTAGTACTGAGAGAGCAGAATAAACTATGTAGAGCTCAAAGACACTAGTACTGAGAGAGCAGAATAAACTATGTAGAACTCATAGACATTAGAACTATGTAGAGCTCATATACATTAGTACTGAGAGAGCAGAATAAACTATGTAGATCTCATTGACACTAGTACTGAGAGAGCAGAATAAACTATGTAGAGCTCATAGACACTAGTACTGAGAGAGCAGAATAAACTATGTAGATCTCATTGACACTAGTACTGAGAGAGCAGAATAAACTATGTAGATCTCATTGACACTAGTACTGAGAGAGCAGAATAAACTATGTAGAGCTCACAGACACTAATAATTAGACAGAGCAGAATAAACTGTAGAGCTCACAGATGCAAGTGCTGAGAGCAGAATAAACTATGTAGAGCTCAAAGACACTAGTACTGAGAGAGCAGAATAAACTATATAGATCTCATTGACACTAGTACTGAGAGAGCAGAATAAACTATGTAGATCTCATAGACACTAGTACTGAGAGCAGAATAAACAATGTAGAGCTCATAGACACTAGTACTGAGAGAGCAGAATAAACTATGTAGAGCTCACAGACACTAATAATTAGACAGAGCAGAATAAACTGTAGAGCTCACAGACACTAGTACTGAGAGAGCAGAATAAACTATGTAGATCTCATTGACACTAGTACTGAGAGAGCAGAATAAACTATGTAGAACTCATAGACACTAATAATTAGACAGAGCAGAATAAACTATGTAGATCTCATTGACACTAGTACTGTGAGAGCAGAATAAACTATGTAGAGCTCACAGACTAGTACTGAGAAAGAGAAAGAGCAGAATAAACTATGAAGAGCTCACAGACTAGTACTGAGAAAGAGCAGAATGAACTTTGTAGAAATCACAGAAACTAGTATTGAGAAAGAGCAGAATGAACTATGTAGAACTCACAGACACTAGTAGAGAAAGAGCAGGATAAACTTTGTAGAACTCACAGACACTAGAACTGTGATGGAGCAGAATGAACTATGTAGAACTCACTAGAACTGATATGTAGAACACATTGATACTGAGACAGTCAAACAAACTATGTTCATGGATATACTGAGAGAATGCATGATAAACTATCTTGAACTCACACAAATTCATACTGAAAGAAAAGATAAAACCGCTTGCACTGACTTAATCTGTGTAATGGATGAAATGAATCTTCAACACTTCTGGAAATGAGTATGCCATTTATTTATTTAATTTCTAGGATTCAGAAAAATAGTAAAAAAAAAAAAAATAAAATAAAATAAAATAAACATTTACTTTCAGTTATCAACAGGTTTTTACTATCTAAAACATTTTTCAGTTAACTCTCTTTATCAGAGTTAAATTATAATTTAAAAAAAAAAAAACCCACCTAAAATATATTTTTCTTTATAACATATATTTTGTGAACACGAACAATTCTTTGTACCACAGAGTTATAATTATCATTTCAGTAAAAATGAAAAACCAATAATTAACAAAGTTGTTGTTTTCCAACAGATGTTTTATATGTTTGAAATATATTATTACTGATGTTATTGTTGTCGTGGTTGTTGTTGTTGTTGTTGTTATTATTAATAAATCAATATTAAGATCTAGAAAGATTTATACTTTTGTTGTGAGACTAAAACAGAACCAAAGTTTATATATATATATATATATATATATACTTAAAAGATTTACATTCTAGAATAAAGTCTTATTAAGCAAAAGAACTAAATACTAATATTAATAAATAAAATGAAATAAAATAAAATACATATAAAGCATATCTATAAGTGCCTAAGTAATGTATTTATAAATAAATAGTGATAACAATTACACAACACATGTATTTACAACACTGACAGTTACTGTGTTCTTTCATGCATTCTTAAATCCAAGATATCCATTTGTTAAATAAATAAATTAATTAATTAATTAATTAATTAAAAATGAAGTAATAAATAAAATAACAATAATTTAATACAAGTAAATAGAACTTGATCACATTTATGTATTTATATTTATAAAAATATTTAATTTCCACAAAAGATTTTCATAATTTGAAATAGATAATGATTCTAAGTTTTCTATGAAATACACCTTGAAATATATAAAATTCAGATCTGAAATCTATTTCTGTGTACATCAGCATATTATAAAAGTTGTTTTTTTACAAATGGAAATCTCAGCTTGTAAAAATAAAGATAAAAACACAACGACTCACAAACTCACCAAAATATTTTCAATAGACCGGGATGACTACAATAAAAATTTGTAATTTGTTGTTTTTTTCTTTTAATTTTATATTTCAATCAAAATAATTGGTAATAGTCTCTGATCAGTTCCATGTTTTGTCACAGTTGTTTATTTTCTATATGTTTGTTCTTTTTATTTTAAATTTGTATTGAAACAGTTGCCAAATTCTGTAACAGAGTCTTATCATTTATTTTATTTTATTTTTAATGATTATTTTTTTTTTTTATTATTATTTTTTTTAATTCCTTAAACATTACATATTATTTATCATAATGATTATATTTAAATGTTATTTTTGTTTTTGGATTTTTTTTTTTAGTTATGTTAAATATTAACTATTCAATCTCTGTATCTTGGATTTGTCAGTACAAATCAGTATATTTGAGAAGTATGCCAGTTATTTAAATGATAAGTGGTACAAATTACAGGTATTTCCAGAGATATTTTTATCATTAGTAAAAACTAATAATTATCTGAAATCTGCACAGGTTTATTGAAAAATCTTTACTGGTCTAAAAGCTATTGATATTGCTTAGTCAATCCTTACCTTGATGTCATTTTGTTTGTTTGTTTTTTTGATTGTTATTAAGGAAAAGCATTTTGTAGTACAGTTTGGCCAACAAATATAGAAAGATTAAAAAAAAAAAATTCAGCATCTATAGTCATATGACAGATTATTAACATGCAGACAAAATTTGTTAATTAAGATTATTTGTTTTTTAATCTGTTCAACACAAGTAGACAAAAAGCAGTTCAAAGCTTATCAATGACAGTACAAAACAATTTTCTAAATTGTTTTTGAAATTCACCTCATGCCACACAAAAAATATTAAAATATGATGAAAGGGGAGGGAGCTCACTTTTTTCATACCTCTCTCTCTCTCTCTCTCTCACTCTCTCTCTCTCAAATAATAAAAGACAATAACAGCAATAACAATAAATGATGATATTCCACTCTCATGTATTTGTGATTTCTCACAAGTCAGCTGAGTTGAGAAGTGGAATTACTCTGTGGCGCTGTGGAAGATTATCTTGCTATCAGAGCAAGTTTCTATGGTGACGCCAAAAAGAATATCAAAATAAACCAAAAACATACTAGCCTGAAGAGGTATGTTTATTTATCTATGTATGCACAGCTCATATGGTTTTGAAAACTAATATGTCAGTATATTATTTAACAGACTGATAAAAAGTCAAAAATAAAATAATTAAACAAAATATAGCAGCCTGGAGCTGTAATTATTTTTCTTTATCCCAGGTACACATTATGAAAACATTTACTGTATCATATGTATCATTCAGCTGATAAAAAAAGCCATGTGTTATGATAATGATGATGATATCATGATGATGATCAAATTAAAGTTATATTTCCTTTCAAATATGATATATAATTTCCAGTTTTTGTAAAAAAAAATAAAAATAAAAAAATGTGATTTTTACCTTGACAGTTGTGTATGTGTTTTCCACTTTTTCTTCGAGAGATTTGAAGGTTTGAGAGTTCCTGTGGACAGAGAGAGAGAAAAAAAAGTTAAATCTTATCACTCTGACTTCTATCATTCTTTCTTTCTGTCTTTAATATCTTGAAGAATACATTTATTTTAATTATTATTATTCTTATTGTTGCTGTTATTGTTGTTATTATTATTAGTGTTTTAAATTTATTCTAAATGCAGTACATTTTAAGCAACACTATTATAATCTGCAACAAAAGTATCAACAATTATATATACTGTACTGGCATCACCTAATCCAATGCAAAATACTAATAATTTTATGTACCCAGTAATAAGGAATAAATATACTGATTCAATATTCTACATATCTCATGGAATGAATAATTAAATGAAATTTTCAACAAAGATAATAACATATGCCACAGTTTTGATAATGAAATTTATTATAAAGATTTAACAAGATTCAGAGAAAAAAGATATAGTCAGATATGTTAATCAAAGAGAATGATGCATCCTAAAACTGAATGTCTGTTATACTAATTTAAAACAAGAAGTAAAAGAAATTCTAATACCACTTATGTTATTCTTTTAAATGTATTTGAATGTTAATTATATCAAAAGAGTTTCAATTATATGACTGTGTACCTGATGTTTCCCACATAAAATATTCTTTTAAATATATCTGAATGTTACTCATATCAAAAAAGGTGTAAAGTTCTTAACTGTGTGTACCTGATGTCTCCACATAAGTTATTCTTTTAAATGGATCTGAATGTCTCCTTTATAACTGTGTGTACATGATGTCCCCCACAGAAATCATTCTTTTAAATGTTTCTGGATGTTATTCATATTAGACTGATGTATATAAATGTGTGTACATGATGTCTCCTACATAAGTTATTCTTTTAAATGAATGTTTTCCATATTAAAGAGAGATTCATGTGTACCTGATGTCACCCTCATAAGTTATCATTTTAAATGTATGTGACTGATGCTGTTCATATTAAAGAGAGTGTAAAGTTTATGACTGTGTACATGAAGTCTCCTACATAAGATATTATTTTAAAATATCTGAATGCTATTGATATTAAAAAGTGTAAAGTTTATGACTGTGTCTACCTGAAGTCTCTTACATAAGTTATCATTTTAAATGTATCTGAATGCTATTGATATTAAAGAGAGTAAAGTTTATGACTGTGTGTACCTGATGTCTCCCACATAAGTTATTATTTTAAATGAATGCTATTGAGATTAAAGAGAGTGTAAAGTTTATGACTGTACCTGATGTCTCCCAGTTTCTTGGACATGGTGGAGAAAGCAGCTGATGTTCTCTCTCCAGCTGTTTTAACCACTGACGATGTCTTCTGATACCTGCAAGATAAAACAAAACAACAGTAATAACACCCATGTAACATTCTGATCAATAATAAACAAACAAACAAACAAACAAACAAACAAACAAATAAATAAATAAATAAATAAACAAACAAATGAACATAAACAATAAACAAATAAATTATATTAAAAAAAACATACATAAATAAACAAACAATAAACATATAAACATTAAATAACTATGTTAAATAAACAAATAAATAAATAAATAAATACATAAATAAATAAACAATAAACATTAAACAAACAAATAAATAAATAAATAAATAAGCTTCTGTGAAGCAATAACCCTAAAAAACAAAAAAATTAAAATAATATTACTTACAATTTAACTTTTTGTCACTCTCAAAATACATTTACTTGTGACTCAAGGTAACTTGTACATCAGATTTTATCAAACAGGTTAGCACATACCACATATTTTAATACATCAATGCTATTACTTTATGGAACTGGAAATACCCTAACAATTATACTAAAAAATTGAACTTTGTCACCCTATGCTTGGATTTCATAATACAGTTTTTTCATGTTAACCTTTAAGATTTTTCTCACAAAGTGGTTAATTATTCTGCCAAAACTGAGAAGTCTACACCATGTTTTATGCATAGAATTGTGTTCTTAATAATCATTTTAATATTTATGATGTCAGCCATCAGAAAAAACCCAAAAAACCCAACAGAAATACATTTTAAATTAAGACAACTACTTTATCAATAGCTGTCAAATAAACAGGTAAAGTTAAACCAGAAAATACATTTAAAAAAAAAAATAAAAATTAATCTTTTATTCATGAAGAACAATAAAATTTACTTCTTCAATAACTATAAAACAGAAGAAACTCTATTGATTTCAATATTTATAAACTCTTTATTTATATATATAAACTCAAACACTATTAAAGGGGTTTGTTCAATTTCACTATGCAAATAAATTTATAAATGACATTATGAAAATGTGCGCCTGAAAACTCCTTTTCATGTTATTTTAAATAACATTTTTGTTTCTATCATTATGTGCTTATTAAACAAGAAAAAAAGAAGTAAAATATGTATTATATTGGGCTGACCTAGCTTTTAAATTAGAGTTTTGTTAACATTGTCAGGGTTCTAATATTATTTATATCATGAACTGTTTTTTGTTTTTGCCTTTGTTAATTCCCATCTCAGTAGCTGCAAAGTTTAAATTATTTATGCATGTCAGAAGCTTTATACAAACCACACATACACAGAAATAAATGTTAAAATAGTGAAGAACACTAACTCAAACACAGACACACAAATATATAAGAAAATATTAAGTTTTAATAAACCAGATAATTATATACTTTTAAAAATAATTATTGCAGATTAAATAAACAGATATTCCAGTCATAACAATAAAGATATTCCATTCTCGTGTATTTGTGATTTCTCACAAGTTAGTTTGATTGAGAAGTGGAATTATTCTCTGGCACTGTGGAAGAGTATCTTGCTATCAGAGCAAGTTTCTATGGTGATGCCAAAATGAACATTGGAATAATAGCATAAGCTAGATAATTTCTATAAATATATAATTTTTAAAGACAAAATAAAATGCCATGATACTCTGTGCTGTTAATTGAAATTATACAACAATACTTTGTCACTCCCTCTCTTTCAGCCCCCCCACATATACACACACTCATGAACTGACACACACTCACACACACACTCACATATTTTCTCACATACTTTCACAATAAGACAACACACATTCACACAAAAAAATACCTCACCACCAACCTCACACTCCCCATACCCAAAACGCACAAATACTCACATCACAATACAGAAACATATACAATCTATAATCTTTCATCTCTTATAACGATCTAGAGGGACTGAGCTAAGGGAGTATCATTTATATGTAAATTAATGTTTAATGTCAGCTAATTCACTTCACAGAGTATCATTTCACCATGGTAATAAAGTCTCTTTACATCTTTCACTGCATCAATGAAACACTGAGCAGGAACAGAAATCATGAAAGGAAAATTGCAATAGGGTCATTTATAATCAGAATCTGTTACTGATATTTGCAATTTTTTATCACAAATTTCCTGCACGAATCAGTAATAATTGATGAATGTATCCTGAGGATAATACTGACAACCATTCTCTGGAAAACAGTTAAAATTTCATCTGCAGTGACAAACAGTTAGATTTACCAGAAAATAATTGGTCTCTTTTGCAAGCATTTGCTACTGCTTACTAGAATAGAAATATCCACAGGCACACAGACAAACACACACACAAACAGACACACACACAAACACACATACAACAGACACACATACACACATACAAACATACACACACAATCACAAACAACAGATGCACATACACACATACACACACAACAAACACACACAACACACATACATACAGACACACACACAAACAACCACACACAACAGATACACACACACACAGATACACACATACATACACACACAACCACACACAACACACACATACACACACACATATACACATACATATACACACAACCACACACTTGCACAAAACAGATACGCATGGACACATACATACATATACAAACACACACACACACACATGTATGCACACAAAATAGATACACACATAAACATGGACACAGTTTGAGTAATTAAATAAAACACAACTTACGCAGTGGAGCCTGTAATCTTGTCATTAATCTGGTGAAGTTTTTCATTTGTTTTCACATACCTGGAACAAACAAGATAATCCTTTTAACCATCAGTCATTAATCTTTCACACTAATACATTTAATCTTATTAATTAGATAGAAAATTTACCATTAGTATTTTATTTGATACTTCAGTTGTTGAAATACATACTCTGCATGCACTGCATACTTAAAGTGACAATGTGTGTATCATGCATATATGTGTTTTGTGTATCTGTGTCTACATGTGTGTGTGTGTGTGTGTGTGTGTGTTTTACAAAAAGAAATCTGTTCATATTTTATATATAAAAAAACTTCATGCTTTTGATACATTCAAACAAAAATATTTACTGCCTTTTATTCCTTTTATTAAATTATAATTTTCAAGCAAATGTTATATCAATTTTGACACTGGGGAAAATGGGAAATGAAAATACAGGTATGTTTTAATTTTGATTATTAAAATAATAATTGTAATTAATGAAATAAATAGGTTAATTAAATTAGATAAAATGACATATTCTGTTCAATAATATATATATATATATATATATATATATATATAAATAATTGATAGACAAATTCTAAAAAAATTAAAATATAAATGTTGAAATTAAAAAAGAAAATTACTATGATAAATAAAAATAAAATATAAATAATAAAATAAAATATAATAAATGATAAACAATTATTAAAGTGAAAATTAAAATGCTAATATTAAGTTTACTCCAACAAGCAGTGTGTGAATGTGCTATGGGTGAAACAGGAACAAACAGGAATAAAGTGAATAAAAAAAGGAATAAAGTGAATAAAACAGGAACAAGAAAGGAATAAAGTGAATAAAACAGGAATAAAGTGAATAAAACAAAACTTAAGAAGCAGAGAACTCTTGGCTTTCACTGACTGTTCACAGGAATATTCCTTTAAATGTTTAATTACATTAAAGTCAACATTTTATTTTTTAATTTATAAATTTTTTTGCTAATTTCCATGGACTTAGAAACTATTTTTAAAATATCTAATATGGTATCACACGTTCGAATAATCATTAAAGTAAGATTAATTTTTTGGAAAGGAAAAAAAACATTATCAGATATTTTTTTGATATAGTAAATAAATAAAAAAAATAAACATAAAAATAAAACTGTTCCCATGCTTAATTATTAGACTATTTGATATAAAATAAGTAAATAAATTTATATACAAAAAAAAAAATAATAATAATAATTAAAAAAAAATAATAATAAATAAAAGATGGGTTATAATCATAATAATAAACAAACAAAACCACTTTAAGTATGAAATTAAGAAAACTAACACCAGAATTTCAAAGAAAATTATAAGATTAAAAAAGTACCACCTCAAAATCTACTAATTAAATTCTATATCTGAACTTTTTTTAAAATAAGATTATTGAAATTTTAAAAATTATATTAATTAATTTAACATATTTTATGAAAATTAAATAATTTATTTAAACTTACACCTCTGAAGTCCACTTGTACCTGTGAATTATCAAAAAAAAAAAAAAATTCATTTTTGAGTTTCTTTTATAAATTTCTTTAAAATTTAAAGACTTTTTTTTCTTATTTTTTTTTTTTTTTTTTTTGCTCCCCCCCACATGTCTATCATGCGAAAGCCTGGAGTTTTGAAGATTTTTGTTTACAAAGAAATTCTTCTAAAATTTTAGTTATCTACATGCCTGGGATAGTAAGAACAAAAAACTGAAATACATTTTATATGCTTCCAAGTGACTATTTATATAGTTTTGTTTATTTATTTATTTTATATATATTTTTTTATTAAGACCCCAACTTTGCTTGTAACTAACTGTAAACAAACATTTCATTTCATTCTTTGATGTAATTTGTAATTAAATATGTAAAAAAAAAAAAGATTTATAATGTATAACCTACACAATGAATCAAGAATTAAGTAAAATTCCAGTGGTGTTTAGTTATTTGTCATTGAATGCTAATTTAATTCTATATTTTTTTTAAATATTCATTATGCCAGAAGTATCATATTTCCAAAATTGAAATATTCTAAACACATTATTTTTATCAACTCCAGTTATTTTGGAAAATCTTCAAAACAATTTAAGCATAAGAAATTTCTGACATTTATTTAGTCATAAAAGTATTCAAATTCTAAGCAAATGTTATCTACCTCTTTAATATGGTGTTTTGGAATGTGAATCAATTAATGATTTCCATTTTTATTTATTTATTCATTTATTTAGTTATCTATTTATTTATTTATTTAGTTATCTATTTATTTATTTATCATTTTATTTATTATTATTATAGGCTTTAGCTTCAGGGTTCGAGTGCATGAGCTTTTCTTCTTTGCTAAATGAAAAATCAGACTAAAAATAACAATATTAATTACTTCTACTACTACTACTACTACTACTACTACTACTGCTACTACTACTACTACTCCAACTGCTATCATTATTATTTATTAAAGGCTTCTGCATCAGAGTATGAATGCAAGACCTTTTCTTCAGTGTTACATGAAAAGTCAGTGTTGCAATCTAACAGATATTCCAGTACTAATTATTATTATTACTAGTACTACTACTACTACTACTGTCATTATTATTATTACTATTATTATTATTATTATTATTATTATTATTATTATTATTATTATTATTATTATTATTATTGTTATTATTTAGATGTTAACATCAGAGTGAATGTGCTAGTCACAAATCAGTCAAACTTTATTGTTACCAAAGGTTGATCTGAATTAAAATCAAATAAAACAATCATTTGGAAATATATTTAATGTGTATTTACACTATCTGTTGATGACAGATAAAGTTTAAAAATCAGCAAATGCAAAATGGCTGTCACCACTATCTGGTGCTCTGAGAAATTAAAAAAAATTAAAAAAAAGTTAATACAGATCAATGTACCTCATACTTCACAGTCAGAGTTTGAAAGCCACTAGCAAACAAATGTTAGTAAGATCATCCTTAAAACATGTACATTTAGTGTCATACAGCTGATTTACACATAACAAACTAAAGCATTTAATATATTATGAATATGATTTCTAAAAATTGTGATATATAACAAAGCTAATAATATGTTTTGAATTCTTCTAAATGATTTTAATATTTAACAAAACAATTAATATAGTCTGACTATTTCTGAATGATTCTAACATCTAGGAAAAACCCAAGCATTGTTAATAATAAAAGTATATAATAAAAATGAATCTGTGACTATTTAATGAGTTTAGTATCAACTGATCTTTTTAATTATACAAAAACTTACAGACTGTGTGTGTGTGTGTGTGTGTGTGTGTGTGTGTGTGTGTGTGTGTGTTTGTGAAAGCATGTTTTAAAAGAGAGAGAAACAAAAATAATATATATCAGTCTCAATTTCTTTTATATTTTTTTTATGGATGTTTTTCAATGTCAAGTTTGCAGTTTGTATGAAAAACTATTATGAAGATTATAGTTTATATTTTTTGTTTATTTCTGTATGCTGTTATGTTATTTTACATTTGTATGGGGTTTTTGCTGTTTATTTTTTGTAAGTTCTTGTGAAATTTTATATTTTTTATTTTATATATGATATACTCAAAGGACTAAAGATCAGCTTGTTTCTATTTATAACTAGTACTACTTTATCATTAGAAAAGAATAGTTCTCAGTAACAAATAATATAATCACTTGGAAGTATACAGAATGTATCAGCAGTGTCTATCTTTCATGGCAAAGATAAACTTTACATTCAAAGTCAATGACTAATTACACTTAAGACTATATAATAACCAATTTTATGACACTATAAGCTTCAGGAAATTAGTAATTTTCATAATAAATAAATAAATAAAATTAAGGATGATCTTATAATAAAAGCAAAATAATTAATTTGTAAATGTTAAACAGTCAATATGTCAAGGACAAAGTTTTATAGAAGATTTTTGCAAATGTTACAAACAACATGAAGTTTTAGTATTAAGCTGAATGAAAAGTGAAATAAATTGAAATAAGATGAAAACACAAATAAAAATGAACAATATGCGTGTAAGAAAATAAATTAAAATAATGGATTTATAAAAGACAAATAGGTGTACACTGATATTGTTATATGAGATTTTATGTACAACACAAACAAAGGAATAACAAAATGATCTAACACATACACAGATATATTTTACATATAAATACAATCATCAGACATATAAATACAATGCCAAACTAAAGCGTCCTTCAAAAAATTGTTATTATTACATAAATTATATTTTTTAACAGTTATTATCTTTCTTTTCTTTCTTTCTTTTCTTTCTTTCAATTTTGAATTTTTGAATTTTTATTCATTTACTTTATTATTTTTTAAGATGAAATGTCCATCTGATTCAAATCAGATCTGAAAAATACTGTATTTCAGTTCAAAGGAAACTCAGTATAATATGAACTGTATCACCATATGCTACACATATATAATATATAAAACAAATAAAAATTTAAAAAAATAAAAATAAAATTTTTAAACATAAAAAGCTTCTGTGCTTTAAAATGTGCATTGTTGTGTTAAATTTAAACTAATCATTTAATCTTTGTTTCCATACCAACATTATTAAAACCAGTTACCAATTTTTCCTTTCAACCTCAAACAAAAAAAAAAAAAAAAAAAAAAAATAAATCTCTCAATCTGAGATCTGATTTTAATGAGAAATTGAAAAAAAAAAGATAAATAAATAAATAAATAAATTTAAAAAAAAAAACTTACGGGTCAGAAGATTTGATCTGTTGGAGTCCAGTCTGCAAATCTGTCTTCAGTTCCTGAAACGGCGTCACACCGAGTTTCCTCTTCAACTCTGACGCTGTGCGCACCTTCGCTCCCAGCACCTGCCGCAACGTTGATATTTCTTGTTCAACCTGGAACAGTGAATAAGTGATGATTAAAGTTGAAAACACAACTATAACTTCATCAGGATTAGAATAAGATAAAATAACAACAACAATAAAATTAGTTTATTAATGGTAAGTATATTTTTAATATTGGTAAAAACAACAACTAATTAATAGTATATTAGTTGAAAAACAATAATAATAATAATAATAATAATAATAATAAAAACAACAACAATAACAATAATAATATTAATAATAATAATAATAAAAACAAGTCACTAATATTAATAACAATAATTATTAATACAATATAAACAATAACAACAATGATAATAATAACTAATAACAACAAACAATGAAAATAATGATAATAACATTAATAATAACAATTATAAATAAATAAAACAATGATAAGAACATTAATAATAACTAAAATACAAATCGTGCTCAAAACATTTATTTTTATTATAATAACAGCAACAACAACAACAACAACTCTAACAATATCAGTTGCAAAATTAAAAATACATATAGATTATTATCTTAATAACAAAAATGAATTTAAAATTACCTTAAGCAGTTCCTCTTTCCACTCTAATCTCTGTTTCTCGTAGGCCAGAGCTTCTTCGGGTGTCATGTTTGTAGGAACAGCGCCATCGTATGTCGGTTGTGTCCTAGCGTACGAATCATCAGCTGTTAAAAAACAAACACATTTATAAACATCATTTAAAAATATAACTGTCACGTGGAAATAATAAAATAGTGTTCTAAAAGAAAAAAAATGAGTAAATAAATTAAATAATAAAATAATAAAATAAAATAAATAAATAATTTAAAAAAATAAAGAAAAAAGCAATAAATAAAGTAGGTGGATCAACAGCTGTTATTAAAAAACAAAAACATTTAAAATATCATTTAAAAATATAACTGTCATGTGTAAATAATAAAATAGTGTTTCAAAAGAAAAAAAAAAAAAAAATAAATAAATAAATAAAAATAAAAAAAAAATAAAATAAAATAAAATAAAATAAAATAAAATAAAATATAATAAATAATTATAAAAGATAAAGAACTATGCAAAAAATAAATAAATAAATAAATAAAGTATATGGATAAAATATAAAAATAAAACTGTGATATTAAATACAATAAAATATACTTATTATAGTTCAACTGTATAATCAGTATTTGAAAATCATAAATATCAGCAAGAAAAAATTACTCATTTGTAATAAACATAATTTCACACACACACACACACACACACACACTATATATATATATATATATATATATATATATATATATATATATACACACACACACACACACACACACACAAACAGACACAATCAATGTATGGTAAGTAAAAAATATTATGTTTATAACAAAACATTATGGAAAACATGTAAATTAAATTAAAATAAAAACAATACTTTCAAACATGATTTAACTGATGTTTATGACACATGAAAGATGTGTGAAATATTTAAATAATAATTTTTATTCATCTGTAAACAAAATGTTGCAACTAATTTGTGAAGTATTTGTGAACTAATTTGTCTGAGGTAAATTATTACAACTAAAATCTGAAGAAAATATTTTCAATCAATGAAAATACATCCCCACACACACACACCTATACACCCACCCACACATCCACCCACATACACATATATATATATATATATATATGACTGTAATCTTTAAATAAAATGTGATAACTAAACGTGACCTAGCTTATCAAAGCATTAAATTATTACAACACCTCAAAAGAAAAGATAATAATCAACATTTGTTTTCCATCCTAGTTCAAAGTCAATTTATTTTTATAATCATAACAATGCATATTACTGATAGTCAAAACTGATAATGCAAATGTAATTATCTCTTTAAACAAACTGTTAATCACAAATGCAATTAATTATTATTTATCTTCTAACTTAATTTCCAACTAGTGGTTCTGACATCAAATAATTTCTTTCAATGCTA